>OY723322.1:990953-1703711 GCA_963210315.1 Rhynchopus euleeides | reverse complement strand
TGCGGGTTTGCGGGTTTGCGGGTTTGCGGGTTTGCGGGTTTGCGGGTTTGCGGGTTTGCGGGTTTGCGGGTTTGCGGGTTTGCGGGTTTGCGGGTTTGCGGGTTTGCGGGTTTGCGGGTTTGCGGGTTTGCGGGTTTGCGGGTTTGCGGGTTTGCGGGTTTGCGGGTTTGCGGGTTTGCGGGTTTGCGGGTTTGCGGGTTTGCGGGTTTGCGGGTTTGCGGGTTTGCGGGTTTGCGGGTTTGCGGGTTTGCGGGTTTGCGGGTTTGCGGGTTTGCGGGTTTGCGGGTTTGCGGGTTTGCGGGTTTGCGGGTTTGCGGGTTTGCGGGTTTGCGGGTTTGCGGGTTTGCGGGTTTGCGGGTTTGCGGGTTTGCGGGTTTGCGGGTTTGCGGGTTTGCGGGTTTGCGGGTTTGCGGGTTTGCGGGTTTGCGGGTTTGCGGGTTTGCGGGTTTGCGGGTTTGCGGGTTTGCGGGTTTGCGGGTTTGCGGGTTTGCGGGTTTGCGGGTTTGCGGGTTTGCGGGTTTGCGGGTTTGCGGGTTTGCGGGTTTGCGGGTTTGCGGGTTTGCGGGTTTGCGGGTTTGCGGGTTTGCGGGTTTGCGGGTTTGCGGGTTTGCGGGTTTGCGGGTTTGCGGGTTTGCGGGTTTGCGGGTTTGCGGGTTTGCGGGTTTGCGGGTTTGCGGGTTTGCGGGTTTGCGGGTTTGCGGGTTTGCGGGTTTGCGGGTTTGCGGGTTTGCGGGTTTGCGGGTTTGCGGGTTTGCGGGTTTGCGGGTTTGCGGGTTTGCGGGTTTGCGGGTTTGCGGGTTTGCGGGTTTGCGGGTTTGCGGGTTTGCGGGTTTGCGGGTTTGCGGGTTTGCGGGTTTGCGGGTTTGCGGGTTTGCGGGTTTGCGGGTTTGCGGGTTTGCGGGTTTGCGGGTTTGCGGGTTTGCGGGTTTGCGGGTTTGCGGGTTTGCGGGTTTGCGGGTTTGCGGGTTTGCGGGTTTGCGGGTTTGCGGGTTTGCGGGTTTGCGGGTTTGCGGGTTTGCGGGTTTGCGGGTTTGCGGGTTTGCGGGTTTGCGGGTTTGCGGGTTTGCGGGTTTGCGGGTTTGCGGGTTTGCGGGTTTGCGGGTTTGCGGGTTTGCGGGTTTGCGGGTTTGCGGGTTTGCGGGTTTGCGGGTTTGCGGGTTTGCGGGTTTGCGGGTTTGCGGGTTTGCGGGTTTGCGGGTTTGCGGGTTTGCGGGTTTGCGGGTTTGCGGGTTTGCGGGTTTGCGGGTTTGCGGGTTTGCGGGTTTGCGGGTTTGCGGGTTTGCGGGTTTGCGGGTTTGCGGGTTTGCGGGTTTGCGGGTTTGCGGGTTTGCGGGTTTGCGGGTTTGCGGGTTTGCGGGTTTGCGGGTTTGCGGGTTTGCGGGTTTGCGGGTTTGCGGGTTTGCGGGTTTGCGGGTTTGCGGGTTTGCGGGTTTGCGGGTTTGCGGGTTTGCGGGTTTGCGGGTTTGCGGGTTTGCGGGTTTGCGGGTTTGCGGGTTTGCGGGTTTGCGGGTTTGCGGGTTTGCGGGTTTGCGGGTTTGCGGGTTTGCGGGTTTGCGGGTTTGCGGGTTTGCGGGTTTGCGGGTTTGCGGGTTTGCGGGTTTGCGGGTTTGCGGGTTTGCGGGTTTGCGGGTTTGCGGGTTTGCGGGTTTGCGGGTTTGCGGGTTTGCGGGTTTGCGGGTTTGCGGGTTTGCGGGTTTGCGGGTTTGCGGGTTTGCGGGTTTGCGGGTTTGCGGGTTTGCGGGTTTGCGGGTTTGCGGGTTTGCGGGTTTGCGGGTTTGCGGGTTTGCGGGTTTGCGGGTTTGCGGGTTTGCGGGTTTGCGGGTTTGCGGGTTTGCGGGTTTGCGGGTTTGCGGGTTTGCGGGTTTGCGGGTTTGCGGGTTTGCGGGTTTGCGGGTTTGCGGGTTTGCGGGTTTGCGGGTTTGCGGGTTTGCGGGTTTGCGGGTTTGCGGGTTTGCGGGTTTGCGGGTTTGCGGGTTTGCGGGTTTGCGGGTTTGCGGGTTTGCGGGTTTGCGGGTTTGCGGGTTTGCGGGTTTGCGGGTTTGCGGGTTTGCGGGTTTGCGGGTTTGCGGGTTTGCGGGTTTGCGGGTTTGCGGGTTTGCGGGTTTGCGGGTTTGCGGGTTTGCGGGTTTGCGGGTTTGCGGGTTTGCGGGTTTGCGGGTTTGCGGGTTTGCGGGTTTGCGGGTTTGCGGGTTTGCGGGTTTGCGGGTTTGCGGGTTTGCGGGTTTGCGGGTTTGCGGGTTTGCGGGTTTGCGGGTTTGCGGGTTTGCGGGTTTGCGGGTTTGCGGGTTTGCGGGTTTGCGGGTTTGCGGGTTTGCGGGTTTGCGGGTTTGCGGGTTTGCGGGTTTGCGGGTTTGCGGGTTTGCGGGTTTGCGGGTTTGCGGGTTTGCGGGTTTGCGGGTTTGCGGGTTTGCGGGTTTGCGGGTTTGCGGGTTTGCGGGTTTGCGGGTTTGCGGGTTTGCGGGTTTGCGGGTTTGCGGGTTTGCGGGTTTGCGGGTTTGCGGGTTTGCGGGTTTGCGGGTTTGCGGGTTTGCGGGTTTGCGGGTTTGCGGGTTTGCGGGTTTGCGGGTTTGCGGGTTTGCGGGTTTGCGGGTTTGCGGGTTTGCGGGTTTGCGGGTTTGCGGGTTTGCGGGTTTGCGGGTTTGCGGGTTTGCGGGTTTGCGGGTTTGCGGGTTTGCGGGTTTGCGGGTTTGCGGGTTTGCGGGTTTGCGGGTTTGCGGGTTTGCGGGTTTGCGGGTTTGCGGGTTTGCGGGTTTGCGGGTTTGCGGGTTTGCGGGTTTGCGGGTTTGCGGGTTTGCGGGTTTGCGGGTTTGCGGGTTTGCGGGTTTGCGGGTTTGCGGGTTTGCGGGTTTGCGGGTTTGCGGGTTTGCGGGTTTGCGGGTTTGCGGGTTTGCGGGTTTGCGGGTTTGCGGGTTTGCGGGTTTGCGGGTTTGCGGGTTTGCGGGTTTGCGGGTTTGCGGGTTTGCGGGTTTGCGGGTTTGCGGGTTTGCGGGTTTGCGGGTTTGCGGGTTTGCGGGTTTGCGGGTTTGCGGGTTTGCGGGTTTGCGGGTTTGCGGGTTTGCGGGTTTGCGGGTTTGCGGGTTTGCGGGTTTGCGGGTTTGCGGGTTTGCGGGTTTGCGGGTTTGCGGGTTTGCGGGTTTGCGGGTTTGCGGGTTTGCGGGTTTGCGGGTTTGCGGGTTTGCGGGTTTGCGGGTTTGCGGGTTTGCGGGTTTGCGGGTTTGCGGGTTTGCGGGTTTGCGGGTTTGCGGGTTTGCGGGTTTGCGGGTTTGCGGGTTTGCGGGTTTGCGGGTTTGCGGGTTTGCGGGTTTGCGGGTTTGCGGGTTTGCGGGTTTGCGGGTTTGCGGGTTTGCGGGTTTGCGGGTTTGCGGGTTTGCGGGTTTGCGGGTTTGCGGGTTTGCGGGTTTGCGGGTTTGCGGGTTTGCGGGTTTGCGGGTTTGCGGGTTTGCGGGTTTGCGGGTTTGCGGGTTTGCGGGTTTGCGGGTTTGCGGGTTTGCGGGTTTGCGGGTTTGCGGGTTTGCGGGTTTGCGGGTTTGCGGGTTTGCGGGTTTGCGGGTTTGCGGGTTTGCGGGTTTGCGGGTTTGCGGGTTTGCGGGTTTGCGGGTTTGCGGGTTTGCGGGTTTGCGGGTTTGCGGGTTTGCGGGTTTGCGGGTTTGCGGGTTTGCGGGTTTGCGGGTTTGCGGGTTTGCGGGTTTGCGGGTTTGCGGGTTTGCGGGTTTGCGGGTTTGCGGGTTTGCGGGTTTGCGGGTTTGCGGGTTTGCGGGTTTGCGGGTTTGCGGGTTTGCGGGTTTGCGGGTTTGCGGGTTTGCGGGTTTGCGGGTTTGCGGGTTTGCGGGTTTGCGGGTTTGCGGGTTTGCGGGTTTGCGGGTTTGCGGGTTTGCGGGTTTGCGGGTTTGCGGGTTTGCGGGTTTGCGGGTTTGCGGGTTTGCGGGTTTGCGGGTTTGCGGGTTTGCGGGTTTGCGGGTTTGCGGGTTTGCGGGTTTGCGGGTTTGCGGGTTTGCGGGTTTGCGGGTTTGCGGGTTTGCGGGTTTGCGGGTTTGCGGGTTTGCGGGTTTGCGGGTTTGCGGGTTTGCGGGTTTGCGGGTTTGCGGGTTTGCGGGTTTGCGGGTTTGCGGGTTTGCGGGTTTGCGGGTTTGCGGGTTTGCGGGTTTGCGGGTTTGCGGGTTTGCGGGTTTGCGGGTTTGCGGGTTTGCGGGTTTGCGGGTTTGCGGGTTTGCGGGTTTGCGGGTTTGCGGGTTTGCGGGTTTGCGGGTTTGCGGGTTTGCGGGTTTGCGGGTTTGCGGGTTTGCGGGTTTGCGGGTTTGCGGGTTTGCGGGTTTGCGGGTTTGCGGGTTTGCGGGTTTGCGGGTTTGCGGGTTTGCGGGTTTGCGGGTTTGCGGGTTTGCGGGTTTGCGGGTTTGCGGGTTTGCGGGTTTGCGGGTTTGCGGGTTTGCGGGTTTGCGGGTTTGCGGGTTTGCGGGTTTGCGGGTTTGCGGGTTTGCGGGTTTGCGGGTTTGCGGGTTTGCGGGTTTGCGGGTTTGCGGGTTTGCGGGTTTGCGGGTTTGCGGGTTTGCGGGTTTGCGGGTTTGCGGGTTTGCGGGTTTGCGGGTTTGCGGGTTTGCGGGTTTGCGGGTTTGCGGGTTTGCGGGTTTGCGGGTTTGCGGGTTTGCGGGTTTGCGGGTTTGCGGGTTTGCGGGTTTGCGGGTTTGCGGGTTTGCGGGTTTGCGGGTTTGCGGGTTTGCGGGTTTGCGGGTTTGCGGGTTTGCGGGTTTGCGGGTTTGCGGGTTTGCGGGTTTGCGGGTTTGCGGGTTTGCGGGTTTGCGGGTTTGCGGGTTTGCGGGTTTGCGGGTTTGCGGGTTTGCGGGTTTGCGGGTTTGCGGGTTTGCGGGTTTGCGGGTTTGCGGGTTTGCGGGTTTGCGGGTTTGCGGGTTTGCGGGTTTGCGGGTTTGCGGGTTTGCGGGTTTGCGGGTTTGCGGGTTTGCGGGTTTGCGGGTTTGCGGGTTTGCGGGTTTGCGGGTTTGCGGGTTTGCGGGTTTGCGGGTTTGCGGGTTTGCGGGTTTGCGGGTTTGCGGGTTTGCGGGTTTGCGGGTTTGCGGGTTTGCGGGTTTGCGGGTTTGCGGGTTTGCGGGTTTGCGGGTTTGCGGGTTTGCGGGTTTGCGGGTTTGCGGGTTTGCGGGTTTGCGGGTTTGCGGGTTTGCGGGTTTGCGGGTTTGCGGGTTTGCGGGTTTGCGGGTTTGCGGGTTTGCGGGTTTGCGGGTTTGCGGGTTTGCGGGTTTGCGGGTTTGCGGGTTTGCGGGTTTGCGGGTTTGCGGGTTTGCGGGTTTGCGGGTTTGCGGGTTTGCGGGTTTGCGGGTTTGCGGGTTTGCGGGTTTGCGGGTTTGCGGGTTTGCGGGTTTGCGGGTTTGCGGGTTTGCGGGTTTGCGGGTTTGCGGGTTTGCGGGTTTGCGGGTTTGCGGGTTTGCGGGTTTGCGGGTTTGCGGGTTTGCGGGTTTGCGGGTTTGCGGGTTTGCGGGTTTGCGGGTTTGCGGGTTTGCGGGTTTGCGGGTTTGCGGGTTTGCGGGTTTGCGGGTTTGCGGGTTTGCGGGTTTGCGGGTTTGCGGGTTTGCGGGTTTGCGGGTTTGCGGGTTTGCGGGTTTGCGGGTTTGCGGGTTTGCGGGTTTGCGGGTTTGCGGGTTTGCGGGTTTGCGGGTTTGCGGGTTTGCGGGTTTGCGGGTTTGCGGGTTTGCGGGTTTGCGGGTTTGCGGGTTTGCGGGTTTGCGGGTTTGCGGGTTTGCGGGTTTGCGGGTTTGCGGGTTTGCGGGTTTGCGGGTTTGCGGGTTTGCGGGTTTGCGGGTTTGCGGGTTTGCGGGTTTGCGGGTTTGCGGGTTTGCGGGTTTGCGGGTTTGCGGGTTTGCGGGTTTGCGGGTTTGCGGGTTTGCGGGTTTGCGGGTTTGCGGGTTTGCGGGTTTGCGGGTTTGCGGGTTTGCGGGTTTGCGGGTTTGCGGGTTTGCGGGTTTGCGGGTTTGCGGGTTTGCGGGTTTGCGGGTTTGCGGGTTTGCGGGTTTGCGGGTTTGCGGGTTTGCGGGTTTGCGGGTTTGCGGGTTTGCGGGTTTGCGGGTTTGCGGGTTTGCGGGTTTGCGGGTTTGCGGGTTTGCGGGTTTGCGGGTTTGCGGGTTTGCGGGTTTGCGGGTTTGCGGGTTTGCGGGTTTGCGGGTTTGCGGGTTTGCGGGTTTGCGGGTTTGCGGGTTTGCGGGTTTGCGGGTTTGCGGGTTTGCGGGTTTGCGGGTTTGCGGGTTTGCGGGTTTGCGGGTTTGCGGGTTTGCGGGTTTGCGGGTTTGCGGGTTTGCGGGTTTGCGGGTTTGCGGGTTTGCGGGTTTGCGGGTTTGCGGGTTTGCGGGTTTGCGGGTTTGCGGGTTTGCGGGTTTGCGGGTTTGCGGGTTTGCGGGTTTGCGGGTTTGCGGGTTTGCGGGTTTGCGGGTTTGCGGGTTTGCGGGTTTGCGGGTTTGCGGGTTTGCGGGTTTGCGGGTTTGCGGGTTTGCGGGTTTGCGGGTTTGCGGGTTTGCGGGTTTGCGGGTTTGCGGGTTTGCGGGTTTGCGGGTTTGCGGGTTTGCGGGTTTGCGGGTTTGCGGGTTTGCGGGTTTGCGGGTTTGCGGGTTTGCGGGTTTGCGGGTTTGCGGGTTTGCGGGTTTGCGGGTTTGCGGGTTTGCGGGTTTGCGGGTTTGCGGGTTTGCGGGTTTGCGGGTTTGCGGGTTTGCGGGTTTGCGGGTTTGCGGGTTTGCGGGTTTGCGGGTTTGCGGGTTTGCGGGTTTGCGGGTTTGCGGGTTTGCGGGTTTGCGGGTTTGCGGGTTTGCGGGTTTGCGGGTTTGCGGGTTTGCGGGTTTGCGGGTTTGCGGGTTTGCGGGTTTGCGGGTTTGCGGGTTTGCGGGTTTGCGGGTTTGCGGGTTTGCGGGTTTGCGGGTTTGCGGGTTTGCGGGTTTGCGGGTTTGCGGGTTTGCGGGTTTGCGGGTTTGCGGGTTTGCGGGTTTGCGGGTTTGCGGGTTTGCGGGTTTGCGGGTTTGCGGGTTTGCGGGTTTGCGGGTTTGCGGGTTTGCGGGTTTGCGGGTTTGCGGGTTTGCGGGTTTGCGGGTTTGCGGGTTTGCGGGTTTGCGGGTTTGCGGGTTTGCGGGTTTGCGGGTTTGCGGGTTTGCGGGTTTGCGGGTTTGCGGGTTTGCGGGTTACTATAATGTATAGTGGAAACCCAGGCTTTTACCACTACAGGGCAGATGCACAATTTTGCGCTTGGAATTTTTTGAGATTTTTTTTTATGGTGAAAAGAACGGAGCGCAACGGACCCAAAAGTAAGCGGGGCCGCCACTTTTCTGCTCAGAATTTTGTTCGACTTTGATAAAAACACTGAATTTCCCCTAACCAGCCAAAAATCCCACCTAAAATCCGGTTTTTGGTGACGTCGGCAATATTTTCGAAACGGCTCAGAACTAAAAAATTCCTTCGATCGTGGAATTTCCGGGGGGTGTGCCTACCCGAAAACAATTTCGGATTTCAGCCACTCGAAAATCCGTCCATGTTGGGTGCCATAGGGAAGTGCAACTTTTTGGCTGAAAATTCCTTAGGGAAATCGCCCATAGTAGTTTTATACCGTTTCCGCGGCGAAAACGGGCTGAAAACTGATGACAACGCACCACCACGTCCCGCTAGGTATGGGTAGCGACCCGGGAATATCGGTCAGTTTTCACAGAAATTAGTGGAAGATAAAAAATCTGTCCCCCAGCCAGGGGTCCCTGTGGTTACTATAATGTATAGTGGAAACCCAGGCTTTTACCACTACAGGGCAGATGCACAATTTTGCGCTTGGAATTTTTTGAGATTTTTTTTTATGGTGAAAAGAACGGAGCGCAACGGACCCAAAAGTAAGCGGGGCCGCCACTTTTCTGCTCAGAATTTTGTTCGACTTTGATAAAAACACTGAATTTCCCCTAACCAGCCAAAAATCCCACCTAAAATCCGGTTTTTGGTGACGTCGGCAATATTTTCGAAACGGCTCAGAACTAAAAAATTCCTTCGATCGTGGAATTTCCGGGGGGTGTGCCTACCCGAAAACAATTTCGGATTTCAGCCACTCGAAAATCCGTCCATGTTGGGTGCCATAGGGAAGTGCAACTTTTTGGCTGAAAATTCCTTAGGGAAATCGCCCATAGTAGTTTTATACCGTTTCCGCGGCGAAAACGGGCTGAAAACTGATGACAACGCACCACCACGTCCCGCTAGGTATGGGTAGCGACCCGGGAATATCGGTCAGTTTTCACAGAAATTAGTGGAAGATAAAAAATCTGTCCCCCAGCCAGGGGTCCCTGTGGTTACTATAATGTATAGTGGAAACCCAGGCTTTTACCACTACAGGGCAGATGCACAATTTTGCGCTTGGAATTTTTTGAGATTTTTTTTTATGGTGAAAAGAACGGAGCGCAACGGACCCAAAAGTAAGCGGGGCCGCCACTTTTCTGCTCAGAATTTTGTTCGACTTTGATAAAAACACTGAATTTCCCCTAACCAGCCAAAAATCCCACCTAAAATCCGGTTTTTGGTGACGTCGGCAATATTTTCGAAACGGCTCAGAACTAAAAAATTCCTTCGATCGTGGAATTTCCGGGGGGTGTGCCTACCCGAAAACAATTTCGGATTTCAGCCACTCGAAAATCCGTCCATGTTGGGTGCCATAGGGAAGTGCAACTTTTTGGCTGAAAATTCCTTAGGGAAATCGCCCATAGTAGTTTTATACCGTTTCCGCGGCGAAAACGGGCTGAAAACTGATGACAACGCACCACCACGTCCCGCTAGGTATGGGTAGCGACCCGGGAATATCGGTCAGTTTTCACAGAAATTAGTGGAAGATAAAAAATCTGTCCCCCAGCCAGGGGTCCCTGTGGTTACTATAATGTATAGTGGAAACCCAGGCTTTTACCACTACAGGGCAGATGCACAATTTTGCGCTTGGAATTTTTTGAGATTTTTTTTTATGGTGAAAAGAACGGAGCGCAACGGACCCAAAAGTAAGCGGGGCCGCCACTTTTCTGCTCAGAATTTTGTTCGACTTTGATAAAAACACTGAATTTCCCCTAACCAGCCAAAAATCCCACCTAAAATCCGGTTTTTGGTGACGTCGGCAATATTTTCGAAACGGCTCAGAACTAAAAAATTCCTTCGATCGTGGAATTTCCGGGGGGTGTGCCTACCCGAAAACAATTTCGGATTTCAGCCACTCGAAAATCCGTCCATGTTGGGTGCCATAGGGAAGTGCAACTTTTTGGCTGAAAATTCCTTAGGGAAATCGCCCATAGTAGTTTTATACCGTTTCCGCGGCGAAAACGGGCTGAAAACTGATGACAACGCACCACCACGTCCCGCTAGGTATGGGTAGCGACCCGGGAATATCGGTCAGTTTTCACAGAAATTAGTGGAAGATAAAAAATCTGTCCCCCAGCCAGGGGTCCCTGTGGTTACTATAATGTATAGTGGAAACCCAGGCTTTTACCACTACAGGGCAGATGCACAATTTTGCGCTTGGAATTTTTTGAGATTTTTTTTTATGGTGAAAAGAACGGAGCGCAACGGACCCAAAAGTAAGCGGGGCCGCCACTTTTCTGCTCAGAATTTTGTTCGACTTTGATAAAAACACTGAATTTCCCCTAACCAGCCAAAAATCCCACCTAAAATCCGGTTTTTGGTGACGTCGGCAATATTTTCGAAACGGCTCAGAACTAAAAAATTCCTTCGATCGTGGAATTTCCGGGGGGTGTGCCTACCCGAAAACAATTTCGGATTTCAGCCACTCGAAAATCCGTCCATGTTGGGTGCCATAGGGAAGTGCAACTTTTTGGCTGAAAATTCCTTAGGGAAATCGCCCATAGTAGTTTTATACCGTTTCCGCGGCGAAAACGGGCTGAAAACCGACGGTACGGCATCGTCGTGACAAGGAACGCCCAGAAACCGTGATTAGCGAGGTTGGAGATGCAAAAAGACGTAGCAGAGGAGAATTTAGATGCGTAAGACAATGTTACCCTGTTTCACTGTTTTCTGACTGTTTCGAGGCCCTGAGGGATTGTCGTTGATGTTTCCGCAGTGGGTCAACATGGCCGTGACACCCAACAGTAGTGCATGTGTAACAGCGACCCGCGTCGCGAAGAACTGCGCAGTGGTGCCAGGTAGTGTTCCTGGCAGGCCGTGCCCGCAACCCCTAGGATATCTGATGCCTGCCCGTGCAGCAGTGTTGCAGTCGTGTTTGTTTCCTCAGTGACCACTTTGCCCGACAGTGCAAGGCACCTTCGACAACTCGAGTTAGAGGGTTGACATGGCTTTCCACACAGGTAACGGCATTTGATGTGTGTGACATGAACATGACTGGATGGCTTGAGATGACAACATCAGGAAAAAGCATGAGAGAGATACAATCGTAGTGTTGAATGTAGTGCAGAAATTTCTTTTGAGATTTTTTTGCAGAGCCCACAGAGACTGTCACACAGAAAGCGACTACAGTGAACTCAGCAGAAAAAGAGCAGCACAGCTCTCCCAAACGGCCCAAGACTCGAATGCGATGTGCCTTGTCCTGACATTGATCACACCGAAACGACACCACACTGTCGGGTGACAGCAACAAAAGCACTATTGAAACAAACGCCTGCAACACTATTTCTTCGATAGAATCGGATCGTTGTGTGGCCGATGCCGCCGACACATACGGGTGTTGCCGGAGCCTGGGGCTATTCCAGCCACGGACTGAAATGGAAGACGCCTGGCCATTGTCGTTTGAGTACGCCGAGGACACGGAGTCCGCCACACATTATCACTGTCGGACAACATGCACAAAAGAAATTCTGGTTTCATCTTGGCCTGCCAGATGGAGTTACAGTGACCCAAAGATCTGATGGAGTCACAGTGGCCCTAAATTCTGAACCCACACAAGCACCTTGCCATACAACATGCAGTCAGTGGTCTGTGCACTCGACTCCATGCAACAAGCCTGTCATGGGCTTGGCAGGTTCTGCCCTTTGTGGTTTGCACCCCACATGATCAGATCAAGAACAACAGGAGTTGCCACCTCACAGGCGTGATTGTGACGACTGACACCTGCCGAGACTGAGGCAGCACAAGGAGGGCAGCACTCAGGCAGCCGACTGGGCCACGACCGAGTCCCGCCTCTGTTGTCTGGTGGTACTAGCGACCGCCCAACCCAACCATCCATGCCACCAAGATCAGAGGCTCCCCTCGAAGATCGAACAACGTTGCCACGGGCGTGATAGCGATGACTGACAGGTCTGCAGAAGCTGCAGCACCACGAGGATCCCGTCTGCAGGGCGCGTTGTGCAGCCCCACCGCGAGACTGAAGCAGCTGCACCACGTGCCCACTACCGTTGTCTGGCAGCACTCAGCGGCAGCGGCAGGAGTCGTGCATGCATCGGGGGAGTGCAACCTGCAAATGTTGAAGCTCTTCAGGATTGCAATTCTGGATGTGTCGATCCGTGGGGTGGGCTTGATCGGTGGTGTGTGCTGCAGAAGAGTGCACACAGCCTGCCATCAATTACCCGTTTGGAACATGACTACATACACATCCACAGGAGCGGCTTTCTCCTCCATTCTGCAGGTTCTGCGGTTTGCGGGTTTCCCGCTGCACGGAGACTGAGGGCAGCTGCACCACGTGCAGTTGCGACTCCGGGCAGCTCCGTTGTCTGGCGCCACTCCGTGGCAGCAACGAGCATGAGCCACACTGGTCACAACCGGCACTGGCATTGGATGGAGGGCGGGTGTGTCAGGTCACGGTCCGTGCAGGTGTTGTGGAGAGTGCAACTTATGACTGCACAGAGGGCCCGTCGGCAGTCGTCCGAATATCAAACCTGTTCACGAAGTGGGAATTCACGGTGTGTTTGCAGGCGGGCGAGACGCTTCACCCTTCCTGCACGCTTCCATGTGCAGTCTGCAACGGCGCACTATTCCGTTCAAGTAGACCCCGCGGATCAACAGATGCAGAATTTCAGCCCTCAAGTTTTGTAGGTCCATTCGGGGTCCTCCTGTCAGAACTGCACAAACAGGATCATGAGATACACAGCGACAGCAGGACTGTCTACATTCGGCGAGTTCGACTCAGCCGTCTGACGCTTCCCAGTGCCACAAACAGACAACACGCAGACACGCTTGCTCATTTCTCGTGCGGGTTTGCGGGTTTGCGGGTTTGCGGGTTTGCGGGTTTGCGGGTTTGCGGGTTTGCGGGTTTGCGGGTTTGCGGGTTTGCGGGTTTGCGGGTTTGCGGGTTTGCGGGTTTGCGGGTTTGCGGGTTTGCGGGTTTGCGGGTTTGCGGGTTTGCGGGTTTGCGGGTTTGCGGGTTTGCGGGTTTGCGGGTTTGCGGGTTTGCGGGTTTGCGGGTTTGCGGGTTTGCGGGTTTGCGGGTTTGCGGGTTTGCGGGTTTGCGGGTTTGCGGGTTTGCGGGTTTGCGGGTTTGCGGGTTTGCGGGTTTGCGGGTTTGCGGGTTTGCGGGTTTGCGGGTTTGCGGGTTTGCGGGTTTGCGGGTTTGCGGGTTTGCGGGTTTGCGGGTTTGCGGGTTTGCGGGTTTGCGGGTTTGCGGGTTTGCGGGTTTGCGGGTTTGCGGGTTTGCGGGTTTGCGGGTTTGCGGGTTTGCGGGTTTGCGGGTTTGCGGGTTTGCGGGTTTGCGGGTTTGCGGGTTTGCGGGTTTGCGGGTTTGCGGGTTTGCGGGTTTGCGGGTTTGCGGGTTTGCGGGTTTGCGGGTTTGCGGGTTTGCGGGTTTGCGGGTTTGCGGGTTTGCGGGTTTGCGGGTTTGCGGGTTTGCGGGTTTGCGGGTTTGCGGGTTTGCGGGTTTGCGGGTTTGCGGGTTTGCGGGTTTGCGGGTTTGCGGGTTTGCGGGTTTGCGGGTTTGCGGGTTTGCGGGTTTGCGGGTTTGCGGGTTTGCGGGTTTGCGGGTTTGCGGGTTTGCGGGTTTGCGGGTTTGCGGGTTTGCGGGTTTGCGGGTTTGCGGGTTTGCGGGTTTGCGGGTTTGCGGGTTTGCGGGTTTGCGGGTTTGCGGGTTTGCGGGTTTGCGGGTTTGCGGGTTTGCGGGTTTGCGGGTTTGCGGGTTTGCGGGTTTGCGGGTTTGCGGGTTTGCGGGTTTGCGGGTTTGCGGGTTTGCGGGTTTGCGGGTTTGCGGGTTTGCGGGTTTGCGGGTTTGCGGGTTTGCGGGTTTGCGGGTTTGCGGGTTTGCGGGTTTGCGGGTTTGCGGGTTTGCGGGTTTGCGGGTTTGCGGGTTTGCGGGTTTGCGGGTTTGCGGGTTTGCGGGTTTGCGGGTTTGCGGGTTTGCGGGTTTGCGGGTTTGCGGGTTTGCGGGTTTGCGGGTTTGCGGGTTTGCGGGTTTGCGGGTTTGCGGGTTTGCGGGTTTGCGGGTTTGCGGGTTTGCGGGTTTGCGGGTTTGCGGGTTTGCGGGTTTGCGGGTTTGCGGGTTTGCGGGTTTGCGGGTTTGCGGGTTTGCGGGTTTGCGGGTTTGCGGGTTTGCGGGTTTGCGGGTTTGCGGGTTTGCGGGTTTGCGGGTTTGCGGGTTTGCGGGTTTGCGGGTTTGCGGGTTTGCGGGTTTGCGGGTTTGCGGGTTTGCGGGTTTGCGGGTTTGCGGGTTTGCGGGTTTGCGGGTTTGCGGGTTTGCGGGTTTGCGGGTTTGCGGGTTTGCGGGTTTGCGGGTTTGCGGGTTTGCGGGTTTGCGGGTTTGCGGGTTTGCGGGTTTGCGGGTTTGCGGGTTTGCGGGTTTGCGGGTTTGCGGGTTTGCGGGTTTGCGGGTTTGCGGGTTTGCGGGTTTGCGGGTTTGCGGGTTTGCGGGTTTGCGGGTTTGCGGGTTTGCGGGTTTGCGGGTTTGCGGGTTTGCGGGTTTGCGGGTTTGCGGGTTTGCGGGTTTGCGGGTTTGCGGGTTTGCGGGTTTGCGGGTTTGCGGGTTTGCGGGTTTGCGGGTTTGCGGGTTTGCGGGTTTGCGGGTTTGCGGGTTTGCGGGTTTGCGGGTTTGCGGGTTTGCGGGTTTGCGGGTTTGCGGGTTTGCGGGTTTGCGGGTTTGCGGGTTTGCGGGTTTGCGGGTTTGCGGGTTTGCGGGTTTGCGGGTTTGCGGGTTTGCGGGTTTGCGGGTTTGCGGGTTTGCGGGTTTGCGGGTTTGCGGGTTTGCGGGTTTGCGGGTTTGCGGGTTTGCGGGTTTGCGGGTTTGCGGGTTTGCGGGTTTGCGGGTTTGCGGGTTTGCGGGTTTGCGGGTTTGCGGGTTTGCGGGTTTGCGGGTTTGCGGGTTTGCGGGTTTGCGGGTTTGCGGGTTTGCGGGTTTGCGGGTTTGCGGGTTTGCGGGTTTGCGGGTTTGCGGGTTTGCGGGTTTGCGGGTTTGCGGGTTTGCGGGTTTGCGGGTTTGCGGGTTTGCGGGTTTGCGGGTTTGCGGGTTTGCGGGTTTGCGGGTTTGCGGGTTTGCGGGTTTGCGGGTTTGCGGGTTTGCGGGTTTGCGGGTTTGCGGGTTTGCGGGTTTGCGGGTTTGCGGGTTTGCGGGTTTGCGGGTTTGCGGGTTTGCGGGTTTGCGGGTTTGCGGGTTTGCGGGTTTGCGGGTTTGCGGGTTTGCGGGTTTGCGGGTTTGCGGGTTTGCGGGTTTGCGGGTTTGCGGGTTTGCGGGTTTGCGGGTTTGCGGGTTTGCGGGTTTGCGGGTTTGCGGGTTTGCGGGTTTGCGGGTTTGCGGGTTTGCGGGTTTGCGGGTTTGCGGGTTTGCGGGTTTGCGGGTTTGCGGGTTTGCGGGTTTGCGGGTTTGCGGGTTTGCGGGTTTGCGGGTTTGCGGGTTTGCGGGTTTGCGGGTTTGCGGGTTTGCGGGTTTGCGGGTTTGCGGGTTTGCGGGTTTGCGGGTTTGCGGGTTTGCGGGTTTGCGGGTTTGCGGGTTTGCGGGTTTGCGGGTTTGCGGGTTTGCGGGTTTGCGGGTTTGCGGGTTTGCGGGTTTGCGGGTTTGCGGGTTTGCGGGTTTGCGGGTTTGCGGGTTTGCGGGTTTGCGGGTTTGCGGGTTTGCGGGTTTGCGGGTTTGCGGGTTTGCGGGTTTGCGGGTTTGCGGGTTTGCGGGTTTGCGGGTTTGCGGGTTTGCGGGTTTGCGGGTTTGCGGGTTTGCGGGTTTGCGGGTTTGCGGGTTTGCGGGTTTGCGGGTTTGCGGGTTTGCGGGTTTGCGGGTTTGCGGGTTTGCGGGTTTGCGGGTTTGCGGGTTTGCGGGTTTGCGGGTTTGCGGGTTTGCGGGTTTGCGGGTTTGCGGGTTTGCGGGTTTGCGGGTTTGCGGGTTTGCGGGTTTGCGGGTTTGCGGGTTTGCGGGTTTGCGGGTTTGCGGGTTTGCGGGTTTGCGGGTTTGCGGGTTTGCGGGTTTGCGGGTTTGCGGGTTTGCGGGTTTGCGGGTTTGCGGGTTTGCGGGTTTGCGGGTTTGCGGGTTTGCGGGTTTGCGGGTTTGCGGGTTTGCGGGTTTGCGGGTTTGCGGGTTTGCGGGTTTGCGGGTTTGCGGGTTTGCGGGTTTGCGGGTTTGCGGGTTTGCGGGTTTGCGGGTTTGCGGGTTTGCGGGTTTGCGGGTTTGCGGGTTTGCGGGTTTGCGGGTTTGCGGGTTTGCGGGTTTGCGGGTTTGCGGGTTTGCGGGTTTGCGGGTTTGCGGGTTTGCGGGTTTGCGGGTTTGCGGGTTTGCGGGTTTGCGGGTTTGCGGGTTTGCGGGTTTGCGGGTTTGCGGGTTTGCGGGTTTGCGGGTTTGCGGGTTTGCGGGTTTGCGGGTTTGCGGGTTTGCGGGTTTGCGGGTTTGCGGGTTTGCGGGTTTGCGGGTTTGCGGGTTTGCGGGTTTGCGGGTTTGCGGGTTTGCGGGTTTGCGGGTTTGCGGGTTTGCGGGTTTGCGGGTTTGCGGGTTTGCGGGTTTGCGGGTTTGCGGGTTTGCGGGTTTGCGGGTTTGCGGGTTTGCGGGTTTGCGGGTTTGCGGGTTTGCGGGTTTGCGGGTTTGCGGGTTTGCGGGTTTGCGGGTTTGCGGGTTTGCGGGTTTGCGGGTTTGCGGGTTTGCGGGTTTGCGGGTTTGCGGGTTTGCGGGTTTGCGGGTTTGCGGGTTTGCGGGTTTGCGGGTTTGCGGGTTTGCGGGTTTGCGGGTTTGCGGGTTTGCGGGTTTGCGGGTTTGCGGGTTTGCGGGTTTGCGGGTTTGCGGGTTTGCGGGTTTGCGGGTTTGCGGGTTTGCGGGTTTGCGGGTTTGCGGGTTTGCGGGTTTGCGGGTTTGCGGGTTTGCGGGTTTGCGGGTTTGCGGGTTTGCGGGTTTGCGGGTTTGCGGGTTTGCGGGTTTGCGGGTTTGCGGGTTTGCGGGTTTGCGGGTTTGCGGGTTTGCGGGTTTGCGGGTTTGCGGGTTTGCGGGTTTGCGGGTTTGCGGGTTTGCGGGTTTGCGGGTTTGCGGGTTTGCGGGTTTGCGGGTTTGCGGGTTTGCGGGTTTGCGGGTTTGCGGGTTTGCGGGTTTGCGGGTTTGCGGGTTTGCGGGTTTGCGGGTTTGCGGGTTTGCGGGTTTGCGGGTTTGCGGGTTTGCGGGTTTGCGGGTTTGCGGGTTTGCGGGTTTGCGGGTTTGCGGGTTTGCGGGTTTGCGGGTTTGCGGGTTTGCGGGTTTGCGGGTTTGCGGGTTTGCGGGTTTGCGGGTTTGCGGGTTTGCGGGTTTGCGGGTTTGCGGGTTTGCGGGTTTGCGGGTTTGCGGGTTTGCGGGTTTGCGGGTTTGCGGGTTTGCGGGTTTGCGGGTTTGCGGGTTTGCGGGTTTGCGGGTTTGCGGGTTTGCGGGTTTGCGGGTTTGCGGGTTTGCGGGTTTGCGGGTTTGCGGGTTTGCGGGTTTGCGGGTTTGCGGGTTTGCGGGTTTGCGGGTTTGCGGGTTTGCGGGTTTGCGGGTTTGCGGGTTTGCGGGTTTGCGGGTTTGCGGGTTTGCGGGTTTGCGGGTTTGCGGGTTTGCGGGTTTGCGGGTTTGCGGGTTTGCGGGTTTGCGGGTTTGCGGGTTTGCGGGTTTGCGGGTTTGCGGGTTTGCGGGTTTGCGGGTTTGCGGGTTTGCGGGTTTGCGGGTTTGCGGGTTTGCGGGTTTGCGGGTTTGCGGGTTTGCGGGTTTGCGGGTTTGCGGGTTTGCGGGTTTGCGGGTTTGCGGGTTTGCGGGTTTGCGGGTTTGCGGGTTTGCGGGTTTGCGGGTTTGCGGGTTTGCGGGTTTGCGGGTTTGCGGGTTTGCGGGTTTGCGGGTTTGCGGGTTTGCGGGTTTGCGGGTTTGCGGGTTTGCGGGTTTGCGGGTTTGCGGGTTTGCGGGTTTGCGGGTTTGCGGGTTTGCGGGTTTGCGGGTTTGCGGGTTTGCGGGTTTGCGGGTTTGCGGGTTTGCGGGTTTGCGGGTTTGCGGGTTTGCGGGTTTGCGGGTTTGCGGGTTTGCGGGTTTGCGGGTTTGCGGGTTTGCGGGTTTGCGGGTTTGCGGGTTTGCGGGTTTGCGGGTTTGCGGGTTTGCGGGTTTGCGGGTTTGCGGGTTTGCGGGTTTGCGGGTTTGCGGGTTTGCGGGTTTGCGGGTTTGCGGGTTTGCGGGTTTGCGGGTTTGCGGGTTTGCGGGTTTGCGGGTTTGCGGGTTTGCGGGTTTGCGGGTTTGCGGGTTTGCGGGTTTGCGGGTTTGCGGGTTTGCGGGTTTGCGGGTTTGCGGGTTTGCGGGTTTGCGGGTTTGCGGGTTTGCGGGTTTGCGGGTTTGCGGGTTTGCGGGTTTGCGGGTTTGCGGGTTTGCGGGTTTGCGGGTTTGCGGGTTTGCGGGTTTGCGGGTTTGCGGGTTTGCGGGTTTGCGGGTTTGCGGGTTTGCGGGTTTGCGGGTTTGCGGGTTTGCGGGTTTGCGGGTTTGCGGGTTTGCGGGTTTGCGGGTTTGCGGGTTTGCGGGTTTGCGGGTTTGCGGGTTTGCGGGTTTGCGGGTTTGCGGGTTTGCGGGTTTGCGGGTTTGCGGGTTTGCGGGTTTGCGGGTTTGCGGGTTTGCGGGTTTGCGGGTTTGCGGGTTTGCGGGTTTGCGGGTTTGCGGGTTTGCGGGTTTGCGGGTTTGCGGGTTTGCGGGTTTGCGGGTTTGCGGGTTTGCGGGTTTGCGGGTTTGCGGGTTTGCGGGTTTGCGGGTTTGCGGGTTTGCGGGTTTGCGGGTTTGCGGGTTTGCGGGTTTGCGGGTTTGCGGGTTTGCGGGTTTGCGGGTTTGCGGGTTTGCGGGTTTGCGGGTTTGCGGGTTTGCGGGTTTGCGGGTTTGCGGGTTTGCGGGTTTGCGGGTTTGCGGGTTTGCGGGTTTGCGGGTTTGCGGGTTTGCGGGTTTGCGGGTTTGCGGGTTTGCGGGTTTGCGGGTTTGCGGGTTTGCGGGTTTGCGGGTTTGCGGGTTTGCGGGTTTGCGGGTTTGCGGGTTTGCGGGTTTGCGGGTTTGCGGGTTTGCGGGTTTGCGGGTTTGCGGGTTTGCGGGTTTGCGGGTTTGCGGGTTTGCGGGTTTGCGGGTTTGCGGGTTTGCGGGTTTGCGGGTTTGCGGGTTTGCGGGTTTGCGGGTTTGCGGGTTTGCGGGTTTGCGGGTTTGCGGGTTTGCGGGTTTGCGGGTTTGCGGGTTTGCGGGTTTGCGGGTTTGCGGGTTTGCGGGTTTGCGGGTTTGCGGGTTTGCGGGTTTGCGGGTTTGCGGGTTTGCGGGTTTGCGGGTTTGCGGGTTTGCGGGTTTGCGGGTTTGCGGGTTTGCGGGTTTGCGGGTTTGCGGGTTTGCGGGTTTGCGGGTTTGCGGGTTTGCGGGTTTGCGGGTTTGCGGGTTTGCGGGTTTGCGGGTTTGCGGGTTTGCGGGTTTGCGGGTTTGCGGGTTTGCGGGTTTGCGGGTTTGCGGGTTTGCGGGTTTGCGGGTTTGCGGGTTTGCGGGTTTGCGGGTTTGCGGGTTTGCGGGTTTGCGGGTTTGCGGGTTTGCGGGTTTGCGGGTTTGCGGGTTTGCGGGTTTGCGGGTTTGCGGGTTTGCGGGTTTGCGGGTTTGCGGGTTTGCGGGTTTGCGGGTTTGCGGGTTTGCGGGTTTGCGGGTTTGCGGGTTTGCGGGTTTGCGGGTTTGCGGGTTTGCGGGTTTGCGGGTTTGCGGGTTTGCGGGTTTGCGGGTTTGCGGGTTTGCGGGTTTGCGGGTTTGCGGGTTTGCGGGTTTGCGGGTTTGCGGGTTTGCGGGTTTGCGGGTTTGCGGGTTTGCGGGTTTGCGGGTTTGCGGGTTTGCGGGTTTGCGGGTTTGCGGGTTTGCGGGTTTGCGGGTTTGCGGGTTTGCGGGTTTGCGGGTTTGCGGGTTTGCGGGTTTGCGGGTTTGCGGGTTTGCGGGTTTGCGGGTTTGCGGGTTTGCGGGTTTGCGGGTTTGCGGGTTTGCGGGTTTGCGGGTTTGCGGGTTTGCGGGTTTGCGGGTTTGCGGGTTTGCGGGTTTGCGGGTTTGCGGGTTTGCGGGTTTGCGGGTTTGCGGGTTTGCGGGTTTGCGGGTTTGCGGGTTTGCGGGTTTGCGGGTTTGCGGGTTTGCGGGTTTGCGGGTTTGCGGGTTTGCGGGTTTGCGGGTTTGCGGGTTTGCGGGTTTGCGGGTTTGCGGGTTTGCGGGTTTGCGGGTTTGCGGGTTTGCGGGTTTGCGGGTTTGCGGGTTTGCGGGTTTGCGGGTTTGCGGGTTTGCGGGTTTGCGGGTTTGCGGGTTTGCGGGTTTGCGGGTTTGCGGGTTTGCGGGTTTGCGGGTTTGCGGGTTTGCGGGTTTGCGGGTTTGCGGGTTTGCGGGTTTGCGGGTTTGCGGGTTTGCGGGTTTGCGGGTTTGCGGGTTTGCGGGTTTGCGGGTTTGCGGGTTTGCGGGTTTGCGGGTTTGCGGGTTTGCGGGTTTGCGGGTTTGCGGGTTTGCGGGTTTGCGGGTTTGCGGGTTTGCGGGTTTGCGGGTTTGCGGGTTTGCGGGTTTGCGGGTTTGCGGGTTTGCGGGTTTGCGGGTTTGCGGGTTTGCGGGTTTGCGGGTTTGCGGGTTTGCGGGTTTGCGGGTTTGCGGGTTTGCGGGTTTGCGGGTTTGCGGGTTTGCGGGTTTGCGGGTTTGCGGGTTTGCGGGTTTGCGGGTTTGCGGGTTTGCGGGTTTGCGGGTTTGCGGGTTTGCGGGTTTGCGGGTTTGCGGGTTTGCGGGTTTGCGGGTTTGCGGGTTTGCGGGTTTGCGGGTTTGCGGGTTTGCGGGTTTGCGGGTTTGCGGGTTTGCGGGTTTGCGGGTTTGCGGGTTTGCGGGTTTGCGGGTTTGCGGGTTTGCGGGTTTGCGGGTTTGCGGGTTTGCGGGTTTGCGGGTTTGCGGGTTTGCGGGTTTGCGGGTTTGCGGGTTTGCGGGTTTGCGGGTTTGCGGGTTTGCGGGTTTGCGGGTTTGCGGGTTTGCGGGTTTGCGGGTTTGCGGGTTTGCGGGTTTGCGGGTTTGCGGGTTTGCGGGTTTGCGGGTTTGCGGGTTTGCGGGTTTGCGGGTTTGCGGGTTTGCGGGTTTGCGGGTTTGCGGGTTTGCGGGTTTGCGGGTTTGCGGGTTTGCGGGTTTGCGGGTTTGCGGGTTTGCGGGTTTGCGGGTTTGCGGGTTTGCGGGTTTGCGGGTTTGCGGGTTTGCGGGTTTGCGGGTTTGCGGGTTTGCGGGTTTGCGGGTTTGCGGGTTTGCGGGTTTGCGGGTTTGCGGGTTTGCGGGTTTGCGGGTTTGCGGGTTTGCGGGTTTGCGGGTTTGCGGGTTTGCGGGTTTGCGGGTTTGCGGGTTTGCGGGTTTGCGGGTTTGCGGGTTTGCGGGTTTGCGGGTTTGCGGGTTTGCGGGTTTGCGGGTTTGCGGGTTTGCGGGTTTGCGGGTTTGCGGGTTTGCGGGTTTGCGGGTTTGCGGGTTTGCGGGTTTGCGGGTTTGCGGGTTTGCGGGTTTGCGGGTTTGCGGGTTTGCGGGTTTGCGGGTTTGCGGGTTTGCGGGTTTGCGGGTTTGCGGGTTTGCGGGTTTGCGGGTTTGCGGGTTTGCGGGTTTGCGGGTTTGCGGGTTTGCGGGTTTGCGGGTTTGCGGGTTTGCGGGTTTGCGGGTTTGCGGGTTTGCGGGTTTGCGGGTTTGCGGGTTTGCGGGTTTGCGGGTTTGCGGGTTTGCGGGTTTGCGGGTTTGCGGGTTTGCGGGTTTGCGGGTTTGCGGGTTTGCGGGTTTGCGGGTTTGCGGGTTTGCGGGTTTGCGGGTTTGCGGGTTTGCGGGTTTGCGGGTTTGCGGGTTTGCGGGTTTGCGGGTTTGCGGGTTTGCGGGTTTGCGGGTTTGCGGGTTTGCGGGTTTGCGGGTTTGCGGGTTTGCGGGTTTGCGGGTTTGCGGGTTTGCGGGTTTGTGGGTTTGCGGGTTTGCGGGTTTGCGGGTTTGCGGGTTTGCGGGTTTGCGGGTTTGCGGGTTTGCGGGTTTGCGGGTTTGCGGGTTTGCGGGTTTGCGGGTTTGCGGGTTTGCGGGTTTGCGGGTTTGCGGGTTTGCGGGTTTGCGGGTTTGCGGGTTTGCGGGTTTGCGGGTTTGCGGGTTTGCGGGTTTGCGGGTTTGCGGGTTTGCGGGTTTGCGGGTTTGCGGGTTTGCGGGTTTGCGGGTTTGCGGGTTTGCGGGTTTGCGGGTTTGCGGGTTTGCGGGGACCACAGCCAAGGAGTTTCAGGAATCTGAATGCCCAGAGCTCAGGAGTTTCAGGAATCTGAATGCCCAGAGCTCAGGAGTTTCAGGAATCTGAATGCCCACAGCCTAGGAGTTTCAGGAATCTGAATGCCCAGAGCTCAGGAGTTTCAGGAATCTGAATGCCCACAGCCTAGGAGTTTCAGGAATCTGAATGCCCAGAGCTCAGGAGTTTCAGGAATCTGAATGCCCAGAGCTCAGGAGTTTCAGGAATCTGAATGCCCACAGCCTAGGAGTTTCAGGAATCTGAATGCCCAGAGCTCAGGAGTTTCAGGAATCTGAATGCCCACAGCCTAGGAGTTTCAGGAATCTGAATGCCCAGAGCTCAGGAGTTTCAGGAATCTGAATGCCCACAGCCTAGGAGTTTCAGGAATCTGAATGCCCAGAGCTCAGGAGTTTCAGGAATCTGAATGACCACAGCCAAGGAGTTTCAGGAATCTGAATGCCCAGAGCTCAGGAGTTTCAGGAATCTGAATGCCCAGAGCTCAGGAGTTTCAGGAATCTGAATGCCCAGAGCTCAGGAGTTTCAGGAATCTGAATGCCCACAGCCTAGGAGTTTCAGGAATCTGAATGCCCAGAGCTCAGGAGTTTCAGGAATCTGAATGACCACAGCCAAGGAGTTTCAGGAATCTGAATGCCCAGAGCTCAGGAGTTTCAGGAATCTGAATGCCCAGAGCTCAGGAGTTTCAGGAATCTGAATGCCCAGAGCTCAGGAGTTTCAGGAATCTGAATGCCCACAGCCTAGGAGTTTCAGGAATCTGAATGCCCAGAGCTCAGGAGTTTCAGGAATCTGAATGACCACAGCCAAGGAGTTTCAGGAATCTGAATGCCCAGAGCTCAGGAGTTTCAGGAATCTGAATGCCCAGAGCTCAGGAGTTTCAGGAATCTGAATGCCCAGAGCTCAGGAGTTTCAGGAATCTGAATGCCCAGAGCTCAGGAGTTTCAGGAATCTGAATGACCACAGCCAAGGAGTTTCAGGAATCTGAATGCCCAGAGCTCAGGAGTTTCAGGAATCTGAATGCCCAGAGCTCAGGAGTTTCAGGAATCTGAATGACCACAGCCAAGGAGTTTCAGGAATCTGAATGCCCAGAGCTCAGGAGTTTCAGGAATCTGAATGCCCACAGCCTAGGAGTTTCAGGAATCTGAATGCCCAGAGCTCAGGAGTTTCAGGAATCTGAATGACCACAGCCAAGGAGTTTCAGGAATCTGAATGCCCAGAGCTCAGGAGTTTCAGGAATCTGAATGCCCAGAGCTCAGGAGTTTCAGGAATCTGAATGACCACAGCCAAGGAGTTTCAGGAATCTGAATGCCCAGAGCTCAGGAGTTTCAGGAATCTGAATGCCCAGAGCTCAGGAGTTTCAGGAATCTGAATGACCACAGCCAAGGAGTTTCAGGAATCTGAATGCCCAGAGCTCAGGAGTTTCAGGAATCTGAATGCCCACAGCCTAGGAGTTTCAGGAATCTGAATGCCCAGAGCTCAGGAGTTTCAGGAATCTGAATGACCACAGCCAAGGAGTTTCAGGAATCTGAATGCCCAGAGCTCAGGAGTTTCAGGAATCTGAATGCCCAGAGCTCAGGAGTTTCAGGAATCTGAATGACCACAGCCAAGGAGTTTCAGGAATCTGAATGCCCAGAGCTCAGGAGTTTCAGGAATCTGAATGCCCACAGCCTAGGAGTTTCAGGAATCTGAATGCCCAGAGCTCAGGAGTTTCAGGAATCTGAATGACCACAGCCAAGGAGTTTCAGGAATCTGAATGCCCAGAGCTCAGGAGTTTCAGGAATCTGAATGCCCAGAGCTCAGGAGTTTCAGGAATCTGAATGACCACAGCCAAGGAGTTTCAGGAATCTGAATGCCCAGAGCTCAGGAGTTTCAGGAATCTGAATGACCACAGCCAAGGAGTTTCAGGAATCTGAATGCCCAGAGCTCAGGAGTTTCAGGAATCTGAATGCCCAGAGCTCAGGAGTTTCAGGAATCTGAATGACCACAGCCAAGGAGTTTCAGGAATCTGAATGCCCAGAGCTCAGGAGTTTCAGGAATCTGAATGCCCACAGCCTAGGAGTTTCAGGAATCTGAATGCCCAGAGCTCAGGAGTTTCAGGAATCTGAATGACCACAGCCAAGGAGTTTCAGGAATCTGAATGCCCAGAGCTCAGGAGTTTCAGGAATCTGAATGCCCAGAGCTCAGGAGTTACAGGAATCTGAATGCCCACAGCCTAGGAGTTTCAGGAATCTGAATGCCCAGAGCTCAGGAGTTTCAGGAATCTGAATGCCCACAGCCTAGGAGTTTCAGGAATCTGAATGCCCAGAGCTCAGGAGTTTCAGGAATCTGAATGCCCAGAGCTCAGGAGTTTCAGGAATCTGAATGCCCACAGCCTAGGAGTTTCAGGAATCTGAATGCCCAGAGCTCAGGAGTTTCAGGAATCTGAATGACCACAGCCAAGGAGTTTCAGGAATCTGAATGCCCAGAGCTCAGGAGTTTCAGGAATCTGAATGCCCAGAGCTCAGGAGTTTCAGGAATCTGAATGCCCACAGCCTAGGAGTTTCAGGAATCTGAATGCCCAGAGCTCAGGAGTTTCAGGAATCTGAATGACCACAGCCAAGGAGTTTCAGGAATCTGAATGCCCAGAGCTCAGGAGTTTCAGGAATCTGAATGCCCAGAGCTCAGGAGTTTCAGGAATCTGAATGCCCAGAGCTCAGGAGTTTCAGGAATCTGAATGCCCACAGCCTAGGAGTTTCAGGAATCTGAATGCCCAGAGCTCAGGAGTTTCAGGAATCTGAATGACCACAGCCAAGGAGTTTCAGGAATCTGAATGCCCAGAGCTCAGGAGTTTCAGGAATCTGAATGCCCAGAGCTCAGGAGTTTCAGGAATCTGAATGCCCAGAGCTCAGGAGTTTCAGGAATCTGAATGCCCAGAGCTCAGGAGTTTCAGGAATCTGAATGACCACAGCCAAGGAGTTTCAGGAATCTGAATGCCCAGAGCTCAGGAGTTTCAGGAATCTGAATGCCCAGAGCTCAGGAGTTTCAGGAATCTGAATGACCACAGCCAAGGAGTTTCAGGAATCTGAATGCCCAGAGCTCAGGAGTTTCAGGAATCTGAATGCCCACAGCCTAGGAGTTTCAGGAATCTGAATGCCCAGAGCTCAGGAGTTTCAGGAATCTGAATGACCACAGCCAAGGAGTTTCAGGAATCTGAATGCCCAGAGCTCAGGAGTTTCAGGAATCTGAATGCCCAGAGCTCAGGAGTTTCAGGAATCTGAATGACCACAGCCAAGGAGTTTCAGGAATCTGAATGCCCAGAGCTCAGGAGTTTCAGGAATCTGAATGCCCACAGCCTAGGAGTTTCAGGAATCTGAATGCCCAGAGCTCAGGAGTTTCAGGAATCTGAATGACCACAGCCAAGGAGTTTCAGGAATCTGAATGCCCAGAGCTCAGGAGTTTCAGGAATCTGAATGCCCAGAGCTCAGGAGTTTCAGGAATCTGAATGACCACAGCCAAGGAGTTTCAGGAATCTGAATGCCCAGAGCTCAGGAGTTTCAGGAATCTGAATGACCACAGCCAAGGAGTTTCAGGAATCTGAATGCCCAGAGCTCAGGAGTTTCAGGAATCTGAATGCCCAGAGCTCAGGAGTTTCAGGAATCTGAATGACCACAGCCAAGGAGTTTCAGGAATCTGAATGCCCAGAGCTCAGGAGTTTCAGGAATCTGAATGCCCACAGCCTAGGAGTTTCAGGAATCTGAATGCCCAGAGCTCAGGAGTTTCAGGAATCTGAATGACCACAGCCAAGGAGTTTCAGGAATCTGAATGCCCAGAGCTCAGGAGTTTCAGGAATCTGAATGCCCAGAGCTCAGGAGTTACAGGAATCTGAATGCCCACAGCCTAGGAGTTTCAGGAATCTGAATGCCCAGAGCTCAGGAGTTTCAGGAATCTGAATGCCCACAGCCTAGGAGTTTCAGGAATCTGAATGCCCAGAGCTCAGGAGTTTCAGGAATCTGAATGCCCAGAGCTCAGGAGTTTCAGGAATCTGAATGCCCACAGCCTAGGAGTTTCAGGAATCTGAATGCCCAGAGCTCAGGAGTTTCAGGAATCTGAATGACCACAGCCAAGGAGTTTCAGGAATCTGAATGCCCAGAGCTCAGGAGTTTCAGGAATCTGAATGCCCAGAGCTCAGGAGTTTCAGGAATCTGAATGCCCACAGCCTAGGAGTTTCAGGAATCTGAATGCCCAGAGCTCAGGAGTTTCAGGAATCTGAATGACCACAGCCAAGGAGTTTCAGGAATCTGAATGCCCAGAGCTCAGGAGTTTCAGGAATCTGAATGACCACAGCCAAGGAGTTTCAGGAATCTGAATGCCCAGAGCTCAGGAGTTTCAGGAATCTGAATGCCCAGAGCTCAGGAGTTTCAGGAATCTGAATGACCACAGCCAAGGAGTTTCAGGAATCTGAATGCCCAGAGCTCAGGAGTTTCAGGAATCTGAATGCCCACAGCCTAGGAGTTTCAGGAATCTGAATGCCCAGAGCTCAGGAGTTTCAGGAATCTGAATGCCCACAGCCTAGGAGTTTCAGGAATCTGAATGCCCAGAGCTCAGGAGTTTCAGGAATCTGAATGACCACAGCCAAGGAGTTTCAGGAATCTGAATGCCCAGAGCTCAGGAGTTTCAGGAATCTGAATGCCCAGAGCTCAGGAGTTTCAGGAATCTGAATGACCACAGCGAAGGAGTTTCAGGAATCTGAATGCCCAGAGCTCAGGAGTTTCAGGAATCTGAATGCCCAGAGCTCAGGAGTTTCAGGAATCTGAATGCCCAGAGCTCAGGAGTTTCAGGAATCTGAATGCCCACAGCCTAGGAGTTTCAGGAATCTGAATGCCCAGAGCTCAGGAGTTTCAGGAATCTGAATGCCCAGAGCTCAGGAGTTTCAGGAATCTGAATGCCCACAGCCTAGGAGTTTCAGGAATCTGAATGCCCAGAGCTCAGGAGTTTCAGGAATCTGAATGACCACAGCCAAGGAGTTTCAGGAATCTGAATGCCCAGAGCTCAGGAGTTTCAGGAATCTGAATGACCACAGCCAAGGAGTTTCAGGAATCTGAATGCCCAGAGCTCAGGAGTTTCAGGAATCTGAATGCCCAGAGCTCAGGAGTTTCAGGAATCTGAATGCCCAGAGCTCAGGAGTTTCAGGAATCTGAATGCCCACAGCCTAGGAGTTTCAGGAATCTGAATGCCCAGAGCTCAGGAGTTTCAGGAATCTGAATGCCCACAGCCTAGGAGTTTCAGGAATCTGAATGCCCAGAGCTCAGGAGTTTCAGGAATCTGAATGACCACAGCCAAGGAGTTTCAGGAATCTGAATGCCCAGAGCTCAGGAGTTTCAGGAATCTGAATGCCCAGAGCTCAGGAGTTTCAGGAATCTGAATGCCCAGAGCTCAGGAGTTTCAGGAATCTGAATGCCCACAGCCTAGGAGTTTCAGGAATCTGAATGCCCAGAGCTCAGGAGTTTCAGGAATCTGAATGACCACAGCCAAGGAGTTTCAGGAATCTGAATGCCCAGAGCTCAGGAGTTTCAGGAATCTGAATGCCCAGAGCTCAGGAGTTTCAGGAATCTGAATGCCCAGAGCTCAGGAGTTTCAGGAATCTGAATGCCCACAGCCTAGGAGTTTCAGGAATCTGAATGCCCAGAGCTCAGGAGTTTCAGGAATCTGAATGACCACAGCCAAGGAGTTTCAGGAATCTGAATGCCCAGAGCTCAGGAGTTTCAGGAATCTGAATGACCACAGCCAAGGAGTTTCAGGAATCTGAATGCCCAGAGCTCAGGAGTTTCAGGAATCTGAATGACCACAGCCAAGGAGTTTCAGGAATCTGAATGCCCAGAGCTCAGGAGTTTCAGGAATCTGAATGACCACAGCCAAGGAGTTTCAGGAATCTGAATGCCCAGAGCTCAGGAGTTTCAGGAATCTGAATGACCACAGCCAAGGAGTTTCAGGAATCTGAATGCCCAGAGCTCAGGAGTTTCAGGAATCTGAATGCCCAGAGCTCAGGAGTTTCAGGAATCTGAATGACCACAGCCAAGGAGTTTCAGGAATCTGAATGCCCAGAGCTCAGGAGTTTCAGGAATCTGAATGCCCACAGCCTAGGAGTTTCAGGAATCTGAATGCCCAGAGCTCAGGAGTTTCAGGAATCTGAATGACCACAGCCAAGGAGTTTCAGGAATCTGAATGCCCAGAGCTCAGGAGTTTCAGGAATCTGAATGCCCAGAGCTCAGGAGTTTCAGGAATCTGAATGCCCACAGCCTAGGAGTTTCAGGAATCTGAATGCCCAGAGCTCAGGAGTTTCAGGAATCTGAATGCCCACAGCCTAGGAGTTTCAGGAATCTGAATGCCCAGAGCTCAGGAGTTTCAGGAATCTGAATGCCCAGAGCTCAGGAGTTTCAGGAATCTGAATGCCCACAGCCTAGGAGTTTCAGGAATCTGAATGCCCAGAGCTCAGGAGTTTCAGGAATCTGAATGACCACAGCCAAGGAGTTTCAGGAATCTGAATGCCCAGAGCTCAGGAGTTTCAGGAATCTGAATGCCCAGAGCTCAGGAGTTTCAGGAACCTGAATGCCCACAGCCTAGGAGTTTGAGGAATCTGAATGCCCAGAGCTCAGGAGTTTCAGGAATCTGAATGACCACAGCCAAGGAGTTTCAGGAATCTGAATGCCCAGAGCTCAGGAGTTTCAGGAATCTGAATGACCACAGCCAAGGAGTTTCAGGAATCTGAATGCCCAGAGCTCAGGAGTTTCAGGAATCTGAATGCCCAGAGCTCAGGAGTTTCAGGAATCTGAATGACCACAGCCAAGGAGTTTCAGGAATCTGAATGCCCAGAGCTCAGGAGTTTCAGGAATCTGAATGCCCACAGCCTAGGAGTTTCAGGAATCTGAATGCCCAGAGCTCAGGAGTTTCAGGAATCTGAATGCCCAGAGCTCAGGAGTTTCAGGAATCTGAATGACCACAGTGAAGGAGTTTCAGGAATCTGAATGCCCAGAGCTCAGGAGTTTCAGGAATCTGAATGCCCAGAGCTCAGGAGTTTCAGGAATCTGAATGCCCAGAGCTCAGGAGTTTCAGGAATCTGAATGCCCACAGCCTAGGAGTTTCAGGAATCTGAATGCCCAGAGCTCAGGAGTTTCAGGAATCTGAATGCCCAGAGCTCAGGAGTTTCAGGAATCTGAATGCCCACAGCCTAGGAGTTTCAGGAATCTGAATGCCCAGAGCTCAGGAGTTTCAGGAATCTGAATGACCACAGCCAAGGAGTTTCAGGAATCTGAATGCCCAGAGCTCAGGAGTTTCAGGAATCTGAATGACCACAGCCAAGGAGTTTCAGGAATCTGAATGCCCAGAGCTCAGGAGTTTCAGGAATCTGAATGCCCAGAGCTCAGGAGTTTCAGGAATCTGAATGCCCAGAGCTCAGGAGTTTCAGGAATCTGAATGCCCACAGCCTAGGAGTTTCAGGAATCTGAATGCCCAGAGCTCAGGAGTTTCAGGAATCTGAATGCCCACAGCCTAGGAGTTTCAGGAATCTGAATGCCCACAGCCTAGGAGTTTCAGGAATCTGAATGCCCAGAGCTCAGGAGTTTCAGGAATCTGAATGACCACAGCCAAGGAGTTTCAGGAATCTGAATGCCCAGAGCTCAGGAGTTTCAGGAATCTGAATGCCCAGAGCTCAGGAGTTTCAGGAATCTGAATGCCCACAGCCTAGGAGTTTCAGGAATCTGAATGCCCAGAGCTCAGGAGTTTCAGGAATCTGAATGACCACAGCCAAGGAGTTTCAGGAATCTGAATGCCCAGAGCTCAGGAGTTTCAGGAATCTGAATGACCACAGCCAAGGAGTTTCAGGAATCTGAATGCCCAGAGCTCAGGAGTTTCAGGAATCTGAATGACCACAGCCAAGGAGTTTCAGGAATCTGAATGCCCAGAGCTCAGGAGTTTCAGGAATCTGAATGACCACAGCCAAGGAGTTTCAGGAATCTGAATGCCCAGAGCTCAGGAGTTTCAGGAATCTGAATGACCACAGCCAAGGAGTTTCAGGAATCTGAATGCCCAGAGCTCAGGAGTTTCAGGAATCTGAATGCCCAGAGCTCAGGAGTTTCAGGAATCTGAATGACCACAGCCAAGGAGTTTCAGGAATCTGAATGCCCAGAGCTCAGGAGTTTCAGGAATCTGAATGCCCACAGCCTAGGAGTTTCAGGAATCTGAATGCCCAGAGCTCAGGAGTTTCAGGAATCTGAATGACCACAGCCAAGGAGTTTCAGGAATCTGAATGCCCAGAGCTCAGGAGTTTCAGGAATCTGAATGCCCAGAGCTCAGGAGTTTCAGGAATCTGAATGCCCACAGCCTAGGAGTTTCAGGAATCTGAATGCCCAGAGCTCAGGAGTTTCAGGAATCTGAATGCCCACAGCCTAGGAGTTTCAGGAATCTGAATGCCCAGAGCTCAGGAGTTTCAGGAATCTGAATGCCCAGAGCTCAGGAGTTTCAGGAATCTGAATGCCCACAGCCTAGGAGTTTCAGGAATCTGAATGCCCAGAGCTCAGGAGTTTCAGGAATCTGAATGACCACAGCCAAGGAGTTTCAGGAATCTGAATGCCCAGAGCTCAGGAGTTTCAGGAATCTGAATGCCCAGAGCTCAGGAGTTTCAGGAATCTGAATGCCCACAGCCTAGGAGTTTCAGGAATCTGAATGCCCAGAGCTCAGGAGTTTCAGGAATCTGAATGACCACAGCCAAGGAGTTTCAGGAATCTGAATGCCCAGAGCTCAGGAGTTTCAGGAATCTGAATGACCACAGCCAAGGAGTTTCAGGAATCTGAATGCCCAGAGCTCAGGAGTTTCAGGAATCTGAATGCCCAGAGCTCAGGAGTTTCAGGAATCTGAATGACCACAGCCAAGGAGTTTCAGGAATCTGAATGCCCAGAGCTCAGGAGTTTCAGGAATCTGAATGCCCACAGCCTAGGAGTTTCAGGAATCTGAATGCCCAGAGCTCAGGAGTTTCAGGAATCTGAATGCCCAGAGCTCAGGAGTTTCAGGAATCTGAATGACCACAGTGAAGGAGTTTCAGGAATCTGAATGCCCAGAGCTCAGGAGTTTCAGGAATCTGAATGCCCAGAGCTCAGGAGTTTCAGGAATCTGAATGCCCACAGCCTAGGAGTTTCAGGAATCTGAATGCCCAGAGCTCAGGAGTTTCAGGAATCTGAATGCCCACAGCCTAGGAGTTTCAGGAATCTGAATGCCCAGAGCTCAGGAGTTTCAGGAATCTGAATGCCCAGAGCTCAGGAGTTTCAGGAATCTGAATGCCCACAGCCTAGGAGTTTCAGGAATCTGAATGCCCAGAGCTCAGGAGTTTCAGGAATCTGAATGACCACAGCCAAGGAGTTTCAGGAATCTGAATGCCCAGAGCTCAGGAGTTTCAGGAATCTGAATGCCCAGAGCTCAGGAGTTTCAGGAATCTGAATGCCCACAGCCTAGGAGTTTCAGGAATCTGAATGCCCAGAGCTCAGGAGTTTCAGGAATCTGAATGACCACAGCCAAGGAGTTTCAGGAATCTGAATGCCCAGAGCTCAGGAGTTTCAGGAATCTGAATGACCACAGCCAAGGAGTTTCAGGAATCTGAATGCCCAGAGCTCAGGAGTTTCAGGAATCTGAATGCCCAGAGCTCAGGAGTTTCAGGAATCTGAATGACCACAGCCAAGGAGTTTCAGGAATCTGAATGCCCAGAGCTCAGGAGTTTCAGGAATCTGAATGCCCACAGCCTAGGAGTTTCAGGAATCTGAATGCCCAGAGCTCAGGAGTTTCAGGAATCTGAATGCCCAGAGCTCAGGAGTTTCAGGAATCTGAATGACCACAGTGAAGGAGTTTCAGGAATCTGAATGCCCAGAGCTCAGGAGTTTCAGGAATCTGAATGCCCAGAGCTCAGGAGTTTCAGGAATCTGAATGCCCAGAGCTCAGGAGTTTCAGGAATCTGAATGCCCACAGCCTAGGAGTTTCAGGAATCTGAATGCCCAGAGCTCAGGAGTTTCAGGAATCTGAATGCCCAGAGCTCAGGAGTTTCAGGAATCTGAATGCCCACAGCCTAGGAGTTTCAGGAATCTGAATGCCCAGAGCTCAGGAGTTTCAGGAATCTGAATGACCACAGCCAAGGAGTTTCAGGAATCTGAATGCCCAGAGCTCAGGAGCTTCAGGAATCTGAATGACCACAGCCAAGGAGTTTCAGGAATCTGAATGCCCAGAGCTCAGGAGTTTCAGGAATCTGAATGCCCAGAGCTCAGGAGTTTCAGGAATCTGAATGCCCAGAGCTCAGGAGTTTCAGGAATCTGAATGCCCACAGCCTAGGAGTTTCAGGAATCTGAATGCCCAGAGCTCAGGAGTTTCAGGAATCTGAATGCCCACAGCCTAGGAGTTTCAGGAATCTGAATGCCCAGAGCTCAGGAGTTTCAGGAATCTGAATGACCACAGCCAAGGAGTTTCAGGAATCTGAATGCCCAGAGCTCAGGAGTTTCAGGAATCTGAATGCCCAGAGCTCAGGAGTTTCAGGAATCTGAATGCCCAGAGCTCAGGAGTTTCAGGAATCTGAATGCCCACAGCCTAGGAGTTTCAGGAATCTGAATGCCCAGAGCTCAGGAGTTTCAGGAATCTGAATGACCACAGCCAAGGAGTTTCAGGAATCTGAATGCCCAGAGCTCAGGAGTTTCAGGAATCTGAATGCCCACAGCCTAGGAGTTTCAGGAATCTGAATGCCCAGAGCTCAGGAGTTTCAGGAATCTGAATGACCACAGCCAAGGAGTTTCAGGAATCTGAATGCCCAGAGCTCAGGAGTTTCAGGAATCTGAATGCCCAGAGCTCAGGAGTTTCAGGAATCTGAATGCCCACAGCCTAGGAGTTTCAGGAATCTGAATGCCCAGAGCTCAGGAGTTTCAGGAATCTGAATGACCACAGCCAAGGAGTTTCAGGAATCTGAATGCCCAGAGCTCAGGAGTTTCAGGAATCTGAATGACCACAGCCAAGGAGTTTCAGGAATCTGAATGCCCAGAGCTCAGGAGTTTCAGGAATCTGAATGCCCAGAGCTCAGGAGTTTCAGGAATCTGAATGACCACAGCCAAGGAGTTTCAGGAATCTGAATGCCCAGAGCTCAGGAGTTTCAGGAATCTGAATGACCACAGCCAAGGAGTTTCAGGAATCTGAATGCCCAGAGCTCAGGAGTTTCAGGAATCTGAATGCCCAGAGCTCAGGAGTTTCAGGAATCTGAATGACCACAGCCAAGGAGTTTCAGGAATCTGAATGCCCAGAGCTCAGGAGTTTCAGGAATCTGAATGCCCACAGCCTAGGAGTTTCAGGAATCTGAATGCCCAGAGCTCAGGAGTTTCAGGAATCTGAATGCCCACAGCCTAGGAGTTTCAGGAATCTGAATGCCCACAGCCTAGGAGTTTCAGGAATCTGAATGCCCAGAGCTCAGGAGTTTCAGGAATCTGAATGCCCAGAGCTCAGGAGTTTCAGGAATCTGAATGCCCACAGCCTAGGAGTTTCAGGAATCTGAATGCCCAGAGCTCAGGAGTTTCAGGAATCTGAATGACCACAGCCAAGGAGTTTCAGGAATCTGAATGCCCAGAGCTCAGGAGTTTCAGGAATCTGAATGACCACAGCCAAGGAGTTTCAGGAATCTGAATGCCCAGAGCTCAGGAGTTTCAGGAATCTGAATGCCCAGAGCTCAGGAGTTTCAGGAATCTGAATGCCCAGAGCTCAGGAGTTTCAGGAATCTGAATGCCCACAGCCTAGGAGTTTCAGGAATCTGAATGCCCAGAGCTCAGGAGTTTCAGGAATCTGAATGCCCAGAGCTCAGGAGTTTCAGGAATCTGAATGCCCAGAGCTCAGGAGTTTCAGGAATCTGAATGACCACAGCCAAGGAGTTTCAGGAATCTGAATGCCCAGAGCTCAGGAGTTTCAGGAATCTGAATGCCCACAGCCTAGGAGTTTCAGGAATCTGAATGCCCAGAGCTCAGGAGTTTCAGGAATCTGAATGACCACAGCCAAGGAGTTTCAGGAATCTGAATGCCCAGAGCTCAGGAGTTTCAGGAATCTGAATGCCCAGAGCTCAGGAGTTTCAGGAATCTGAATGCCCAGAGCTCAGGAGTTTCAGGAATCTGAATGCCCACAGCCTAGGAGTTTCAGGAATCTGAATGCCCAGAGCTCAGGAGTTTCAGGAATCTGAATGCCCAGAGCTCAGGAGTTTCAGGAATCTGAATGCCCAGAGCTCAGGAGTTTCAGGAATCTGAATGACCACAGCCAAGGAGTTTCAGGAATCTGAATGCCCAGAGCTCAGGAGTTTCAGGAATCTGAATGCCCACAGCCTAGGAGTTTCAGGAATCTGAATGCCCAGAGCTCAGGAGTTTCAGGAATCTGAATGACCACAGCCAAGGAGTTTCAGGAATCTGAATGCCCAGAGCTCAGGAGTTTCAGGAATCTGAATGCCCAGAGCTCAGGAGTTTCAGGAATCTGAATGCCCACAGCCTAGGAGTTTCAGGAATCTGAATGCCCAGAGCTCAGGAGTTTCAGGAATCTGAATGACCACAGCCAAGGAGTTTCAGGAATCTGAATGCCCAGAGCTCAGGAGTTTCAGGAATCTGAATGACCACAGCCAAGGAGTTTCAGGAATCTGAATGCCCAGAGCTCAGGAGTTTCAGGAATCTGAATGCCCAGAGCTCAGGAGTTTCAGGAATCTGAATGACCACAGCCAAGGAGTTTCAGGAATCTGAATGCCCAGAGCTCAGGAGTTTCAGGAATCTGAATGACCACAGCCAAGGAGTTTCAGGAATCTGAATGCCCAGAGCTCAGGAGTTTCAGGAATCTGAATGCCCAGAGCTCAGGAGTTTCAGGAATCTGAATGACCACAGCCAAGGAGTTTCAGGAATCTGAATGCCCAGAGCTCAGGAGTTTCAGGAATCTGAATGCCCACAGCCTAGGAGTTTCAGGAATCTGAATGCCCAGAGCTCAGGAGTTTCAGGAATCTGAATGCCCACAGCCTAGGAGTTTCAGGAATCTGAATGCCCACAGCCTAGGAGTTTCAGGAATCTGAATGCCCAGAGCTCAGGAGTTTCAGGAATCTGAATGCCCAGAGCTCAGGAGTTTCAGGAATCTGAATGCCCACAGCCTAGGAGTTTCAGGAATCTGAATGCCCAGAGCTCAGGAGTTTCAGGAATCTGAATGCCCAGAGCTCAGGAGTTTCAGGAATCTGAATGCCCAGAGCTCAGGAGTTTCAGGAATCTGAATGACCACAGCCAAGGAGTTTCAGGAATCTGAATGCCCAGAGCTCAGGAGTTTCAGGAATCTGAATGCCCACAGCCTAGGAGTTTCAGGAATCTGAATGCCCAGAGCTCAGGAGTTTCAGGAATCTGAATGACCACAGCCAAGGAGTTTCAGGAATCTGAATGCCCAGAGCTCAGGAGTTTCAGGAATCTGAATGCCCAGAGCTCAGGAGTTTCAGGAATCTGAATGCCCACAGCCTAGGAGTTTCAGGAATCTGAATGCCCAGAGCTCAGGAGTTTCAGGAATCTGAATGACCACAGCCAAGGAGTTTCAGGAATCTGAATGCCCAGAGCTCAGGAGTTTCAGGAATCTGAATGACCACAGCCAAGGAGTTTCAGGAATCTGAATGCCCAGAGCTCAGGAGTTTCAGGAATCTGAATGCCCAGAGCTCAGGAGTTTCAGGAATCTGAATGACCACAGCCAAGGAGTTTCAGGAATCTGAATGCCCAGAGCTCAGGAGTTTCAGGAATCTGAATGACCACAGCCAAGGAGTTTCAGGAATCTGAATGCCCAGAGCTCAGGAGTTTCAGGAATCTGAATGCCCAGAGCTCAGGAGTTTCAGGAATCTGAATGACCACAGCCAAGGAGTTTCAGGAATCTGAATGCCCAGAGCTCAGGAGTTTCAGGAATCTGAATGCCCACAGCCTAGGAGTTTCAGGAATCTGAATGCCCAGAGCTCAGGAGTTTCAGGAATCTGAATGCCCACAGCCTAGGAGTTTCAGGAATCTGAATGCCCACAGCCTAGGAGTTTCAGGAATCTGAATGCCCAGAGCTCAGGAGTTTCAGGAATCTGAATGCCCAGAGCTCAGGAGTTTCAGGAATCTGAATGCCCACAGCCTAGGTGTTTCAGGAATCTGAATGCCCAGAGCTCAGGAGTTTCAGGAATCTGAATGACCACAGCCAAGGAGTTTCAGGAATCTGAATGCCCAGAGCTCAGGAGTTTCAGGAATCTGAATGCCCAGAGCTCAGGAGTTTCAGGAATCTGAATGCCCAGAGCTCAGGAGTTTCAGGAATCTGAATGACCAGAGCTCAGGAGTTTCAGGAATCTGAATGCCCAGAGCTCAGGAGTTTCAGGAATCTGAATGACCACAGCCAAGGAGTTTCAGGAATCTGAATGCCCAGAGCTCAGGAGTTTCAGGAATCTGAATGCCCAGAGCTCAGGAGTTTCAGGAATCTGAATGACCACAGCCAAGGAGTTTCAGGAATCTGAATGCCCAGAGCTCAGGAGTTTCAGGAATCTGAATGCCCAGAGCTCAGGAGTTTCAGGAATCTGAATGCCCAGAGCTCAGGAGTTTCAGGAATCTGAATGCCGAGAGCTCAGGAGTTTCAGGAATCTGAATGCCCACAGCCTAGGAGTTTCAGGAATCTGAATGCCCAGAGCTCAGGAGTTTCAGGAATCTGAATGACCACAGCCAAGGAGTTTCAGGAATCTGAATGCCCAGAGCTCAGGAGTTTCAGGAATCTGAATGCCCAGAGCTCAGGAGTTTCAGGAATCTGAATGACCACAGCCAAGGAGTTTCAGGAATCTGAATGCCCAGAGCTCAGGAGTTTCAGGAATCTGAATGCCCAGAGCTCAGGAGTTTCAGGAATCTGAATGACCACAGCCAAGGAGTTTCAGGAATCTGAATGCCCAGAGCTCAGGAGTTTCAGGAATCTGAATGCCCACAGCCAAGGATTCATCTGAAGTTCAAGTGAGGTGTGCACGGACCCGAATGCAGTCAGCTCGGACCTTTGCCCTGACTACCCCTCTCAAACAGCCGCGCGCACTCCTTCAAGTTACAATGTGCGGAGCGCCACGTGTGCTGGAGGCGACGTCACCTGCGTGGTTCACGGAGTGTACAATCCACTGCTTTGGCGGCTATGCGCCTCATCCCGAACTCAATTGCAGGGACTGTCGCGGCACACCTTCCCGCCCGAACCTGGTACTCTCAGTGACTCTCACACTACCCCCTCGTCTCTTCTGACTGCCTGACCGAATCTAAGACGTGCTAACAACACGCGGCAACACTTCGCCCGCGAGACGTGTCGTGTATTCTTTGTACTTCCCACGTTGCGCCTCGAGGCACTTCAACCGTCCCGCACCCGTCGCGACTTCTGAGATTGTTACGTTTTGTTCGATCCCCCCACCGTCTTACGTGATGTACTCGTAATCTCTCACGCCGTAACCGTCCACTGCGGAGGCTCAATCTGTTGACATGTGAGTTGCAAGGGGGCACACTTCACTGATCATACACACCTTGAGGGGCACGTCCCTCTTGCGGTAGATCCCGATGGTGTCATTCCCTGCGTAGATCAAACCCATCTGCTGCGGGACCTGTGGCGGGGTGAGGATGAGCCGCGAGTGTCCAGGATCATGACATACCCAGACGTCGACCTTCTTCAAGTCAAATGTCTCCTTCAGCAGCTCCCAGTGAGAAGCGAGGTGATCGTGGTACCTCCAGTCACCTGTGTGGCGAAGTGGTGTCAATGGCGTCAAAACTGTGTCGGCAGCATACCTGTCGCGTTGACGTCTCCGATGTACACGAGGAAGTCACCCCCCTGTTCCGTGAACTTCAGCACTGTGTCGAAGGCCATCCGCGACTCCTCACGGACCTTCGAGCCAAACGGCGGCCAGCAGAGCAGGAGGACAGTGTTGGACATGTCACCATGTGCTGTGAGGCTGGAAACGTCGCCCATCTTGACCGGCACATCAAATTCGACACCCACCTTCTTCTGGGGCATGGCGTCGTACGCGTGAATTTCGAGCTCGCGACCAATGTCGCGCGAACTGTGCAGGAACACATGCTCAATGTACCCAGTGCCGGACCCCATGCTCATCATCCGGTTGCACTGTGGCTTGAACTTGAAGACGAGGTCCAGGATTTCATTGGCGTTGTCAGGCCCCGTCAGGGACCATGCATAGCGGCTTGTAGCCCAGCGGTGAGCTTCGTACATGAATGCCACATGCAGCACCGCAGGAAGGCGCCGGTAGTGGGCGTCAATGAGCCTCTTGTACTCCATGTAGTTCGTTCCTGCCCGCTCGAGAAGCTTCAGGATAACCACCTGCACATGAGGGTAGAAGTAGAAGTTGCCACAGCGCGCACAGAAGGGATATGCCTCCGTCTCCCCCACCTTTGCGCTCACGGCATTTGTCGGGTCCTGCGGTGCGCCACACACAAGGCACTGGTAGTTGCCCTGTGTGTGGTTGTGTCCGACCTGAATCAGCTCGTTGGTCAGGTCGTTGGTGTCTGTTGTGAAGGTGGGTGTGGAAGGAGAGAGCCCGAGGGCGCCCACATACCTTTGTCGGACAGGGGCCCATGCTTGTACTGGCAGTCCCAGCCATAGGAGCAGAAATTAAACTCCTGGTACACAGGGCATGGCGTGTTGGGATCCACCGGAGGGACGTTCATTGTCCCTCTGATCCCTCTGCGGGTGGTGTGCGTGGGACAGAAATCCTACAGTGACGTCGCAGGAGGCATGGGTTGCGTGACACACATCAACAGCATGGCAATCAATGGCTGAGAGGAACGGGAGGAGGGCCACGTCTCGATCTTTTTGCCTACCGTCTCATCTTCCTCGAAGCGTACGTGCTCTCCCTCGTGACCCACAGTTCGGCCGTCTGGTCTCGTGACAGGTTGGCGGTTGTGAACTCCTGGAGTGCCGCGGCACGATAGGCATCGAGCAAGCGCCGCGGGAGCTTGGACTTTACATCGAGCATGAGGCGCCCCATGCGCTGGGCTCCCTTGGCGTCTCCGATTTTTGCGTATGAGTTGAAGACCTCCTCCCACACGGTGGGGTTGAGCCCGCCAGAAAGCTCAGCTGATGTAACTGTTTCCTCCAAGCGGCACATGGATTCGTCGCCAGCCTTCACCGCGCGAGATTTGAGAAGCCGCACCTTCGTGAGGTACGAGTGGGCGTCCGGCTTCATGCCAGCCTGAAGCATGCGCGTCCACACCTCCGTCAGACCGTCGTAGTCCTGAGCACTCTTGTAGACACCCATCAGGGCGGTGTACAACGTTGTTTCTAATACCACGCCTGCCTCGCGTGCTGTTTCGAAGGCCCACTCAGCATTCTTTATTTCACCCGAGTGTGCACACGCCTTCAGCAATCCACCGAGTGTAAACTTGTCACAAGGAAACGACTTGGCCTGCATCTCATCAAACCACGTCTTGGCCTCCTCAAAACTTGAGGCCCTTCCAATAATAATGTTGTAGTCGACAGCATTGGCAGGAAACCCCCGATCCTCCTTGAGGTTGAGCACGTCCCGGACATTGCCATAGTCGATGACTCGTAAGAGTATGCCGTATGTCACCGTGTCGGGCTGTGGCCCCTTCTGCAGCATCTGCTTGAAGGTGGGGATGACGTCGTCTGGTTGTGTCACGACAAAAGAGGAAAGCAGCAGGTTGTAGGACTTTGTGTTCGGTGCCACCATGTATGCCTTCTGCATCCACCTCAGCCAACCTTGACAATGCAGTGTCAGGCTGTGTTGCTTGAGGATGTACAGGCAAGCATTCAAAGCCTCGACCCCAACATCAAAGCCGCTGCTCTCGAGATCTTTGAGCTTGACCTTCAAGGTTTGCGAGAGATGTGCGCACTCCGAAGGCATGGCAGCAACCTGCCTCCTCCCGACTGTGCCGCTCCGTCTCCGGAGCTCCATCGTCAGAAGAACCGCAGCAGCGTCTTCATCTGTCAAATCCCCGAAGCCTTTGTACGGGTTTTTACCGTCGTGGAGGCTCTGCAGAATAGCATCCTTCTTGGCCTTGAAGCTGGGTTGTCGCTGTTTGTTTGGGTGCCTGTGACTCCTTCCTGCCCTCTGTGGTATGGTCTGGAGATCGGAGACACCACGTCCGAGGGCCGAGATTGGAACAGGTGCGCGTGTCTGATTTTCCACGACTGGTGTCACGTCATCTGGCGAGCTTCTGGCTCTCCGGGCCACCTGTGCCAACTGAGGTGAGCGAGGCGGGGGGGGTTTCTGTGGCGGAGCGTGGCGGGCAGTGGTGACCCATGCAGCTCCGCGTGCCGTGTTCTTCTTCTTCCCCCCATCCTTCCCTTTCCGTCGGGCCTTCGAGCCTCCTATGCCATCGAGGAGAGAGATACAACGCACGACTCGGCTACGACGCATAGGAGGTCATGTGCCTCCTGTGTGGATGGTGTGTGTCGCAGGTTCTCTCCGTTCCCGATCGACGACAATATCTGGGAGTTCAGGGGGGGTGGGGGGTGGGGGGGCAAATCCAAGCTCTTTGTTAGGTGTTAGGCCGACAGGATGGTGTCGGTGCAGTAACGGCGCCCCTCAGGCTCTTCATCCCACGTGTGCTTGCAGGGCACGGGCCACAGACTGACGTACAGCGGGACAAGGAGGGAGAGGAACTTTTCTCGGGGTCGTCGCGCGGTGCTGAACCCCCTCACACCGTCACACCTCGTCACAAGATCTTTGGAGAGGGAGTACTCCTCCCACTGGCATCTGCCCGTGGTGGCAAACTCTCGCCACACCTTGGTCCACTCCTTCCTGACGGAGGGGAGCCCCGCACCCCCCCTCCTCGTGTTCCCATGTGTCAAAGAGATTTCGCCTTCGCTGGAGCACGTCAGACCTGAAAAGCCTGTGAAGACATAGCTGTACACAGCGGTGCCCTTATTCGCCGTGACGTCGTTGGCAATGGCAGTGCAGAGAAGCTTGGCAGCAAGACCGTGTCTGAGATCGGTCACAATGCCATTCCAGATGTGCTGTGCCACGATGTCGTTGCGGGTTTCCGTCCGGGAGTTGATGAGAGAGTCTGCAAATACTTCCTCCTTCATGGCGGCGATCAGCGTTTCGGCAATCCTCTCAGCCTGCCCGTCCGTGATGCCGGGGGCTCCCAGGAACTCCCACTTCAGGCGGTGCACCAGCTCCTCCATCCCGCTGATCTCAGGCGCCTCGCCGTCCGCAAGCTGGTGGCGAAACTTGACAGACCCTACCATGCACGAAATGCCCCTTCCTGTGCCGTTCAGAAGGGACGGGAGAGGACCGTCCTTGACAAGCGACCCGTCTGCGACAACAGGGAGTCGCCTGACCCCCTTGTGGGCGTTCGGCATGATGACAAGCCCCGACGAGGTCAGCAGGGGCTGCACGGGTGGTGGTGGGGTTGGTTTCGGCACCTCTGAGTGGCGTGTTCCAGGGAAGCAGTAGGAGACGCAGAACCAGCCGTTGGCCTGGGAGTTGAGAAAGGCGCTCTGTGGGATGTTCCGCTGGGCGTGCTTCTCGTCATCCGCCATGCCCATGACGGCCATCATTTCAGTCGCAATCTCCTGTGCCTGCGATTCGGATACCGGGAGGGGTACGCCTGGGTTCTGGAGTATCACGCGTTGGAAGTAGCGGTTGGACTGGGGGCTGGCAAGGAGGTACATTGCCATGTCAGCTCCTCCTTCAATCCCACACAGGGTCAGGCACTCGGCACTGCCGCCGAAGGTGTGGATCTCCTTGCTCACCCACTCGAGCACGGCGATCACATCCCACAGAGCACAGTTGTAGTCGCCATCCGCAAACCGGAGGAACCCCAGAGCGCCGAGGCGGAAGTTAGGCACCACGGTGATCACCCCATTCGACGCGTGGTGCGTGCCGTCAATGCGTGGGTCGTTCTTCGAACCTGTAAGCGGTGCCCCTGGATGCAAGATCACCATGACAGGGGTGCTGTGCGGCTTTTTTGTGTAGTCCAATGTGTCTTGCGGCATCCACAGGTCGAGGTAGAGGCAGTCTTCGGCACCGTCATCTGCTTGCATGGCAGTTATGTCTCTGCGTGTGTTGTTCTCGGAAGAGGTACAGTCCAGCACGCCAGACCACGGCTGCAGCGCCTTGGGTTTTTTAAAACGATTCGCTCCAATCGGGGGCTGTGCGAATGGGATCCCGTGAAAGCACCAGACACCACGCAGAGGAAGGCACTCGCCCATCACCTTCCCATAAGACGTCTCCAGAACCCCATCTACGGGCATGCCCCCACGCTCCATTGAGCGGTGTAAATACTGCAGGGTGTGGGGTATGGAGGGCCGCTCCAGGGTGTAGAGAAAGCAACCACCATGCAGTGCCAGGAAGGCTATCAAAGAGACCAACCCGCAGATCCATCCTACCTGCTCCATGTTGTGCATCTAAGTGTCTACGGCGGTGTCGGAGGACACGGCAGTTCTAATATCTAGATGAGTGTACCCACTCAGTTAGTCGGCAATTCCCTCAGAGCCTCGCGGCTTCGGGAGATAAATGTTTTTGTCGCGCATTGCGTCGGAAGCTGCCTCTTCGCACAACCGAAGGGCTGTGGGTCTTGCAAAGGGTGGTCACTCGCTGAATCTGAGAGGACGAGACGGGCTCCGCGCGGCGCCATCACAAGGCATTCCTGCGGACTGTGCGGTGTGCCCGAAGAGCGGGTAATGTACTTCGATCTGCACAACCGAAGGTTGGCCTCGCGCTTCCGTTGTGACAACACCGACTCCTTCTCCGCCACCTGTTTGGCTCTCTGCTGCATCATAGTCCGTTCCGCAACACGCTTTTCAGTGGCTGAGCGAAACCGTGCCAGCTGCCTGTCCTTGTCTGCAAGCTTCAGTTCGGTGAGCTCCCGTTCCATTCCTGCTGCCTCGTGGCCATCGCCGTATCTCACGAGGAACCCACTGCCCCTATTGTGCTGCACGACGTTGCATTCCACCTGCAGCAGCTGGCTGGGCTTTGTCGCAATGAACGACATGGTCCTGGGTGGATGAGGTGATTTGAATGTGTCGGTGATCATTGTGACAGAGCGGGAGGAAGGGAAAAGGGGCCTGTGAAGGGGGTTGTGGGTGGGGACCTGCTGCGGCTAGTCTTAGCGGCACCACATATGCGGAGTCCGATCCCCACGTCCCCACATCGCAAGGGTCAGTTGTCACAACTGCTCGAGTACGGACACTCCGGGCTGTGTGTGGCAGGGACCGTATGGTCTGCGGGTTAGCGAAGAAATGAATAAAAATCAAATCAAAAAGAAATGGAAACAGAGGAGTGATCGAGAGTAATCAACAAAAGGGGCGACGTGAGGACGGGGCAATCTACAAGGGGAACAACACGGGGTGGGGCGGGGCGGGGGGTGAAGGGAAGTTAAGAGGAAAATAGAAACGCAAAAACGATGAGGATGCGTTCAACTTAAAGAGCTGAGGGCGGTGCCAGGCATCAGGCAGACTTCCCTCCCGCAAGGCCTGCATCGCCCCCAAGCTCACGAACCGCCGTGAGGCATGTTTGATGCACACATCTGTGGAACACTATATCCCCTGGGTCGGTGATTGCACCGTGAGTTGAGCGGATGGAAGTCAAATAGGAGATCCCGCGACGTCAAAATGTTTTCAACAGGGTGTCCAACAATTGGAGGTTCATGAAGATCGGAAGCACAAGGGAACTGGGGGATTTTCCCGTATTCACCCGGCAAGCCCGACTAGACACACCTACATGGCGGAAGCAAAACAACAATGAACAGCGACAATGAGTGGAATACCGCAACACGTGGCTTCCGTTATATCGTACGGTACACCTCAGTGAAGGGAGAAGCCGGGAGGCTTCCTGATTAACAACCGCTTGGCATAACACTGCTGGGACGCTTTTTCAGATTAAATTATACGATACGGCAAAGAAGTAAGAATGGGGTGGTGGAAAAGGGTCATCGGAGCAAGCGAGCCGAGATTGCTGGGCAATCTTCTCCTTACATGGGTCTGAGAGCGGGGTGTTGTTGGCCTGTGTGTCAGCTCCGAACCACACTGACGGAGACAGCTCAGCTCCTTTGTAGGTCTGTCTGTATGATGAAATTCAACGGATGATCCGACACACACAAAATCCGTCTGTTTGCACACATTCATTGACAGTCTGCGCCTTTAGTTTTGTTCTGGTTCTGGGCGTGTCGCAAGAAATATGAGACTTGCTGCACATGCTTGACAATCGGTCAATGGCATGGGAACTTGGAAAACATACGATACATTCCTTGTTCCCGCATGCCTGTATCTCCGACGACACTCCCGTAATGTACAAGACGAAGACCGAAGATCAGCAGGACAGGGGCAGGGGGCAGGGCTTTAGGCAAGGGAAGTACATCTCCCAAAAGATGCACTTCGTCCTCGGGCCGTATATCGGTACAACAAAATATGAGCCTTTTTGGGGGATCGATGAACGAGAGAGTGGCGTCTCGGAGACGCAATGTGTGTACAACGTTGTGTCGAGAATCAACAAGCAGCCTCCACGGCAAGCCTATTAATCCTGCGACCGAATTTCGAAGTGATGCCGAAAGAAGGCAGTCTGTCCGTGTATGTAAACCGTGTACGTATGTAAACCAATATATTCAAGAGTTTTGAAATTTCCCACAACCGTCACAAGTGGCGAAACCTGCAGTCCTCGAAGCTTTGTTGGGAACGTTCAGACAGAGTTCTTCTCTTGCGGCTCCGGAGGAGGCTGGATCCCACCACAGACACCGCCTCGTGGTTGATTCGACTCAAGTCGGATCCTGAAAGCTGGTGATGAGTGCCAGGACGTGGCAAAAAAGACTCGGGGTGTGTTTAAGTAGGTCCCATGCAGTACAAGCCAAGCGCAACGGCCGGCGAACAAAAAAACCAAAGAAAAAAACAATGAATTGACACTGAGACGCCGAACCGCCGCTGGTTGGAATCTCGCGGTGAATCATCGACAGCCCCTCGGCATCCCAGCCGAGGCATTGCCGCCATCACCCAACATTGAAATATGCAATGAAAAACAACAACAAGGAGGTTACTGAACACGGCGACATGACCGGAAACACCCGGACACCGCGTGTGCATTCTGATAGTGGGGAACTGCCCACAGGCTGGCAGAGTGACTTCGAGACGGGCCCTGAAAGAACTCATGCTCAATCAGCCCAGCCAGCGAAGAACCTCATTCCCGAAACTGCTCAGAACGTAGCCTCACAGGGTCGGAGGCAGGCCACCCTATCCTCGCCCGAGGCGAGGCGAGGGAGTCACACGCGCGTTTTGGTGCCAGTGCCGGGTGGTGATTCCGGCAATTCCCCGATTGTTGGGTAAACCTCCAAGACGAATTATGTACAATCTTCAAAGAAGCAAAGACCAAAAGAAAGAAAGAAACGTTACGTTATCTTTGACAACAACCCTCCAAGGGTTGGTGCAATCAAAGGCGCCGTGGGCGTGACAAAGACAGGGCAACATACTCATGACTGCATGAGGCTCGACGCGCAGCGTGAATCCCTCTGAGACAAGAGCAGACACCTGTCTGGGGGGGAGACGGGGACGAGGGAGTGGGAGGAATGGGAGGGGACAGGTGGGAGGGTTGAGGGGGTGGGTTGGAAGATGAATGAGGTTGGAGAGCTCGAAGGATAACGAATCTTGAGATCCACCCCAGAGCGGCACATCTCCAGCTGGACTGGCGATGTTGGGTCGCCGACCGGCTTTGTGGTTGTCGCGCACAACAAAAATCTTCGTCACAGCACGTTATGACGCCGTCAGATCAGAAATCATAGGCTGTCGGTGATGATGCGTGTTTTGCTGTCGTTTAGGCACTGCAACCACCACCAAGATTCATGATCCAGCTCTCGGCAAGGAGAAGCGGGACAGCGAGAAGGGGGCTCGAAGTCTTCTCCGATTGCACCAAAACCAATAATGTGCTATCATTGATGCAGTGCTGGGTTGTGTCGACCTGACCCAGGAGGACCAAGTGACCAAGTATCAGTTCATCGTCTTTCGGTGGTGAACTGAGGACACAGAGACATGGGATCAGGTCAAACTGAAGAGCGGGCAGGAGAAATTTTGGGTACCAGGGACGCCAGCACTTCCGGGTGCGAATCGGAAGACTTGCCCCGCCAGTCTGCTTCAAGAAAATCTCGATCAGCTGGAATCGGCAGGAGACCCATATTTGCAGATGACAGCCTGAGCTTTTGAAGTCCGCAGTTGAAGGGGCACGTCTCCGAACCCGAATCAGGATTGCTTGCGTCCTGCTTCCTTTCAGAAGACAAGCAGGCCAAACAACCTGGTGTTGAAACTGGCGACTTGACTCATTCAACTCTTGTGTGCTTGATCTCAACAAATTGGTATCAGAAGCCCCCACGTTGTGTGATTCTTCTGACCGCACGACACTTGCCAGACTTGAACGAGGTGTGAGTCGTGAGTTGTTGTGACAATCACCGGAACGAACGCGCCCAACAGCCAAGAGGGAACAGCGTCGGTAAGGAGAGGGAAACGACACACGATAAGAACACGAAAATGCTGTTTTCAGGCGTTGTATTTGTTGCTTTTTTTGAACGATATTTCGGCCGTGCCTCTGCTGCGCGGCCACCTTCACCTCATTCACTCTACATTTTAGAGTTCGTTCAGCGAGCACCAAAAGGCCCCGTGTGCCCCGACAAACCAGCACTTGTTGCGGAAAGTTCCCGTTCTTTGGGCAACAACACAGCACACAGAGAAAGACGGATCGTAGCAAAACCAAAAAGGAGGGAAACAGCGAATGGGGGGTAGATTGTTAATGCGAGGGGATCATTTCGTTCTCAACAGCAATGTGACCACGGACACTTTCAAACATAAGGCGGGCGACATTCTTCAAACCCGCAGGTCCTGCGACTGACATATACCATGAGCATGGTGTAGTTTGGCTCCTTGGGTCTACACAACCATTCGCAGAGACCTCAGGACGGGGTGATCCTGTCCCAGCTGCCTGTGATTGAACATCGATGTGATTGCACATTCCTCAGGCGTGGGACCATACAGAGGGCCGGAAGCGAATGGAACACCCAGAGACAGTTTAAAGAACACAACGGGCACAGGGGTGGATGCAGATAGGATTGCGACCGCCCTGCGGTACATGGGCTTTCGAAGCACCGTCTAGGTCGTGTGCAAGAAGGGATGCAAAAAATACAGACTGCACTGAGCATCCAAAAAACCTTCAAGCAATGTTTCAAGAATGCCTACATTTTCGGCGAGAGACGTCAAGAGCTGCCATATGGCCACCTCGCTGTGGTGACCTGCAGTGCTGATCTTTATGGAGAGGCCGTTGGGCAATGCTGTCGCACAAGAGGGGGTGGGGAAGTGGGACCGAACAAATAAAATATGCACCGACACCGACACGCTCGCCTTCCGAAACCCGAGGCGAAATAATTATGATATTTTTGAGGGAGAGTTCGCACCTTCTTCAACAACAAGCCCGGGATACTACCTACTGGCACAGCTCATTCATACTTTTTGATCTACCATTGGGCAATCCGCTGAGGTTCAGCTTGAACTTTCCTTTGTGTTTTGTCGTTTTGTCGCATTTGAAGTCATCGTTGAATCACGCATATGCAGTGGGTTGACGTGCACAAAACAACGCATGTACGGAGGTGGCTCACAATCGATGCTGGTCGTGTTTGTTGGGAACTGTTTTTTTTTGGAAGTGGTTATGACAAAAGTCACAGGTGTTTGGTTCCCAGAGACCCCGAAGCCCGACTCTGTTGTGTCCACTGATGAAGACAGGATGGCAAACATCCGATCCAGAATGAGCCCCAGAGACAGCAGAGACAATTCTGTGGCCTCACTCATATAATGGACCCCCGCCCCTCTGAAGCACCGATGACAATGATAATTGGGCCGGGGATGCCCCCGCCCCTTGCCTGCAATCTTGTCGACATCGCACATGGACAGTGGCAAGCGACGAGTGGCTCCTGCCTGAACCTGATTTGTTTTGTCGACCGGACTTCTTGGGGCGGGGGCCACAGACAATGGACGATGTGGTGAAGGGGGGCGAGGCACATGCGAAACTTGCGATTCGCAGTCTGGAAAGGATGTCCGAAAGAAACCAGAGGAAAAGAGAATCTAGTGGTAGCATCGTGTTCCGATGATCGTGTCGGCAAGGCAGTATCCATTGACGTTCCTCACCGGCAGTGGGAGATGTCTCGGTAGTCCAGCACATGGCTGCACGAACACCTGCACACGAAGCTAATTTAAGGGGGGAAACGATCTACAGGGAATGGCAATAACAGGGACAAAATCATCAAGCGCATGCGAAAAGATTGCCATTCAAATTTCCGAAGGTTGTACCCCCGTGAATGTTGGCGTCAATCGGCCAGAACGCCCGTGGGCAAGGCCTTTGACAACCGTTTGGTTGCATTGCAAAAAAAGGGAAATGTTTTGGACAATGCGCCACACCAGGCACAGGTCCGATCTACCGACACCCCAAAGGTTGCGAGGGAACGCTGAGGATAATCACACAACAGGTTTTTCCGAGAGGATGTGGGGGTCAGGGTGGTGGCACATCGTGCGATATATGTGGTCATCTCATCTCCAGCTGAGTCTAAGTTGGGGCATGACATAAAAACTGTGCAGCTCAGCCACCCCCCTTGCCAGCGGGGTCGCGTCCAAACATTCCCAGTCGGCTGCTCTCGGAACGCATCCGAGAGATTTGTGTGCGATGAGTCCAGGTGCGTGCATTTTTTTTGGATTCGTCGACCAACCAGGGGACATCGATTTTTTGATACAAGCAACCCGAAACATGCTCGGGAACCGGGAAAATCACTGGCAGCGCCGCAAAAAATACCTTCCCTTTTTTCTGAAGTTTTGTTTTCGTTGTTGCGGGGGCGGGGCACTTTTATTTTCTGCGTTCGTTTCACTGGAACTTGCTCCTGTCAGAGTCATCATACTTAAAAGTACTGATATTTCTTTTTCGTGGCTTTACTTTTTGTCTTGACAAGAAGGCACGTGGCCGACAGTGGCGTGATCCAGTTGATGTTTGCTGCATACATCGCGAGAAGTCTGGCATCGCAATCGACGAGCAGTTGGTACCCAGACCAGGCGAAGACACTTGACGCAAACAACGTATTGTCCAGTCCTGGAGGGCAACGGGACCTGGCGAGGACACACTCCAACGCTGATCTCTCTCCGAGTCCCAAGCCCCAAGGACCCCATACTTCGAGTAACGAGGCCGAACGGCAAAAACGGAACAACGCCTTCATTCATGGGTTTCAGCGGTGATACTTGGAATGAAATATATACACAGAACTGACAGGTGTTAACTTAGACCGTACTGGTGTGGCGTGAGGCTTTGTCTCTCAACGCATGATGGTCCTTTGACAACAGGTGAGTCGAAAAAAAAACAAAAAAAATATGGGTTGTAACACAAACTACCTCTTCCTCCTCGAGGCTGTGCAGTAATGTTCAAAAGTGGGGATTCGCCCCTCGAAGGAACCCATGGCATGCAGTTCAAAATATTGCAAACTGAGGACAACACGACTAATTATTGCAGGCCTTTTGATATTTGCATACTGGCGAAGGGAATATCGTTGACGGAACGCCAATACTCCTCAGATTCAACGGGGCTTGGGGAAGGATTACTTTCTTGGGCAGTGCGGAAGACACTTCATGTCTGCGGTAACAACCGCGTAAACTGATTTCTGTCACGGGAGTTGTTTTCGGTTTCCCTTGACATCCTCTGCAAGAGAGCATAGGCGCCAGCGGCGCCAAACCAAATGGGGTGTGGGGCGGAGAAAAGGTGCTGGAAAGAGACAAAACGTCTTGATGTGTTTTGGGACTTCATATTTTTTTTTGCTGCTCACTTCGTTTCGTAGGGTGTGCGAATTCCCTCCTTGTTTTCATGATGTGGTTTGCTTGTTGTTGCTGTGTTAGACACGTCCCGAAAGAACACGAGTGACACACATGTTGCGAATCGAGTTTACATACTGGTATGCGGGCCGAAAGCACCCTATTCGGGCCAAAGATGCATTCGCCAACGAATGACTGGACCAGACAGTCAACAGGAGAGTCCCAAGGGGGGCGCACCAAACGTTTCTTTAGTTCATGATTCTTTATGACAACCGTGTGCAATTGCAGATTTAGGGCGAAAGAACACATGTGCAGATAAATGCAAAATCCGAGACAGTGGGCAACAGCTCCCCACAGTGTGCCTCTCGAACCGATAGTCCAAACCGACGTTGCAAGTTCGTTCATTCGTTCAGGATTTGTGATTGCTTCTCCAGGGGATTAAAATATCGAAGTTTTCCCGGGACTTCGCTTTTGTAACAGGGCATGAAAGCATCCGCCAGCCGGATCTGCTGGTGTATCCGACTGACGAGCGCAGTGCGCAAAGTCTTGAATTCATGGCATGGGCATACATACGTATTTGATTGCCAATGGTGGGCGGATCCCCTCGTGGAGACATGAAAATGGAAATGTTGAAACTGAGGAAGACACAATAAACAATGGGGTTTCATTCTCGACAACGTGTTGCAGTATGACAGTACTGGACACGTGGACCACTCTTAATGCTGTCTCGGTTTTCGTTCGCAAAAAATATTCCAAAAATGTCCAATACACAAACTTTTTAAGTGATGCCACTCACACCTGGTGTGTGAACAACTCTGGATTTATTTCTCATCAATTTTTGTTGGTCTGGATTTGCTTTTCGCTTACGCGTTCTTTATGCTGTTAATTTTGGTGCCCCTGACGACCCCATATTGCGTAGTTTGTGCGTAGTGAAAAGGGGGGGGGGGTCTCATTTTTTGATTTACTCAGCCATTCTCTGTCTCTATGCCGGGACCCCAAGCTCAAGGAGTTCTTGCTGTTCCGGGGTCAGTGAGGGTGCAGGCGCTTCAGGTGCTGCAGGTGCTGCAGGTTCTTCAGGTGCTGCAGCGCTGGCAGCCTTCGGTGCGGGTTTCGACGCAGTCTTTGCAGGTCTCTTTGGGGGTGCCCTTTGGCGCGGTGCCTGCTTCAGCTCGTCGGGTGGAAGCATCAACGCATCATTAAGCGGTGCCTGCTTCAGCTCCTCCGGGTGGAAGCGTCAACGCATCATTAAGGAAGAAGGAAGCACAGTTGCTACGCTTTTTTGCAGCTGCAGGAAACGACACCATACCCAACAACAATCCCCAGACCGTCGAGGGAGAGTGGGCGCCTGGATCCCGTGACACAGATCTCTAGTGCCGTTGTGATCCCCTCGGATAACGTCTCCTGGACGTTGTCAGCGGAGGTTGCCTGTGTGGCGGTGACCTCCGTATACCCCGCGGGATCCAGTGCCAGTAGCGCCTTCTTCAGCTTTTCGTCGACCCCTCGGCCGACGCTCTCCTTGATGTCAAGGGCCACCTTCAGGGTGGCACCTCGCAGCGCCCTGAAGGCTGTGATCGTATCATCATTCACAATCTCGAGGGTGTTCTACGCGGCTCCTGGAACTCACTTCCTTCTCAGGTGTTTCTGGGCATGGGGCAACCTTGCCCAGGTGTTTCTGGAGTCCCGCCCCACATGTCGTGCGTTCTTTCGTACGGTGTATAGTGAGTTCTGGCAATAATTTTTTGCTCGGTCAGCGCAGTGCCTCCAGTCCTGTCTCAGTAGCCACACAGAAAGGGGGACCAAAAAAAACTGGGGGGGGACCAAAAAGCGAGACCCCCCCCCCAGATTGCGTAGTTTGTGCGTAGTGAAAAAGGGGTAAATCAGGGGCACCAAATTTTTTTTTGATTTTTTTGCTTTTACGGGCGTTTCCCTCAATCGGACCTTTCATGCCCGATGAGGGTGTTGTTTCGAAGCATTTTTCGGAAGCCTTCGCCTGCGTCATCCCACATCTGCTTTGTCGAGCCTCAGCCGGGATGATGGTGTACGTCTGTTGCTATGCAACGCCTACCAGGAGTACGCGCTCAGGAAGTATTCAAGCTCCTGTGGTGAGGGAGAGTAGATGATACGAGGGCATCTGAACACGACATGTTGGACGCCTGAAACAGAAACATACCTCTTCGCCGTACGGCTTCACCTCCTCCTCCTCGTCACCCAGCGTCAAAGAAATCCCAGAGAGGTCGATGTCCAGGGCATCGTTGACATCGGGCGACACAGGGATCTCCACAGAGCCGAGGTCCGACTCAGTCATGGGCACCAGGTCGGGAAGAGGCTGTGTGTGGTGGGTGGCTGAACAATGCTTCTTGGGGACGGAACATACCTCGTCAACTGTGATGCTGTTGTTGGGCGTGTGCTGCTCGTCAGTGATGCAGTCGCTGCTCAGGTCAAACGAGAGGTCCCGCTCGCAGGTCTCCTCAGTGGTGTCCCAGTAGTGCAGGTCCCGACGCCACTGCCGGATGTGCAGGTCGAACTGCCTCTTGCTGATGTTCCAGGCAGCACGCGGTGTGTTGATGTGCTCACTGTTGGAAGGGTCACGCACAGGCACCGACCGGCGGTAGTTTGCGTAGCCGCTGGTCGAGCGACCGAGCGCCAGCTGCTTCTCCCGCTGCGCGATCTTGTGCATCACCGCCTCGTGCTCAGGTGTGCCCTCCGTGGGAATCTCAATGTCGCTCAGCTGCTCTGCGGGAATGAGCGACATCCTGCCCAGCATCGAGCGGCGCGAGCGGGAGGTGCGCAGGTGCCCCTCCGACCGGCGGTGCGTGGACTGGTCCGTGCGCACGCTCTCAGAGCGGGTCAGAGACAGGTTCAGGTCCGGCACGGGGCGCCTCTGCTTTGCGGGCTGCTGCACATTCGCACGGTTGTCAACACACACGCCGAGGGGCATCTTCTTCGCTGCGGGTGCCGACACAGTCATGGCAGAGGTCATTGTGGCTTCAGATATATTCAAACAACACTGAGGGTCCGCGGGAGTAAGATGTTTTGGATTGGAAGTGTGGCAAATTCTGTGGGAGTGTGGGGTGGCAAATGAAAGACAGCAGCAGTCACCACAGCAGCAACTGAAGGGAGGGATATCAGCAGAAACGAGCCAGAGCGAGTGAACAATGGTCAGGGGGAGTCAGGGCATTACGTTCAACCACAAGCAGGCGGTTACGATGCGCAAGGTACAAGTGTTACTCCAGTGTTGGCAGCCCAACACCGTATTGTAACGACCACAGTTGGAACAACGGTCGCAACAGATCAGAACATTGCATGACACTGTGTTTACAAACACTTGCATCAGTGGTTCACATAGTACGGACACTTCCGAAGGCAAAATCGGCTTGAAGGAACACAGCTGCTCCACTACGAGTCATATCGGAGCGCAAGATTTGCCACCGGGGTGAAGTCATCATCATCATCCAGCGAGATCAGCTCTGGCAGAGGCTGCAGGGGTTCGGGTTGTGTGCCATGCCGCTGGAAGACGCATACCTCATTCACATCTGCATTGTTGGGCGTGTGCTGCTCGTCAGTGATGCAATCGCTGCTCACGTCCAGCGAGACGTCCCGATCAGGAGATGCCCCCTCTTCGGTGTCCCAGTAGTGCAGGTCCCGACGCCACTGCCGGATGTGCAGGTCGAACTGCCTCTTGCTGATGTTCCAGGCAGCACGCGGTGTGTTGATGTGCTCACTATTGGAAGGGTCACGCACAGGCACCGCCTGGCGGTAGTTTGCGTAGCCGCTGGTCAAACGACCGAGCGCCAGCTGCTTCTCCCGCTGTGCAATCTTGTGCATCACCGCCTCGTGCTCAGGTGTGCCCTCCGGGGGAATCTCAATGTCGCTCAGCTGCTCTGCGGCGAGCAGGGGGTGCCTCTTCGCGACCAACCAGCGATTCCTCCGCGTCGTCTTCTTTGACGGTTGTCTGCCACTGTGAGGATGCGGGACCGACAGCTTTTCTGTCTGGAGCCCAATACTACGGCGGGGCACGCCGTAACGCGAAGGCGGGATTCCAACAGCAAGATCAAAGCGTTGGCTCAGCGGACGCCCGACAACGGGTTCCTGCATCTTTGCTGCCCCAAAATCCGACTTGCCTGTGGTGTGTGGGTCGGTGCTGCACTCAACTCAAGGGCCAGGTGTAAGAAGAAAGCACAAGGGGGCAGGGGCAGGGGAGCCACAGTCGTATCGGCTTGTTCGAAGGCGAGTCGGAGAAATTCCGAAGGGACCCGGCATGAATACCTCCACATGTGCACCCATTCATTGGTGTGGCATTCGAACACAACGATTAGTTGTGGAAGAAATTGAGATCAGTTTGGTCTGGCTGCCCGCACCAGCGGTGACTTTGCAATCGGAGACTTCCTCCCCTCTGGAGCAGCAGGTTGTCGGACTCCTTCTGTGGCTCGAGCGAAGGCCCCGACTGCACTGCAAATAAGAGACTTGGCCATGTGCCCCATCATTGTCTCGTTTCTACTTTCTTCCAGAGAGATTGACATGGGGCCTTCGCTCTGTGTCACTTTGCAACCGGTTTTGTGAGGCATCTCACTTTTCCGCACATTCTCCGAGTGAAGGCCCCCAATCATTATTCATCATAACAAATATCAATACCGCCAGAGGCACAGAGGTGCAAGGGCTGAGCGGAAGAACTCAGTGGTTACTCTTGATGATCTCCAGATCTTCGTGACGGCATCAAATCGACGTGCCAGAATCTGCACGACCGTATTTCTTCTACTGCGGCTGAACAACCCCAACGACCACCGCATTTAAAACATCCACGGAAAGACTGAATTCGGATGCTTTTGACAAAATATCTTTGTAGAACATACCCCTCAGTTGAGGGTACATTTTCCGCCCCCACTCAGGAGGCCTCTGAAGGCGTCTGGAGTGGAGGGTTGTGGCAGCATTTGTGTGCTTCTAGTTCCGGAGACAGATACCAAACATTCCAGGAATGTTGCCCTCTGTGGTGCCGCAGGAGAGGATGCGGGCGGGCTGCCCTATTTTTGGGCGCCAGTTCCATTCGCTGAAAAGGGGGAAGCTTGGGGGGGCTTGACCCTGCCGGCCAGTGTCCAAGAGAAGACAGCGGGGGCCTTCGCTCTTGTGTGCGGAAAGTGAGCCGCCTATACGTATAGGTTGCAGCCTGACACACTTTGACCAGAGTGAAGCCTCCCAGTGGATGTCCTGTCGAACAAGGACAGCAACTCCTGGTTGGCTGAACAACAAATGCACGGGGGATTTATCAGAAGGGGGGAAATTCTGAGAGGCGAGGCAACTTGGCATTGCGCACCGGAACTCGCTGCCTTTTTTTTCTGGAAACCAATCACTCCCGCCCCTGCCCGTTGTTCCAGGTGTACTCCAGAGAAAAAATATTGCGGCCCAGATTTTCTTATCATTGCACCCCGACGGACTGCAGGTCACAACAACGAACAAACAATCACGAAAGACAAACGGGATGTAGGAAAGAATCGTAGTGAAGCAGATCGGGATGGGTAATCTGGAAACTTCATGATTTCGTGGTTGCGCGTGGTTGCTAGATGGACCAAGACCGTGCAGACATGATTTGTTGTTCGGTGCAAGTGGTTTGATGCACTTGCCATTGCGAGTTTTGCTTGGACATCTTTCTGTTCGTCTCCTCTGACCCAGTGTCTCCAGTCCCACTTCGGCAGAGATCGGGTGATGATTAATTACAACTCCCAGGGCATTCTTCTTGTTGCCGGCATCGGATTAAAAGCAGAACGTAGCACGGGGCTATCTGCGACACTGGGGCAGTGGACGAACTCCTTGACAGGGGGCTTTCACGATAACAGTCAACAACCGGATCTGGGAAACAGAAAGAAAGCGAAATGCTGAGCGCCGGCGTCATCGCCACATCCGAAAGAGCAGCATGGCACAACCCATTGCGGGCAGCCTCTGGTCACAATGAAGTTGACAAAAAAATGTAAAGAGAGAGCGATAGAGTGAAGAGAAGACAACACTAACCAGCATGCGCATCGATTGCAGGGAGGTTGTGTCGTTTGCAGTTTTGGTGAGAACGCGGTTGCATGTCACTGGTTGATTCGAAACAGCCGAGGCCCAAAATACTGGCTTTTCGGAACTCTCGGAAAATCCGGCAAAAGGACACTGCACTGTACTTGTAATGGGATGGTCCCGGTTCTGCTGGATGTTGCTGCACTGACACCCTATCTCCCTTGAACACCGCCACAGAATGTATGGCAACCTTCCAACACATGTATACAGCTCCAGCTGCCCCGACCTGGCCTCTGCTCCTGCTTGCTGCAGAGGGCAGCACAAAAGACCACAAAGATCGGGGCACCGAGCAACTCTGCCACGGCACAAGTCTTCTTCGTTCAAGGCAGTTGAAAATGCCGCCTTGCAAGAAGTACTGCTCAAGGTTGACAGCAGTGATGTTGTTGTCTCTGCAAATCTGCCTTCTCAGCACCCTGTTCTGATCAACATACTTGCTTGGACATCAGGACAGGGGGCTGGCCACAAAAATCAAAAAAAACTGAAGCTGGTTGTAAGACTGTTCGGGACTCACGAGAGGAAAGAAAGAAACTGAGCGAGCAACGCGCAAACACGGGATTGGGCAGGGGTGACGGCGGGGAACTTCCAATGATGCCGAATGCTGTAGGGCAGAGCCGAATCAGCAATGGAAAACATCATTCCCGACAGTTTAAACTCACAAGGGAAGCGCGGGGCATTGTAATGCACGCGGGGTCGACTACCACAGCAAAGAAAAGGCGTCAGACCTCGCACCAGACTTCCTTGAACCAGAAACAGGCAGCACACGGCACATCGCCGAGTGCTGGAACTGATCGTTCTATAGCTTGGATGTTTTCTGATTTCCGGACTGGTTTCAATTTCCCTCCCAACTTTCTGACTACCGTATACGTAAATATTTTGGAACGTAAATATTATGGAACGTAAATATTATGGAACGTAAATATTATGGAACGTAAATATTATGGAACGGGCCCATTTTTGGCCGGTCCGTTCCATAATATTTACGTTCCAAAATATTTACAGGGCCAGTTGGGGACTCGGTGGTGAGGACGGCTTGCGTCAGGAATCGCGCGAAAAGTGCACGAGTAGGTCCCGTCAGGGACTCTGCATGCCGTCCGATCACCTGGTCCAAGTCCCCGAGTCGCAGAAAGCCCTGTAAATATTATGGAACGAAAAAAATCTGGAACGCCAACCCACCAGCGTTCCAAAATATTTACGTTCCATAATATTTACGTTCCATAATATTTACGTTCCAAAATATTTACGTATACGGTATTTTGGAACGCTGGTGGGTTGGCGTTCCAGATTTTTTTCGTTCCATAATATTTACAGGGCTTTCTGCGACTCGGGGACTTGGACCAGGTGATCGGACGGCGTACAGAGTCCCTGACGGGACCTACTCGTGCACTTTTCGCGCGATTCCTGACGCAAGCCGTCCTCACCACCGAGTCCCGAACTGGCCCTGTAAATATTTTGGAACGTAAATATTATGGAACGGACCGGCCAAAAATGGGCCCGTTCTGGGGTAATCAGGCTGGGGAAAAAAACAACAAATCACAACAAATCACACCCGATCGTCAGCTGATTGAGGGTGTGATATGAGGGGCACCCGATCACAACAGATCACAACAAATCACAAGGCAAATGTTGTGATTTGTTATCAGGGCGATACTTGCGTGGCTCGCAGCGCTCCAATGGACGAAGCAAGGCACGGTGTCGAACATCGAGCTCGCCCTTGACTTCGAGGTCTTCACAGGGAAGGCGTTACAGCCCTCGGAGCGCTCGGCACGAACCTCCAACCCCGCGATGGCCGAGCGTGGCAACCTCCTCTGGACGATGATGGGCTGCCTGAAGAGGCTATGCGACCAGCTAAGCCTTCCTACCCCGTGGCCTGCGCGACGCGAGGACCGGGTCGGCTCCCTCTGCTCGGTAGGCGCTGGAGAGGTCTGGGGCGGGATGACACCTCGGCCCGTGTTCGCAGGTGGGGCAGAGACGATCACGGCGTTAGAGGCGAGTGCAGAACAGGCATGTGCGGCCGCAGGCGTCGATGCAGACGGCAATATCGTGAGGTGGGGAACAAACGTGTTCCCAGACTACACTGGGATCCCCCGGACCACGCGAGCCTCACAATGGGATGGGCCACGCCCGCCCCCGCCGCGCAGCGCTATACCTGTACCAGTGCCGCGGTCGCTCGCGAGCACGTCTCTGGGCCCCCGGAAAGTGTGCAACGCGCATTCGAAACCGAAATGCGACGAGTGCGATACCGCCAAGCGGAATTACGCACTGACGATAGCTGCGTGTTGCCGCGTCCACCACCACCACGCGGACGGCCTGAAGGTGATGTGCTGTGAGACACACCACATGACGCGGTGCGGCACCTGCGCCAATGTGAAGACATGCTGCGCGGCCGGCCACCATGGGCGCGCCCCCAGGGTCGACCAAGTTGCGAGCACGGATGACGACAGCAGCAGCTGCGATGACGATTCTGACAGCGAGGGAGAGGAGGGCAGCTCTGGTGCCACTGAGCATGATGGAGACGACGCTGATGATGCGGGCTCCACCAGCGAGGAAGTCCCTCCCTCGTCTGTGATGGACAGCGACACGACGGCTGCGGCTGCGGTAAAACGCACCGCCATCGTTCTGGACGCCTCCGACGAGGACTCGATGGGGCAGGATGCCGTGAAACGCACCGCCATTTGTTTAGATCACTCTGACGAGGGCCCGTCCCTCTGGGGGGCTGGGATAGTGTGTGTGCGACAGCCAGAGTGGGACATGTGTGCGTCTCTTCTTCTTCTTTGGCCGGGCGTGATTGAGCATTTGGCTCTTCACTGCCCCGACGATCAGCCCAGTGAGGGCGAGTTGGGTTCTTCTGCGGAGTCATCTGCGCTGACCCCACGCGAATTTCCTGGTTTTCTTTTCTCGCCTTCCCCTCGAATGAATACCCCTGCTTCCCCTACCCCGCGTAAGATGTGTGCAGAGCACGTTACGCTTGATGCGGATGAATCGTCGGGCTCCCAGCCTGATGATGCTCGTCTCGCTCCACCAGCAGATACAGCACCGCTTCCGGCGCCCTCTCCGGCTCCGGAGCTCGTGCTGCACACAGACCTGCTGGACGGGCTACAGACCCCGCAGACGGGCTCGCCGCCCCTCCCAGAGAGCGCCACGCAACGGAGATCTCCGAGCCCTTACGTGGGGCGCCGCCTTCCTTTCTCTCCCTCTCTCCCCTCTGAGTCCTCGGTACCCCGCGCGCAGAAGCGGGTAGCACCCATACAGGAGACAGGCGCATCTGCCCTGGGGCAACGCTCCTTTAACAACAGAAGAGTAGAACCTCAACCCCCCGTGTCCCCTGGTTCACCGATTTCAGCGTCAAGCCTTCGGCCTGACGAGGATAGTATCATGCCCCCATCAGAACTTGCTTCCCCCCTTCCTCTCTCGCCTGCACCTTCCCTTGTTGTGGATGACTCGCCGGGCTTTCAGCCCGTCGACACTCGGCTTAGTCCCCCATCAGACACTGTGTCACCCCCACCACCCTCTCCATGTCAGGAGCCCCTAGTGCCTTTAGACCCTGCAACCCCCTCTCTTCCCGACTGGCAGGCAGAAACGCCGTCTCACCAGGGGAGCGACACGCTCTCCCACGAGTGCACGTCGCCGAGCCCTTGCGTGGGGCGTCGACTTCCTTTCTCCCCTTCCTCCCCTTCTGAGTCCTCGGTTCCCCGCGCGCAGAAACGTGTAGCGCACATGCGGGAGGCAGACGAATCTGCCCTAGAGCGATGCTCGTTTCATAACAACAGAGCAGGTTTTCCTTCCTCCCGCACGATCATCAGCACAGCTAGATCAGGCGTGCCTTCCCCTTTCCCACGGGCCTCACAAGCCTTGCGCTTCTTGGAGCGCAAGACACGTGCTGTCCGTCCTTGTCGTTCACGTTTCCTCCAGAAGCGGGTGTTGCGTGCGGTTCCGAAGCGCACCCGCTGCATCCCCTCTCCCACCATCTTTCGTTCGGCGGCTATTCCGCGCTCTTTTCAACGCGTCGTCGCGAAGATTGCGCCTCAGTATCAGCAGGCGCAATCTCCGGCTTCCAGTGTGTGTGTGTCCCCCCTCCTTTACAGCGCAACGAGGAGGAGAGCGAAACCGTGTGGTGTCACGTAGAGCAAGAGTAGGATAGCGGGCCCGGTTCCTCACGGTATGGTCCTTCGGGGCCAGGCTGCGATGCCAGCACGCTAACCCAAATTGCAATACGACGTGGTGTGATTTGTTGTGACCAGTTGTGACGACTTGTGACCCTTTTGTGATGAGTTGTGATGAGGTGTGATCTGTTGTGATCTGTTGTGATCGCGATCCAAAATTTTAAATTTTTGAAATTTTGGATCGCGATCACAACAGATCACAACAGATCACAACAGATCACACCTCATCACAACTCATCACAACTCATCACAAAAGGGTCACAAGTCGTCACAACTGGTCGCAACAAATCACAACTGGCCACAACAAATCGCAACAAATCGCAACAAATCACAACAAATCACAACATTTGGCGTTGTGATTTGTTGTGATCGGGTGTGATTCGTTGTGATTTGTTGTTTTTTCCCCCAGCCTGATTACCCCACGTTCCATAATATTTACGTTCCATAATATTTACGTATACGGTATTTGAGGAGAAAACTTCTTTCTTGGGAGAGGAATCTCGGCGGGCTTTCTGTTGCATTTTTGGGACTTGTTGCGTGTCAGATGAGACTGCAGAGGGAAAGCTGAAGGTCGGCTTGACGTGGTTCGCCCGAGGGCGGTCAAGGCCAGATTACCGTCATCAAGAGTCTTCTTCATGCATCCATAAACGAGAGTACATCTTGATGGCAACATTGCTTTGCTGCAAGGTCCATAGGGACTCAAGTTGCGCTGTGCGCAGACGGTACAGCTAAACAGCTACAGTCTCATGTGAAATTGCACCCGCTCACCTGCTGGGGAGAAATAGAAACAGCGTGATATCGCCACAAAATCGCCTGCACGATACGACATCTTCTTCGTTTGCACAAGGAGTGGCACGGAAAGAAATTGAAAACCGGGGAAAGATACATGAGTCCTGAGAGGAAGGCCTGGCAGAATGGACAAAGGGGTTCGTCAGGCGCACCAAAATGGACCACCTTCCTGTCCTGTCCAAACAGCCGAAGGATTCATGAGTGCAACCCAGCCCCGAAAAGGGCTGCATTTTTTATTTTCCTGATGTTATTGATTTGAATTCTTGTTGAGGTGCAGTCCCCGAGACGTCAGATAAACTGATGCCAGTTAGTTTCATTGGGTTGCTTGTGTTGAACACTGACATACCACCCACTCCCAGATGAAGAAAGCCAGAAGCCTCTGTCAAACTGTGTCAGAGAAACACACAAATTGATCACACATCACTTTTTCTGTTCACATACAGACTTCCAGAAAAGGCTGGTGGGGTAAAAACCCACCAAATTTTTCCGGGACCTCCAAATCCACCAAATCTTGTACCCCACCAACCTTTCTCCCACCAAACATATTACCCACCAACCTTTTCTGGAAGTCTGTAGCTATCTGTGTCCACTGAGCCAAGAGGGACACCAGTGAACAGTAAAGTCGACAGGATCATACGCAGTCCAGGCAAGTTCGAGGGAATCAGAGAATGGAACAAGATCCTTGACACAAAACCTGAACACGCTAAGATTACGACGAGTATGGCAAAGCACAGTTCGAGACAGGCCGAGAATGGACAATCGGTCCTGCGCCACAGCGGAAGCCATATCGCCATCGCATCTCCGGGTTTCAAGCCTTGCGAACAACCGTGACTGCGCGTCATCTGCATTGTCGAGCTTTGAAGGACAGCTTGATGGGCCTGATGACAAACTTTTCACATACCTCGCGCGGATCATCCCGGATACCCAGTGCAAATGCAAACCGACTGGGAGACACTTCCGGATGCTGACCGCACTTCGTTCTTTCAGTCTGGCCAGATGGAGTCGCCTGCCGATCTGGCAAAGTTGAGGCAAAACGGGTTGCATTGTGTGGTCTACTTCGTTCCTGATCGCTTTTTGAACGAATTGTGAGGGATCTTTTTGGGTACGGCCAAGCCGAGGGGGGCTGTTCACACATCACCTCAACAGCCAGACCCCAGCGGTACAAAAAGACGATGTCGAGGGGGTGGTGACGGCCCCCAAGGGGAAGGAAGCCGCTGACGGGCGCAATGGGCTGTTTTGGAAGAAGGTGGGCTCCCAGGATCCCTCCGGGGCCGTGGGCACGAACGCGCCCGCCCAATACCCGGCATGACCATCTGGTTGATTTCTAGATTGAACCAATGCGTCCCCATGGCATTATGTTGAGGAGAAACGGAGCCTGCATGTGCAACCCAGGCCAATAATTGAGGAGTGGATGTGGCATTTTCAGAGAATGGTGATGGCCGGAAATAGGGTGGAGAAATTGGCAAATGTCGACGGTTTTTTGAGGGGGTCATGGGAAAGAAATCCAGTTCGAGAAGTTAGGGAAGCAGGGCAGGACAGCGGACAGCCTGGAGGGAGAGGCGGAAAGAGAAGGCGGCCTTGCCAGGGATGCTCTTGGAAGACACGCCGACTCTCGGAACGCCTCCTCTATTTGGCGTTGGTCGGGGCCTTCGGTCGGGAGGGCACTTCAAATCACTTGTCAACGACAAAAAGACAGGGGAGGGAGGCTTCAAAGAATTCCGGCTTTTGTTGCACGCGCAGGCAAAAAAAAAGAAGTGATTTCAGGCCTGATTGCCCCCTCCCTCTAATTCAGTTGCCAAACAAATCCCGACCCAGCAACGGGGGAAAATAGAGGTCAGGAACTGAACAAAGTACAGCGGAGGGGGAAGTCGGCAGGAACAAAGGCGAAAATACTGGCACTGCCGAAACATACCCGAACCCCCCTGCGATGTTCTCCCTCCACGTAGACTGTTGACGGTAGTACGTTTTGCAGAGGCGCATGCATTGTTGCATTGCTGTCCGAGCATCTCAAAGGATCCACCATCTGAGATTCGGCGGGGTGCATTCGTTTGGCACTTGGACCCACCTTGCGTAATCAACGTCTCGGGTTTGCGGAACTTTTGATGGCAAAATATCAGGTCAATAGTTGGTGGACCAAGCAGTTGGTCCAAGAAGGAACCACTGTGATGGAAACCAAACAAACCTTTCGTCCCGGCTGCTCGCAAGGTCGCGCCTGTCGCGCCACCCAACCGAGAGACTGCCACTCCGACGTCATCCGCACGCTGTCATTCACTTGGCCAGTGTGCTGTTGACTTGCTGCGTTAATAGAGAGGTCATTCTTCTCTTGAACGTTGATACCAGAACGCAATATTCAGGCTGGCAGCTCATGTTGGGGTTCCTTGTGTCTCCCAGAGAGATGATGACTTTCTGTTGCAATAATTATAGAAAGAACGTTGAGGTGAAGAAACCGACAATATGGACTTGCACTGTAAAGAGAGGGCAAAAAAGAGAACTCGGCACGAGGATGGCCCTCTCACTGGCTCGTGCCACTACTTCGATATTGTTGAACCGGAATGACTCACCGCACAAGCACTCTGAGACACGAAACTACCAGTCAACCACCACCTCAAACGACAACAGAGAGGCTGGCATCCTTGGATAGTGGATGCTTTCCAGCGAAGTCGGCGGGTCAGCTCACTGCTGAAAGATCATGTACCACCCTCACACTACTGATGTCAGGCAGGGGGGAGGGGTGCTGAAAAGTATCACAGAAGCACAAACACATCACTACACTTGTCGTTAGGGAACATAGGGCTGACTTCGGTCGAAGCATCTTATTCAATAGAAGCCTTTTGAAGGAAAGGGCTTCTGTTTCTGCTTACTGTAAAGCGTGAATCCATTGGCGGGCCAACCACAGAATATACTCTGATATTCATGATGATAACCGTGACGAACTCCTTTTCACTTCTGACTGAAAAACATACAAAGCATTGTTGCTTCTGTTGAACCCTGTCTGGGAAAACAAAGCACTGATGTGCGTAAAGAGTGCCCTGTCTCATCGTGCAGGACTTCTTCGTTCAGGCACCTGACCTGGGAATGGAACGGACACAAAACCAGGTGTGAAAACCAGGTTTCCTTTCTGGAGCGAGCAATCGACCCGCGAATCAGTGATAGTGCGGCCACACTCACTGGCATGCCTGTACCAGGAACAGCGGCATGTAACTTAGATCGGAAGCCCCACAGGGAACACACCGACACATTCCGATTCTTCACGTGCACAGTGCGGAGGAAAAACCAGACTATTTGTGAAAACATAGCGGATAGTGAGGGAGGCAGTCACCAGAACGTGGCGGGTGACAGTTATGTGACACTGCCAGATCGATCTTTCTTTTCCTTTCAAGTTTTGACTTTTTTCCGCACTTCACGATCCCAGGAGTATTTCCTGAGGGAAGTCGTTGTTCACTTGGTCGGGAGGCACTGTGCACAAGCCTGTACAGGAGAGGCACGTGGCGGCATCACCTATCTCATTCTTGTTTGTGGGTCCACGACACGTGCAAGTGAATCACAACAACCAAGCAGGCGCTACTTTATTCGGTTAAACCGTTACGTTTCGTTCGCTCGTGGTTACGTTGGCGATGTGCCCTGAACGCAAGAAAAAATGAAATGGGTTTATGCATCTCGTTCGTTGATGGCATCTTGCGATGAATGAAGTTTTTTGTGAAAATGCGACAAAAGGGTTGATTCGCTTTGTGCTCCACTGGGCACGAAGAGCGAATGCAGTGCATAATTACCAATGTCAACAGACCACTGCAAAGTTTTGAGGCCTGATGAAGTAGCCTCGCAGATCCCTCGCAGATCCAGCAAGGGTACAGAAATATTCCAGCACGATCAGCTCACTTGTTGTCAAATGCTGCTTTCTGCAGTCGATCTTCGACGCGGGTTGTTTCTCCACAGCCTGCATCTGGCAAACTTTTTGAGGGGTTTTCACGACAGCGTGACAAAGGCACTGCGAACCCTGCGTTCTGCCGGAGAACCTGTCACGCTAGACCATCCGACAGAAAAAAATGCGGGAAAGGGCACGGCAGAAACAGGACCCGCATCACCAGTGGGGTGGAGTAGACTGGGACACAACACACGATACTGATGCACCAAGAGACAGAGAGCAGATGAATCCAATCCACGGGAGGTCAGCATATTCGTGGTGGACACAGGAGCGGCACGACTAAATTGCATGATAAACTCTGAACTTACCCGAACACTGTGACACACGACGAAGTGAAGTCCACAAAGTCAGGCGGCGACTTACCGTGGTTTGAAATCATCAGTGTACGTAAGTGTCATTCTTGTGTCCGAGTGTCAATTTCAATGGCATTGAACAGAAAGAGTCTTGCGTGTGAGCTGCTACTAGGTGGGGAGATCGAGGGTGGCGGGTTGCGCAAAATTTCAATTCAACAACTTTTTATTTTCGAGTTGAAGTGAGCCTTTAGGTTGGCAGCATCATGCAAACACCTTTTTGCCCGCAAAACCCGCAACCTTGAATAGGTTCTGCAATTTCGTGAAATTGTTGGCGTACCTCCTCCCTGGGTCACCGGCACATGAGAAGACAACAAAACAGAAAGACTGTCGGCACAGGGCGCTCAGCCCGGCCATGCATAGCGGTGACCAGAAGAACGGTGGACAGAAATCAATCATCAACTCTTCTGAATCGAACCAACAAGCCCTTGTGCCACGGAGATTGCAGAAAGAATATGGGCAACTGAAGCCATCCTGTCATGAAATAACGCTCTATAGCATTGCGCTGAGGTTCCCTCCAATAGTGCCACATGGGCTTGGTGACAGCTCAGTTTTCGACACACATGCTGCGTGCGTCGTTCCACGGATCACTACCGAGGCCACGTGAGTCTGAACAGAATTATGGACACTGCGTAGAAAAATAGCCGACAGATAGAAACATCATTCCACAGACAACCGACACCATTCACTTGACACTCAAACCTGATCCACTGGGGACAGGCAACTCGAAGAAATCGTCCTCCTGACACTTTGGTACGGTCGAATCACCCTGCCCAGCAGCTGCAAACCACCTCTAGACACACTTGTCCAGGTTGTGTTGGCACCCTGTATTCAGTGGGGGTGATCCCAAAGATTCAGTGGTACGATTTCCTTTGCTCCCTCCTTTCACAACGAGTAAAATAGAAGATTCAATCATGGGATGATTGGGTAGCGAAAAGTGTCAGCGCGCACGGAAGACGACGATTGGAAAACGGGTTCAAGGCAGTGAGAATGCCCTACGTTAGCTGGTCGTGTTATCAAAATATTTTCGCTCGTCGTACCAAGGATGGTAGATGCGCGACCTGTTGAAAGAACAGGACACTTACTCTGTGCGGATGCAGCAGACACATGACCCTCCTTCCGCTTGTCAGCAGATTCACTGACACTTCGGGATGAACAATGGCCGTGCTGTCGCACTCTGCATGCGTGGCTTTCCGGGATACAACGTACTGATTTAAAGAACACTGTGCCATGTGTTGGCCGAAAGCTTCGACCCGTTCCCCCAGAACAAGCATCCACCGTATCCAAAGGACAGGGAACAGAAACTGCAAACCCTACACTTCTAAGCTGTAGGGTTGTAGGCAGGCGACGTTAAATGCAATAAGGAAGGGGAACTGGGTCGTACCAGTGCGAGGAAGGTGCAAGATGGCAATCATCCAACAAAACATGAACCATCTCAACACGTGAAGCCACTCTCACCGACGGCGAGTTGAATGTTCCCTCGCATAGCGAGGGGCCGCATCAGCCGTTTCTGACTGTGTTGCGCGACAGAAGCCGCCGGCATTGTCGATAGTCTTTCTTCTTGGGTTGCGGACAGGAAGAAAGTAGACCAGGTACGCTGCAGATCCACAACAATCCAAGAGACATGGATGGACCCAATGATAGAAGGGGCCACCATCCACCGGCAGACTTTGAATAAGCAGTTTCAGCAAAAGAGCTACACTGCACAAAGGGCTCACCCGATGAGCTTCCGCATTTTGCTGAAATCTCATGAAAGTCGAACCGATCTGGTCTGATTCGTGTGCACAAGCAGAGCCCCACATCTCCCAGTCAGAGAACATCACTGCAGGTTCCCTTGGCGCTGTTGCGCCCCCCTCCATGGCAAAGGCTTGCAGGATACAGCACCACTTTCACTGGCACACCCCGCCCTGTGTCGGGAGTTACCTTTGAATATTTGTCGGTGCACCGCAGGATCCTAGAGCCTTACCGCGAGGTCAAAGGCGGAGCCTGTGATTCGTCCTGACGGGGGGCAGAATACGCAAAACAGCAAAGCCGCTTCACCTGTCCCTCTGCTCTGATGTGATGGTTCTCCAACCTACCCATGACAAACCTATTACGACCCATACGAATGTGCCTCCGAAGCGAACGGGGGCCTGAACCACAGGATGACAGGCGTCCATGATGGCCAAGCTGTTCCAATCCAAATGGAGCAATATCAGCAGGGTGACCCGAGGCACGCGCGTGACTGAGGCAGGCGAGGGTTCCAACACGGACCCCCTTTGGAATGAACTGACACGTCGTACAGGAGTACGTGCACGGCCAGGTCAACTGACAACAAGAAGTCAGAAACAAAAACCTACGAGAGAAGGCTGAATACAGCAGGCAGTAGAGAAGAAATGCGGGAGAAAGTCCGACGGCTTGCCTCAATTTACGAAAATAGGGGGTGAAGCTTGGAGGCAACCGCGGGATGGGGTGGAGGGGGGGTCCTTTCTGTTTCCAGGGGTTGACTGCACACCTCTGCACACAAGAGAACTTGCTTCTGTCAGTGGCTGGCACAACACGTCTTTGCTCTGTGTCAAACTGTGTCAGTGTGACAAACTCGCAAACTATTTTATTCGGGGCACCACCGTTCTTCACTTTAGAGAAGGCTCCCGATGCCCAATCGATCGTGGGTACATCCTGCCTGTTCCAACGAGCACCAACGGGCACGAGCACGAGGGAACAACACCAGGCGTGTCAAGCTTGGGGGTTGGCTCTGTATTAGGCTGTGTCAAACAAGCCCGATCTCGGGTGGGCCATTTTGGTTGTGATCCACAAAAAAATAGCCACTTACATGTAAGAAACGGAATGGAAAAGACAGCCAGAAAGCGGGGAGCAGGCTGGTCGCTAACTTTTTGAATTCCGAGATCTCGTGGAATGATGGTCAGTCGTGGGGGGGGGGGTGGGGGGTGGAAGTGGTGGCCATGCAGTAAAATATGGTTCGTACGCGATCGCGGCGGCGGCTTCGCCGCCGCCGCCGCGCGCCCACGATCCAGGCCTGTCGCTAACTTTTTCGATTTTAGAGATTAGGTGGGCGGACGCTCCTGTTTTGGGGGGATCAGGGGGGAAAACGCTAGGGGTCGATATTTCGCCCGCGCTCGTGTTGTTACTTAACTTTCCCGTCGGTGGACGGTGTGAGGCGCTGGATTCCTTCCACAGTTCCTCTCCCGCTCGCGCCATCCTCGGGTGCCGGAGGAAACCAAAAAAAGGCTTTCGGTACCATGATTCGACGCTACCCCCTGATATGCCACGGCCGTCGAAGCGCAAGGGCTTGGTTACTAGCCGGGCACACACTACATGGTCCACAGGGGGGTCTGGGGGGCAGAGCCCCCAGCCGCCGGAGGCCACGGTAGTGAACATCTGTTCAGTGTGGGCGTACAGATTCTGTGTGAGTTGACTGCGTCCTCCTGACTACTGGAGTGGTTGGATTCCCTGACCTGATGGGAATCGAATGACTTGAGTACGAGACATACGCCACAGGGGGGGTCTGGGGGGCGGAGCCCCCCAGCCGCCGGAGGCCACGGTAGTGAGCATCTGATCCTGCAAAACCATACTCTCTTCGGCCCTGGCAACGGATGGTGGGGAATGGTGGGTGAATGAGGCGGTAGTGTGTTTTTCATCCCATCATTCCACCATCGGTGGAATGATGGTGGAATGATAAAATATCTAGGGGGGGGAAACCCAGAATGAGTGGAATGATGAATGATGGTTAGCGACCAGCCTGAGCGGGGAGGGAGGGAGAGGGGGGGGGGGGCAATCGGACGCTGGCTCACTCCCTGCTCAAAGCGCCAAACCTTGAGACAGCGGAAGGGCCGATGCCGACCGGCCCTTGAAGAATCATAACGAACGACACGAGGAGTGTTGCTGAGGGAGGGACAGAAATCCAGAAGGGGGTGCTCGGGGACGTCTGTCCCGATCCTCGTATCCTGTCGAGAAAGTGCACCCAGTCAGAGCTGGGAATTGCTGCTACAGTATCCTCTGTAGTTACCCCCTCCTCATTATCACCTTCACGATCGACAGGACCAACACAACAGGCGGGTCTGTACTACATCTGCCATTATCAGCTCAGCCTGCCCCAGGAAAGGGCAGACCAAACAGAACCCCCCCGACCAGCCAATGCAAAAGAAGTCATGTGGAGATCAAGATCGACCGAAAACAATTTCAATTTGCCCTCAAAACAGCGGAAAGTATCAGAACCGAACACGCACGAGGAAATATCATTGGGAGGGTGTGGCGGTGATATGTGCAAGGTGGCGGGTGCTTTAGTGGAGGGGGTTGGGGGATGGTGGGTGGAGACCACACATTTCACCCGGACCGTGGCAGATGCTGTCATCAGAATCGGAACGGTGATGTGTGTGCACCGAAGAGACGAAATCGCGTATGCCTGAACTGATCCTGGGGGTTTGGGGTTCCTTTAAAAATGCCAAGCGCCAAGCGAGCGAGCAAACACTTGGGATTCAGGGGAGCCTGTTTGGGACTAAAGCTCGGCGGTCTGAGATTATATCGGCGTCTCGACGAAACAAACACACACATACACACAGGGGAAAGTCCAGCCTCATCGACTGGACTCTCTCCCTGGCTCTTTCTGCAGGAGAGTGGGCTTTTACCCGCTTCAAGCCCCCACCCCCAGGAAGAGGACCACACACGCTCGAAATTAGGGTACATTCGACAATGTATCGTGTTGGCCAGCGGCAAACCCAGCGGAAATGCTTTTTTGAACGATTTCATTCAACGCACATATTTTTTCTTTGAGGGGCGGGGGGGAGGGAACCCAAAATCAGTGGCCACGGTCGACGCTGAGACACGCCTTGTGTGTGTGGGTCGGGAGTGTAGGGCGGGGGGTGGGAAGACGGAGTTGAAAGTGAAATCGAACGATTTTTTTGTATTCGGCGAGCCAATGGCACGTTCAAAGGGCTTGAGAGATAGAGGAGGGTGGAGAACCCGCTCTGTAGGGCCAGGCTTAGGCTCAGGCTTCTGTTTGTGTGGCTGAGGCTCAGGCTGTGACTGTGTGTCTGCTCCAGTGCCTTATTGCGTTTCTTGGATGGATCGAAAATCACGAGCAGGATCGATCGTCACCCGTCTCCTGCGAGCAAGGGAATTACTTGGAGGGAAATGCTAACAGCACTTCCTTGGAGTGCCGCGCCGGTTGCCACTAGTGGTGAATACGTAGCAGGGGGCCTTGGGGCTCCTGCCACTGTGATCGCGTTGGTTTGTACACCTGGCAAGAGGGTGTCCGCACTATGGGGAGAAATGCATCCTCTTTGAGAGATGTTTCGCACACCCACCCGTGTATCCAGGTGGGCTTATTCATGATTCGAAACAGGGGTTCTAATGCTGCGCACCTTCGGCTCAGCGAACTGGTAGAGTTTTTTTTTCCGGATGATGAGAGATGTCAGAGACCACAGTCCCTGGGAAAAGAGAAACAGCAGGATAACAGCCGTAGTATATCTGTTTGGGGAGGACATGTCACAACAACAGTGGCGGACACAATAATTCATCCTCGCTACACATTTGTGACAATCGTGTTTCTTTCCGGGGTTTGACTGCTTTTTATTTCCAAGGGTTCAGCTCAGCAGGTCATTTGCCGTTTGTTGCATGTTCGAAAAAATGTCGGAGAAGTGAAGCTAGAAGGGAAGAAAAACAACCTTGTTTCAGCAAAAGCCTTCGGTATCAGTGAGAAGTCAGCAGCCGGAACCACCGTCCATCCCAAACCGAAGGGAGGCAGTTTGATTACGTTGGTCGTGTCAAGGCAAACTCCACCCACGAGGTGCACGAGGTGGGCGGATTATGCATTATGGCGCGTCTCGAAGCCAGAACACGGTCGAGAGACCTGGACTGGTCTATGGGCCTCGATGCGGTAACAGGATGCGGTTCTGTTCCTATGCTGAGTTGTTTCCATCAATCGCATACATAGTAACAGTCTGGTTGTCAATCAGCACTCGCCACTGCTTCAAGCGAGCTGCGGCCCAGACTAGACTTTTTTGGGACTTTTGTTGACTCCAAAACAAAGTCGGGAATCGACCACACCAGACTCCACCATGATCCACCACAATCAGCAGAAGAATTATTGCACCGACAACAACTGTCAAATGCGATGTCAGTATGCCGGCAGGGGCTTCTTGGGCCGGAGGCTCGTGTGCATCACACTTCGCAGAAACCAGTCATCTACGACATTCAGGGGCCGCCGGACTCCCCTCAGCCGACGATGTACTTCGTACACCCGGGCTGGTGGGGCCTGGGGCGGGGTGAAGGGTACGGTATCGATAGGGGTCACACATCGACCACCAAATCTCTTTCTTTTTCGTTTCGTCGGTTCCTAAAACGCCCACCAAGCACAGCTCTGAATGATATTAGAGGGCGCGCAGTTGGGAGATTGTTTCTCGACTCTCAGGGTTTTGCGTGAAGGCGGGCGTGAGTTCTATGGTTTTCACGGGGTTTTGACAGTTCGGTTGCTCCTTGATGGGCCCCCGCCCAAACTTATAGCAGTTGCGTTGGTTCTCTTTTTTGCTTACATATCGCTCCAGAACGTACAATATTCAGGGTTATCATTTCAGAGTTTTCAACGACACAATGCACATGACAACCCGGGGGGTAGTTGCCACAAGCTGGACAGTTCGTTGATCGTTTGGATGTGAGAGCTGCCTAGATTCCGAGAGTGATTCTGTTTGAGATAATTTGGTTACTCTGACCACCCCACCTGTTGCTTCGATTAAAGGCGGTCGCGCAGTTGCCAGAAGGCTTGTTGTTTGACCACAGTAGGACCGTGCTTTCAGTGATGTGACACTCTGTGACTTGACATCACACTCTGGGTTTCGCATGAACTAAACATATCCGCCATTTCTCACTTCAGATAGATCCAACCTCGATGCCACACTTGGCAAAGGGCATGAGCTAGTCAAAAAGAATGTGAAACTGATAAAACTGTGTGGTGCAAATCTCAAGGAAGGAGAAGAGCCGAAGGGCAGGCATTCGTCGATCGCGAGAACACCCCCGCGCCTGTGTAGTGTGGAGGTGTTCCCAAGGATTTGCACCGGCACAAATTCCTACGTTGCACAGCTCTCAAGAAAATTCTCATCAGAGCCCGAGTGGAATCAGACGATCAGACGGGAAACAGAGAAAACAAGCCATTTCTGGGCTAGGAGGATTCGTGACGGTACAAAAGGAAACTAAGAAGGCGCGGTGGTGGTGGGCATCTCAGCCACACATCAAAACGGCACGAACCTCGCACAATGCGGATGAACCTCACCCGGGACCCTTGGAACCCAACGGGCTGCTGCGTTGTTGCCTGTTCCTCTTTACCTGGAGAACCAACGAATTTCAGGAAAAAATAGCTTCTGGGAAAAGGAGAAAAATGAAAAAAATACGCTGAAAAGGCCCGTTACGATGCATACCACCTCCGTGGTTGGAGCACATTCTGTTTTTGCTCCAAATCGGTAGAGGATCTGCCTATGTCAGGGCCTGAACAAAAAAGGGCGCATTATTCTCTCTCTTTTTCTCCGGGTGCCTTCGCTGTGCACCGCAGACGTGATGTCCGACACAGTGAGGGTGCCTCAAAAGCCTTTCCATCCTCTGCTCGCGATGATGCACATACATCCGAAGGCCCCCTTCCTCTCCTGTTGGCTGAATGATCGAATTCCTGTTGGAGACAGCAGCCAAGACACCAAGACCCTCACCCCTGATGGGGTGCAAAACCACACGCTTATATCAGCCCACTAACCCATGGCACCGCACTGCAGTCCCGAGAGACTCACGAGCGCGCGAACCAAACCTGGGTTGTCTTGCTCCCAGTACCTGGTACCGGCATGCCGGCAAGGCTACGGCAGTGTACATGTGTGTAAGGGTTTGTGTGTGCTGTGACCACATATTTAATTCCCTCCACTCGCCCGGGTTTACTCGAGGCAGGCTCGAAAACCCAGCCGAAAAGAAAAAAATCAGGCAAAGGGATCACCGCACAGCCTGCGTGTTTGGGTTCCCGGGGCATACACCAGAGAGGCATCCAATCCACCCTCGCAGGGCGCCTGACTGGGGAAAATAGAGCCACTGATAATTGTCGCAAGAAGAAGCACTGGAAACAGCGAATCGGGGAATCGCAGGTTCGTGGTGTGCGTGTGTGTGGGGGGGGGGAGGGGGTTTTTTTGTGGAAAAGACTTCATCTTTTCAGTCGCACCCTGTTCTTTCCTTGCAGCTCATCCCATCCCTCCCCCCTCCCCCCACCTGACCCGGACCTTCTGGGCGGGTGCCTCCCAGCCTTCCGACGAGAGGCAATTCCGACTGCACAAGGCACACACTGGGTGGCCACGTTTTTGCGGATTTGCTTCAGCCAGACGCTGCTCCGCCCCCACCCAGGCACTCATACATGCCCCTTCGATTCGAGCGCCTGACGGACTCGAAGATGAGCAAAGGACACGGCACAACAGCTGCTAGACTTCATGCGCCGGCCTCGATACACGCTCAAAGCGTGGGAGAGGAGAGGGGGCGTTGTGACCCACGGGTTGCGATCTGATGAAACAGGCCCTTCAGGAGATGGGCGGTAATCCTGCAGTGATGAATAGCTCCACGGGGAGTCAATTCATCACAGAACATCCAGCACTGCCTATAATTATTCAATACAAGGGGCATGTGCGGCGGTAGGATGTCTGCTTTTGTGGCGGGGGGTGGTGGTTGTACCCACGGGCCTGGGAAGAAAAAAGGGAAACGAAACAGCGACAGAACAACCAGAAAATATGTATCCGAGAGAAAAGTAATCGGGCAGGATCACATCACCAAGTGTGGGACCGTAGACTTAAAAAAGTTACGATTGAGACAGAGGCGAGCACACGACGCAAAGAGATATATACGCGTAGGGATTACCCCACTTAGCAACGGACACTCACAATCCAGAGAAAAGGAACGTCGGGAGGAGGGAGAGAGTTCAATTTCAACGGCTATGAAACACTAACCGCAAGGGCACTCGCACAATGCCGTGGAAAGGTAACACAGCAAAGGGTGTCAAAAAGGCGTTCGACACAGCCCTGACTGAGGGTGTGAAGGAATGGAACACATGCGAGGCCACACGAGGAAGCCACAGTGCAGGACACCACTGCACCTTGGTTTGCGAGGCGCAGGAGATGATGACAAAAACAAGACTACACAGACACCACCACCCTGCTTTATCAGGGTGTGAACGATGTCTGATCACGGGCCACCATCGTAGTGGCAGCTTCGTCGTTGGCTGTAGTCTGTGTTCCCCATTCTGGAAAAACGTCCGCCCAGGAAGCAAAGAAAATATACGGCATCGAGGCATTGTGCACAACACGCACGAAACCACGTGCCGGGCCAATAAAAAAATCGCATAAAAACGCAGATCACACAACACACCACACACAACACGTCTTCGTGAGATAAACCAGTTTGGGGGCCGCTCTGTCAAACTGCATTGACACCTGAGGAAGCACACTTATCTGCACCCCACCGTTTGTGATTCACATGGCCACCGTATTGAGGCGATGGTTGTCACTAATGGTTCGGCTGCAGTTCCCACCACATTCGGGGCTGGGCCATTCCTGTTCCCGCCTGTTCCCTATATTGATGCACTTGACAGCTGCAAATGGTCTTTGGGGTGCGTCCCATCGACCGATTCGCTCATCACATCGGTTGTCGCACACGCATAGAGACGGCTTCTGTTCTCTTCGGCTGAGGAGATCCTTCATAGACCTATCCAGGCGAGCGAGAGTCGCGACGCGGAAACACGGGTGCGAGCAGGTGTGCCAGGAAGGAAACTCTCGGGCGGCAGCTCCGCCCTCGCTTCTTCTTGTTGTGATTCGTTACGATTTTTCAGACCCGTTCAACGGCTTATTATTCATGACACCCCCTCCCCATCCCAGAGCCCCCTGACCCACACCAAATGAGAAAACAAATAACCAGAACATGCCGAACGCGACTGCACTCCAAGGGCACTCCGGACGACACATCCTGCGCGTAGACCCTCGCCCCCCCTCCTCCCACCAATGGATCTGACATCTCGGCAAAAAACCGCCCCGTTCTGTGCACACACGCCACTCCAGAGATCACAATAGAGGGAGGGGGGGGGGGGCACAACAGAAGCAGGACGACTGCTGAGGGCCCGGAGGTTGTCAGAAACCCTGTCACAATCAGCGTACCCAGGCGGAGGCAGATAAACAAATGCAGGATGGTTTCGCTCTTTTCAATCATCAGGTGGGGGGGGGGGGGGGACGCGAAGCCAAAAACCTGAAACTAAAAAAATACGGCGCCACACTTGCCACAGACGACACGAAGAGGGAACGCCCCCAGTGCACAGGGGAGGGGGGGGGGGGGAACAGGGTGATGTGGTCTTGCCTGCCAGGATCAAAAATTGACCCCAATGTAACAGTGCACTGACCGCATTTCCGTTCGCTCTGCGGTGGAAGCACCCATGAGCTGGAAAAAAAGGCACACAGACCCCCCTGAACTTCACCTGTTTCGTTCCGCACGCTTTGTATCTCAAGGTTGTGTTGAGGCCCTGTGAAGCTGCTCTTCTAGGAGGACAAACCCAAAAGCCCAGATGTGTGACCATTTCCTTCGTTACTCCGCGGACTCGCGGGAACTCGAAATGCGGCGCTTTGGTGTGCCCCTGTCCCTTCGTCACATGACCTCCCCCCACCCCCACCACGATTTCTTTCAGGTTTCTTATCGGATCCAAAAAAAATATGGAGGCTCCTCCTCTGGGTTACGTTTGCGCCACCTCCGCACAACTGACGGGATATGGGTAGGGTTGATTTTTGCGGGTTGCATGAAGGAAATGAAATGAAAGGCTCAAACCGTGACACGAGGGAGGGAAGGAAGAGGGAAGGGAGGGGGTGGGGGCACAGTAAATATTTTCTGGTGGATGAAGTATGCAAAAAAGAGAAGATAGAAAGATAGCAATGGCGTATACACACAACAACCTTGTCAGTGATCTTGGATAATTTTTTTTTCGCGAGGGAAAGGGGGAATAAGGGGGATGGGGTTGGCTATTTTGGGAGTGACCCCTTCTCCTTCTGATGCTTGTGTTTCCCGGTCCGGAAGCACCCATCTTGTCACCCCAAGGGGGTGGTTGGGGGAGCGAGGTTGTGAAGGTAGAGAAACTAGCGAGACACAGAGAGAGCTTGACCACTCCCTTTGCTCATTATGTATGCAGGCCAGCAGTGCCCCTGCCTGAGGGGGGGAGAAGGGGCCCGCTTTCTTTTCCACCTCGGAGTGAAAAGCGAAGGGCCGACCCCCCCCCCCCGGCGTTCCTTCTTTCAGCTCGGGGCCTGTTGAAGCGACGTTCTTCCCAAGACCCCCCCCCCTCCCCCATGCCCTGCACGACGCGCTGTCAGGAACAATGTCGACCAGTCGAAATCGACAGACGACATGCGTTTCGACCGGTCGTTCGACAGTCGAAAATCGACAGGTTACCTGTCGAAATACCTGTCGAACGACCGGTCGTTCGACAGAGGTTTCGACAGGTCGATTTTCGACTGTCGAAATCGACTGTCGAATTCGCAGGTATACCTGTCGAAATCGACAGTCGATTTCGACAGTCGGTTTCGACAGGTATTTCTGTCGATTTCGACTGTCAATTTTCGACTGTCGATTTCGACAGTCGAAAATCGACAGTCGATTTCGACAGGTATTTCTGTCGATTTCGACTGTCGATTTCGACAGGTATTTCTGTCGATTTTCGACAGGTATTCCTGTCGAAATAGACTGTCGTCAACTTTTTTGACTCGTCACTCTCTTGGAATCGTGGAATCAGGTCGTGACTCTGGAGCCGTTCCGATTTCGTCAGCAATTCTCCCCCCCTCCCTCCCCAGCCGAGAGAACATTTTTCTTCTGGCCCTGCATCCAGTGTTGCCTGCCTATGTGTTGCCCCTGTTGTGTCTGCGCCTGTGCCTCCCTGCCCTGTATTTTTTTGCCCTCACGGGTATCACGATACAGGGCAGTCCCCCCCCTCCTCCCCCCAAAAATCGTTCGCATCATCTTGGCGCCCATTCCTTCCACTTTCTGTGGATGTGTTTGGTATTTCCGAACGGAATTTTCCAGCGTCAAGACTGATACCTCGCCGTTTTAGAGTCAGTCACTTCTACCGCCGCTGCGATTTGCGATACGGTAGTTGTGCAGAAATGCTAACATTTAATTTGCTCTGTGGAACCTGGACTGCACCTTCTGGGCTGTGAGTCTGTAGATAGTTGGACAGTTGCGGAACCCATCCTTTGTGTGCCTCCGACTTGAGGAGCTGTCGACTTCAGAACCAAGGTTCAGAACGAAGATGACGACCTGCTGTGAGCTGCAAACCTTCTTGACACACCTACCGTATCTGCATTACACTCGTGGTAATTCCATACCCCTGGAAACAGGAGACCGCCGTCTGTTCACAGATGGTCTTGAGCGTGGTAGCCATCTTTGCTATGGAGTCACGATTAAGTCTTTGTGGTCACGTGGGCCCATGAGCAGCGGATACACTTGGAGTGGAGGGAGGGGGTGCGGTTCTGGAAAAGCGGGTCTGAATCTGGTCAAGGACGACTGAGGGCTTCAGTTCGAGTTCAATGTGGGTCCAAGGGTACACAGGAGATCACTGCTTCATATTCAACCTGCTTGTCATCCTCTGGTTACTGTTCAACGGCTCGAACTCCTCGACTTTCCTTGGCTGACTGAAATGAAACAATACGTAAGTGCTGCTATTGTGTTGTTCCCCTGACAGAGGAACACAAGGGAAGGGAACTGCAGCTGTCCACGAAGTGGCTCGACGTAGCCACCTCACGCTGCCTAGAGGGTCGGTTCAGGTTGAAGCAGAGCAATTAAGTGTTAGGGGGATGCCTTTGGTCAAGGCCTTTTCTAAAAAAAATTGACCCACGGCGCCTGGTTGTAGCTCGGTCTACGCCAGGTTCCACACCCCGTCATCGCAAAACGTACACATACACAGAGGCAACCCGCAACGGGCCTCTGTGGTACGGGAGCCTGACGGGAGGAAATTTTGCCTTTTGGTCACAAAGGCGTCTTTTTTTGGAATAAATTGACCCGCAGGGTGGCTGAGTCTTATCAGACAGGCCGACCTACGTTGAACAGTGGAACCACACAACCTGTTCAACCTGCAAACCACCGGGGTGGCGGCTGAGTCCTCATCCCTGCCGTAGCATGCGATAAGCCTACGTCGACCTCCGCTACGGTCTCTCAACAACGGTCTTCACCAGTTGAACCCCGCGCGTCCGGGAAAGCCTGATCGTTTGGATCTTGTCCCTGTGATTCGAAGAACTGTGGGGTTCAGAACCAAGGATGAGGAACTGCTGTGAGCTGCACACTCTCTTGACACACCTGCACGTATCTGCGTTACACTCGTGGGAAACCCGAACCCTGTATTTATACAGGAGACTTCCATCTGGGACAGTTTCTGTTCCAGATGAGCTTTGACAGTGGTAGCCATCTTTGCTATGGAGCCATCGTCATTGCTATCGTCGTCACTCGGACCCATGAGCAGCTGATACAATTGAACGATTTGAACGATTTTTGGCCGTGCTCGTAGCATTCCCCGTTGAGGGGGTCGCTATTTCGTGTTCTCCTGGCCGCACGGAGGCATTGCCTTACGTCGCCTCTTCCTCTTTTCCTTTGGTGGTGTGTTGGTCTGGCACAGAGGGCGGGACCGTGCTGATATGCACAGTGACGACTCTCCCTTTTGTTTTGTGCCCGCCTCCACCGAGATTCGGCTGATGCCTCTCAGACTGGGGGCGGGCGGTCGCCGACGCTGACGCGCCTGGCGGCCTGTGGAATTGGTGTGGAAGGAGAGGGTGCGGTTCTGGATCAGCAGATCTGAATCTGAAACTGGTAAAGAAACCCACGGGTCTGAGATGACTCAGTGTCTGAGTGACCGGGTCAGGTCACTCAGGCTGTCTACCGGTCAGTGAACCAGTATCCGACCTGTCGAAGCTGTCGACAGGTATAGCTGTCGAAATCGACTGTCGACCTGTCGACAGTAAGCTGTCGACAGCTGTCGACTGTCGACAGGTCGACAGGTCGAATCGACTGTCGATCGACAGCAAAATCGACTGTCGACTGTCGACGGGTCGACAGTCGAATCGACAGTCGACCTGTCGACAGTCGACAGTCGATTTTGCTGTCGATTCGACTGTCGAATCGACAGTCGAAGACCCCGACAGCGCGTCGTGTGGGCACACACCCGCCCACCCCCACCGCCGCAGAGTTCTTCACACTCTGACTCACTCACGTTAATGCTGACGAGCACAGTGTGGGGCATGTTGGCCGGAAAATGGGGAACCGTTCAACATACCCACAACACTGGAGACCCGGTTTTGCCCTGTTCAGTGAGGGCACAAAGATGGAATTTTTTTTGGGGGCTGGGGTGGTGGAGAGAGGGTGATCGTGGCTTGGGGTGGTTCGTAACCACGCAATGTTATGTGAGTGACACTCGGTGGTGATTTTTTTTTGGGAAGGTATTCTTGACATGTGAGACGGGATCGGGGGCAGCGGCAGACACTCGAACAATGTTGCCAGAAGCCTGTTGTCCTGTCGTGCAGAGACCGTCATATATAGAGCCAGATAAAGAATCACGGTATGGTGACGATCGGTCCAATTAAATCCACGATCGTGAAAAAAAACGATCGTTTTAATTGGAGGCTAATTGCAGGGGTGGAGCTTGGGGGTTTTTTCGGGTCAGCTGACCTGATTTTCTGCAGGCCCTCACAAAAAATCAGGTCAGGGGTAAAAAGAAAAAAAAATATAGATTTTCGGGGAACCGGAAAAGTTGGCTCCTCGCCTTGGGGTCTCAAGGTGACCAGGAGGCGTTTCGTGAGCAAAGTGACCCCAGCGACATGAGCACAGGCCTCAAACAGTCACAATAGAGGACAAATGAAGCTGCCCAACCCGTACCGTGCAACAGACGTTTACTACCGTGGCCTCCGGCGGCTGGGGGGCTCCGCCCCCCAGACCCCCCTGTGGCATGTGCCTGTCTTGTACCCAAGCCCTTACATCAGGGAATGGAGTACAGACCGCCCTCAGTATCCTCAGGAGGACGCAGCCAACTCACACAGAATCCGTACGCCCGCAAGTCACAGATGTTCACTACCGTGGCCTCCGGCGGCTGGGGGCTCCGCCCCCCAGACCCCCCCGATGGCATGTGTTTGTCTTGTAACCAAGTCCTTGCGCGTCCGGGGCTGCATATCAGTTTCGGTACCCTCGCGGGAGGCTGGGCCCGAGCACTGATCTCTGAGACGAACCGGGGGGGAACCCATTCAGTGAGAAAAAATTGGCTGACCCGATCTGACCCGATCCAGCCCGCAACCCCAAATTTCAAGCTCCACCCCTGGCTAATTGGACGATCGTGAAAAAAATATTCCAATTATTCCCACGATCGTGGGCGATCGTGGCTAATTGGTCGAAGATTTCCCTCCAGTGCCCACCTATCTCTGCAGTCAACCATGTGATGGACCACAGTTCTTCCGGGTATCGAGCCCTCTCTGGAATTGGACTGGCTGGTAAGAACCACAACCACCCGAGTCAGTCTTGGCTGTGTCTGCTGCATGATGTCACATGAACTCTAAGGATTTCCGAAGGAAAATTCCCTCCAATTATTCCAATTAGCTAATTGGAGACACGATCGTGGCGATCGTGGTCTTTTTCCCCACGATCGTGGAAAAAAGTTAATTGGAGGCTAATTGGACCGATCGTCACCATACCGTGAAGAATAACAGTTTTCGTTTTGTTTTGCGCCAGTCTCATCTATCTTCTGATCTCTTTGGGGGCCGTCGCGATCGGCAACTTTTTGGCAAAGTTCGGCGGCTTTCACCTATAAATATAAATAGGACGAAATACACCAAAACACACCGTTTCGGCCCCCGTAGCGAAGACCCCCTTAGTAAATTCTTTCAACTGAATCATGCATTTCTGGTTATCATTTGAGTTCCATTTGTTTGCGACTCGTCGCCTCTATACACAAAAACCTTGCGACCCACTCGCTTGACGGGTGTTCCTTGCATGTTACAGTGCATGGGAGGCACGGTTGGCTGCGTGGCTGACACACCACCCGCTCGCACGAGCGCGACAATAAAGTGACGATTTGTTTATTGGATCCGGTTTGGATTTTTTTGTAGGGACAACCCGCAAATAAAATCCACTCTTCTTCACCCCGATGTTAACTGCATCAAAAACAATGGCGGCATTGGAGGGGGGGACGTGGGGCGCGGGGAGGGGGGGGGGGTGAGGGGCTTCACCACCGGCATTGTTTTTGCCGAAAAAGATACTCTCAGACTGCGATCGAATGGAAGAATAAATGGTGGCGGTGGTGGTGGTGGTGGTGGAGGGGCATCAGACGCAATACGGAGACATAGGAAGAGGCTCGAAAAACAATAAAATTCCATATTTATAAAGCCGTACAAGGCACGAATGACACCGTCGGAGTGCCAACAGACAGAAGTGACCAGGGTAAAAAAAAACTGAACTGATTTGGCGCATCGATCCGAGGCGGGGGCAGCTGCAAAGGGGGTTGCACGCCTGGGTTGTGAGCTCGCGAGACTCGGTGCTTTGTTGACACATGCTAGAAAAATACAATCACTTTGGTTGTGCCGGAGGCACACACACCCAAAACTGGAAAGATCGAAGAGGTGCAGAATCGCCAGGAAACAGACTTTAATCTGATTTGGCACTGCGTGGCTTCGGCACAAATGCATGCCCTCTCCGGACCGGTCCCTGTGAGGACCAGCTCCGAAGAAGGCGTGATTCAAGGCCGGACATCCCAGGCACTGGCCACACCCACATCAGCACCCCCCACCCAGACCTGCTGGGTGCTTAACTTCTCGATGAGGTGGTTGGGGCGGAACCAGAGGAGGGACGAAACCAGGTCAACCCGGACGCAGGACGTGAATGTTGAAATCTTGTTGATAGAGGAACCATCCCTGAGGGATGCAAGCTTCCCTTGCCCCGATAGTCTCACAGCATGAGGTGTGCGGTGGAATGCTCAGGAGGTCCCTCGTCTCAACCTCAATATGACCTTCTCTCGACGGACAACAGCAGGCATCGAGATTGCCGGCTGTTCGTACGGAGGCACGTCAGTTCCTTTTTGGCATTCTTTTGAAGTTTTCCAGAAGTGTCCCCTTTGACTGCCCAACATTCTTCCAGATTTTTTTTGGGAGGAGAGAATAATTCGTTTTTTTTGACAAAACAACCTTGACATAGGATGAAAGACTGGATAAAAAGCAAACCTACACTCGCCCACCCCATCCCTACCCCCCGTGCATTGCTTGGCGAAGCAATGGCCCTTCAAAATCCCACTCTTCTCACCAGGCAGGGTGCCTCTCACGGGCAGCAGGGAGAATATGAATATAAATATATCCCGACAAGAAAAAAATGCGCATCGGGAATAAAAAAAAGGCGAAATGGCGAAGAAAGAACGGGCGCAGGGGATGGCAATGAGGAAAAGATGGCCACCGTTTACGAAGGCCACACTCAGCCACACTGGCATTCAGGATTTTTCGACACTTTTGTCCTCTGAAGTACTCCGAGCGGGGAGCGACCACGGTAAGTGGGGTGAGGGGATACACGAATGGCGGAGAATAACCAAGAAAAAGGGATAACCACTGTTACTGAAAAATGATCGGGCAATCACTTGTGCTTTGAGCGGGACGTAAAAGGCCTAAACGAAACCAGAGGAACGGGCAGTCTCCGGAGAGAGAGAGAGAGAACAGGGGGTGGGGGGTTGTGTGTGTGGATGCTGAAGGCAAAAAATGGTTCAGCTCGAGCACCATGTTCGTTGCCAGTTATAAAAATGTGGGGGGAGGAAAGCATCGGGGATGAAATGGAAGAACACGGCATTGATAGGGTGATGAAGGGAGGAACCAGGGGTGGGGGGGGTTGCGTGGCTTCGGCATCAGGGATGCCGCACGTTCTCGGGGAGCCGGCCCGTTTGGTGGGTTGATCTTGCTCCCGGGTAATTCTTTGCCACCCTTCTGCGTCAACAACTCTTTAAATTTATTCGATCGGTCAGGTTTTTTTTTGCAGCTCTCTTCTTTTTTGTAATTGATCTGGAGGGGGGTTCACTTAATTTTCCTCCGTCGGTTCAGAACCACCCACTCGCTCACTTCTTTCGATTCAAAAGGGTTTTTCGGTCACCGAATGACTCCTTCTTGAGCGGTTAACAAAGACAAAGATTCTGTTGGTTCTCTGATGTGTTGTCTGCATAAACTGATTTAGTCTATTGTTGACAGCACGGTGTGGGGCAGGGTTCCGGTGGGGTTATCGGGTTTGCTTAGAACACCCCCAGGTCAGGGCATTACCTTCCTTCGATTCAGGCTATGAGTATGAATATATTTTTGCTATTCTGGGTTCCCATTGCACCAACTGCCAGCCAAAGGACGGCAGTCGTGCAGAGGGGACAACTAGTCCTGGTATTGCACGCCGTTGCCAGAAGGCATTCTCGTCGTCGTGCGTTCCCCACCTCACAGTCTCTCTGTTTGTTCAGTATCAACGACAATATCAATCATAAGCAATGGCAACGATCCCGCTGAGACGCCGAAATGATGGCAGGCGCGAAGCGTCTCAATGGCTCGGGTAGAACGCAAGCGGGGCGGGGGACAGTGCATGCATGCGTGCATGCAGCGGCACAGGGGTCACGCACTGAGACGTGTCAGTGTGCGAGGCACTGCTGCTCGAGCGCGTGGAGGCGGTCCCTGGGCGGCTTCCTGCGCTGCTGCAGATGCTGACACTGCTGAGGTTCGAAGCCATGCTGCAGGGCCCAACACTGAAGGCGCCGACATGCTGTGGCAGCACAGGCTGTGTGTGCTGCAGAGGCACGAAGCCCATCGACACAGCTGCGTGGTGCTGGTAAGCGCGGCCCATGGCCCCCTTGCCAACAGGCAAGGGGGGCTGCGGCTGGCGTGGCGCAGCAGGCGGCAGCGGCCTCGATGTGAGCTTGCGGGTCGACACAGGGGGCGACGGCGTGGCCTGCTGCAGCAGGGGCAGCGGCTGTGCCCTGGCGGTGTATCCCTGGCTGCGCGCATCCCAGTCGTACACGCCAGGCATGACGTTGGCCTTGGACACCCATGCGCTCATCAGCTGCGTCAGGTACACGTAGTCTGGCTGGCTGTCGAACCCGAGGGAGAGCACATGGTGGAAGAGAGGTGTGATGTACGGGTGCCCCCCTGTCAGCATTGCAGGGCTCATTGCGCACTGGTCCTTGCAGCTGACGATCTCCTCCGCATGCTTCATATGCATCCACGGCAGGCGCCCCATGTGCATGTGGACGAGGGAGTACACCAGCGACTCCAGGTCGTCCCGCCGGCTGCTCTGCTCGCCACGGTGGCTCGCACGGCTAGCAAAGCGCGGTGTGCCGACAAAACGCGTCTCGTTCTTGTCGTATGGGATGTGGTTGCCATTCGCATCAACCCACGGGCGGGTGAATCCGAGGTCCAAGAGGTACACCTCATCGTCCTTCAGCGCAAAGTTTGCGGGTTTCACGTCCTTGTGGATGCAGCGTGCCTCGTGGTGCAGCGTGTGCAGCAGGGCCAGCATTTTCAGGGCCAGCTGCGACAGCGTCTGCTCCGAAAACCTTCCGCCACACTGCTGCTGCAGGGCGTGGATGTCCTTCCCAAGCAGTTCCAAGATCATGATGTGCGCGCTGTTGCACGGCCCTGCCCAGTGCAGGCGGGGGAGATGGATAGACCCTGACTTTGCCCTGCAGTGGACGTACGCCGTGGACTCCTTCTTCATCTGTGCAATGTGCTGCTCTGATCTTGCAACCTTGATCGCCACGCTTGCTCCTGTCGAAGTGTAAACTGCCTCGTACACATCACCAAAGGTACCGCTCCCCAGCTTCCCTGTGATGCGGTACTCGCCGTTGAAGAGCGTGGACCCCACGCGGATGTCGCCCTCCTGCGGGGTCTGCTGGGGCGGTGCCTCAGCGGGCTGGGCGGGCGCCGCGAGCTGTCGGGGCGCGTGGAGGTGCTGCTGGTGCCCATGGCGCCCAGTGGTGTTCACATTCTGTGCGTCGTGCGACTCCAGCACAGGGAACTGCGGCGTCAAACCCCTCCGACGGGGGCTGAGCTCGCTGGCAGGCGCGAACTGCGAGTAGTGAGAGTTGCTGGCGGCGGCGTCAAAGCACCCGCTGTGAACCACAGCGACGGGGGTCCCCTGAGCAGCCGGAACGCCCAACACTCGCATTGTTTGAAACTCGCTTCGCGTGCCTGTAGGAAGGGAGGTGAAGGGTAGCGGAGAGCCAAAGATAACTGCAACGTGTGACACAACCAAACGAATCAACAACACTAACGTGGGCATCGTGGGAATAGTGCGACGTGGCCGAGCTCCCCCTCGAGAGCAAACTCCAACCCTCACCAACCACTATCATCCGTAAGGCACAGGGTGCCCTGTCTGCCCGAGGCGCTTGTTCGCCCACACGGTGAAAGCATCTGAGTGCTCGTTGATAGGCCGCGACGAAAGCTCTGGGGGGTACTCACGCAGGGCCGGAAGGCTGACGTCAGCAAACGTCTCCTGTTTAAAGGCCTGGGGCGCATGCGTCAGCATCGCCACATGGAGCTGCGACATGATAACAGCAGCGCAGTCGGACACGTTGAGAGAGCTCTTGAAGCCTCGCAGGGGGAGGTGGATGTGATGCGGGATGGAGGCGAGTGTGTCCTCAGGGATCCCTGTCGTCTCCTGGCCCATCACCAGCACGACGCCACGCGATGCGATGTTATGCGCATGCCGCTCGAAGAAGACACGGCTGTCCACCGAGACTGGCGTCGTCTCCACACACACGACGATGGGATCTGGATGGTCGTGCCTGAGCTGCGACACGATATCAGCAACGGTGCTCCCGTGGTGCAGCCCAATGCACTGCTCGGCACCAAGCGATGCGCGCATCACCTTCCGCGACACGCCGCTGGTGATGCCGGTGAAGCACACCCCTGCCATCGCACTCACGCAGGCTGTGCGGATGATGTGCCCGGTGTTGCGTGCCGACCGCACATCCTCCAGCACCACATAACCCGGCATCACGCTGCGCGAAACCGTGGCCAAGGGGGGCATCTGAGCCTCGGCCACCCCGAGCTGTGGCTTGCGCACCACATGCTTCGGCCCCTTGTGCCGCGGACCCTTCACCCGCTTGGCGGGGGTAGCGGTGCATAGCCCCCGCGAAGGGCACTGCAGCCCCGAGAAGCGTGCAGAGGGGGTCGGGGCAGCACCCCGATGCAGAGCGGGCAGGGGCAGCACCCCCACAGCACGCCGCAGAGCGCCCAAGACAGGCATGCCCCTGCGCCTGCCTCAGGCGGTGGGCCCTGTGCCCGACCAGTGCTGGGGTGCGGTCGTGGTGGGAGTGTGTGTGTCGAGTGACGACAGTAGAGACAGCGCCAGAGTACCGCTCGGTGGTGCCCAAACAATCATAACTGCTCTCCGTGAAACGAACAGTTGTCAAAAAGGGTTGCAAACTCAAAGGCGCAGTAGTGGCGAGGTGGAGGCCGGGTTGGGAGGGGAGGGTGTCTCAAGGGGTGGGGGGCGTGGAGCTGGATCCTCGCTGCAATAACGTCGGCAGCACCTCCCGGCGCAGGCAAGGGGGGGGTTTGGGGGGGGATTGTGGCGCGCCAAGGGAGGATGCCGTTGAGAGGGACATCTAGTCTGCCACAAGAAGCTAGCGGGTGTTCCTCGGGGAGGGGGGGCGGGGGGTACGATCACCCCGCCCCGCCACTCACCTCGCCCACTGAGGCCTGAGGACGTCTCGGGACTGCCTAGCAGGGCCCGAGAATCACAGCTCCGGCTCCACCACGACGATGCCTGTTGCCTGCGCCACGGTGTTGACCATCTGCAGCAGGTCATCAGGCCCCCACACTGCAGTGGAACCTGCGATGTAATAGGCAAGCAGCAGGAACAGCTGCAGAAGCGCGAGCGGAATGCCGAGAGCCTTCGGCCCCTTCAGGCGGTGGAAAATCAGCACGAAACCCACCATGAGTGCTGAGGCGCGTCCCTGTTGGAGGGGTTGAGGGGTGTGTGCGTGGGAGAGGGGGAAATTCCAAAGGTGTATCCCTTCTGTTGACCGTGCCTTGCTTTCGAATATAGAGTCAACAACAACCGGCCCCCACTACACCGAGACAAAGACACGGATGGTAGCTGGCGGTGGCTGAAAGGAGAAATCGTAAAGGGCTCTGGTGCCCTTCCTCACAGCACTCACAGGGGGCATACCGCGTTAGCACGCTCCTCAGGGTCGGCCTCACTGATGCCCATCATCAGGCCTGCGGCCCAACGCACCACAAGCATGTAGGCGGCGGCGAAGGCGCTGTCGCGTGCCACGGTCCTGACGGACGCATCGACCTGCTCCGCATCATCCTCGACAATGCGGCATGTGTCGTCGTCACACTCGATTTTCCCCATCACAGCGTGTGCCCCTGCAGCAAGGTGGTGGTGATCCTCTGCAGGCCTCTGCCCACTCCCCACACACACACAAGCCGGGGTCGGAGGGCTCGGAGCAAACACACCCCCACCCCAACTCCGTGAGAAACTTCTCCTCCCTCGGGGGGCAGCACTGCCCGCCGCACCCGCAAACCCCACACCCTCCCCGGCGGGCTAGGCTAGGGTCCCGACACCCCTTGTGTAAGCCACACGTAGGACCTCGATGGACGTGCCGGTGGCGTCGAGCACCCGAGTCAGAGAGGAGAGCATGCCCTCGTCAGGCGAGACTGCGTCAAACTGCGGCAGGCGTGACGCCTGGTGTTGGTGGGGCTGGGCTGCAGTGGGGGGGCTAACGCGCTGCACCTTCAGCACCACAAGCGCCTTGTTGACGGACTGCGCCAGCCGGATCATGCCGCACAGCACCTGCGTGCTGGGGGCAGCACCCACAACGGACAGGAGGTACGCCGCATGCGCGCAGTCGGGGTGCTCTGCATACAGCATGAAGTCACACCCAAACTTCGACCCCTCTGCAACGTAGTACCCTAAGGCCAGGAAGAAGGCCGCCGCGAGGGCCCTGTCGCTGTTGGGCTGCACCGTGCTCGGGATTTCGCCAAACTGCTCCGGCACCAGCGCCGCGAGCCCCCTGATGATGTGCGGGCTGTAGCTGCGGGGGACAGAGGGCAACGAACGCCGCAGGCGCTTCTGAGGAGGCTGCACGCCCTCCCCCGCGGTGCGCGGGGCGCGCTGCTGGACGGCAGGCCCCACGCCGCAGTAGGTCCCAACAACGCCGAGATCCAGAAGTGAAGCGGCAGTCGCCTCATCCCTTGTCTTGACGACGTCTCCTGGGTGCCACTGCAGGTCATGTATGAAGGCGTCCTCCGAGGTGTCGGTGTCGGGCTCCGTGTAGGGGCGCTTCGGGTGCACCCCTGCACCCTCCACGGCAGGCCCTCCCCACAGCAGGCGAGGGAGGGTGTTCCCCATGTGTGCCGCCTGGGGGGTGGGTGCGGCACACCTCGTGTTGTTGCGCGCCTCTCCCTCACACTATAAGCAGTAGCGGCCCTGCCGCAGCATCTCTGTGGACAGCAAAGCAATGGGGGTGGGGGGGCAACAACAAGAGTTTTTTGAGGCGACGCGGTGTGGCGTGTGGGGGGGTGGGGGTGGGGGCAGGCACGCACGGAGTGCTTCTCCCGGAGGGGGGGGGGGGTAATTTGCTTTTTCTTTTTGAAAAGTATGGAGAATCTGGAGAAGAGTATACCCCCCCCCCCAACCCTGTAACCCCACCCCCCTCCTCCCTTCCTTCCCTCTTCGCCGTCCATCGGAACTGTCCTCCCCCCCCTCCTCCCCCCCAGCTTGCCCACTTCACCCACCACCCTTCCTGTCACTTCTGCTGTGGCCCCCTTCCCCTCGGTGGATATGAGCAACCGACGGCCCCTCAACACACACACGACACACAAAAGGCCTCACAATGAAGGTCGGAGGATTGACCAAACACCCCCACAACAACAGACATCATTTCTTCACTTCACCGCAACACTTTCTTTTTTTCTTCGGCCCACACAACTGTCGGCTATCCGGAGGTGCAAGAAATCAAAAATACAAGGTACTGAGAGTATCGCACCTGGATCGTGGGGGCAAGTGCGTGGGCTGCGAGACTATAAAACGAGTTTTTTGAACGATCTTTAGGTGGGTGCCATGCCTGTTTTCTTTATCAAGACAAAAGACGCCCTGCGTGTGGGTGGTGGCAATGGAACGCCCCTCGGATGCAGATGCCAAACCAAAAGAGACGCGCCAAAAAAGATAAAACGAAACCTTGCCATGATGTGTGTGCGCGCTGATGACACCGTGGGCCCAGAACGAACGAAATATAGTATCCCACCCCACCCACCCCATGCGGCATGCATCAACCAGTGCAGGTGTCAGTGAGACACCTCAAATGCGAGTCAGCTCACTTCTGGCAGAGCGTGCCCGCTGCAGGCGGCACAAAGTGTGCGAGAGATGAGGCTGAGAAAGAGGGCACACTGCCCTTCGATTCTCTTCGCACATATCACCGAAGCCCAGGCATTCGCGGCTCTGGCAAAGGTGGCAGGGTAGTCTGGCACCGTTTCCAGGAACCCTTTGTTGTCGACAAGAGAGCTGCGACTGATGGACACGTGAGAGGTGCACCCTGATGTTGTGCCAGACCACAGAAAGGCAGCGTCGAGGATCGTGTTGCCTCCCCCCCGCCTCTCCACAGCGGAGGCTCGCTGAGCAGCAAGGAGCATCAGTGGCAGGCGGGGGTGACCAGGCCCGCTTTCTGGGAGACCCGAATTGTCTTCCAGGAGGGGCGCAGGGCAGGGGTTGGCTGGAATTGGCGCCACGAGTGATAATGTAACCACACACACACACACATGCAAACCACACATCCCCCTCACAGCCACACGGGGCAATCATCGGCTTTAGGTTTTTGAGCCGTTTATTCTTTTGGGTTCTTTGTATTTGCACCCCTCCCCCCCTGCCCAGAAGAACCTTGCAACAGCATCCCACCACACACACACCGGGGGACTCCACAACACGGATACCCCCCCCCCTCCTCCTCCTCCCGCAAGCCCGCAATCATAAAGACTGTGGATATTTCTTGCATCAGCACCGCATCTGGACTTGATGCGATATCCACAAAAACTGCCCCCTTGATACAGCACTGTAGGATGAATGGTTACACCTTCAATCCTGAACTACCTGTCGCTGCATGACTAATCCGATTTGTTTTACAACCATTGCACCACACTGCTCCAGTGTGGCAGACTACTCCGCTGGGAAGGTCCCACACCACCCAATCAGTAACATATACAGCCAGCAGGGGGGGTGGCGGCGCGGGGAGAAGCAGATACCACAATGGCTGCCATACAGGCTTTGCTTTGGGGGTTGCTTGGCACACAGAGGGGAAGCTGGCCACTAACGAAGAGTCAGGGGGGGGGGAGGGGGAACAGAGAGATGTGACCCATCAGGAGCACCGGGCTAGGGGGTGGGGGGGGGGGGGTGATAGGTAAGAAAATCTGTTTGCTTTTTTGAAAAAGGGGGGGGAGCGCTCCATTTCAAAAAAGGGGTTTACGAGAAATCAGCTATGGGGGGTGGGGGGGGGGGAGAAGGGGGGGGGAGGGGATATCCGAAGGACGCTGCCCACCCCCACCCCCTCCCTATAGATGGGGGGGGGGGGGGAACTTCCGTCACACACACACACAGAACACAGCGCTGGTGCCCGCAATTGCTTGGGGAGGTCGCACCAGGGGGGGAGGGGGGGGGGGGGGGGGTAGGGGGGGTCATAAGCCCGTACAAAACCACATTTTTCAACATACCATCAGAACCGCCCTAATACCTGATCTGACCCGAAAATCCGACCCATACCCCCCCGGAAACCGTCTGGAGCCCACTTGTGACACCTGATGCGCACTTTTGTGATGATTTTTTGGGGTCCTAAAAAATGTACCTCAGTTTCGTACCTTGCCTTTGTACCTGAACCACTCCCGACCGCAGTATTTCGTTCTTTGCAAGGAAAGGGTATCACTACGCTCACCCAGCACGCCGAGCAACACATGCCGTGTGCCTAGGGCCTCGCAGAGGTGTCAGATGCTGCTGCAGAGGGGTACCTTGCTCGAAAGACGCTCGCCAAACGGGAGATGTGCGGGGTCCCGGCAGAGAGCGTTGTGGCAGACCTGCGTCAGAAGAAAACGGCACACGACATCCGTGAGGCGACATTATTTCGGGCGCTCCGTCGGGCTGGGTACATAGGAGAGCGAGTGGGACGTGGTGACGACAGATATATGCAGTGGTGCATCAACTGCACGCACGTGCGAAAAGCGGCGTTCCTTGCTGGCCAAGAAAGATGTCACCTGCACTCCTACTCCTCCCACTCCTCCTGCTCCTACCCCTACACCAACTGATGTGGGCAGTGAGTGATGGCAGCTCCAGAGCAGCAGATGATCTAGGAAGCGATGAGCGGGTCAGCCGGGCAGACTACCCCAGTCCGTACCGGAAGTACGAAGCGTTGCGGGCCCGCCACCACCGCCTCCAGGAGAGGACCCGAGGATTAAGAGTAGGGTTGTACAACGCCAGGGGAGAGTATTCCCCTGGCGTTGAGACATCCCTGACGATCTTGCGGTCGCACTGTGGGGGTTGAGTCGGCAGGCAGATGCCTATCCAATGACTTTGTTGAGTCCTCACATGGTACACTCTCATACGTGCTGTTGAGACTGCGTGGTGTACTACACCCAGAAGGTGGCTGAACTCATTCAGCTGGCGCAACAACACAACATTCCCACCAATCAGGTACAAGAAAGACCTTGCCGAGGCACTGGGGAGGCAACATCGTGCCACCTGAGCCGGAACCACCGCAGAAAAGGCAAAGAACGAAATATTGCGGTCGGGAGTGGTTCAGGTACAAAGGCAAGGTACGAAACTGAGGTACATTTTTTAGGACCCCAAAAAATCATCACAAAAGTGCGCATCAGGTGTCACAAGTGGGCTCCAGACGGTTTCCGGGGGGGTATGGGTCGGATTTTCGGGTCAGATCAGGTATTAGGGCGGTTCTGATGGTATGTTGAAATTTTTGGTATTTGTACGTTTTTAGGGGGGCTTATGACCCCCCCTAGGGGGGGGGGGAGTGTGTGCTGTGCTGTGCCTGCCTTGATTCGATCGGGTAATACCCAAACGCCGCTCCCTCTCCGTGGTGGGGAGGGGGCTCTGCTTCCAAAACAATCTACAGGAGGAGGGGGCGGGGGGGGGGCGGGGAAGCCCCACACCCCCCCCCCCACGCCCTCCCCTCACAAAAAGACACTCTCGGGAGGAATGGAAATGCATAATGTAGTAATGACTGTGTATGCCGTGTGGCCTGCCCTCCCGAAACAAGGGGAGGAGGAGGGGGCACGGCATTGACTTGATTATTTTTTGAAAAAAAAGAGAAAAATGGTTTTCTCCCCCCCCCCCCCTCCCCCGCGTCTTCTTCCTTATTCTCGAGGGGGAGAGAAGCAGCGAGAAGACGCTAACCCAGACCCCCTCCATCCCCTGCGGAACAGCAGGAGTGTGGGGGGTGGAGTGGGGGGCCCTCTTCTGGTTGGGCAGAAAAAAGAGCTTTACCTACGACCCCCCGTGTACACCCTCCCGATTTTTGCACCTGTGGGGGGGGGGGGGGGCGACATGTGCGGGGAGGTAGGTACTTACCTTTGCTTCGCGTCGAACACTTTGTAACGCTTTGTAAGACCAACGGTCTTCTTCTTCCGAACACACGCGTAAAAATTTTCTGCAGCAATGCAGAGCAGCACACCGAGCTCTTTTTGATGTGATTTCCACTGCCAAAGACACTGACGTACAGCTTCCGGAACGGCATTCTCAACACAGGATGGGGGAGGGGGGGGGGTGCAAAGATCACTGTGTTGCGGATCCACCCTGTTGCCATCGCGTCGAACAAAGTATAAAGACTTTGATTGTCCCCAATCATGGGGAGCGATGAGAGGTGGCAGAATGCCCGCCTCTGAAAAGCAACAGCAGGCACCGCCAGCCACACCAACACTGAGCGTAGGGTGCGCAGGCCGGGGGAGGGAGCACGGGCGATCGTCTTCAGGAGAGGCAAAAGAAGGGTGGGTAACTAACATACGGGCGGCACACATACAGTGGAGCCACTGCATGCAATTTCATAATACCCGCACCCTGCGATCGGACGGAATACCGGGGTGGGGGGGAATCAAGAGGGGGTGGCTGGGGGCAATGCGGAGAGGTGGGGACAGGGGGGTGGGGTAAGGAGGAGGAAAAAAAACGGCTTCGGGGCAACGTATTCCTGCAGCACACAACGATCACTGAAAAACGCAAAAAAAAATCAAAAAGAACATGGCATGGGGGGGAAAAGAGAGAGTGGGGGTGGGGGTGGGTGTTGGAGCAGTGCAGCCCGTGACAGGGCAGCGCCTCTGCGTCTCTTAAGAGGGGGTGTGGGGTGGGTGGGGGGTAGTGCCCCACTGCAGCAGGGGAAGTGAACCAGCATCCCCTGGAATGACATCTGACGCCCCGCCGTTAAGTGGTCTGGGACATTCAGTGTGCCAAAGACTCGCCTATGTCTTCGTGTATTAGTTTAGGAGGAGGTGGTCATCGCTGTTCTGACGGAACGAAGCAAAATATCAAATAGAACCCCTCCTTCAAGTTACCACGATTGATGAATCAACAGTAAAAATTAAGAACGAAGAGATATCACACAACGTAGCTAAACTGTACAACACACCTGCAGTCGTCACCAGCTCTGTGCCCAGCTGGGGGTACACCGAGGGGGTCCCGAGCTCAAAAACTCAACAACCACCGTATCCTCAGCCAAAGAAAACCGGGGCATTTAATGGCGGCGACCTCACACCCCCCCCCCCTTTCTCGGAACCGCACCTCTCTTCGCCACAACTGCTACACAACATCAGAGGGCCCCACAAAAGAACAACAAAACACAACACAGAAGGTGGGGCGGGGAAGGGGGGGTCGGGCTTGGGGTGTGGGGGGGGGGGGGCGTGGCAGGCTCTGTAGATCCCCCCCCCCCCTCTCCCCCCACCTCATGTCACATGGTTCGCGTCTTTCCCGTGCGCAGCCACCCAACAGAACGTAGAACCCCGCCGTCCTCCCTGCAGAGCACGGGCGGTAAAGCCGTGCAAATCGGGAGGTATTGGGGATGGGGTGTGGTGTGGGGTGATGGCAGACGCGGCGCGGTTTTCTTGAAAGCCGGAATATCCCACGAAAAAAAATGGAGAATGGACAATGGACGGAAGAACGAAGAACGGGGATCACCCCCTCCTCATCCAATCCGTGGCGATATATTTCCATCATCACAAAGCCTGTTTCCTGTGCCCCCGACCCTCCCCCACATGCCCCCCGGATCCAACCCCACCTTCGACGAAAACACATCACAAGAGAAGGGTTGGGGGGGAGTGGGTGGGGGTGGGGGGGATGAAGGGTATATACTATACATTGCCACTGAGTGAATATCGTTGCGTATGCGCTCATTCCTGCCCCAAGAGAAGAGTAGCAACCCGCTCCCAATTTCTGTAAAAAATATAGGGCTGTGTTGCTTTTGTTTGAAGCCTTTTTTGTTTTTTTTGAGTCGTGTCAGTCACATCACCTCCAGAGCTTCAGTCAGGGATCAATGCCGAACAAGATGGGAGAAGCCATCTCTCCAGGGGCAATCAGAAGCACGGCCGTTTTTTTTGTGTTGCCTCGACACAACAATAAGCCCACATCCTCTCTTCTTGGGCCGAGCTGGAATCGAGACCCCCCCCCCCCCACCCCACTCCCCCCGAAGCCCCCTTCTGTCCCCTGTCCCCTGGCCCCACCCCCCTCCTCTTCCTCCTCAGCGTTTGGTTCGTTCCTGGAGATCGCAGAGGGCCCTGCCCCGCCCCCGCACACCCTGCTGCAAAGCGAAGCCTCTGCAGCTGCATCTGTTGCAATTATTGTCGCCGTCACGGCCAAGCCCAATTCAGAAACACGGGCGGGCGGATTTTAGTCTGAGACAGAATTGCATCAACCTTGAAGGCCTGCACGAATCGCTCGGTTGGTCAAAGCACCACACTGCGCTGTGAGAGAACAGGGCGGCGGGTTCGTTCGTTGCACGCGAAATGTTCTCTGTTCGCATTGGTAGCGTCGACAGTGTCGGTCGCACCTTATTTGAAAAGACAACCGCTGCCAAGGGAGGGGACACCTAGGGGCGTGCCTCCAAGAACAACTCACCCCCTGCTTGGCGGGGGTGGGGCAGGGCGACGGTGGGCGTGTGTGCGGGGCAGGGTTGCTGTGTTGTTTGGGGGTGAGTTTTTTTTTCATTTTTTTTCCTTTTTCTTCCAGCAGAAGACTTCGATTCTTCTCAAACCAGCCTCCCCCAACCCCACCCCCTCGCTCTCTCTCTCTCCACTTTGCGCTGCTACTCACCCGCACTCGTATCCCCCCACTACACACACATAAAGTTACACTTGGCAGAGGGCCTTCTGTGGGGCAAAAGGCACTGCATGCACAAAGCCACACAGGAGGCCCTGCACTGATCTTGCCCTGTTAGTTTTTGGTCTTGCGACACTCTGAGGCGGAGCAAGTGCATGAAGATAGCAGCACACTGGTGTGCGCGGCACTTCATGCTCACTATGATACGGCACTTGACACAACTCACGAAACGGGTTACAAGGGGGGGGGGGGGGGGATTGGTAGGGGGGGTGAATTCACAAAAGGATGTCTTCAGAAGGGAACAAGTGTTTCAAGAAACAGATATCCCCCCCTCCCCCCGGCGGATGCGGGCAAGCAGCACTTTCACCACACGGCACACGGCGCACCTCGTTGGTGGTCCACTCATCAAGCGCTGATATGACTTAAGACTCGTGCTGCGCCTCTCACCCCCAACTAAAAGGACTGTACAGGCGGGGGGACTGGCGGAAACAGACGAAAAAAACTGGCAGCACTTGCAAGTAATGCGTGCCCTTGTGTTACCTTGTTGGTCGTCCAAGTGGCACTTCGCTGTTCTAACCATGTCCTGCGACCCTGGTTTTGCTGCACGGCACGGAACATTCACACAAACAGAAACGGGAACCGGAAGGCCTGCTATGCAGCATGCCACTCTCGGGTCACAAAAGCAAACTGTGTCCAGCGGCAGAGCCGCTTAGACCTGCCCCGCCTCCAGCTCGGGGTGGGTGTTGGGCGCCTGGATGAGGGGCGCCACACCCAGCTTCACAAGCATGGACTCGAACTCGTCGACGTCGATGGTGCCGTTGCCGTCCAGGTCGTACTGCGAGAACATAGACAGGATCGCCTCACGGTCCACCACCAGCGAGGGGTCACGCGGGGTCTCCTTGTTGATGGCGCACTTCTCCGTCTCCTTCAGCTCTGCGACGTCACCGTCCATGTAACGCTGGAGGCGGGCCTTCACCGTAGCCACGAACTGCTCCGTCGTCAGACCAGACGGGCCGACCATGTCGCGCGTGCCCTCGCCCAGGCGGAACGACGTGTGCACAGCACGCTTCAGCGACTGCGTGAAGTGGAGCACCTTCTCGGACTCAGGCCCCTCCGAAAGGGTGGCGGCGTGGTCCATCGCACCGATGATGGCCTCGACCATCCCGAGGGGGTTGAAGGACGTCTCCTTCCCTGCGAGGTGCATGTGCCACAGGTCAGCCACAGTGCCGTGCGACGCCTCGAACTCCTTGATAAGCGTCCCGTCGTCCGCCTTCCCGATCAGGTTCGACGTGATGAAACCCGGGCTACGGTGCACCTGCGCCACCTCGTCCGTCAGCATGTCACCGTCGTAGTTGTGCGCTGCCATCCCGAACCCGCCGTCCGTCCAACGGATGATCTGCATGGTCGCAGCGTCGGAGATCAGGTGCTGGAGCTCGCCACCGCACTTCTCCAGGAGCCCTGCCTCCAGGTAGTCCGCCTTGTAGCTCTCGTCGAAGACACGCTTCATGATGGACCAGAACGACTCCTGCCACTTGAACACAGTCTTCTTCGTCACAACGTACGGCACCACACGCTCCTCCAGGCAGCGCTTGAAGAAGTGGTGAGCAAGGTCGTCCACGTTGTCGAGGGGGTTGTGGTACACGACAGCCACGTTCTCGCTGTCACGCAGGTCACGCTGGTCCACGATGGTGAAGTCAGTGCGGGTGCACGTCGCCGCCTCACCACCCTCGATGGGGTAGAAGGTCGTCACAAGCTTGCCGCTGCCCACAGCCTTCCAGCCAGCACCGTACTCGCCACCCACCGCGTGGCGCTCGAACAGCACAGGGCGCTTGTACCCCAGCTCCACACCGTCGATGTGGATGGTGTCACGGCTGATGGTGATCCCGTTCCACCCACGGCGCATGGCACCGTTGGGCGAGCCCCACGCCTTGCGCAGCCCGAGCTCCTTGACCTGCTCGGACGTCGGGGTGATGGTGGGCTCCTTGAAGATGGCCCGCAGGCGCTTCCCCGCGTCCACCGCCTCCGTCAGCACACGGTCCTCCGTGTCGTCACGGCTCTTGCAGCTGAGGTCGTAGAACTCCCACTGCGTCGTGTCGATGTGGGGCTGGATCCACTCGTCCAGAACCAGCTGCATCGCGTAGCGCGTCATCTCCTCACCAGAGATGTACACCTGTGGCAGAGGGGAGGCGGGGGTGCAGTCAGCAGGATGCTAGGGGATGAAACGCAACTAATTCCTCTGCCCATGCCCTCACTGTTCCTTCCTTTGGTATCGACATGAAAGATGTTACCGTTGTCTCCTCGAGCTGGGAGGCGTCGATTCCCTTCCAAATGCACAGCACTTTGCGAAGTCGCGACCACACCACCCCACAAGGCCTGAGGCCTACCAACCCCAACAGCGACACACAACATACCATCGGGGGTGCCTGGATCTTCTCGCTGGCCCAACGCGCAGAGGTGCGCAGCACCATCGTCCTGGACCCGTTGCGGATCACCATTTGGCGCATCATCTTGCCAAAACGATCAAAAAATCTGCACCGGAGGATGTGTGGTGTGGTGGGTCTGGCGAGGCACTGTGCACACCAAAGCAGGGGGCCTTTTGGTATGCACAGTGGTGGACTGTGGCTCTAAAGGCAGAGGATGCATTGGCCAAGGGTGGGTCGGGGCGGGGGCCAGGGGGCACTCCTTGGTGGTCTCGGAGACTCATATTACTCAGGGGCCACAGCGCCCAGGGCAGGATGCGGGGTGCCGCCGGAAGACGGCACCCCCACCGCCCCCCTCGGGGGTGCGCTGCGGCAGCGCAGCACCCCCCCCCCCCCCTCGCTGTATGCCCCGACGGCATCATTCGTCCTCATCCTCGTCCTCCTCTTCCTCCTCCTCCTCCTCTTCTTCCTCCTCCTCCGTGAGCATGTCTGCCTGATCTTGCCTGTGGGAGTCTTCCAATTTCTGCGTTGTTGTTGTTGTTGTGTTGTTGTGTGTGGTGGTGGGTGTGGGAACTCAGAAAAAGCCGCAACAGGCACCCAAGGTAAAAACCCTGCCGAAGGTGTTGTCGCTCTGTGTGACGGTGTGCCTGCCTCTCCCAGCTGCAAACCCCACAACATGATGGGGTGGTGTGGTGTGGCACTGCACACTCCATACCACGAGAATGGTGGCAACAGTCGCTATCACCGTCGCGACGATAGCACACGCAATAACGATGATGCCAGCAATGAGACCTGTGTAGGTGGGGCAGGCATATGGGGGGCTCACACAGGGCAGCACGACGCATCTGCTGTCCCGATGCCGTGCCGTGAGCCATACCTCCTGCGCTGTCATCATCCGCGTCGCCCTGCTGCATGGGGATCGCCAGGTCTTGCATGCCCTCGTCATGCGCCCTCTCGTAGGCCACCTGCACGATGGGCAGCTCGATGAACTTCGAGCCGTGCCCTTTGCTGATGGTCGAGGCGTAGTGTTTGATCCCGACAGACCGCCCATTCGTCGGGACATGGGGGCGCGCATTCCCCGTGACGAAATCGATGGTGTCTTCGAGGGTGGCCAGCGTGCGGGGGCTGATGTGGCGCACCTTGGTGCTGACCATCCACCGCACCGTCTCCTCACACGGCGGGTATGTGAAGGACCCGTCATACTCGTAGTACTCCTCGTCGTCCAGCTGCAGGAAGGCCCGGTCCTCCTCGCCTGTGGGGGTCAACAGGTCGTTGCCCTCCGCCACCCCCCAGGGCACCACAGCGGACATGCCCTCCTGCCTGATGCGGGTGCTGTGCTGGATGAGGGCCTCGACAATGCCGAAGCCGTGTGTCTGCACCGACAGCTCGTCGAAGATGACTGCGATGATCACCTTCTGCGCGCGGTCCCGCTGCGGCTTCGCCAGATACGGAGCATCTTCTGGCTCGAACACAAAGTGTGCCTCCGCCTGGTGCTGCTTGCCGTCCAGGCGGTGCTCTGCCTTGGCGTGGAGGCGGATCTCTGTCAGCAGCATCGCCTCCTGCAGCCCAGAGGTCACAAGCACCGCACCGCGCTGGTGCATCTCCTGCACAACCATCCCGTTGGTGTGGCGGATGGTGGAGTTCCCGGAGCGCATCGTCGGCACCCACAGCTTCAGGACACCATCCGGGCGTCGCTGTGCCTGTTCCTGGGCAATGTCGATGGGGCTCTGCCGCATGCCAGTGCACTCCAACGCAGCAGCGTGCCAGCTCCGTGGCCCCACAGCAGTCGAGGTGTCGCGGTACGCCCATCGCGAACCTTCGCCCGCCACGCCGCAGAATAGCGTCGCCACCAGCAGCACGCAAGTGCTGCTGCTGGAGCGCGGCATAGTGACGGACAGCAGCAGGCAGCAGAACACTGCCTTGTGTAACTCCTGCACGATTGGTCGTGTTCCCGAGTGGTGTGACGTGGCAACACATGGTCGAATACCCAAAACTCTACGAAGACCGTAAGCCGTAAATACATGTAAATAATTTTATGTAACCAATCGCTGTAGGTAAACAATAGAAGTGAGGGGGGTTTACAGGTATGTCATGTTTCTGTGCCCGCATCACGGGAGACAACACTACCCAAATCAACACAGGAAAGCGCTGTTGTGGGGCCTGCCGGATGTTCTTGTGCTCGCCCTGCAGCACTGCCTCGTCGGAGTAGTGATCGAGGCGACGTCAGTGACATGGACAGCGGCAAGGGGAGCGGTGCAGCAGCTGCTCGCTAGCCCTCTCGGTGAGGACCGCGTCTGCGAGTGGGCAGGTGAAGGGTTCATCATGACAACGGGGTCGTCTCCCCACAGATCAGCCCCACAGCCGAGGAACACGACACAGCGCTCGCCGGGATCCTAGCGGCATGCCGCCATGTACGTGGAGAAAAATGGTGGCACGGACTGCAATGGCGGCTGAGGACGCGGTACAACTGGTAAGGACATGTATAAACGTCGAAGCCAAACTCCGGTGTGAAACCTGTGCCTCTCCTCTGAATGCAAGCAACAAGGGGGTGGGGGTGAGCGGGTGGGGGGCACGGGCATGGGGTGTCCCACCAGACAGCTGATGACCTGTGGGTAGCCAGGGACAGGTCATTCTTGTGCGAGAGAGGCTGGCTTCTCCTGCTAGCCAGCGCGTTAATTCCCCCCCAAAAAAAGGGCCAGACGTGGGGGAGGGGGATCGGAGACGGGGGAGGGGCGGTGCCGGAAGGACGCGCACCACCGCAACACAAAACTACCCACACCCCCACTCTAGACCAGACTAGCCCCAACTGCGAGATAAAGACTTTCGCGCACTCCGCGTTCTTTGGCAAATTGTGCAGCATCGCAGCCACACCACCACGAGCCCCCTCTCCCCGTGGTGGTTCGATGGAACGCTTGATGCCCATCCGTTTCGCTTTCGGCACCTCCCGGATGCACAGCTTGTTTAGCACAACCACGTCCCCAGAACCGCAGCACCCCCTCAAGGTTAGAGAGAGGGAGAGGGAGGTGCTGTCACAAACGCATGCGGCGGGGGACGGGGGCTGAAGAGCCAGAAGATGGGGCACATTCGTCGATCGCGAGAAAACTACACACACCCGCCCCCCCCCAAACAAAATACAGCCGTATCCAAGAAGCGTCTGGCAACCCGATGCCACCACCTCTCTGCCCCGCCTAGTTTGCGCGCAACACAGAACGGCGGTGAGGCCATCTCTGAGGTTGCTCCCTTCAAAGCACCCGAGGCCTGCCGTGTCAGCTATGGCGAGAGCCCCTTGCGGCTGCTGCTGTGCGAACCACGACAACGGAACATGGAATGTCCCCAACACCCCATGCGTCCTGAGCACCCGGGAGGCCGAGGGGCGCATCGCCCCTGGAGAAGGGATCACACAGGAGGGGCTTCGCCTTCGCCATCCTGGCCTGTTCCGTATGCATTGATCGACTCGCCCCTGTGTGTGTGAATGGTGTGGTGTGGCGTGGTGGCGGATTGAGTGTGTGCAGAGGAGGAGTTTATCGACGACCTGCCACGCCGTGGCGTTGCCGCAGAGACAACCAGTGCAAGAGGTGGAGGTGACGTACACAGCAGAGAGGGTTGGCAGAAGACGGAAACGGGGGGAAGGGGGGGGAACCATACGCAGACTGGCTCTGCCCCATGCTGGTCCGCGGTGCCGGTGCGTACGGCCCGGAGTAGGGGTTCTTCTCAGGGGGCTTGCCGCACAGCTTCGTCTGAAGGAAGACGCAACCTTCGCCGACGAAGGAAGGGAGCTCCACCCAGAAGCGGTGGTGCGGCATCACCTCGGGGCACTGCGTGGTGCCCTGGTAGTAGTTGTACAGCACGCCGCATCCGCAGTACAGCCCCGTCCCGAAGAAGAGGATCAGGAGGAAGACGCTGCCCCCGCTGATGCCGCTGCTGTCGTCGTCATCCACCCTCTCCGCCACTGCGAGGCTCAGCTGCCCGCGCGCGGTGCAGGCCTTGATCACGAGGCTCTCAGCCTTGCAGCTCGTCTTGCAGCAGAACTGCCCCTGGCAGCCCTGGGGGTCCTCGCACATCTGCAGCCGCGAGGGGCACAGCTGCACGTTGCCCTTCTGGGCGCAGCACCCCTCCTGCTCGCAGGTGCTGCCGTCTCCGCAGGTGAAGTCTGTCATGTTGACATCCTCTGAGGTGAACAGGCAGTCCGCAGGCTGCACCTGCGTGGCGTTGAAACCCACCGACACGCTCGTCGGCGCGCTGAAGGGTGCCAGAGGCGCGCCCCCGTTGGCAACAGCCTCCACCTGCCTGTGGCTGTGAGTCATCTCTGCCATCGGCAGCGCCGCCCTGCGGGGTGAGGGTGGTGGAGGGCGGGGGGGTCACTGGTGGCTGGGGAGCCTGGCATAGAGCAACGTGGCTGAGGTGAACCTGAAGACTTGACGCAATCTCCGATACTCTTCCCGGGTGGAGGATCACAACGGGCGGAGCAACAAAGTGGGGCTCGTTGGGCATACGTCACGAGCAGGTTGCTGTTGACATCGACCCAGCCGATCTGGGCGACGAAAGGGGACTGCGGCTCCACCACCACCGCGTAGGGGACGGACAGCAGGTCGCCATGCTTGAGGGCCGCCGTGGCTGACAGCTGCAGAGGTGCGCCCGTGCGTGTCGCTCCAAAGAGGAACTGCACACCGGTGTCAACACGCAGGACTACATGGGCCTCCGCCACGCCTTCTGGCACGTAATCGCTGGGAAAGACAACGATCCCTGCGTTTGACGCCGTGTGGTAAGCCACAGGGGGCTGTGCCTCCACAAACAGCGACGCCGTGAAATCTGTGGGTGCGGGTGCGGGTGCGAGTGTTGGGGGCTTGTGGGGAGCAACATACTCACACTCACCAGTGTGTCCAGCAGCTGCGACACGAGCACCACGGGGGCGTCTACACCTCCTTTGACATTCACCAGCAAACGCAGCTCTCCATCCGAGCCTGTGGTACCAAGGCACAGCGTGCCCAGCTGCAGAATGGTGCTGGGCTCACACGCCGGAAACTGAAAATCCGCATATGCACATGAGGCCAGCAGGAGTGTAGCGGCAATAGTGTATCGGGCGCACATCGTGCGTCACCTGTCACCTGGGAGGGGATGGGGTGGAAGGCACTCCTAAAGAAGAGACCGGCACTCAGAACCCGACTGCTGAAAGAGGGTTGGTGCGGGTGGTGGAGGGGGGTGAGGCTGCTGCTGATTGGTGGTGGCCCCCGCGGCTGTCTCTCCCCCCCCCCTGGGGCACACCACCCCCACTCTCGACTTGGTGCTGCGACAACAGCTCTATGCATATATGCGAAGGCAGGGGCCTATTCCTAAGAGATCTAAACGTACAAAATAACGGAGAACCCCATCACACACACACTCACCCGCACAGCGCCCGGGCGAGACAGGGCACCCTGCAGGGCGGGGGTGGTGTCGACGGCAAGCTTTATAGAACTTTATGACAAGCCGATGTCTAACCGCACACGTCCCTCCCCTCAGCCGTCTCAGGTCAGCACCTCTTCGCGTATCCACTGTACGGTCTCAGGGAGCTCCCCGTTCTGGTCGCGCTGCACGACGCGCTTCCAGCGGATGGACTTGTCAGAACCAACATCCGGTGGGCGCATTGCGTATGACTCATTCACTGCTGCTGGCCTGCTGTATCCTGCACGCGGCGACCCCAACGCAGTCAGAGGGCTGCTAGCGACTTGCAGGGCTGTGGGCGGGAGGTGGACGTGGGTTTGACTGACATCTCGCCACACACACATGATGGGCAGGCTCGGTGCACCAAGGGCATACCAGCGACAGGGCGGTGCGCGGGGGCTGGCGCAAACGGCGACATCACACCGCCAGCCTCCACCATCGCAGGGTGCTGCCGCGGGACAGACGCGGGGGGCGGTGGCGGCGGCCAGGCATAGCTGCCGCCATGCTGGTCCTGCGTTGTGGCGTGGGGGGCGCCGTACAGGGCGCTGCTCTGTGGGATGTACTCCCCAGGCCTTGCCTGTGCCGGGCGCCCCGTAAACCCGCCCAAGGCATCAGGTGTGTTCAGGGGCAGATGGTCTCCGGTCCTGCCGCGGGGTGTGTGTGTGTGTGGTGTCTCAACACTGACCAGCAGGCATCAATAAGCACAGTATCATCCTGCAGCAGAGCACTGCCAGATGGTTGCTCTATCTACACATACCGGTACATATGTGCGTACTGTGCGGGAGTCAGCGGCTCACCGCTGCTGCGCCCGATCCTCTCGCTCCCGCGTGTTCCTGCAAGGGTCAGGCGCAGAAGGGCGCGCTTCTTGATGTCTGCGACATGTTTGTCCAGGTCGAACCCGTCGCCGTTGTTTGACGCACCGCCCGCATCGCTGGCCCCGCTGCGCACAGTGCCCCCTGCAGCAGCGGACCCAGCCCCACCAGACCTGCCCATGGGGGGTGGCGGCGCTGCCGGCCCAGGGTCCAGAGCATGGCCCCCAGCATGGCCCCTGTCAGAAACAGACGGAGCGGCGCTGCCGACCTCGCTCCGCAGCTCCGACATCCCCCCTCGCTGCCTGCAGGGGTGGGTGGTGGGGGTGGTGTGGGGGAGGTGCATAAGAGGAGGCAGCAGCAGCAGGCAGGTGGGAGGTGGGGGAGGGGATGGGGTGGGGTGGGGTGGGAGGGGGACGTGTTGTGATGGGAGCCTGCTCATACCCTCCACAAGCAAGGCGCGCAGAGTAGCCGATTTCTTTTACGGAGATAAACACAGACAGAGGGCACGGCACGACTTTCTTTATGGGCTTCATTTGATTCAATACTCTCTCTGACAGCGTGCTGCAGCCTGACCAGTGGGAACGCGATATGATTTGTGTATCCCATCCGATGGACCGGAGAATCTCCGCTCCGCCGGAGTCGGAGATCAATCCACAGGCTCGCAAAGGGCAGGCAGGGAGGCTGTGTCACACACATCAGATGCCGCATCTGCCACAGGTGCCGCTGGTGCGGCACAGGCCCGGGGCTTTGCCTTGGCGCCTCTCGCATGGACCTCCTGCAACACGCCAGGCGGCACGGGAACGTGCTGCCGAACAGCCGCCTCCTGTGCGGAAGCACGGGGCAGCGCTTTCGGCCTCGCTGCAGCGGGTGGTGTCGGGGAGCTTCGCGCGGGCAGCACTGGCATCTTCTGGCTCGCCTCCCAGAAGAGCCTCATGAACATGGACCTCTTGCGCGCCTCCACCTGCACCAGCTCGCTGCGCGACGTTTCCTCCGCCTCGTCCAGCATGAGCCTTATCTTACGCCAGCGTTGCTCACACTTGATGCGGTGCCGTATCACACCCTCCACAAGACCGTTGTGCACATCACGCAGGCACGCCGCCACCTCGCCCTCCATGATGCGGCGCTGTGCGAGGCACTCCTCCAGCAGGCTCTGCTGGTGCACCGCGAAGTACGACTCCAGCTGGCGGTGCTCTGTCAGGGGCTGCCACACGTCTGCATCCATGACGCGGTAGTACTCGCGCTGCAGAGCGCCACGCCCCTCCTCCTCCCACCCCCGCAGCTCGTCCTGCCGTTCTGCCAGCACACCCGCCTGCAGCGCAGACACTGCCTGCAGCAACGCGTCCACTTCTGCGGCAGCAGCTGCTGCGATGGCCGCCCTGCCCTGGTCCTCCTCACCTACGAGGTGCAGGCGTGCAGTAGCAGCGGCAAGCACACCCCCCAGCAGGGCTGCCACACGGCTGCGCTGCGCAGCTTCGTCGGCAGTGAGCGCCTTGCGGGCGCCAGCCTCGTCGTGCAGCAGGGCACGGCTGCGCCTGCCGAACTCTGCAGCCACGGTGAGCTCCAGCAGGTAGTGCTCGTGCTCCAGCACGACGCGGCGGCGCACAGACTCCTCAGTCGTCTGGGCCAGAACCCGCGCCGTCTGCTCCTCGTCGATGAACCGCAGGCGCTGGTGCCGCGACAGCTCCCTGCTGCAGAAGCCGTCGCTGCGGGGCTCTTCCTCACCCCTCTCGTGGGCGGCACGGCTGCGCAGGTCCTCCCATGCTATCACCTCCGCGTTGACCAGCAGCTGGCGCGCCCGCCCCTCTGCAGCCGACACATCCTCCTGCTGCTTCACAAGCAGGAAATTGACCAGGGACTGGTGGTGCCGGTGCTCCTCCTGCAGCAGCAGGTCGCGATCCCTCCCCTCGTTGAAGTGCAGCTCCTCCAGGTGATCGCTGAGGGCGCTCCTGTCGGCGTGGTGCACAGCAGGCCCCTGGTGCCCCTGGTTGACGGGGTGCTGCTTCGGTTGTGGTGCTGCCAGCTCACGCCAGCGGCGGTCCTTCCCAGCCCTGCAGGCCTTGGCGGTGATGTCGGGCAGAAAGACGCTGTCGGGGCCACTGCCGGTGTTCCCTGCCGGGCTCTTGGTCCTTATCTTCACCAACACGCGGTGGGTGCCGGGCCCACTCCAGAAGCAGTCGATTGTATCTTCGTCGTTCACGGCAGGGTCAAGCTCATCACCATTGTCGAGGATGAGTCGGTCCACACCCCCTGAGGTGTCTGTGCTGTACTTCTTCAGCAGCCGTTGATGCAGCATCCGGACGATATCGCCCACCGTGTGCACATTCGGCTGACCCCGAACAGGGACAATCACCGTGCATTTCTCAGCATGGCTGTCAAGTGTAAATGCAAAGCGCGTCACGTCAACCATATGCGCACGGTATGGCACATCATCTGCTGTGAAAGAGTGGTGCCAAGGGGGTGGGCAAGGGAAGTGGAGGAGAAAAGGTGAGGAGGACTGTAAACAAGAGCAGCAACGGAGGTCCAGAGGGGAGGGTAGGGCAGAGGGCAGGGGGCAGGGGGCGGGTGAGGGAAGTGCGGGAAAGGGGTGGGGGAGCACGGCTGCCCCCTCCCCCCCCACCCCTTACATCCCCCTCTGTGGCAGCTGGCATGGGCCTGCACCCCCCTCTCTCTTAGAAAAAGGTTACATTCCCGCCCTACGCCCGTGGCGCCGTTGCACACCTCCCCCCCGAGCCCCCCTGTTGCTGGCTTCGGGCGCCCCTCACCCCCCCCCATGTGTTTCGATACGGTCGTCTTCTCTCGTGTCACCGAAACTTTCAGAGACCCGGATCTGGGCATCGGAAAGCTCCTGAGCCACACCCTCCTGAACAACTCTGCCAATATCTCCCCTCACTCGGGGTTGGCTTATGCGTTAACTTCTTTACGCCTCCACACACCCCCTCCCGCCCGTGTGAAGGTGAGGGGGTGCAGAGCTCAGGTGACAGTGAGTGAGTCCTGACAACAGCTACACTTTCCCTCGGAGCTTGAGTGTGTCGATCGAAAAAAAGGAAGGCCGATTCAACAGCGGGAAGAATACAGCAACATGCATGGCGCACCCCACCCCCCGACAAACACAGGCAGGCGGGGAGGGGGGGCCAAAAGGGGCCTTCCTGACAACGCAGGTGTTGGGGCGGGTATTGCGGTGTAGAGCCACTCGCTTCGCTGTTAGCGCCAAGGCGGCATGGCGTGTGTGAGGCCCCGTGAAATCACTTCCCACGCAGCTCAAGGGGGCATCAAGACCTCTCGCGGCGCCTGCGGTGCCGCGACTCTGATGAGTCGCGGGAGTTGGAGCGTCGTTTGCGGCTGCTCGACCCCTTCCGGTCGCTCCTCACGCGCCGCGCGGTGCTCCCCTCATCCTGTGGGTGTGTGGTAGGACAGAGAGAGCCGCCGTTGGGCAGGGCGCGCTGACAGCACACTTGACATACATCGTCCATGCCTCCTGCTGGTGCGGCATGGCCTTCCGCCTGTTTCCGCCGCTCCTCTTCGAGGAAGCGTTTGTTCTCCGCCTGCGGTGGGGGTGTAGGTGCAGCAAGGGAGGAAGGAGCGATGTTGGAACGATTTAAACCCCCCCCCCCCCCCCCGCCACGCGTATTATTTACAACAGCGGCGACAACGTGCCGCCGGTCGACCTGGAGCACGGCGTGGAGGCGCGCGACAAGAAGCGTGAGGGCGCGGACCTCGCCGAGCTCATGTACGTCACAGATGCGTCCGACCTCCACAAGCAACCCCAAGGCTGACCTACTCCTCACTCTTCCGTACAGCTCGGCGCTGCGCCTGGCGTCGGGACCCGCGCTCATCAGGTGGCTGCAGAAGAACGGGGGCGGCTTCCACATGGTAGTTGCGGTGGACCTCCTCGCGCAGGATGCCGCGCGAATGGGGGTACCCCGACACCATGACGCTGTCTCGCGTTATTCGGTTCCGGGGGAGCAGGTATGGCAAGAATCACAACACACTCGCCACTCCACATACAGTGATTGACTTTCGAAATCGCCTACTATTTACGTAAAAAGGACATTCGCCTATTCTTTACATGTTCACCAATATTTCACGAAGAAAATACGTAAATAATACGCGCGGGGGTTTAGACATTTCTTGGCTGGTGTTCCTGGTGGTTAGGCTGGTTTTTCATCCCCCAGGTGCGAGACTCGAAGAGAGATGATCATGTGTGTGTGTCATACCTGGCGCTGCTGCAGCTTTCGTTCCTGCTGCCGCTTCTGCTCCTCCTGGAACTCCTCCGCCTGCAGCAGCGGCAGCCCTTCGAACAGGCCGGGAAGGTCAGAAGGCTCCTGTGCGGCATCGGGGCAGTTGCACGAAGCACGGAGGACACCAGACCTGTTACCCACACAACCCCACTCCACCACAACATACCTGCAGCAGCTCCAGCGGCGGGTCAGCCAGGGAGAGGCCGTAGGGGTTCGACTGCATGTCGTCCTGCGGGAGTGCCGCCTTCAGCTGCGGGGGGGGCTGGAAACCACCACCCTTGCTGCCGCCCACGAGGCGGAGCAGTGGGTTGTCCAGGCCCACAGGGCCCTTCCCGCCGAAGGCGGGCCCGGGGGGGTACGGCGAGAACCGCGCACCGCGCAGGCCTTTGCGGTCGCCGCCCTCCCCCTTGCCGCCACGGAAGCCGCGGAGCGCGGGCCCCTTCTTGCCGCCTTTGCCTTTGAAACCAGGCCCGCCCATCTCGATGGGGGTGCCCGCAACCGCCGTCTGCTGGCGGGTGCCTGTCGGGTTGGACATCTCCGCGTCGTTCATCGCCGCACCCGCGCCTTCGCCTGCAGGTGTGGGCCCTTCCGCGGTGCCTGCGTCCTGCTCCACCTGCATGGATGGCTCGGCAGCGCTCTCCTGCTGCGCCTCGCAGGCAGGAGCCCCGTGCGGCTCTGCCGCAGCAGCAGCATCTGCAGCGCCTCCCAGCGCCGCATCACACGCCGGCGGTGCCTCCGCCGGTGCCGCGGCGGGCGACGGGCCGGCCTCCATGACCCCCACCCCCGCTGGCGTGTGCCCTGTGTGGGGAGGGCATGCAGTGGAGATCACGTCAAGAGAGAAGAGAGTGCGTTGGTGCTGCAACACGACACAGTGCAAAAAAGATTCACATGTGTGTGGGGATGGCTTTCTTTTTTGTGCGAACCAAGGCTCCACACCCCCCCCGCCCCCCGCAACCTTTTTTCGCTCTGCGCGTCTAAACCATTTTCGCATCACCTCCCCTCCCCCAAAGGCCCTCGGCATCTGCGCCCTTTGTCTTACGTTTGCTTGTTAAACCTGCGATACCCTCTGCGCTCCACGTGCGGCCCCTCCACATCAGGGCTCCATGTTACAACCCAGATTGTTGTGTCGTGGCGCGTGGCGACATAAAAAAATAGACGGGCAGATGGCAAACGCTGCATATTCGGAGTGGGGGTATTTTCACACACCACACCCCCACCCCCCCCTCCCCGAAAAAGGGAAAAAAACCCCCCCACCCCAAACCCTTCCCCATCTGGGGTCAAGACGGCAACAACCTGCCCACATGACATTAATGAAAACCCGCAAAACCGAGGGGTGGGGGGTGGGGCAGGGAAGTAGAGAAGAAGGCAAAGGCAGAGAAACGCCGAACCTCTGATCGGCGCCACGTCGCCGCAGGGAAGGGGGGTAGGCAGAGGGGTGGGTGTTTACGCCGGCTTGAGATCCGGGCAAAGCCTTTTTGGTTAACTTCGGTTGGCTCCCCAAAATGCAAGGCTGTGTTTTGCCGGCTTTTTGTTTGTGTTACGGCCTTCCTTCTGGAAAAGGCTTTTTGTTGTTGAAATAGGGGGGGGGGTCAGGGGGGGATGAAGGTCGGAGAAGGGGGCATCAGCACGTCTCCCCAACACCACACCCGACGACACGGCGCAGGCCACACAGGACACAGCACACACACGTCAAGGTTTTTTGTTCAGCGCAGGGCACCGAGTCAACTCTGGTGGCTTGCCTCCACTGCCTCTACCAACAGTGTGTGTGGGGGAGGGGGTGTCAGGTCGGATCTGGGGCGGAACAGGGAGGTGGAAGACCCTCGCGCTTCACCGCTCTCGCAACCTTAGTCTTGGTTCCCGACTGGGGGTTCCCAACACCACTGCCGGCTCTCACCCCACCCCCCCCACCCCGCTCACCCAAGCGCTTGGGGGTACCTTTAGGCACGTCCTCTGCTGTCTTTATGCTTTTGCACCGGGTCACAGCATCAGCCTGGCTGTGGCTGCTAGACCACAAAAAGCTGCCCTGTGTCCCGGCTGAAAAGGGTGATGGTGTGTCCGTTCACGTTGACGGCACCCTGCCTGTGGAGGGAAGCCCCTCCTGAGGTATCCTACAGAGGCTTGGTGTGCCCTGCATCAGTGGGGGCTCCCAAGGCGTGGGGAGTCGGTGCCGCCTTTGCTTCGCAGCTTGCCGGCCGCGGCGAAGGCGTCGATTGCGCCTGGAAGCATCGAGCCGGTCAGGACCGATTTCCGCTCTGTCTCAGGTGTCTGCAAGTGTTGGGTGGTGTTGGGGTGGTGCACAAGGCAGCAGAAAGGCAGAGCTAGGCGTCCCAAGGTGAGGTGATGTGTAGGGGGGGGCTGCAATAGAAGGAGAAGGAAGCGCAAGGGTGATCTCTATTCACTTGTAGGGGGGAGGGGCACGACACATACCAGGTCAAACGCGTGCTTGAACTTCCAGGCCAACAGGAGGAAGTCCTCAGCACGCTGCAGCTCTTCGTGCAGCGCCTTGTACCTGGCGTGGGTGTTCTGCAGGCGCCAGGCGGTGCCCGCCAGCACCGCGGCAGACGCGGCCCGCACCCAAGGGATGTCAGTCGCTGTGAACGACCACGTCAGTGCCGATGCCGCACCCGCCAAGGGGAGGGAGTGGCACACGTTGATATCCGACTGGGCGAGCTTGTCCACCAGGTCTGTCCTGCGCTCCTCGCAGTCCGCCATGTGGGGCGGCACCTGGTCGGTCTCCCCCATGAAGAGGTACTGGTAGACGTACTGGATGTGGCGGCACACCCGCACGCTGGGGCAGCTACACACCGCGTTCAGAGCATGCGCTTTGTTGACGGTCGCTGACCCTCCGCTTGTGAGCCCACGCCCGATCTTCTCCAGGTCCACTGTGTAAATAAGGTCTGCACGGCTCTGGCTCTGCACAGGGATGCGGTGTTCGAAAGGGTTCTTCGCGTCCAGCTTGACGTACTTCAGGAAGGCGGGCACGTGGTCCAGGTTCAAACCACCCGTGCCTGCTTTGAAGAGCCGCCCTGCCACACGGTACATCGACATCGCAGTGTTGACGTGCTTCCGCATGGTGAACGCCTTCAGCTCCTGCACGCTCTGCGCGAGGCTGGCATTACGCTGCAGCGGAGCAGACAGCTCCACACCGGTGATCCAGCGGTGCTGCAGTGCATCGGCTGCCGACGGGCGTGCATGCGGGTCCTTCGTGAGGAGCTTGCGGATGAAGTCCTTCGCATCGTCACTCACACCGTCCCACACCTGCCCGTGGAAGCGCAGCTCCGCGCTGATGATGAGGTTGAAGAGCGCATTTCGGCTGTTGCCTGGTGCGGAGAAGGGGAACCGCCCCGACAGCATGACGTACAGCACCACGCCGAGGGACCACACGTCGCACCGCGGGCCGTACGGCTCGCTCTTCCTGTGGTACTGCTCGCCGAACCCTGCGATGATCACCTCAGGCGCCACATAGCACGGCGACCCACATGTGGCGTTCATTGGGGCATGCGACGCAAGCCCGAAGTCGGCAAGCACAACATCCGTCATCTCCTCCTCCCTCCCATCCTTGTAAACATTGCGCAGCAGCAGGTTCTCAGGTTTGATGTCGCGGTGCGCAATGCCCGTGGCGTGCAGATACCGCAGCGCCTCCAGCAGGTTGTTCACGGCGCCCGCCGCCATCTCCTCCGTGTAGTTCTTGCATTTGATGATGCGGTCGAACAGGGTGCCCCCCGCCACCCGGTTCATCACGATGATGACGTGCTCCTTCCCCTCGAAGGAGGCCTGCAGCGAGATGATACCCGGGTGGCACAGGCCCTTCATCACAGTAACCTCGTGGTGGATGTCCTTCAGCTGCCCCATCCCGGCCTTGCCTTTGTCGACAAGCTTCACCGCCATATCCTCCCCACTGTTGTTGTTCGTGCATTCGTGAACCGTGGCGAACGCGCCCTCGCCTATCTTGTCCCCGATGGTGTAAAGGCGGTAGAAGTCATCCTCGGAACCGATCCGGTTGCTCGCGGTGCTTTTTGTCAGCACAGAGTTGAGCTGCAGGCTCTTCCAGCCCTTGGTCGACATCGCGACCTGGATCCCCACACCGGAGACCCCACCTCCCCCACCCCCGCCCCCTGACCCCCCCCCGACCTCAGGGCGTGTGTGTGTGTGGAGGGCACACAGGTGGAGGGGGAGCACCCTCCCTCCGCCCCCTGCGGTTGGTGGTGGGTGGCGTGTCGGGGCTACCTTTCGCTCCTGTTTGCCACATAATGGGTTGGTATGTGTCGGTCGGCTGTCGCCTGTATTTTCTTCCACGGACTTCTCAGCACGGCGAATGCCACAGTGAAGATCTGTACGTGGCTGTTATCCGCGCCCCAAAATCCAGAAATGTATCACAGACACACACAGAGTCAACCCCCCAGTTGTTCTGCAGCTCGGGTGGATCGGCACGATAACGTGGCTGAGGCGCAGAGGGCAAGAGAGAGGGGGGAGTGATGGGGTGAGGGGATGAGGGAATGGGACGACACGTTCGCTCACATCATTCACACAGATAGGTGCACACGCTGGGTGATGCCCAGCAGATGCCAACGCCAGGCCTGGCTCAACTCACCCGGGAAAAAAAACAAACCGTTCGCAGACAAGCCAAGAGCGCTTGTGTTTGGAGGCGGTTGGCGGGATGAGCTGATCTGACCCCAGCTGCTGGGTGATTTGGGTGGATAACGAGGGCAGGGCAGGGCGGTCTCCGCGTGTAGCTCCTCCTCCGTGACATCCCCCCCTCCCCCCCCCCCCCCCCTGCGTGCGCAGTGTATTGCGTGAAGTGCCGTGGCGCACAAAACATAGGTTCTGAAGCGGGTGGGAAATGGGGGTATACTTTTATAGTTGATACTTTATGCATTAGACCCTCCTGCATCCTGCCTCCTCCTCCCCCAGGTCTTTCTGACACCCCACGACACTACCACCGCCTGGAGCCTTTTTTTTTGTAGTGCAGTCAAAGAGAGGAGAGAAAAGGAGAAGAAGAAGATGGGTGTGTGTGTGTGCACGGGAGTGCACACGCATAACCAGGGTCTGCTTGCAGGATTGCCCCCCCCCCCCCTCTCCCCTGACGGAGGCCTACTGCTACTGCTCTGCCTCCTCCTCCTCGTCGTCCTGTGTGTGTGTGTTGTGCGTGTGGGTAGCGATAGACATACACGTATTGACATAGGTGGCAATAGATCGGCGTTTTTCTTGGTTCGTTTCTTTGAAAGTTGCACCAAAACCCGGGGGGAGGGGTGCCTTCAGAGAAAGCCATACCTTTTCATCCTCGGAGTCGGCCTCCTTGGGGTCCTCCCCACGCAGAATGAGCTTCTCAGCCATGGACGTGGGGTCCTGCATCTCGACGATGTCGTCTGCTTCCGACTGCACAGGAGGCGGCACGCAGAGCGAGTGTGCTGCATCTGTCGCCTTGAGGCCGTCCCCAAAGTAGATGTTGCCGGAGATGCTTGACGCCGTGACCCACGAGCAGCTCCCCGGCCAGCGCAGGGATTTGACAACCACCACGCCGTGCTTCTTGTAGAGGTTGTTGGTGCAGGAGGCCACCCACGGCTTCAGCACCAGCTTGCTCGGGTTCTCCTCCTCCTCGTCGTCCTTCTCCTCCTCCTCCTCCTCCTTCTCGTCCGGCGCCCCCTCCTCGCCCTCCTCCTCCGCCTTCGGCTCCTGCGGGATCTTGATGGCGGCGAACCGCGAGTCGGTCGCCGCGGGCTGCAGCAGGTCCTTCTTCTCCTCCTCCGGCTCCTTCTCGCCCTCCTCCTCATCCTCAGGCTCCGGCTCCTCGTCGCCCTCCACCTCCGGCTTGGGCGGCAGCATGGTCCCACGCCCCGTCTTATAGATGTACATCCCGGTGTGCACCCACTTGTCACGCGCTGCGAGCGTCTCAATACCCTCCTCAACGGAGACAGGCTTCGGGTCGCTCAGCAACGGCTTGTACTTCTCCTCCTTGGGCTTGTTGGCATCCTCCTCGTCCTCCTCCGCGTCGTCCTCAGCCTCGAACACCTCCACCTCGCCCTCGGGGCTGATGGACGTTGCGGCCGTGATGCGCGCCAGCTGTGCCCGCAGGTAGCTCTCCTCCAGCCCCGGGAACGGGGGGTGGCACCGCACCGCGGCCTTCAGGTCCCCCGTGAAGTACTTCCGGATGAGGCGCGCGATCACAATCTGCTGCGGGGTGACGTCCGGCAGCTCGCTCCAGGGCCCCCCCGCGTATTGGCACACCCAGAAGGTGTAGCGGTTGAGCCCAATGCCTGCTGGCTCGGACTGCATCGGCACCTCGAGGCCCTTGCGTGGGGGCTTGGGCATGGCGTACGTCTCCTGCCACACCTTCTGGTCGGGGTCCGCGAACCACTTCCGCGACCTGACGACGATGTAGTTGCTCTGCGTGCCGAAGATCTTCCCGAAGCACACCACCTCCTTCAGGCCCTTGTCGACGATCAGCTTTGAGATGGCCTGCTCCAGCAGGAAGTACTCACGGGCAGGCATGCCAACGCCGCACAGCTTGTGGAAGCGCTGGTCCTCTGTGAGCGGGCGGCATGCCGGCACGCTGAAGGGCTTTGTGGTGGTGGTGGTGACGGTGGTGAACGGGGTGGGGCGGTTGATCTCCGTCGTCACCTCCGGCGGGGGCACGTCGAACAGGGCCCGCTCCTCCTCCGCACGGCGGATGTCGCGGGGGTCGGGTGTCGGGGCCTGCGCCGCCTGCTCCGCACGGCCGCCCTTGAAGCGGTTCCCCTTGACGTGTTTGCTGTACTCCGGCAGCCGGCTCACGTTCTTCAGGATGTTCTGCGGGTTCTTCTCAATCGACGTCGTCACAAGGTTAAAGATGTGCTCATACACAGAGTACCCATCCTCCGACTTGAGGAGGTACTGCTTCGCCTGCTCCTCATCGGTCGCCATTTGCCTGCGCTTCCAGAGGCCTCACTGCCTGGTGTAACAAGAGAGGATAGGTGTTCTTTCGAACCCTAAGTGTAAATCCCTGTCAGGCGCAGGTAGGGGAAGGTGCAGGAGGATGGGCAGTAAGAGCAAGACGGGCACCGTGGTTGTGTGGTTGGTCGGAGGGGTCGAGGCGGGGGGGAAGGGAGGGCTGAGCAGGGGGGGTGGGGGGGAAGTGGCAATGCGGAAGTGGCTTTTGCAGTGTGTGCCAGGCACACCACACACACATCCAGGGGGAGGAACCCCTCGCACCCGCCCCACCCTGCACCCCCCTTCACTTCACCGTATCGGGTGGGGGAACACGAAGGTGCCGCCCGACACCTCGACCTCCAGCAGGGCAGGGTGGGGGTGCGTGCCGCGGTCCTGCCGCAAGCGCAGCCACACGTCGCGCAGCTCCCAACAGGGGGTCACGCGCTTCTCCGCCAGCGCAGGGGCAGCCGCGCGGGCGCCACGGCCCTTCTTCTCGGCGGGCTTGGCACGCGCTGTCAAGGGCGCGTAGGGGAGACCCTTGGGGTTGGGCACACGGGTGTAGAGGGCAGTGAGCACCGCCCAGTTCCGCGTGCCCTCCGTCGACACATAAGCATCGGGGCGCGGGGAGAAGAACCGGCACACCCTTGCGATGGGGAGCGGCACCTGTGCCTCAAAGCGGTGCCCAGGGATGGCGTTGTCAGGGATAGGGACGATGATCTCCCCTCTGCCATCCGGCGCCTGGGTGCGGGCGTATCCGTCACCCCTTTCAGGGGGCATCATGACTTTGATGGTTGCTTTGAGGCAGTCATCGTCGTCTGCTGTGAGGCGCACGTCGTCGTAGTCGCTTGTGACGATCGCAGCGTCACCCATGTCTTCATCGATATCTCCTTCCACGCCTGCAAGCTCGTATGTGCGCTTCAGCATCTCGTCTTCGTCGAACCCACCGTCCACCCTGAGGGCATCGGAGGAGAAGACGCCCCCCAATGGAGAGGGATCGGGGGGCGGCAGGGCGTGCAGGGGTTTCATCAGGGCTGCGCGCTTGAGGCCTGCCCCGCATTCGAGCTTGGGCAGGTCCACCATAACACGTGTCATGTGGACAGAGTCAGCGTGGATGTGGACCTCATAGGCGTGTGTGTGGCAGTAGGTGGCGTAGCGCACCAGGTCACGCATGTCCAGCAGCACGGCCCACCGGTCGTACATTGCCACGCGCAGCTGCACCACGACGTGCCCCGGGGGGCTCATCTCGTGGATGTGCTGCCGCAGCCGCCCCAGCGAGAACCACTCCGCGTCGCGCTGCGGTGTGGCGTTGAACACCGACTGCTTGAACCCAACCTGCAGCCGTGCGATGGGCTTCGGCGCCCCGTCCTCCCACACATGGTTGGTGATGATGCAGGGCTCCTCGCCCCACACCTTGTCCTGGATGTCTGCCAGGCGGCCGCCCCTGCCCATCGCCTCGATGCGGCTGCGGTATTTGAAGCTGCAGAGCTGCAGGTTTGCAACCCACTCCTCCAGCAGGTCGTAGCGCAGCAGCGCGCCGTCTGGCGCCACGTCGTTAGCCCACAAAGCCTCGAGGGCAAGGGCCATCCGCCCCACCACCTCGCTGTCGAATGCTTCTAACGGCCCAGCGCCGCACCCAAGCGACTCCTGCATGTTGAAGAGCAGCTCCGTTGTCGTGTAGATGGCATCGACAGTTTCCTCCGCCCCATCGAACTCCTCCTCCATCCCAGTGCAGGGCGCCGTGCCGCCCACACCTTGTTCCAGAAGAAGGCAGCAGTGTGCCGCTGGGTTCGGGTCAGTTCGAGAACAGAAGTTTGTGTGATGTGTCTTGTGCTGCCATCCAAATCCGACAAAAAAAGCGAAGCAGATGTGGGGGGGGAGGGGAGACGTGGGGTGATGGGGAGGGGCCGTCCGTTGTCTGCCCATGCACGAGGGTCTCTCTGCACGGCTTTTGCTGAAACACCAACTCTCCCCCCCACCCCGCTCCCTCCACAACAGGGAGGAGGGGGCAGGGGGTGGTGTGGTGGGGTGTGGCGGTTGCAGTTCCAGAATCACCTCGACCCACACAAACACCCCCCCCCCCCACCTGCCCACCCATGTTAAATGTTTGTTCGGTAATTTCTTACACGTGTACTGTCACGGTTAGCGTGTGTTCTGGAAGAGAACTGCACGGGGCCTCACGTGATAAGTGCAGCCAAACGCTCTTCTCACTGTGTTGCCGTGCGGGGGAGGGTTCTTTTCAAACGTTTGTTGCTGGCCCCTTCAGACGCCCTGCAGGCGGGGTCACGCGTGCCCACAGAGGGGGAGGAGGGGCGCCTGCGTGTGGCCTGTTTCATCACTCGGGCTGGCCACTGGGGTAGTCCGAACGGGTGGAGCAGAATGTACCAACACGACCATCCAAGCATGCGACGTAACGAGAGCCAAAAAAAATGACATGTTCGGATCGTCCAGACTTCGCCACACGTTGTGTCAGGGGGTGGGGGGGTTGGTTTGCAGGTCTGTATATCTGGCACACCAGAACAAGGCGGTACTGCGCCCTCACCCGCACGCACACAGGCAGACTTTTTAGAGAAAGTGGTGCAGGCCAGGGGTCGGGCCAGGTCAGTATTTTTAACCTTCTTGAAACCCAAGGCAAAAAGCACGCCACTCCGGTTGCAGGAGCCCAAGCCTTTTACCAGCTGCACTGGCTCCTTGCATCCACTCAAAAAGACACGCCCGAACGTGGTGCATCTCCTGGGAGGGCCATCCCAGCTGTGCAATGTTGGAAGAGGGGCAAGGACGCCTACCTCCTTGAGGGCACCGAGGTACCCCGCATACCCCTACACGTTGAGCTTCTTGGGTGTGGTGGTCGCACCAAGTAGGTCCGATGCTGCCTCACCACAACGCGAAGCCTTATATTTGTCGGAGTGCAGAAGAAGGCACAGAGCAACCCGTCTGCGCTTCACGCGATCCCCCACAGAAGGCACACCGGCGGAGGGGCGCCAAGGGTGTACCGGTGTCACATCCAGAGTGCGTTACAGCGTCGAAAAAACGCGATGTCCCGAAAACGTTAACACCCCCGCAGATGGATAGAATCAGGGGGGGCGGCAACAAAATGGCAACCGGCCCTACGGCAATGCCCCCACCTCCCCCTTTTGCGGCAAAGAGGTCTTTTCCTTTTTGTAACATAACAACACCTCTTTTCGGCGTGGCGGCACTCCCGCATAACCACTGCGGACCGCGCAGCTGGGCCGCATCGCGGTAAAAAGAACTGAACCCACCCACCCTGAGCAGTTACATTGGCAGGCTGCAACCCGGCGGGCGGGGGGGCAGGGGGGCACGGGTATGTGTCACAGCGGGCACAGACTTAGGCTTGCACGAGGCAGAGGCCAAGGAGAGGTTGCCGGGGGGGTTGGTCCTGAAGCAGGGATGGGGCAAGGGTCCTCAGGAGAGCGCCCTAGGGAGCGAGCGACGAGTGTCCTCCCACGTACACAGCATCCGCTGGCGGTGCGGCCAGGCGTGCAGGGGTGCGTTGGTTGTGTCGACAGCACGATGAGATAGATCGTGGGGTGGCCTGAGCCCCGCCGTACTGTGTGCGAGGTTCGGAAATACGGGAACCTCAAGACCGGTGCCGGCGAGTGTGTCCGTCGCCTAGCCGCACCTAGTGGAAGGATCCACGCCCGCCACGGCCTCCTGTGATGTGTTGGGGAAGGTGGCTCAGAGAATGTGCCGCATGTTGCTCGACATACCTTTGTGGCCCTTGTGTCCCTTGTGGCCCTTGCCCTTGCCCTTGCCGCGCCCGCCCTTGCCGTCATTTTTGCGGGCGTACTCCTCCACTGCCTGGGCACCGAATGTCTCGCAGTCGGTCTTGTGCTGCTCATGCCTCGGGAGCCTGTCATGCGGACGTTCACTTTTTTGGTCACCCTCCGAAGTGAGGGAGTCGTAAAAACTGGATGTCGCGTTGTACTTCTTCTCTGCGTCGACCTTCGTGTCGTCGTTTTTCTTCTCCTTCTCTGCGGCGGCAACGAAATCGAAGTCGTCCTGGAAGGAGACACGCACGTTCTTCGCCTTCTTCTCGTCGCCAAACTCCATCCCCGTGTGCGACGCATATGTGGATCGGTGCCCCTTGCCGCCGTCCTTCTTTCCCCCCTTGCCACCCTTGCCCTTGCCGTGGCTGTAGTGACCGTAACCCTTTCCGCCCTGCGGCGGCCCATGGCGACCCCCCTTGTCGCCTCCATACCCGCCGTAGCCAGGATTCCAGTTGACAGGCGCGTTGTTGTAGTTGTGGCTGTAGCCGCCCTTGTGGCCGGGGCCCCCATACCCGCCGTAGGATCCGAAGTCCTTCCCACCGAAACCGTCCTTTCCGCCGAAGCCATCCTTCCCGCCGAAGTCGCGCCCAAAGTCCTTGCCCCCCTTCCGGTGGTGCTCGTGCCTCCCGTCGAAGCCACCGAAGCCCTGCCCCCCACGGTGGTGCTGGTGCTGGTGTTGGAATTCGAACTGCCCCTGGCTCTGGTGGTGCGCCCCCTTCGACCCTTCCCGGCCCTGCTTGCCCCCATGGAACCCTCCATAGACAGAAGCTGACGGGGTGTCGAGGGCCTTCCCGGCACTCACGATGGCAGGGTCATTCGGCGGCGGCTGCTTGTGCACCGTCAGATCCTTGAGATCGTTGGCCTTGAACACGATATGCTCGTAGACTGTGAAGGGAATGAAGGGTGTGCCATGCTGAGTGCCAACGTAACCATTCTGCATAACCTTCGCATGAATGCATCCATGAGAAAACCCTTGGGCGCTGTGTGGCCTCCAATATGAGAAACAATCAACTTCCACGCATCCTGAAAGCAAAATGGAACAAAGCGCAGGCCATACTTGTATCATTCGGGGGCACAAACGTCTCAGAGCGGTCCTCAGTGCCGAAGGAGCGGACTTGGGTCACCTGGACAGTATTTTCCGTCGGGTTGATACCCCCCAGAAAACCTGCGTTTGGGACGTGGCATTGGGCGCGGGCCGAAAGGCAAAAGGCGGCAATCGAAAAATGTACCACACACACACACCCCTCCCGCACAAGGCAACCCAACGCCAGACATACCTTCATACCGGCACCCCGTCTTGCTCACAATGGTGAGCTTCTGTCCGGGTCTCATCGGGCCTCTCTCGCCCCCTCAACAGGGGACGAACAGCGGCGGGAAAGGGCTGCCTCTAACAGATGGCCTCACCTGCGATCCCTGCTGTTCCCTCCGTGTGTCTGTGGCAGAGTGCAGGCCGCCTGACCTGTTGCCTTGTGTACTGCTTTTCTGCATTGGAAGGTGCATGGAATGTCGAAGGTCGGGGGGGGGGGGGGGGGGACGGGGTGGGAGGACCGAAACACAGACCCGCCGTGAGTGAATCAATGCGGTAGCGAATCAAGAAGCGGGGAGGCGGGCAGCCCGATCGGCGTGTTCATTTTTTTTGGTTCGTCTTCGTGACAGCGCAAAAGACACAGAGAGAGAGAGAGAGAGAGAGAGAGAGAGAGAGAGAGAGAGAGAGAGAGAGAGAGAGAGAGAGAGAGAGGAGAGAGAGAGAGAGAGAGAGAGAGAGAGAGAGAGAGAGAGAGAGAGAGAGAGAGAGAGAGAGAGAGAGAGAGAGAGAGAGAGAGAGAGAGAGAGAGAGAGAGAGAGAGAGAGAGAGAGAGAGAGAGAGAGAGAGAGAGAGAGAGAGAGAGAGAGAGAGAGAGATATGCACCCACCCCACCCCACCCACCACCCACCCCCCTTCCCACCAACTCTCCCCTATTTTACTCTCGTAGCAAAAATGATCTGCTGGAATAAAACCTGTTGTTGGCTGTTGGTTTGGCCCGGATGCTCCACAACCCCACAATCCCCATCCCCCCCCCCCCGCCCCGCTGGCACACGCACAACCCTCACCCCTGAGGGGGGTCTCCACTGGGCTGGGTGTTGCTGGTTGACCCCCCGGCCCCCTCACAAACTGACAGTCAGGCTACAGTGACAGGCCTCCCTTTCCACTGGTGGGACAAAAAAGCTTCACCGAGTCTGACTTGAGTCACTGCATCACATTCTCATTCTGTCTGAGGGGATGTCTGTATTTCGTAAAAAGTTTGGCACATGATCCTTCTTTGCGCTGCTGCTGTCAGCTGTCAAAAAAATTGACCCTCTCGACCCACAGCATTGCCTTGGGGAATGGTGTGGCGATGGACTGCCTCCCCCCCCCCCCGACCCACACCTCCCCACCCACCCCAACACTTTATGCATCAAAGCTGAGGCGGGTCGACCCTCGACACCAGACATTTGTGTGTCGTATTCCCTACCCCCTTCAAAGTCCACACAAAGAGGGTTTCGACCCGTGCGCCCCTCTCTGTGGCACACAGAAGTGCCCACCCTCCAGACCCACCCACCCCACAGCCACTGCCGTCTGTGTTCACGCCTTGGCAAGCTCTGTCGCCCGGTCAGGGGGAAACCTCCAGAGGCAGCGGGTGGGGAGGGGGGTATGGGGCACAGGCGGAGGACGCGAAGGATATTGTTGGTTTCAGGGACCAGGGGTGGGGCAGGGGAGGATCCCGACGACAGAACTGCACATGTCCCGTCAAGTTGCGCGACACCCCGTCCCCTCCCCCAGTGTGAGTCGTGAGGGTGTGTGTCGTGATGCAGACAAATGAAACCGGGCTGTTCAAAAAAAATCGGACAAAGATTTTTCACCATCACCGCCTCAAGAGAGGCGGAGAGAACAGGAAGACAGACGAGAAATGAGGGCATCCTGAGACAGCGCAAGCTGCCGGGGATGTGTGGGGGGGGGGGGGGGGGGCGGGGTGGGGAATGCACAAAGGCCTGAAGGGAACAGATACAAATTCGCGCACCCTTTATTTTTTCACCGATTCGCTACTTCTTCCCCTGCACCTCTGACCTCGCATGCTGGTTGCGGCAGGAGTTGCCAAACTTGCAGTGCCCTTGCAGGAAGGGGAGGCAGGTGTCTGCTGGATACCGTGCGTATGCACAGTTCGCACCATACTTGCACGACCCCATCTGCACCAGACACGGATGCAGTTTCACCTTCGCGTTGCTCCCGGGGCCTGGCTTGAGCGGGACAGGGGAGCCGCGGCTCTCGTTCATCACGGGGGCAGGCTGCGGCGGGGCACCGCTGCGCGGTGCAGCCTTCGCACTCTGCATCCAGGGGCTTGCGCTGGGGGGCGACCACGGCTGGGCCACAGCACGCAGCTCGCCCTGTTGCTGCTGCTGCTGCTGCCCCTCCGGCACGCGCGTCACCACCTGCGGCTTCCGCTGCTGCGCCAGCACCCCTGCGGCCGCAGCCTTCTTCGGCGGCGGCTTCGACCCCAACACCGGGAAGTCCTCCAGCGAGTTGCTGGGCTTTGGCTCCGCCTCCGCCCCCGCCCCACCCTGCTGCTCCCCCCAGCCCCCGCCCTCTGCGAGGCCGCTCAGCAGCCCCCCGAACCCGCCTGGCTGCGTGCCCCACAGGCTGTAGGACCCTGTGCCCTCGTCACCCGGGTGACCCCACTGCGCTGCCGGCTGCAGCGGCGGCGGCGGCGGAAGCCCCGTCTCCGGCGCACTCCAGTGCCGCGTGGTGGGGGACACCGTGGCGCCAGAAGGGTCGAAGTGCTGCTGCTGCTGCTGCTGCTGCTGGCCCTGCTGCTCCGGCGCCTCCGCCGTCCACTTCACCACGGGCGTTGCTTCGCTGAGGTCAAACGACAGTTTGTTCTCCTTCCTTGGGGCCTGCTTCTCCCTCACGGTGGGGCTCGGCACCTCCGGCTGTGACTTGACGCTGGGGTCAACCACGGCGAGCTTCTGCGAGTGCCCCACCGGGCGGACGGCACCCACCCCGGCAATCACCTTCACGGTTGGCCCGACACAGCCCCCCTGCGCCACGTCATGCCGGTAGCGGCACAGCGCCTTGAAGGTGCAGGTCCCCCTCAGATAGTTGAGGCACGTGTCCCCCGGGAGCTCGCTGAAGTGGCACCGGCTGCCGTAGTCACACTTCCCATACTGCACGACGCAGGGGTGCAACCTGACCTTCCGCCCCTGCTCGGCGTTGCCCTGCTGGGGGGAGGCCTTGCCGCTGCCGCTGCTGCTGCTGCTCGCCTGGACCTTCCCTCCTCCCTGCGGGCGACCCCCTCCGCCCCTCTGCCCCGCGGCAGCAGCAGAAGCTTCGCCTTCCTCCTTCGGAGGGTAGTACGCTGCAAGCCCTGCGGGCTGCCGCATCGCGTGTGAAGCCACCGCAAACACAGGTGATGATGGTGACGAGGAGGAGGAGGAGAGAGCGGGTGGTGGTGGGGGGTGGGGGGAGATGCGCCTGGCGGTCCCGACACCCCCCCCACACCCCACACCCCACACGGAGGCAGAGACCTCTTTTTTTGTTTTCTCTGCTGTTTGTAGTGTAAAGTTTTCTTGTCGCACCGTTTTTCGGGGGGGGGGGGGGGGGATCAACAACTCTCTCCCGCCAACTTTCTCACTCCCTGAAGGCGGCGGGGGGGCAGTGAAATCGAAATTGAAGGGAGCACAAGAATGATCACCCTTCACTCGTTATGCAGGTTGTGTCTGAAATCCAGTGTTTTTTTTTGAAGGCGGCGGGGGGCGGGGAGGGGGGAGGGGGAAGGAAAGGAAGGAGAGCTCTGCAAGTGAGAGAGGGGGGAGAAGGCCCTCACCCACCGCTACTCCTCACCTCCGCGTTAATCTTTTCAGTTTAGTGTAGGTCGCACCGAGCGAACTCTAGTGCTGCCTCCACTGTTCACCCACACACACCCCCCCCACCTGCTGCACCCAACGGAACTGGAGGAGGTCCGGGACCACACACTGCCCGGGGGGAGGGGAGGGCTGAGGAGAGGGATGCGCTGTGGCTGGTGCTGGAGCCACCTCCAACGCTCTGCCCAAGTATGGAGGGGTGTATGTGTGTGTGTGTGTGTTGCGCAGTGTGCAGGTGTGGCGTGCCAACAGGGATTGTGTTGTGGGGTGTTGCGATTGACGCATTGCGCGGAGAAAGAGATGCGAAGGGAGCGAGGGGAGGGGGGAGGGGGGCTTCGGCTCGGACCGCTGTAACTGGGTAGTGTTTGAAACGGGGCAAATGATAATGCACCCAACAGGAGTTTTTTTTGTCGTCAGGTCAGCCGGCAATCAACGGCTTCCCAGAGAAATAAAGAACTGGGTACGTGTGAAAGAAACCTGGAGCAAAGGACCTTGGTGTATCACGGTGTCCCACTGTTGGTGGCAGCTTGGCAGCTTCTGACAGATATGAAGGATGCGCGTTCTTCGTGTGGCTTCTGACGGAAGGTTTGCCGAAAATCGGCCTTCGTCCACCTACTGCAAAGATGACTGAGACCATCATAAAGGAAGGGGCCTGCAGCCAATTCTGTCAGAGCTGATTCAGCGCACTATGGGATGGTGAAAAGACTGTGGCGTCTTGATAGTTGCGCCCGGAAGGGCAGCTCCATCGAGAAGCACGTCGTGACAAGAAAACGGTTTGGATCAGAAAAAGCGCCCTATCACTCACCCCGCTACGCTTCGTCGCTCGTACCTACCCCCCCCCTTGTAATTGTCCGCCCCATTTTGGCATTTTTGGCCGAGGCGGACAATTACTAGGTCAGGCGGACAATTACAAGGGATTAGCCTGTACCACTGGCTGCAGCGTGCACACAACACAACAGAGGCACATTCCATAGTGTTTGTGCGCTCTGTGTGGCCGGGGGCTCGCTACTCACCCCTACCACCCCCAGGGGGTGATAGGGGTGAGTAGCGGTAACTAGTAAAAAACTTTTGTGCGGTGATGCAAGCCAAAACGCATCAGTCGTATTGTCTTTTGTCACCTTTTACTCTTCTCCGATATTTTGTTGATCTGCACGGAGGGTGGGTGCTGGGACACAGTGGCGACTATCCCTACAAGGCGCCCCCCTGAGTCGTGGCTGAATCCCAAACCAACATAACAAACACAAAGACAGCGGAACAGTTGCAGATCGGAGCATTGAGGGCTGAAGGGAGCTCGAAGAACGAGGGAGCATTGGGAGCTATCAGAAGAGTTTGGCAGGATTTGTGCCAGCTGGGAAACGTTTCTGTTGTGTTTGCTGGATCTTGCGACATTCAGTTCTGATGCTCGTACTCGGCACACCCTTCTTCAAGGCGAGAGGGTTTGCGAGTCGGCAAGTACTTGAGGAACAGAGGAAGAACTGAAGTGAGCAATGTTTTTTGGCACGACCCCAGCCAGCAACGGGAAATACTTTTCGATAAGGAAAGCTGCGTCGGGAGCAATGTGACGCAACCAACGTATCACGGAGACGCAATCTCCGGAAGGGATTGAGCTCCAATCACACGGTGCGAATCTTCGGTGCTTCTTTTGGTGTCACCGACCTACAGCATGACGTCTGGGACGATCAGACTGATGGCGTTCACAATGCTGCAGAAGGCGTTGCCTTCACGAAGATAAACACAGTTGGCATCAAAGCACGTCGCGGGAAGCAAGCTTGTTGAGCAAAAAGAATGCACCAGAACACACTTACATTGATACACTTTGCAAGGCAGCCTGTGGAACCATGATTGTGTGGTGGCAGCACAGCAGCTGTGCGCGTGACAGCGCTCACACCATTCCCAGTTCTGACAAGAACCTTGTTAGGGTCAAGCACTAAGTTTGGCTCCACGACACACAAGAAGCCTTTTTGAAGGCATTCCCGGACGGGCGGCCTTGATAAGAATTTCTCAGACACACGGAAATCGTCTGAGCACAGGAAAACATCATCCTGCAGGGATGCAATGGAGCACAGTGGCGACTTCGCTTAGAATTGCAGAAAGGTGAGCCTAGACACAGTGTAAACAGCGAAGCCGCCCCGTGGCAGGAACAAAAGAGAAGACGCAAGACAAAAGAGAAGACCCAACTCCTGACCCAGACATAGCGATCTGGGGAGGAATCAGGCGCTACGCACTGAGAAGAGAAACCACTCCACGGAGGAGGCCCAAAGGGGACGAACGCTGCAATAGATTGGGAATGAACAAGAGTGAAACCGAGGCAAAGTGGCACTCGCTGATCTCTCTTTGTATTTGATTTGTAGATGCGCTGACGCTTCCACAAATCACAACATGCCTGCAGGGCGGAGGGGCACGGGATATAATAGGCAATGGCACTTCCAGCTGTCAGCCGAGTGCGTCAAGAAACAAAAACAGTGGAGGATGGATCCCTTACGCGACCCACCTGCACGCCAGGTTCGGAATAAATCCGTGTTTGGGGAGGAGAGAGGGGAAATCACTCATGGAAGCTGGGAACATCTGGCACAACACGCTGCAGGTCTGACTTGCGAACCACCACGAAGTCCGATTTGGAGTCCGGGGTGACCTGGAACGTGTTCGCGCTGGTTGGGGCCACGTGCATCATCGACACGCACAGAGACGTGTGCATCAGTTGAAAGTCCTCACTGCGCCTCGACTGCACCTGGCTCTGGCTGCCTGTCCCTGCCTGGCGGAGCTTCACCTCCAAGTTCCTCTTCGCAGCCTTCAGCTCGGCACACTCCTGCCTCAGGGACTGCAGCTCGCTCTCCGTATCAGACACCCCGCTGGACAGCGACAGACGTGCGCCGAAGGACTGGCTGTGCTTCTTCGGCGTCGGTGGTACCGTCGGCACTCGAAAGGCTTCGCTCGGGCTGTGCCCCAAGCTGTCCAGAGAGAAGTTTGACGGCGACACGGTGATGGAGAAGTCTTCTGTTAGAGTGGCAGTGTGTGGTGTGCAGTTGTGCCAAGCCCCATCCCACTAGCCAAAAGTGACGCCACATGTCGCACTTAAGGGTCGCACTTAAGCCGTTGGTTTGCTCATGCGCTGCACTTGCACCCCGCCCTTTTCGTAAAGAGAGTAAGGCCATCGGGAGACGTTACGAATGTACCTGGGACCCCCCGTGTATAAGTCCCCCCCTGGGGGTCAGGCAGGGGGGGGGGGGGGGGTGACTTAAACACAGGTGGACCTTCACACGGGGGTGGGCTGGTCTGGAGGGTCATCAGGTGGCCCTCAGGCCACCTGGTGCCCTCCAGGTAGAGTCGAAAAGTGGGGTGCCAAAAGTCCGGACCGGAATCACCCCCCAACGACGGAAGCGGAAGAGGTCTTCTTGGTCTCCGCCGTGTCACTCCCGTGTTTAAGCCCCCCCCCTGTGTTTAGGTCCGCCCCCCCCCCCCCGTGTTTAAGTCCCCCCCCGGCCGAAAATCGCCTCCAGGGGGGGGACTTAAACACGGGGGGCCCCAGGTACGGCCAAAAGCGTAGCAACCGTGCTTCCTTCTTCCTTAATGATGCGTTGACGCTTCCACCACCCTAGAGCCTGCTGCTTTGATGTGGGTGTGGAGCACATGTGAACACGAGATAGCTAGACACACAGAAAAGGAACAGCGTCGGAAGCACTCCTACACTTATACGCATCATAAATGTGCTCAAAAAATCGTGCAACTCAAAGGAAAAAGGAAGAAGCGAGAAGAGAAGCGACATACTGAGGGGGGGACTCGGTGGAGACGCCCCCAGGGAGTCAACTGAAAGTGAAGACTCCAAAGCCGGCACAATCCGATCGGAGCTGCCGCTGTTGCGCCTGCGGCGTGCGGAGTGGATGCGCTGCACCAAGTCGCGGTGCGACACAGAATTATGGGAACCATACTCCTTCCCGCTCGAGGAGGCCTTCGAGAACTGAGGGAGCGAGGGCCTCGCAGTAGGGGACACGGGCAACTGGGGGTTCTGGGTGCCGACGCGAAACGAGCTCACCCTCGCAACGCGAGGCGGCGAAGGCGTCTGGTTCACACCCATCGATATCGTGATGCCCTTCGGCGGCGCGCACATGTATGTTCAAAGAAGCGGGGTGATGGGGTGGGGTGTGACACCTGCACACAATATGAAGCGTAGCTCTGCGAGCCCAAACCCCAGACCTCCCACACACGCTCCCTGCTGGGCAGACCGTTTCGTGACGAAGCACATGACAGAAAAGTGGCTCTGCGGTGGGCATTCAAACGCCAAGTTTGTTTCTTCTGAGAGGGTGTGCCCAAGGGTGATCTCAGATGATTGCGGCAAACATTCTGCTGGGGTTAAAAGCCAGCGGGGGGGAGGGGGTTCCACGAAATCTCTCTTTCTCCTCGGAACTGACGCACAGCAACGGACACGTCGGGTGCGATCCGGCCTGTGTAAGCCCGCCGAAACGCTTGAGGGATCCTCCGTGCGGAGGATACCGGCTTGCCGCACCTTCGAGTCATCAGGTGGGCAGTGACACACACACACAGAGCGTTGAGGTTGAGGGGGGACGAAACAGGACGCAACGGGAGAGCGAAGGCCAGGAGGGTCTCCGCACTGTCCTCCCCGAGGCAGTCAAGCACATTATATCCCCAGAGGAAGCATTCAGGGGCATCTGAAAAACAGCAACAGCGCGCTTGATGGGTTTAGATAAGGAGGTATCGGGACTTCGTCCTCAAGACCTTTCGAGCGACACGACACAGAGGGGGGTCAAAGAGGAACCCACAAAGGGACAGGGCATCCCCCGCGGCCATGTGTGGCATGGTGGTTCGTTGAGCCCTGATGAACAGTCGGCAGAGCTGTAGGCTTGCCCGTTGAGAGATCGGATGAAGCTAATCGGCCTCGTGTTTGAGGGAGAAAGCGTCCACCCTTTGCAGTAGAAAAGTACCCTGTCCGGCCGACAGGTGTTGAGTACGACAGTGTAGCAGAGTGCTCGCAAGTAAGAAAGATGCACTCAACAGGAACAGTGCAGAGGCTACCACACCACTGCCCGACCGTCGGTCTTGTTTCGTCCTTTCGATGATTGGAGGAAAGAGAGCAGTGATAATCGTGCAGGACACTCGCTGCTGATCTGAACCAGTCTCTGCCCCAAAGGTGTGGTAGATGGTCGAGGGAGGAGGCAAAGCAAATGTGTCTGGAGGGCGCCTGCCCTCAACCCAATCGAATGATTGCCGAGGGGGGGTGGCATAATTGCCGTCCAAATCGAGACCAGTTGCCACGCTCTCACTGAATGGCACCAAAAGGGAAAAGGGTGGTGATGCTCTGCAAGCATTTTTGCACCCTGTCTCGAGCAGAACTCTCAGAACAAAAAATCGCGTTCGGCTCAAAATATTTTCCGCCCTGCAGGCAGACCGTACAATAATTCAGGGGAAAAGAGACATGGCGGATGTCACGTTAAAAACGTGTACTCTCCAGACAGACCGGAGACAGACCATAGCCGGGCAGCGCCTGTGGACAGGTCCGATGAAGGTAGGCAGGAAGTCTTCGCGAAGCGGGGCAGAAAGGTGTAGTTTCAACGTTGGGTGAGTTTCTGCCCATAATCTTTGAAAAGGTTCCCACACAAAAGGCTGAGGTGAACCGATGATAGCGAAGAACTCCACAGAAGCCGCCACCCCTCCTCGTGACCTGCGACAGTGCGCCGAGCATCAGCTCATCCGCTGATTATCAGCCGTCGAAGCTGTTGACACGCACACAGGCAAAAAGAATATATATGCTGAGTTGAAGACATTGGCAGGGTTGAGATTTTCAAAAGTCTGTGGATTTGAGACCACTGACAATAGTTGCTTGCTTGCGGCAAAACACTCACGGAGGATAGACAGTTTATCCTCAACATCTGGAGGATCTCACCAGGAGGAGATCAGCACCAGACGGAGAATGCAGTAGAATGAAAGGGGTGATCCGAAAAGACCAATTTGCGTGAGGTACATCAGTCTTTCCTGGAGCTTCCTTGTGGATGCCCCATTCACTTCCCACCCTCACAGTGCACGACGTCGTCGTCTGTTTCGGTAGAGCCTGGGACCCTGTGTGGTGCCTTCCCGCGATGTGGGTGTTGCTGTGCGTCACCCGACACCCCCCCGTAGAGACACACCACACCTCCCGGAAAGTGCCTCTGGTGTTGTTGTGTGCACGCTGCACTCAGCGTTACTGGCCAAGCCCTTGTAATTGTCCGCCTCAGCCAAAAGTGCCAAAGTAGGGTGAACACCTACAGGTTCGGGTAGGTACTTCCTTGATATTCAGGGCACCAGTGACTGAGTGTGTTGTTCGACATTTTTTTCCAGGAAATTGACGACCATCAGCCAGACGTGTGAGGCAAATCCGAGTGATACAACGTGGCCAGAAGGCGGTGTGTTCGTAACGTAGAAACAGACCCAAGAAATACTATCTGTGCCCGTCGTGAAGTGGCACAACAAACCAATTACTGCCGACAGTTGTTTTGTTGGAACGTAGACCCCACCCTTGGTGTACACCACTCCCCAGGAATTCAGAAGGAACAAAACACACATAATAGAAGTGCTGTGCGCAATAATCCGGAACTGAATGGCACCACAGGAAACTGTGTGCAAATCAGAAGGGGGAGAGAAGAACCAGCGGGTACTCGTCGATCGCGAGAACACCCCCACACGCCTGCTGCGGGTGTGGTGTGTCCTGCATAATCTGCATCACAGCTTCCTGTGGTGTGAGCACAACTCAAAAAAGGATTGCCGGGTTTCTTTTGTTTTGTTTGTGCAACCTTCTGGTCACCTGCACGTTGGGGCGTGGAGTGTATGTGAACAAAACATCGATCCCACTGCAACCTTTTTAGTTCTGAACGCCTTCCGTGAGCACGGTGCGTTTGACACAAAAATGAAGTACCATCCGTCGAATCCCGAAGAACCCAGCAGGACTTGACAATACAGGGTCACCGAGGGACCAGACACACACAGAACCAGATCAACTTTCATTGTGCCCTCCCTGACCGTACTGGCCCAAAATCAAGGCACAAGAAAAAGTTCAAGTCATGCAATGCCGATCCTCGGGAATACTGCGACTTCAGTATCATCCGCCATCAACCCGAAGGGAGGACAGAGAATATCGTCGTCACCCGATGGAAGAGTAAGTACAGAAGTACTGGTGTTTCCAAACGAACGTGAGTGACAAGCTGAGAAAAGAAGCGTGTCGTTAGGAGAATCATGGGAGCACCCCGATAATGCCTTCGACGGAAATGATCAGGAAGTAGCGTTGATTTTGTTGCAGAATACAAGAAGAAGCCGAGATGGGTCGAGTTGATCACGAGTTCAAACAAAATAACCCTCGAACTCGCCGTGTCTGAGGAGCGCATCCCCAGGGCTGCAAGCTCACTGTACCGTAAACGGCCGTAGTTACAGCTGGTTGTGCGCATGCGAGCTCGACTGTACCGCATGCTGAGGGAACAGGTGTGATAGTGTATCAGATGCTGACACGACGGTTTTAGAACAGGAGGTTGTTGTTACCCAGGCGCTGCCCGACTATGTTTTGGACGCTGACAGGAGCCCGTTGCAGTAAAAACACTGTGTGCTGCAAATCGGAGGGGGAGACAAGAACCAGCGGGTATTCGTCGATCGCGAGAACGCCCCCACACGCCTGCTGCGGGTGTGGTGTGTCCTGCATGATCTGCACAGTTTCCTGCATTGCTAGCACAACTTGAAAACAACAAGAATAGTGGAGGGCAGATCACCCAGGCTCTGGAGGGAAGACCTGTGGTTGGGGAAAGGGGGCAAAGATCACGCAGGGCAGGACACGCTGCAGGTCTGACTTGCGAACCACCACGAAATCCGATTCGGATTCGGGGGTGACCTGGAACGTGTTCGCGCTGGTTGGGGCCACGTGCATCATCGACACGCACAGAGACGTGTGCATCAGTTGGAAGTCCTCACTGCGCCTCGACTGCACCTGGCTCTGGCTGCCTGTCCCTGCCTGGCGGAGCTTCACCTCCAAGTTCCTCTTCGCAGCCTTCAGCTCGGCACACTCCTGCCTCAGGGACTGCAGCTCGCTCTCCGTATCAGACACCCCGCTGGACAGCGACAGACGTGCGCCGAAGGACTGGCTGTGCTTCTTCGGCGTCGGTGGTACCAGCACTACACAGGTTTCGCTCGTATCCAAGCTGTCCAGAAAGAAGTCTGACGGCGACAGGGCGGATACGTCGTCTGCCAGGGGGCGAAAGAGTGTGGTGTGGGTGGTGTGTTGCAAGACCCAGCAGAAGGCACGGAATACCCAACCACTTGCCACAAAAGGCTTCTTTGCTGTGCCAAAAAAATATCGGATGTTCTGCTTCTGCCATACCGAGTGCATCCGCCAGAGGCTCTTTGCTCAGGGACTCAAACGAAGACACCCTCGAATCGCGGATGCGGCGTGCGGATTGGATACGATTCACCAAATCGTGGTGCGTGATGGAAGTGCGGGACCCACGCGGTCCATCGCTCGGGCCGGGCTTCGAGAAGCGAGGAAGTGAGGGCCTCGCAAAAGGAGATGTGGGGGACCCAGGCGTCAGTGGCGTCACAGCTGTCACAGGCGACCCAGATGACACGGGCGACCCGGGCGAATGGGGCTTCTGGGTCCAGCCGACGTGAGACGGACCTCTGGTGGAGCGAGGCGGTGCAGGCGTCTGGTTCATACCCATCGATACCGCGATGCTGCACCCCTTCAGTGACCCGCCCGAGGTGGGGTAGGAGTGCGTGAACCACCCTGCACGAAATGCCTGAAGAAGGGCCGGTGGAAGTGCAGACCGCAGTCCGGGCGGGATGTGCTGGGTTGCATGACACCACTTCAAAATCACCAGTCGCAGCGGAGAAGGGGGCGTGGGGGTTGGGGCGGGGGGGGCGCAACGGATTTTTTTCTTTGCAGGTGCTGAAGGCACCTCCACACCAGCATCCACTCTCAGTTGGCCTGCCTGCCGACCTGTTCTTTTGAGCAATGGTTTTTTGGGACAGGGCTGCGAGGGGGGGTGGGCGGATGGGGCGGGAGGGGCGGGGGCGAGAATATTAGTTCCACCCGACATCGGTAAAACGGACAGGAGATCCCTCCTCCTCCGTCCCGCGGCGTGGTGTGCTCTCGCCACCCCCACCCTGCCCCCCCCGTTCTCCCGGCACCCTAACTCAACAGTAGAATAAAGCTGGACAAAACGCAACCAACAAAACGTCTCAGCCTTTTCTTTCCACCACCCCCGCACACACACGCCTTCAGCATCCCATTCTCAGCCCATGCATTGCGCGTTCATCCCACCATTTTTCTTCAGAAAAGGCTGACGTATGTCTACCCCATCCTGATGTACGCCGCAAGCGTTTACACCCCTGGCCTGACCGCGAGGAACCTCAAACGCCTGCAAGATGTCCACCGCACCGCAGCCCTGATTATCACAGGCTGCATGAAGAACACCAGCACGGCGAAGCTCCTCTGGGAATCACACCTACGAGACCTCGACCTCGACTTCAAGGTTGCGGTGTGCACAGACCACGAACGCTTCCGCCGCGTGCCCCACTCCCCAGGATACCGGGCGCAACTAAATACCGGGAACACGGGAGGCAGCTGGCTACATCAGGCACGGAGTCTGGTGAAATCCTCGAAGGTCGACGGGCGCACCCCCCTGCTGGCCCCCCTGCATGCAGCACACCCCATCCCCCCCTGGGAATGGAACCTGGTGCTGCCACGAGTGCACATCCTGGCGACGCTGCCGGGGCTCACCGCCCCGAAGGCCGCCACCCCGAAAGACACCCTCCGGGACCTGGCAGAGCAGACCATCCAGGCCCTCCCGACGTGCGCCTGGCATGTCTACACCGACGGGTCAGTCTCCAACTCCACATCGCGGCAGCAACAGGGCGGCGCGGGCGCAGCGGTGTACAGCATGCCGGAGGGCCGCCTCAAGAAAAAGCTCGCCTGGCCGGCAGGACTCCGTTGCATCAGCTACCAGGCAGAGCTGGTGGCCATCAGAGAATCCCTCGCCCACCTATGCACCGTGGTAACCCAAGGCGAAACGGTCGCCATCCTCACCGACTCGCAGAGCGCACTGAATGCACTGCTGAGCGGCCCCCAGCGAGCGAGGGGGTCCACCGAATGGGACATCTGGCAGAGGCTGCGCAAGCTCGCCCAAACATACGATGTCACCACCCACCTCCGCTACATCCCGTCGCATGTTGGGGTGGTAGGGAACGAACTTGCTGACAAGCAGGCGCAGATCGGTGCGTTCAAGCCCCAGATGGAGCCGATCAGCCTCGCGTCGGCCCGTGTCACCCTCCGCCGACACATATACAGCGGGACCACGTTGCCCCGCACAGACAGCGTGTACGCGTATCGGTCAGGAATCGGGGAGACGCGACTGCAGCGCCCTGACCTCCGCATGGAGGGCCTTACCCGCTTAGGGGAAACCACCATCCGCCGCCTCCGGGCCGACCACCACCGCCTGGTGTACGACCACGACGTCCCGGGCAGCGCACAACCACCGTGCAAACCCTGCCTGAAGCTTGCGCCGGACAGCCCCCCGCCTGGGGTCTCGCTGAAGCACCTATTCTTCGGCTGTCCCGCGACAGCGTCAGCCCGACACCACCTCACAGCCACAAGCGTGCACAACCTGCTGCTGCACAACTGCAAGGGGGCCCTACGCTACCTGGCTGAGGCAGGGGTGACGGAGCACAGCGAGAAGGACTACCTGATCTCGTGAAACCTGCAAAAATCAACAGCGGTCAAGGGCTTCGGCCTGACACCCCAGCACCCCCCCCCCCCACCCCCAGACCCACGTCACTTTCCACGGGCCGCCAGGCGCGTCAGCGTCGGCGACCGCCCGCCCCCAGTCTGAGAGGCAGCAGCCACGACTCGGCAGGAGGCGGGCACAACAAAAAAGGGAGAGTCGTCACTGTGCATATCAGCACGGTCCCGCCCTCTGAGCCAGACTAACCCGCCCATAAAGGAAAAGAGGAAGAGGCGACGTAAGGCAATGCCTCCGTGCGGCAAGGAGAACACGAAACAGCGTCCCCCCTCACCGGGGGACGCGACGAGCACGGCCAAAAATCGTTCAAATCGTTCAAAGGCAGAAACTTCCTTCATTCTCTGTGTATAGAGGCTCCGGCGAAAAAAGATGGCAAGCGCAAATTTTGAACCTTTTTGAAAGATATTAACGACTCCCAACACCGTGCTTCCTTCGCAGGCCCCGATGGGTCTTGAGAGGGCCTCCTTCTGTTGTGCCCGAAACCAGCAGCAGGTTTTGTATTTTTTGACTCCACCTCACCCCCTCCTACAGGCTTGTCTCCACACAGCTCAGAACCCCGATTCCCCGATCGCACAGCCCAACACAGCGAAACTGCTTTGGCTTCATATCCTGTTTGCCACACACCACACAGCCCCCCGTCAATCGGGAAGGCCTGTCACAGCCGAGAATATTTATTTCGTTGGAAGATTGCGCAGAAGACAGTGCAGTGCAGAAAAGCAAGGAGGGGGGGGGGGTGAAAATTCAGTCAGATCTTCACACAACAGGTGGATCTCTCCCTCCCTCTCGGCAAGCAGGGTGAACGTGCGAGAGGGAGGTAGGGATGGATAGGTCGCAGGGTGGGGTTGGATGGGGTGTGGGGGGAACGGGGAAAAAAGCGAGTGCACGTGGGAGAGGGGGTGGTGGAGGGGGGAGGACATAAAAGAATGCGCAGCGCAAGCTGGGGGGATGGGGAGGGGGGGGGTTTTTTTTGAAGGAGGGTGGGGAAGTGAGAGAGAGGGGGGAAGGAGAGATATCGCCTCCCCACCCCCCCCCCTCCCCGTTTTTCCACTCCACCTCCCCGAGCCCTTGCCTTTTTCCGCCCCCGCCCCCCCCCCCCCCTAGGGGGGGTCAAATGCCACCCTTTTACGTGGACAAACACGATTTTTCAAAAAACCGGCGCAGAGGCCCCAAAGCCCCCGTAAACCCTCCAAACCCCCCCAGATCGGTCCGGAAACCCATCGAACCCCACTTTTCCACCATTCCGGGCACCTCAGGTGCCCGAATTGGGGTACCTAAATTTTGTGCCACCGTTTGGTACCGTACAGTGCCACTGTGTGGGAGGTTGGAAAAGAAAATGCCCCAACACACCACATCTGAGGGTTGCAATGCATGTTGCTTGCCAACCACGTCATCCGGTGGGTGTCAGGCGCTATGTAGGTGGCATTAGCCAGGTCTTCGATGTGTTCTGGCTTGTATATATACCTCCCTGCCACCATGCACCGGGAGGCTGCCTGTAGGTACGGAACAGTCCAGATGGTCGTGTGATTCCTGTGCAGCAGTGCTCCACAACCGGGATGTGTTGACAACGACTGTTGCAACACGAGCTGTACATTCCGGGAACACATGAAGTGCGCTGTCGTGGTACCCATTGTGCCAGAATTGGTAGTTGCTGCGGTCTACTTTGCCTGGCCCAAGAGCACTGGTACTGAACGGTGCAATATGCGTGGCGAGGTGAATACAACGGAAGCGCGCAAAGTCAATACAGCTCTCGGATGGCGGGTGGTGGTGCCACTAGTGTGTGACGTTCACTCGAGGATACAGCGCATCACAATGAATCAGCAACCGTGGACCGAGTACAATACGCTCTCTGTGGCTGGTGTGGGGGACAAAGGCAGTGCCTGTGCCGCAGGCAGGGAGGTATATGTACAAGCCAGAACACATCGAAGACCTGGCTAATGCCACCTACATAGCGCCTGACACCCACCGGATGACGTGGTTGGCAAGCAACATGCATTGCAACCCTCAGATGTGGTGTGTTGGGGCATTTTCTTTTCCAACCTCCCACACAGTGGCACTGTACGGTACCAAACGGTGGCACAAAATTTAGGTACCCCAATTCGGGCACCTGAGGTGCCCGGAATGGTGGAAAAGTGGGGTTCGATGGGTTTCCGGACCGATCTGGGGGGGTTTGGAGGGTTTACGGGGGCTTTGGGGCCTCTGCGCCGGTTTTTTGAAAAATCGTGTTTGTCACCCCCATTTGACCCCCCCTACCCCCCCCCCCACACACACCCAGCTGGGCTGCAGCGTTGAACAAATGGTAAACAGCAAATAAAAAATATAATGGGGGGTGAGGGGGGGGGGGGAAAGGACCTCTGCTCTCAAGTGCAGCATAGCATCGTGAGCCCACCCGAACAAAAAATACAGAGCGGCAGCACAGTTGCCGCAGTTTGACACAGAGCAAAACAGATCCTCCCCTCCCCCCTCTGGCAACGTTGAAAAGGTGTGGTGGCCCACCGTGGGTGTGGGGTTTTCGCAGGGATCCTGGTGCCGTGCCTGTCCGTGATTTTTGTGTGGGGGGGGCGGTTCCCTCTGTCCTCCCCTGCCTTCCCCCCTCCCCCCCACCCCCCCACAACACTTGCTGCGATGCAAGTTGTAAACAGAACACTTCACACCCTGGACAAAATACACCACACCACCCACCACATCCCCTTCATCCTCGCCGCACACACACACCCCTTGCGCCCCTTTGGGCTCTCAGTGGCGGGGTGGGCGGGTGGGCGGGGGTGGATTATGGAGCGAATCAAAAGATCTGCCAAAACAAAAACCTCCAAAATTAGCAGAAACCCGCGTCTAAAACAAACTTCAGAGAAGGGAGGGCTTGCACAAGCGTGCCTCGACTATAATCTCGATCGAGAAATGTCGTTAGTTAGGGGTGGTGGCGGTGGGGATGTGGGGGAGGGAGGAGGGAGGAGGGGGGGGTTTCTCTTTGAAAAATCGCTGCCATAGGATACGTTCTTCCATTTCCTGCCTCGATGTTTTTGTAAAGTATGGCCGGACCTCATCCCAGCCTTTTCTTGTCTTTCGAGAGCAGAACCTCTGCGGGAGCAACTGTGCTCCTGTCTGGCAGGACCCTGGCACCTCTCTCCCCCAGACCCACACCCACACCACCCCCACATCCGTTGGAGAAACAAAGTCAAATCTCAGCCTCCCGCAAGGGAAAGGGAACCCGGGCGTATAGTTTCACGCGTTTTGTTCCTGCCACCCGATTTGCTCCCTGACCCCGCGACACCAACACCAGCCTTTTCCAGCAGGGTGCGTGTTTGGGGAGGGAGGGGAAGCAGCAACCAACCCGACCTTTTTGGGTTGGACCCCCGGGGGGGGGGGGTAATCTCAACAGAGACACACGGAAGGCCCTTGGTTCTTTTGGGCTGTGTTGTTGGATTCGAAATCACCAAGACCCCCCTCCCCCCCACATCCCCAAGAAGAAAATATAATCACCTGACAGGTCCCGGTCCCGGCTCCTAACAGTTTGCTGATCCATGTGCCCCTGAGGCACATGGGTCGGGCAGGCAGGGATAGCGCAGCTTTCCCTCGAACTCTTTCGTTCTGGGGAGGGGAGAGGGACGATGGTATTTGTTGAAACGGCAAAAACAAAAAGAATACGTAGTGTGTTGTTTTGCGAAAAAGGAAGACCGAAAAATCAAAGAAAAAGAAAACAGCCCCACACGCCGAGCTGGTGGGAGGGGGGTGGCCCGATGCTATTCCAGTGTGTATGCGTAATCGGAATTATTCGGTGCGGGGGAGAGTTCTGGCTGGAAAAAAAAGTTATGCTCACAACGCCCATCCACCCCTCCCCGGACAGCCTGAAGAAACAGCGCGATCACCAGTAGGGCCCACGCAGGTTGCGGATGTCCGAATGCAGCACAGGCTGCTTGGCGGACGACAGCATCTGGTTGCTCTCAGTGCAGTCGGGCACGACCTGGAGGGTGGAACACCCACCCAGGTAGTCCTGTGCGTACGGCACGGTGATGTACCCCTGCTGGTAGGCCTGGGTGAAGGACCACCAGTTCGAGCTCGGGTCCTTCTTCGCCGTGTCGTCCACCCTGCAGGGGAGTGTGATGTGGGAAGGGCAAGTCGGGGGGTGTCTCGAGGGGTGGCCAGGGGTGGGGGTGGGGGTTCATACTTCCAGGTCCAGAAGGACCACCCCAGCTGCTGCTCGAAGGTGTACATCTGGCGGTTGGCGAAGCTCTTCATGTGATCCTGCCACCACGGGGAGGAGGTGCGGTTCCGGAGGGCGTCGTCGCGGCACTGGCCGGCATCCCAGCTGTTGCGCGTCCTGGACGTGCCGGGGGAGCCGTTCAGCAGCCCCATGCAGTTGTCGATGGCCAGAGACCACTCCCCGACGAAGACGGGCAGAGACGTGCACGACTTGAAGCTCAGCAGACCCCCGTACTGGCAGGCAATGTTCTCCGTGATCGTCATCTTCTGGCGGTCGCACGCCTCGTTGTCGCTTGCAACATCAGCAATGTTGAAGGCGTGGTACAAGTGAGTGTCCAGGAAAACGTTGGTCAGGTCCACGTGGCGGAGCAGCCATGTCCAGGGGAAGTGGCGGAAGGCGTCGTGGAAGAGCAGGGGCAGCGTGCGGTACGTCCAGTACGACGGGGGGCACTCACCGGTGCACTGCTTGTTGCGGATGCGGTCCAGCATGAAGAGGTAGAAGTCACGCACCAGCGAGATGTCGGAGAACACCCACGGCTCGTTCACCAGCTCCAGCATGATCACCGTGTCGTTGACGCCGTTGCGCGGCAGCGTCTCGACGATCCACTTCGAAATGGAGTCCAGCACGACGTGCGTGTTGTCCATGCACTCCTTGCGGTACAGCCAGTCGTCACCCCACAGGTCCTGGTTCGTCTCCATCGACTTGTTCCCCGAGTTGTCCAGGCCGTTCTGCGAGCACGGAGCACCGTGCAGGTCGACGATAACCTTGAGGCCCGCCTTCTGCGCCATCTGCATCACCTTGTTGATGGGGTGGTCCATCGAGTCGATGGCCTCGTCGGGCACCAGGTAGTCCGACTGCTGCACTCCTGCGTCCGCAGCGAAGTACCACCACCCGAGCGGGAGACGCACAGTGTTGAGCTTCATCGTGTTGCGCATGGTGGTGAAGTCGTCCTGTGTGTACCACGTCTTCCAGTGGTCCTTCAGCTTCTGCTCCTTGTCGGGCGTGCCCTGCGCGTCCTTGCTGTACGTCATCTGGTCGCGGATGTTGTCACCCCACTCTGCGAACCCCTGGTTGATCCACGGCTCCAGCACGAACAGCCCGCCAATGTTCACACCACGGATGGGCTCGTGGCCAAGGTAGTCCACCCAAGGGGCCGTCTTCCACGGCTCCTCCTTGCGCACATGCGGGCACGACATGGAACCGTAGGCGTCGAACGTGCAGTCGGCAGGGTGCTTCTCGATGGACGAGTTGAACATCCCCTCGAACCACAGGTTGATGATGTCCACCAGGTCCTGCCCCGAGTTGTCCGCCAGGATGTTGGGCCACGCACACTTGGTGGGGTCCTTGCACCACTGCTTGGGGAAGTCAGTGCAGCTGTAGGTGTGGTTCTCGTAGCCCGGCTTCTGGATCACAAACACACCCCTGTTGAGGGGGCAGCTGTACTGCGCGATCTGCCCTGCGAACGTGGCGTCGTTCTTCAGCGTGTCAATGTTCGACGCGTTCACACTCGGGATGATGTTGCACTGCAGCTGCGACAGCGTGATCCCCACAGACGACTGCCCGGGGTTCTGCGCAGGGTAGGGGTTCAGCGGCGACGCACCGCAGAAGGACGCTGCTGCCAGCAGCAGACACACCACCGCATGACGCATGACAGCACGCTGCGCTATGTAGTCTCCTGTCTCCTGTGATGGGATAGTGGAGAATGACCGCAGACACTCAATGGAGAAGAAGAGCGAATAAATCCCAATCTGTCTCTCTGCACGACAGAGGTGGGGGGGGGGGGGATTGCCAGGGGTTGCTTGGACTGCACACCCTCACGACCCGCAGCGTCTGCATCCCTATTAGTTGATTAGTCACTATGTTACTCACAGAAACGGGAGGGGCCCGTCGGGGGAGGTGCATGTTGGAAAACGGGGTAGCAACCTCGAAGGGCCCACACAGCACAACACACAGTGTACGCAACCCCGGTGCACCACCCACTAACAGCACTAACAGGAGGCTAGGGGTGAGAGAAGCCCGCCTGGCAACAGGGCAGGCAGCGCGGTACAGCAACAAGCAGAGTATCTCTTCGGAACAGGCACGACTGGCTTGACCCCGCCGAACCCACCCCCCCCCCCCTCTCACACAACACACGCAGGCGAGGTCGGAGAGAACTCGGCGACACCCTTACGGGCGTCAAACCACCGTCGTGCTCATAGGGTCATAGGCTCATAGGCAGGCTCCGGGGGGGCAGGGGGGGGTTGCACAACATGTCGAAAAAAATCGGTACATCCGTACGACAACGCCCCCCCCCGCCCCACCACCCGCTCGGCGAGTCTAGGGAGGGGGGGGGGGGGTCGGGGGGGGGGGGGGGATGGGGGTGGGGGGTTGCACCCCCACTACACCTGCATCCTCCCCCTCCCTCTCCTGCCTCGCTATCCCGCCCCCCCTCCCTCCCCCCACCAGACACTATAGTAGTATAGCCTGGCTCGACCATGCAGCCACTCGCCGTGTCAACGGCGACTTGCGGCAACGGCCCTCTCCGCCCTGCCACGCAGAGCTTTTGGGGTGAGTGTGTCACAAACACTGGCACCAGGTTAATCATCCGCGACTCTACCCTACGTATATATGGGCTACCTGCCCATGCTGTGCTGCAGCAGCGACGCAGGGGACAGCACTGGGGACGCTGTGGGCAGCAGATCCGAAGGAGCCGGGATGCTGTATGACAGGCAGAAGTAGTACCTGCTGTTGTTCTGCCCGTGGCTCTTCTTCTCGAGCGCCTCGGCGGGAGCCTTGAACCCCTTCAGCAGCAGCTCCTCCTGTACGACCGTCCGCAGCACCTCGACCCCGCGCTCCTCGCTCATCCACTCGGGGAAGGTCTCATGCAGGAAGTCCTCCTGCCCTGGCGGGATGTCATACTGCATGCACACCTTCCCCCTCCCTGCATCCTCCAGCATGCTCTGCAGGACCCAGTCGATGGCACGGCTCGCTTTGCCCCTCACGTTGGACATCCAGGTCCGGTAGTGCTCCAGGATGGTCTCCTCAAGCATCTTGTTGAAGTCGTCATACTGCACAGAACCCGCCGCAGGCACCCCATTGGACATGTTGTAGATATGCGGGGTGTGCGGCAGGGCGGGGCGCGACACAGGCGATGCAGCCGCAGGGTGCTGTGCGGGGGGCTGCGCTGAGGTGTCCTCTGAGCCACCCTGTTGCGCAGCCTCGCGCAGAGCGACCATCGCGTCATTGAGGGTCGCACCCTCTTGCAGCCCCAGGGACCGGAGAAGCTCGCATGTGCCCAGGGCGGTGACAGCCTCGTTTGGCCTGAGGCGCTTCGTCAGAGGGTTGTGCTTGCTGGCGCGCTGAGGCACCACGGCGGTTCGCGTCCCGTCGCGCATGTCGCACTCGAGCCCCTCCAGCCTCACCTCGTCACCATCGAGCCAGTCCCCCGCGGCTGTCCGCGAGGTGTCGCTCAGGTTGTCCACTGTGTGCTTCTGAATCTTGCCAGCTGGGGGACGGGTCGCAGGGCGTGTACCGCGGCCCGCAGCCTGGGGGGAGGGGGGCCCAGCGCAGCAGGCTCACGGGGGCGGCCACGTAGGCACAGGACGTCGTGCTGGGGGAGACTTGTGTAAATGCTGGGGGCAAATGGAGGGAGGAGTCCCGGAGGAGGGGGGGGTGGGGAGGGACAGGGTGAGGGAGGTCTCCTGTGTGTTGTGGTTGTGTGCGGAGGTGAGAACAAGAGAGGACGCCACAGGAGCCTGACACCTCCAGGAAAGGGCGAAGGAAAGGGCGCCGAGGAAACAAGAGGGTAGCGAGTTGGTGTGCCCACGTGTGGGTGTCTGTAAAAGCCTAACCACATCCCGGTGGGTGAGGGCCGGGGGGGCGGGGGGACATCACATCAGATCAGCATCATACCATCTCCCAACAAACCACGTGTGTGTCCGTTGTGTGGTGCGTGACAGAAACGCAGAACCACCGCTAGGACGGGAAATGCAACTGAAAAGGGCAAAATATAAAACCAACAGGGCCCGGTGCTCGCCGAACAAAAGACGGCTACACAGGGGGCACTCTGTTGATGCGCACGGCGAGTGCGCTGTGGGCGGTGCTCTCCGTCACCGATGCCAATGGCGCAGTTAACAATCAGCAAACACAAAACAGAATACTCGTGTGCAGGGCTGTTCCTAACTGGGGGGCTTGTTCCCCACTTTCAGGATTCTGAACTTTTTTTCTAAGAATTTTTGTAAGGGGAAAAAAGTTTTTTTCTAAGAATTTTGTTAGGGGAATTTTTTTCTAAGGGTGTTTCGCAGAGGAAAAACTTTTTCTAAGTTTTCCCCAGTCGACAGGGCGCGCACAAGGATGGAAGGGAAGTCTGTCCCACGTACCGTTCGCCTTGCTGGCCAACTGGAGAGCCAGACGTTCACTACCGTGGCCTCCGGCGGCTGGGGGGCTCCGCCCCCCAGACCCCCCTGTGGCGTACGTCTCGTACTCAAGTCCTTCGAATCCCATCAAGTCGGGGTCCAACCACTCCAGTCGCCTCTGAGGACGCAGCCAACTCGCACAGAATCTGTACGCCCACACGAACAGATGTTCGCTACCGTGGCCTCCGGCGGCTGGGGGGCTCCGTCCCCCAGACCCCCCATGTCGCGTGTGCCCGTCCATCTATCTCACTTCCCCGGGTACAGTGCAGCGTAGGAGGTCAGCGCCGCATCCATGAAGCGCTTCTTCGAAGCCTGGCTGACATCGGACAGGAGGTCGGGCTTCCCCACCTGGGAGGTACACTTGCCGCGTTCGCGACATGCGTGACACGCGACACGCTACCTGAAACGTGAGTGTGCCTTGCTAACACGGGCATTTCAACGGTCTGCCGACGACCGTTCCCCAAACCAGTAAACCAGCAGTTTTGGAAAATCGGAGAGATCACCCTACTGCGCTGAATATGGTGCGCACCACTGCAAAAATCCCCGGGAGCTTTTGGGCTCCCGGGGATTTTTGCAGTGGTGTCAGCCCTGCGAGAGTGCCAAGGTGTATTGAGTCCCTACGGAGCACAACCCCCGATGAGAACGAGTGCCAGATGATCCTCATTCATTTTCAGCTGTAACGCGCATGAGGGGCACTCTCTGCCGCAAGCATCTCTGGGCATCACTCGAGAGCTGTCACATGATGACGCGGAGAGAAATCAGAGAAAATGTCCCGCCTGACGGGCACGCGCCTGGAAACTGTGGGGGGGCGAGCAAAAAATCCCTTGTAAAAATTCTTAGAAAAAACCTGGTTCCCCGACCCAAAAAACCTGGAAAAAGGGCTCGTTCCCCGCCCAGGCCTGCTCGTGTGTGTCCATTGTGTAGTGCGTGGCAGAAACGCACAACCACCGCAGGACGGGAAATGCAGCTGAAAAACGCAAAAGTATAAGAACAACAAGGACCCGGTGCCCGGCTAACGAAAGACGGCTCCACAGGGGTGCTCTGTTGCTGTATGGTGTGCGAGTGGGTTGTTGGCGGTGGGCTCTCCGCCACCGAAGAATGGGAAGGATTTGGTGGGAAACAAAATAACCTGCGAAGTTGGGTTGCAATAATGGAACAAGGGTTCGCTGCCAGTCTCTCTCACTTGGTTTTGGTTTGATGCCTTCGCGTTTACACACCCCCTCGCCCGTGTGAAGGTGAAGGGGTGCGGAGCACAGGTGAGTGAGTGAGTCCCGACAGCAACACCCTTTCCTCCCACACTGAGTGCGTCAAGAAAAAGTCAAAAACACCGTTCAGTAGCAACTGCACCCGGCCTGTATGTTGGTTGTCGATGCGTTTGGCGCTTCTACACATAAACCCTGCCTGATGAAGGGTGGGGTGAGTACATAGAGCACGTTTGGCTGCTAGCTGTGGTGATGCGACTTTCTGCTCACACGAGTGTGCAAGAAAAGCAAAACAAAAGGGGTCGCGTGGCCATGCACATGTATGTGGTGCATTCGTGGGCTGGACACGTCTTCTGATTATTCCGTTGGATTCCTATTCGCTCCTGCCCGCCCACCGCGTCATACCGCAGCAACAAGGCTGCCGTCGCGGTGCGCCCGCAAGTGCCGACACCGCCCCCTCCCCGAAGGGAGGAAGAACAGGTGCAAGGCATGCGGGGTGCGCTGCAGGGGGCGGCTGTGGTGGGATTGTGTGCGGGGGGGCGGCCTCAGTTCAGCACAGCAGCTGCATCTCGTCCACGTACACCGGCATCCTCTTGCGCATGTAGATCTGCACACGGTTGATCCCGTCGAAGTCCCTCGGCAGCGGCTCCACGCCGCCCGCCTGCTCCCCGTCGACCTGGACCTTGTAGGTGCGCCTGTCCCAGTCGAACGTCACCACGATGCGCTGGAAGGTGCCGCGCCGCACCAGCCCGTTGCGCGACGTCTCCCACCCGCTCCACCTCCGCCCGCCGAGGGTGTTGTGGTACACCCGCCCGTTGGCCGCGTGCATGAGGTTCACCAGCGCACCCTGCGACGAGTGGAGGCGGAAGGTGAGGCGCGCGTCCGTCGAATCCACACGTGCGTACACGCTGAAGCGCCGCGGCTGCATCGTCGCGACGATGAAGAACGACGACGACGGGTACGCCCTCCGGATCATCATCGACCCTGCGCCAGAGCGCTTCGTGCGCGTGCTCAGCTGCACGTGCGACCCTGCAGAGCGCAGGTCCCTGTCGGAGTTGAACCCGAACGTCTGCGACGCGCGGCACTGGCTGCCCCCCGTCGGCGGCTGCGGCCGCGGGGCGGGAGTGGGGCGGGGCCGAGGTGCAGGCGTGCGGCGCGGCGGCGGCGGCGGCGAAGGCGTCCGGCGGGGTGCAGGTGCCGGCGTGCGCCGCGGAGGCACAGGCGTCGGCCCAGGCGGCGACGGGCCGCTGCCCGCCACGCGCACGTTCACCGAGCAGGTCGACGCAGACCCGCCCGACCCGGTGAAGGTGGCGCTCAGGGTGTAGGTCTGCCCCGCCATCGCACGTGTCGGGGTGAACTTCACATTGGCGAAGCCCGTGTCGCGCAGGCTCGACCCGTCGGCCATCGCGAACCTCACCTGCCGCGAGGGGGCGGTCGTCCCGCCGTACGACACGCGCATCGTCCGCGACGCGTCGTACAAGGCGTTGAAGTCGACCGAGAACGTGTCCGACGGCTCCACCACGTGCGTCGTCCGCGCGTCCACCGACGGCAGGCACCGCGGGGCGGAGAACGTAGCGGAGCAGTCGTTGTACATGAACTGGATGGCGGCCACGTCCCCGCTGCTGAGCGCCCTGCGCTGCCCAATCGCCTCCGGCGCGACGATGGTCGGCTGCCGCCCGATGCGGAAGAAGCTCGCCCCGTAGTGCATGATGGACCCGTAGTCGTACTTGCCCATGTCACGCGCCCGGCTCCCGCTCTTCTCGAAGTTGTGCTCCATCCCTCTCTGGATCTGCGAAAAGTCGACCCGCACGAACTCGTCACGGTCCTTGCGCGTCTGTTCATGTGAAAGACCAAGCGAATGGCCAATTTCATGCACGGTGTTCCCCAGGCTGCACCCGCTCCCGATAGAGATGGAGTTGACCCCCGAGCTGCGCCGCCCGATGGGCGAGCTGCACCCGCCACCGGCGTAGAACCGCATGTACGGCCGCGGGCACGACGACTCGCTGCGGCACTTGTTGAAGCGGAAGCACGTCCTCTCCTCCCACTGCCGCACCGCCCCGGAGATGCGCGCGTCGTTGCTGTTGATGGACGACGCCACCACGTAGTTCACGGTCTTCCCTGGCGGGAACAGCTGCGAGGCGCTCGTCAGCGCCGTCGCCGAGAGGGCCTTTCCGTCACGCGTCTGCTCCACCTGCACGTCCCCCTCCACGACCGTGAAGTCGTAGTCCCAATCGGGCCGCGCAGCCGCCCCGGCACACAGTCCTGCCGCGACCGCATGCAACAACCAACACACGCCAGCCCGCATCGTGGGAATTTCGAACAAAGAGCAAAACACACCACACAGGGTTGCTGCAAGAAAACCTGAGGTGGTGAGGGTGGTGCGGTACAGCACGTAGTGCACTGCAGCGCAGCGAGTTGGTGTGTGGGTGGTCTGTAACAATATCAAACCCAGGTCAGTGGCATGATGGGTTCCGCCGTGAGACCTGGCCTCTCCCACCGTGGGCTAATTCAGCAAACACTGGTGTTTGGCAGTGCAAGGCGTCGCCCCCTTGGTTGCACATCCTACAAGGCAGCACCGCCGTGCCACCCCCACCACACCAGGTGTGCAAGCCCTTTTTTACCCAACGTCGCACAACACAACAGGTTGAGGTTTCGCTAGGATGCGGGACGGCGGCCGGGGCGGGGAGCTTCCAAAGCCATCAGCTGTGGGCCACCAGCGTGCTACTCTGCCTGTCGACGTGCACACTGTTCCTGCCCACCAACACCGGTGCATGCACCACCACAACGCCCCCGCCCCCCCACCCCGTCCCTATCTCAACACCAACCCCATCCCATCCGGGCCAGAAGGAGACCCCCATCCCTGCCGGGTTAGATGGCGCATCCCGAGACTCTCACGAGACCTTCGCGCAGAATGGCAGCCGTATTGCGTGTCGTGCTGCAGTAAAAATACACGGGATGAAGAGGCGCCCCCTTCAGACCCCCTTCAGGCCCCCTCGCAGCCCCGGACTCTTCGTTAAAACACTCGCCCTGCCGCATGCGACACATGTGGTGAGTTGACGAGGAGCCATCCCACCGTGCGGGCCCAAGGACCTGACACAGGGTGACCCTCACCGGGGCTGCTGAAAGCAAGGCCATCATTTAGAATAGAAACCCTTCTAAATGATGACCGGCACCTCCCTACCGCACAAGCGTCTGTGTCCACGGAGAGATCTGTGGGCACCCACGCCGGTGTGATAATGTTGTTTTTTTGTCAGACTTTTGCGTGTCTTGTGTGGGAGGCCACACCGAACACCCATCACCCCAACCCCCAACCCCCCTTCCCAGAAGGACACTCAGAACTAATCCAGGGCGAGAAACAAAGCAGGCAGACAAGGCATTGCCAACAGGCCCTACAGGTCATGGGGCGAGGCATAGAGCGAATCAACATATCGTACTGTCGGTATTGTCCCTGGAGGGGATGGGGCTGGGGCTGCATGGCGCGTCTGTGTGGCGTGTGTGGCACAGGCACGCCATTGGGGCACGCTCGCCTCCGCACAGGTGGCGTACCCCTATAGTGTTTTTACGACGGTATCACATCAGCTGCCCCTGGATTTCAGCCAGAGAGAGAAACAGGAGATACACGCACACGTGAATGCGGCTTTGCAGCAGTGGAGAAGGCACCAGAGCACAGCCTGGCCTGGGTGACGATATCCCCGCTGCCGTAGCCCACACGCACACAACCCTCGCCCCACTCAGAGCTCTGCCTATTTACTGTCCGAAAGCTTCCGGCTGAAGGCGCCATACAGAACCTCGACGTCGTGCTGGCACTGCCGCACCTGCTCGTCGGACAGCTCCTCTGCAGCACGCATGCTGTTGACGAGCTTCAGCCACCCCCTGACGCCCTCCAGCTCCGGGATGTCTGGGTACAGCCTGCCCACCACGGACACGATGTCCGCAAAGATGGGCTGCAGCGTGTCGGCTGAGACCTGCCCCATCTTGAGCGAGTCGACACATGTAATCATATACTGCCCCGCCTCGAGGATCTTCTGCCCGGAAGCGACCTGCCCGTCGTCGTCTGTGAGGGGCACGCCCGCCTGGATACGGGCCACCGCCGTGGGGTAGGACGAGCGGTACTCCTCAAGGAACTTCTGCAGCGACCCGATGTTCCCCTTCAGCACGTCGTAGATGCCCTTGTATTTCTTCAGGAGGATCTTGCACTGCTTGTCGTAGTCCTGCGCGCTCATGCTGCTGCGCATATACGCCTTCTCCACCTTCTCGATGGCAACCACCATGCAGTAGAGGTCAGCGCACAGCTCGTATTGCTCCCGCTGCTCATTAGACTCGTAGAGGCGAACACGCTCGTTCATTGTAATCAAGAGGTCGGAGAGCACGAAGCAAGAACCACGGCAACGCCTTTCTCAAGCACAACGTGCGGTGTGTGTGTGTGGGTCCTGAGGAGGGTCAAGGTGGGTGAAAGGTGGGGGGTGTGGGAACGGATCATACACGGTGGACTCCCGCCCGGTCAGACACCCACTTTGCAGTTTGGAAAATTAGCGGGTGTCCTGGCACCCGCTAGTGGGTGTCTCGGCACCCACTAGTGGGTGTCTAAGCGGGTGTCAGACACCCACTAGTGGGTGCCAGACACCCGCTAGTGGGTGCCAGACACCCACTAGCGGGTGTCTGGCACCCACTAGCGGGTGTCTGGCACCCACTAGTGGGTGTCTGACACCCGCTAGTGGGTGTCAGACACCCGCTACGCTACTATACTATATTCTCGAGGTGAAAATCTGGCTGGATCAGGGGCATATCCTGGGATCCTGGCCGGGGTATCCCGGTATTAGAGAGAAGAGGGGGAGGGATGATGAGGAGGCCCCAGACCCCAGCCCCTGCCACTTGTCATTTGCGTGTTGCCTTTGTGTGTGCGCCTGTGCCTCCCTGCCCTGTATTTAGTTACCCTCACGGGTATCACAATACAGGGCAGTCCCCCCCCTCCCCCCCCAAAAATCGTTCGCATCATCTTGGCGCCCATTCCTTCCACTTTCTGTGGATGTGTTTGGTATTTCCGAACGGAATTTTCCAGCGTCAAGACTGATACCTCGCCGTTTTCGAGTCAGTCACTTCCACCGCCGCTGCGATTTGCGTACCGGTAGTTGTGCAGAAATGCTAACATTTAATTTGCTCTGTGGAACCTGGACTGCACCTTCTGGGATGTGAGTCTGTAGATAGTTGGACAGTTGCGGTACCCATCTGTTAGAAAGCTGAAAGGAACCTTGTCGGGCGATCAAGGACGACTGAGGGTTCAGTTTGAGTTTAATGTGGTCCAAGGGTACAACAGACATCACTGCTTTGCAGATCCCTCTTGCTTGTCCCTCTGGTAACTTCCAACGGCTCAAACTCCTCGACTTCCTTGGGTGGGCATTTGCCATACCTGACGTAAAACAGTGATGCTTCGTGCTAGTGGTGAACCTGACGTTAGTAAAGGAAGGGTGCTGCGGCTGTCCACGAGGGGCTCTGATGCCTCCTCACGGTGCCTGGTTGGTCGGTTCAGGATGAAACAGAGCAAATTTAGTGTTAGGGGGATGCCTCTGGTCAAGGCCTTTTCACAAAAATTGACCCACGGCGCCGAGTTGGGCCGTTGGTTCCTGGTTGTAGCTCGGTCTACGCCAGGTTCCACACCCCGTCATCGCAAAACGTACGCATACACAGAGGCAAACACAACAGCCTCTGTGGTACGGGAGCATGGCGGGAGGAAATTTTGCCTTTTGGTCAAATAGGCACCCTTTTGGAAACAATTGACCCGCAGGGTGGCTGAGTCTTATCAGACAGGCCGACCTATATGTTGATCAGTGGAACCACACAACCTGTTCAACCTGCCCCCGGGGTGGAAGTCCACCCCTGCCGTAGCGTAAGATAAGCCTACGTCCTCTTCGTCATCCTAGGACTGTGGAGTTCAGCAATCAAGGATGCGGAACTGCTGTGAGCTGCACACTCTCTTGACACACCTGCACGTATCTGCGTTACACTCGTGGTAACCCCGAACCCTGTATTTATACAGGAGACTTCCATCTGGGACAGTTTCTGTTTCAGATGAGCTTTGGCAGTGGTAGCCATCTTTGCTATGGAGCCATCGTCATTGCTATCGTCGTCACTCGGACCCATGAGCAGTGGATACAATTGGTGTGGAAGGAGAGGGTGCAGTTCTGGATCAGCAGGTCTGAATCTGAAATTGACTGAACCCCACAGGTCTGAGATGACTCCAGTCGAAATCAGCAGGTCCCAGGTTGACCTGACATGACTTCCACCCAGAATTACAGGGAATCCCCAGTAATTTGGTGGTGAAAAGAGGGTGCCAGACACCCGCTTTGGTGGTAAAAAGAGGGTGCTAGACACCCACTAGTGGGTGCCAGACACCCACTAATTCCGCCAAACTATTCACCCTCTTTCAGACACCCACTTTGGCCTGTGGGAGTCCACCGTGTAGAAAGGTCGGGGGGGGGGGGGGGGGGGGCGCCCCTTCGCTCGTGCTGAGGACCCAAGAGAGAGGGCAGGGAGCAGGGGGCATCGCCTTCTTCGCCCTGTGCGTTCACAACCATGCCCTCTGAGGGTTGGCGGGCCTGGGCGTGCGTATCGCACTGCTCGAACAATACGCACGTCGGAAGACACGCACAGTCCTGCCACCTTAGAGAGCCCTAGGGCTTCTGCGGGTGGCACCAGGCACTCGTTCCTGAGTGTGGCGGTCAGTCCAGTCCAGAGAAACATGGTGTCTGAGGAGACGTATAATATTATGGCACTCAGGTCTCACAGACCTGACAGATGTTCCGGAACAGAAGAGTGGCCGAAGGGGGGGGGGGGGGCAAGAGCAAGCACGCGACACCACATGTCATGTCGCCCTGCAGCACCGACTGTTTTCAGAGCAAAAAAAATAGGCCTCCTCCGCCACCCATACACGGCGTATCGCGCCAGTGTAGCCCTGACAAAACGGGGAGCGGAAACACGGGGGGGCGGAAAGGCACACCACCCCCACCCACCCCCAAAATGGGAGAACACCCCAACGCCCACCACCTGCCTGACTACTGTAGGAGTGCTCCCTGCCCGACCTGCCCAGTTGGAGCTGTACATTACGAACCTCCACGACCTCCGGAAGTGGGGGGGGGGGGGGAGGGTTGTACGGAAGCAGGCGTTGGAGCAGGTGGTCTGTCTGGACCTTTGCCCGATCCCAACTAAAACCCGGAGGCCTGGTGCGGGGGACACCACTGTGCTAACGTTCTCAAGAGACGCAGAGGCTCTGGCACACAACACGCAGGGCAGGGATCTCGGAAAGTCACGAGGCCCGATGGTCTGGACGCATGTTACTGCTGGAAGACGACGGATGGATTCCTTCGTAGCGAGAGGAAGGAATGTTGCACTGCTGCGGCAAGCCAAGGCAAGGCGTCAAAAAAAATGGCACACCCGCCGGTGTGCCAAGGCTATCGACGGAGTCTGATACACAAAACTGAACGAAATAAAAGAGAGGGCAAAAACCATTGGGGTCTTCGCAAAGACCTATAGAAACACGCCCGCCCTGCTTGCGGGGGAGGGGGTCATGGGAAGGGGGGGGGGGGGGGTAGGGGGGGTCAAATGGGGGTGACAAACACGATTTTTCAAAAAACCGGCGCAGAGGCCCCAAAGCCCCCGTAAACCCTCCAAACCCCCCCAGATCGGTCCGGAAACCCATCGAACCCCACTTTTCCACCATTCCGGGCACCTCAGGTGCCCGAATTGGGGTACCTAAATTTTGTGCCACCGTTTGGTACCGGACAGTGCCACTGTGTGGGAGGTTGGAAAAGAATATGCCCCAACACACCACATCTGAGGGTTGCAATGCATGTTGCTTGCCAACCACGTCATCCGGTGGGTGTCAGGCGCTATGTAGGTGGCATGAGCCAGGTCTTCGATGTGTTCTGGCTTGTATATGTACCTCCCTGCCTGCGGCACAGGCACTGCCTTTGTCCCCCACACCAGCCACAGAGAGCGTATTGTACTCGGTCCACGGTTGCTGATTCATTGTGATGCGTTGTATCCTCGAGTGAACGTCACACACTAGTGGCACCACCACCCGCCATCCGAGAGCTGTATTGACTTTGCGCCCTTCCGTTGCATTCACCTCGCCACGCATATTGCACCGTTCAGTACCAGTGCTCTTGGGCCAGGCAAAGTAGACCGCAGCAACTACCAATTCTGGCACAATGGGTACCACGACAGCGCACTTCGTGTGTTCCCGGAATGTACAGCTCGTGTTGCAACAGTCGTTGTCAACACATCCCGGTTGTGGAGCACTGCTGCACAGGAATCACACGACCATCTGGACTTGTTCCGTACCTACAGGCAGCCTCCCGGTGCATGGTGGCAGGGAGGTACATATACAAGCCAGAACTCATTGAAGACCTGGCTAATGCCACCTACATAGCGCCTGACACCCACCGGATGACGTGGTTGGCAAGCAACATGCATTGCAACCCTCAGATGTGGTGTGTTGGGGCATTTTCTTTTCCAACCTCCCACACAGTGGCACTGTCCGGTACCAAACGGTGGCACAAAATTTAGGTACCCCAATTCGGGCACCTGAGGTGCCCGGAATGGTGGAAAAGTGGGGTTCGATGGGTTTCCGGACCGATCTGGGGGGGTTTGGAGGGTTTACGGGGGCTTTGGGGCCTCTGCGCCGGTTTTTTGAAAAATCGTGTTTGTCCACGTAAAAGGGTGGCATTTGACCCCCCCTAGGGGGGGGGGGTGGGTGGGTGGGTGGGGACAATAATGGCGGCTTTCCCCATGTCCGTCTCCTGTGCTCCATAGACTGCCGTACGCAGCGCCGTACGCGTACGCGTACGCCGTACGCACTTTTTGAAAATCACGCTGCGTACGCGTACGCAGCCACCACTGCCCTAGGGGCGGGTATACCCCTGTGAGAAAATGGGTATTTTCAGGACACGCTCTAAACACCTCTCAGCCCCTACCTGACACACGCACCGACCCCAAAGGGTGCCAGAATGATATCCTGAGGCCACCAACACCATTTGTGGGGCCTTATGGGGTGTTTTTTGGGGTTCCGGAAAATTTGCCCACCGGTGGTTCCTGGTGGTACCGTAGGCCCACCTCTGTTTGCTGGACAAGCCCTTTTGCTGGCACAATACGGGGTAGGCGTGGTGAAGGAGGTGTCGGAAATTGCCCGGACACGAGTTTCGACGATTGTGCCCCTGTCCCACTGATTTTTGCGCGAATTACATGCACGTATAGGCGTGCCTTGGCCTGTACAGGCCTGGATAGGCACAGATTGCCTGTATGGATTGATCTCGATGTGCATATCCCGACAGGTATGGGCCTGTATGGTCTTGTTATCCTGCGTGGAGCCCTGCTGAAAAATCAGATGGCTGTCGGTATTCACAGCCAGTATATTTCTTTCACAGAGCACCCGAAGCTCGTCAATACGATTGCGCTTCAGGGCGCGCCTGTGCCTCGCCTGATGGGCAATTCGCCCATCACGTCCCTCAACAGAGCCAGGTGTCACAGGAATGACTTCCATCGATTCGGGTGGTTTGCAAAAGCCTCCTCGTCATTTGCTTCGAATTCAGCAAATTTGTGCATAGTAACTCAGTTCACCTGCTGCGTGTCTGTGCATTCCTGCTGTTGACAGTGCTGCAGTGTGCGCAGCCAGGCATTGGTTCCCATGCTGGCAGGCAGGTGTTTGGACTTTGAATTTCATGAGGGTTTGGAGGCGTGCCTTGAGCCTATCGAAATGATTGCGCCTCAGCTGCTAATATCTCACCAGGAGCGCCCAGTTCTTCGCGAAGATGAGTTTTCAGAAGTGACTGAGTTCAACTGTGGCACAGTGCGGCGCTCAACACAGGCAGCATGTCGTCATGGAGAAGAGTGTCGATTGCTATAGAATCTGGCATGCGGGAGTAGCCTCGTTCTACAGTCTGCGCGAGCTGGTCCCGAGGGTGATACTTTCTTGGTAACAGGCTTGTGGGGTGGCACTAGCCATGTGAAGGGGTGTGAGTGAGTGTGCAGTGCCTATCCGGGGGGCACCGTAGGAACCACCGATGGGCAAATTTTTTAGAATGCCAAAATATCAGCACTGAGGTTGATCTGGTGGTGAAATCTCCACCACAAAACACTTTTGGGACGATCTGGGCACATTGGCACCCTTTACATGGCTTTCTGAGGTACTTTTTGGTGTTCCCGAAAAATGTTATTTTCTCACGCGTATAGGGGGGGGTATACCCACCCCTACCCCCCCCCCCCCAGCTGAGCGCTTGCGTATAACCTCTGCCCCCCCCTTACCACCTTTTGAATACCTCCAGCGTCATCCCACCTCGCGGACCCGCCAAATGACTTGTCAGTCAGTCGAGGAAGAAGAGGCGCCAGAAATATCAAATTGGCGTGTGGTCCCCACCCCACCCCACCCCACACTCCCCTCTAGTAAACCCCCTCTAGCATAAGGCAGCAAGGCAGGCTGGCCTTGAGCGGTTTGAACACAATTCATTATTTTGGCCGTGCGATTTGGCTGTTTTAGCAGGACCCCCCCTCCCAAGGCTGGACAAATGCTGCATTTTAAAAATAAAAAACATAAAATAAAATAAAGTGCAATAAAATGCAGTAAAGTGCAGTAAAATGCAGTAAAGTGCAATAAAGTGCAGGAGAGCGTGTTGTAGGGGTGGCTCGGCGTGACGGTGGGCAGGATGCTGACCTGCCGTGCCAGGGGACCCTGATCCGCCCACTCTGGCCAACACAAGGCCACCAAGGCAGTGCCCCCGCCAGGCCCGCCCTGCTGCTGTTCGGCATGCTTGATGCTGCTTCCGAGTGCCGGGGCCAATCAGGCAGCAGGCGCACCCCAGCACCGCAGGCGCAGCAGGGCGGACCAGCACGGCGGTGTGCGGTGGGCAGTCCACCTTCCTCGGACGTTGTACAGCTGAGCTCTGGCGTACGGGTTCTTCACCATCCCGTTCGGGGAGGCTGGACATCAGAGCGGACTGAAAGCACTCAAAGCAGGACTGAAGCCAGGCGGAGGCCGCACCGATCAGGTCCTGCGAACCCACCGACCCAACATAGGCAGGGCACATCCATCCCGGCCTGCATTCTCTGCCGGAGCCTTGGTGCGTCCCTGTGACCTTCAGGAGAACCTCCGTGCAGGAGCGGTACTTTTTGCCATCTTCTGCGGGTTTGCGGCTGTCCGCAAACTTGCAGACGTGGCTGCACCTCTGTAAAGTGGGTGTGACTCCAGCATTTGGCCTGTCCATAGTGGTCCTCCCAGCTGTACGTATGCGAAGCCCAAGGCACCACTAAGGACCATGCACTTTATCCAAAAATCCGGAAAATAAAATACAATAAAATGCAGTAAAATAAAGTGCAGTAAAGTGCAGTAAAAATTTGCTGCCAGCCTTGCCCCCTCCCCCCAACCCCTGCCCTGTCTTTGTGAGGGATAGACGTTTTCCCCCCTTCCTCCTTCCTCCTCGGTGTCCTCCCCAACCCGCCCCGCCCCACCTCCCCCCCTCCCCCCCCCCCCCCATCGATTTCTACAGCAGTGCAGAAACCCCTGGAGTATCACAACACCACCGCTACCCATCCCGCGTCACCGGCCAGGCCCCTCCGCCTCTTTATTCTGCCTTCGCATCCACCACTGCCGCATCAACGACTGCTGCTGCTGCTGCTGCGTCTTCTTCTCCTTCTCCGAAGGCATGATTATCCAACTCCACTCCCACGTCACCCGGCTGGCTGGAGCCCTGCTCCTGCTCCTGCGCCTCCTGCTGCTGCTCCTCTGGGGGGACGGGTGCTGCAGCAGCCACGGGGCTGTCGTCACCACCACCACCACCAGCAGCAGCAACAGCAGCAGCTTCAGCGCCTGAGCCTTCCTGCTCCTCTGGGTGTTGCGCTGCGCTGCCACCATCCGGCTGCTGCTCCGCATCCGCAGCGTCGGCGGCGGCTGCACGCGGGGGTGTCGGGGGTGGCCGGTCTGGGAGTCATTCGGTCCACGCACACCCCTCCTCGCCCGAGGCTGAGAGGAGGCGCCACGACCGGGGGTTGGGGGAGTAGATGGTGACGCATGCGCAGTAGTCCGCCTGGTACACCTCTGCCGAGGGCACAAGCGACTTCACGGCCCTCCCGAGGGCCTCCCCGTGGGTCACCAGCACAGCGTTCTGCCGCGAGGGCAGCACCGCCTGCAGGGCGTGGTCGTAGCGGTCCATCGCCTGGATCCGCGTCTCGGGGAACACGACACGCTGCCCCAGAACCGAGACGGTGGTCATGCTGGTGTCGCAGGAGAGCGACTCCAGGGTTTCCTTCACCTCCTGCTCGATCCGCGAGTCGGAGAAGTCGGGCTGCATGTCGCAGCGCAGCACGCGCGCCTCGTGCACCTCCCCGAGGCTGTGGTGCACCAGCAGCTTCCCTGGGCTCCGCCCCTGATCCGTCAGGTGCGAGAACAGGATGGACGCCGTCTGGATGCACCGCTTGAAGGGCGACGTCACCACCACGACAGGCCGCGCCTCCTCCGGCTGCGACAGGAGGTGCTCGCCACGCTTCGCAGCCTGCAGCCGCCCCGTCGCGGTGAGGGGTGGGTCGTAGGGCCTGTCGCTGAGCGCGGTCCACTCTTCGTTGACATCGTCCTCCCGCTCGCCGTGCCGCACAACATACACATGCTGTGCGACGGGGCGTGCGACGGCAATGCTGCGCTGCACCTCAGGCTCCTCATACACCGGGTCCGACCCCAGCGAGTCAGCCAGATTCCCCCGCATGCAGCACCCCATCAGGTTGCACCCCACCACATTGCCCATCTTGGGAGATGGAGCGAACCCGAGAAAGGGCGGTGGGGGCTGTGGAGCTGTGGGCAACTAGTTAGCTCGTCGGCGTGTCGGTGGGTTTCAGGAGGGGGGGAGAGAGTGCGGTGGGGGTTGTGACTGGGGGTGTGGCCAGGCGTTGGCCAACCCCCAGTGTCGTGTGTTGTGTAAGAGAGAGGGGATGGTCCTGTGGGGGCGGTGTGTGTGTATGATGTGTGTAGTCCGGCGGCCCCCCAAACTGTCGATCGCAACAGCACGCCACGCCCACACGCGTGTGCAAATAGTGATCACTTCAACAAAATCTGCGGCTCTTCCTCTCTCCTCTTTGATCATTTGTTTGATGCCTTGACACAGGCTAGAGCAGTGATGCGACCTTCTGCCCACACACACGAGTGTGCGAAAAAAAAATAGAAAGGGCGGTGGGGGCGCGTCGGAAGGGGAGGGGCACGGGGAACTGTGTGTGGCGGTGCCGCTGCAACCCCCACATATCTTGTCTGGATCCGCCGGACCTAAATCTGACGAAGAAACCCCGCACGGGGGACCGCCCCCGCACCCCCCCCCCCCCCCACCCTCTAGCTCTCTGGAGCAGGCATGTCGCTAAGCGTCGACCGTCGACCCAGTGATTTTGGGTTTCCCCCCCCATAAAAAAGCGTCGACCCAGCGTCGACCCAGTGGACTGGGTTGACGCTTGGTCGAGGCTTGGAGCGTCGACCTAGTGGAACTGGGTTGCCATTCAAGCCTGGACCAAGCGTCAACCCATTTATTACACTGGGTCGACGCTAACCTAGCGTTGGCCCGGTTACACTGGGTCGACGCTCACCAAGCGTCGACCAAGCGTCAACCCACTTTCACTGGGTCGACGTCGAAGAGAGTATGGTTTTGCAGGAACAGATGCTCACTACCGTGGCCTCCGGCGGCTGGGGGGCTCCGCCCCCCAGACCCCCCTGTGGCGTATGTCTCGTACTCAAGTCATTCGATTCCCACCGGGTCAGGGAATCCACCCACTCCAGTAGCCTCAGGAGGACGCAGCCAACTCACACAGAATCTGTACGCCCACAGTGAACAGATGCTCACTACCGTGGCCTCCGGCGGCTGGGGGGCCCTGCCCCCCAGACCCCCCATCTCGCGTGCCCGTCTAGTAACCAAGTCCTTGCGCTTTGACGGCCGTGACATATCAGGGGGCAGCGTCGAAATCATGGTCCCGAAAGCCATTTGTTGGTTTCCTCCGGCACCCGACGGCGCGAGCGGGAGAGGAACCACGGAAGGAATCCAGCGCCTCACACCGTGCCCACCTCGTGGTCCACCGATGGGAAAATTTGGCAACAACACGAGCGCGCGCGAAGCGCGCGCGAGAAAAATTGACCCCTAGTGTTTTCCCCCCTGATCCCCCCCCCCCCCAAAACAGGAGCGTCAACCCACCAAATCTCCAAAATCGAAAAGTTAGCGACAGGCCTGTCTCTGGAGACAGGCATGTCGCTAAGCGTCGACCGTCGACCCAGTGATTTTGGGTTTCCCCCCCCATAAAAAAGCGTCGACCCAGCGTCGACCCAGTGGACTGGGTTGACGCTTGGTCGAGGCTTGGAGCGTCGACCCAGTGGACCAACTGGGTTGCCATTCAAGCCTGGACCAAGCGTCAACCCATTTATTACACTAGGTCGACGCTAACCTGGCGTTGACCCGGTTCCACTGGGTCGACGCTCACCAAGCGCGGACCAAGCGTCAACCCACTTTCACTGGGTCGACGTCGAAGAGAGTATGGTTTTGCAGGAACAGATGATCACTACCCAACCCGTACCGTGCAACAGACGTTCACTACCGTGGCCTCCGGCGGCTGGGGGGCTCCGCCCCCCAGACCCCCCTGTGGCGTATGTCTCGTACTCAAGTCATTCGATTCCCACCGGGTCAGGGAATCCAACCACTCCAGTCGCCTCAGGGGGACGCAGCCAACTCACACAGAATCTGTACGCCCACAATGAACAGATGTTCACTACCGTGGCCTCCGGCGGCTGGGGGGCTCTGCCCCCCAGACCCCCCCATCTCGCGTGCCCGTCTAGTAACCAAGTCCTTGCGCTTTGACGGCCGTGGCATATCAGGGGGCAGCGTCGAAATTATGGTCCCGAAAGCCATTTTTTGGTTTCCTCCGACACCCGACGGCGCGAGCGGGAGAGGAACCACGGAAGGAACCCAGCGCCTCACACCGTGCCCACCTAGTGGTCCACCGATGGGAAAATTTGGCAACAACACGAGCGCGCGCGAAGCGCGCGCGAGAAAAATTGACCCCTAGTGGTTTCCCCCCTGATCCCCCCCCCAAAACAGGAGCGTCAACCCACCAAATCTCCAAAATCGAAAAGTTAGCGACAGGCCTGCTCTGGAGACCTCTGCTCTGCTGCTCTGCTGCCAGGCTTTGCAAGGCGTTGGTCTACACTGGCGCACGCAGCTCTGGACACTCCGAGAATATCGCTACAGCTCACCGGAATAGTCCTGCAACACAAACACGCTCTGCCAGGTTGCAGAGGGGGTAGTCGTAGTGGCTGTGGCGGTGGCGAGGCAGCGAGAAACGCGCCGGAGGGGGTGGGGGCGGGTGGGGGTCGGGGGTGTGGGTGGGTGTGGGGAGAGACTAAAGATACAGAAAAAGATAAGGCTGTTGTTTGTGCGCCAAATCCGCCAAAAATAATAAGCACAGGCACGCCTCGTCTCGCGGTCTCAAGTGATTCGACAGAGTGCTGGTGTGCTGCTGCCCCCTCCCCCCTCGCCCTCACTCCCATTAAAAATCTGGCAAAAAAAAGGGGAGTGGCGTGGTGTGGTGGGGAGCGCCCTTGCCATGTGCGCAGGAGGATCTCACCGGGCGAGCAGACCCCAGCGCACCATCAGCGCAGCAGTATCTCCGACACAACACGCAGAGGGTAGGGGATTGATTTTTTTTGCCATTCAAGAGAGTCTGGCTGACACAACCGCTACCACCACCCACCCTGCCTTACAACTGATCACACAAAGCTGCACACAGCACACAACGGCTATTTTTTTGGCACCAAAAGTGCAGAGGTGGGCCTGCTCTGGCGGGGGTGGCGGGGCGGGGCTGGCGCGCTGTGGCGAGCCTGCTGTTCTTCACTTTATCAGAGCGCAACACAACAAAACACGCACACACTGCAGCTGCCACATCGGGGGTGGGGGTCGGGGGGTGGGCTGGGGGGCGGAAGGCCCCCCGTCTCTCAACGGCATGGCCCAGACATGTCGGGGTGTGGGAGGGCGGGAGGGGTGGCACACTGATAACTGGCTTAGGCACAAGCGGATCGAGCCTGGCACGATCATGCTGCAATTTCGCCCCACACTGCACACACGTGAAATTTGCATTTTTTTCCAGAAACTTTTTCTTGTCAAGGGGGGGACGGGGGGGGGGAGGGCCGCACTTTGATAAGAGATGAAGGAGGGACAATGAAAAAATACTACGAGAAACACTTGGCCTCTATGCTGTGAGTGTTGCATTGGACGCTTCCACCTGTTGAACGGGCTCCACCTCTTGCACTTTGAACCCCCCCCCCCCCATATTTTTTTTTGATTTGACAACTCCGGTTTGGTGTACCTCGATGAGCTTACCTTACCTTGTCGTCGGACACAACATATCATCGTTGTCCCAAACCCCGTAACCCACGTGAAGTGGATCATCTGAAGTGCAGAATGAGGTGGAGCAGGTGGAGCACGAAACATAAGTAAACCATAGCAAGAGAGGCCAGCAGCAGTCCCGAGTCCATCGCGTTCCTCGTAGCATTTCCCGTACCACACAGGTGTGTTATGTGCAAAATACTACGAGAAACACTTGGCCTCTATGCTGTGAGTGTTGCATTGGACGCTTCCACCCAGGACCCTTAGGACCCAAGGACTTAGGGACGCCGCGCGAACGGTCTACTATTGAAGTGATCAGGCTCCGTCGCCCATCGTATGCATCCCTCCGATGGTAATGTACCGCTTTCTACGTTGTCACGAGCACCTTGTACGGAAAACGATCGAACCTCACTCGCTGAGGGGATCCGCCTGCCTCGGCCGTGTGCCGCCGTCGTGTGGTCAGCCTCGTGATCCTTGGTGTGCCCTATCGACAACATGCCTGTCTCTCCAGTTGCCGCACCCGGCGAGAGAGTTGATGCGTCTCAACCCGGCGAAACTAAGGGGGCAAAGGTTGCACACAGCCCCGCCTGTGCTGCAACCACCCGCTCTTGGCTGACCCCCGACGTCTGGTGCGTTTCCCACTCCGGGTATTTGAATCCTCACCCTGTACCTCTTCAGGATCCTCCATCCCCTGGGGAACCCTTCCCCTCGAGGCTTCTTCACGTCTCCGACATATTGGTGTGTGCCCACATGACCCTTCTTCCTGACATCCTCGATGTCGTTTTGCACCCCGGGCGATGCACTGAGACGGCCGTATCCAGGTAGTCAGTGGCCATGCCCAGCCCCTCAGCGTGACAGTCCTCTGGTGCGCTCCCAGCACCACCACCGCGACGCTCGTGCATATTCAGCCACCATGACCCGGCAGCTCTCGCCTGGGGACAGGGCTCGGCGGATCGAGAAATCACAGTCTGAAACTCGCCTCCCAGCTCCTCCGCAGCAGTCTACTGTCCGGCCGTCTTAAACTCTCGCCCTTCGGGAGCCCGGCCAACACCCGGTGCTTTCCGGCGTGATCTCGATCGCTCTGTGGCTCTCTGTGTCCTCTCCGGTCTTCGCTGGCTGCGAGCGAGTTGCGGGGTGAAGCCCAACGCGCCTCTTCATGGCGCACTGGAGACGCTGCATGGAGTGCCCAGGGGTAGGTGTGAGAGGTGCCGGCCCTTCTGGGTGAAAGAGGGCGATCGCGCGCACTGTCGTCTCCTGAACTCCGCTCGAGCGGTGGACAACACGTTCCTGCGGCCCCCTTCCCACTGGGCTGATCCCCACTGTACCTGCCCCATCGCCCGCCTCGTAGACAGCGCATCAAACGGAGGCCCTGTGGCCCCACGTGGCGTCGATTCAGTGGTAACGCCCGGACTCAGTGTGGAGGGCGTATTTCCCGGTGCGTGAGGAAATTCGAGGCCCTGGAGGTGTGGGCATGCCAGAAGGATTCTCGGAGTCGCCTTCTTAATGAGAGAGGTGAGTCCCCGCGGACCGGAGCTTGTCGCACGCTGCAGTCGCTGTTCGGGCTTGTCGAGTAGGCTGCTGGGTACTCGGGAAGACTGGCTGACTGCCCCCCAACCTTGTGGAATGATCTCGGCCCGCTGCCATGGCTGCGGTTTCGGTGGACCCCCTCAGCGGCGGCACCGCTGACACAGGCGATGCGGACGCGTCTCTCAGTCGCTGCTTCTTTTGCTCCCCGAGCAGTGCAGCTTGGGAGAGCGTCTCGGCTGTGTTGGATACCTGATCTCTGTGTATGTCCCACGGCACCTCGCAGGTGTCCAGTCAGCAGCTCCCCTTCCCTACATGGAACTGTGAGGTCGTACGTCTCAACACCGGGCCACAGACGCCCGGAACTCCCCCTGACCCCTGTGAATAATGCAGGCTTGAATGTGTGTCCCCCGGCAGGGAGACTATGCTTCGACGGAGTATGCCCCGCTTGGGGCGTGTGCGGGCATCCGCTTGACGCCGGGGTGCGCGTAGTCGGCATTCGCGCAGATAAGCTGGGCACGACAGACGTGCCGGCTTCTCAGGGGCGTGTCCGGGGGCGTTGCATTGGTACACGAAAACTGTCGCCCTCGGAAAGCTCACGTCGCGTCACCGTGCTCGAGCTGGATCTGGCAGGCTGTGTGTGACAGGCCACCCTTCCGCCTTCAGGTGCCGTCGCTCGGGCAAAAAAGGTGTATTTCTCAATCAAGAGAGTATGCCCCTCACGATTGTGGCACGATTGTGTCTCCCCGGGTCAGGCTCGGTATTCCAGTCGAAAGCGTAAATGCCCCTCGGTACTGTGCTGGGCGGGGTTGTGTCTCGGTCAGGAGAGGAGGTGCCCCTCAGGCAAAATCCTGCGTCTCGCGGTCGGGAGTGAGTGCCCCTCGGCAGGAATGTGTCTCGGCCAGGTGTCCCTCAGGCAGGGAATGTAATGTCTCGGCCCGGTGTCCCTCGGGCATGAATGTGCGTCTTGGCCAGGTGCCCCTCAGGCAGGGTGCCCCGTAGGCGGAAGTGTATGTCGCGGCCAGATGCCCCTCAGGCAGGGTGCCCCGTAGGCGGAAATGTATGTCTTGACCAGGTGCCCCTCGGGCAGGGTGCCTCGTAGGCGGAAGTGTATGTCTTGGCCAGGTGCCCCTCGGGCAGGGTGCCTCGTAGGCGGAAGTGTCTGTCTTGGCCAGGTGCCCCTCGGGCAGGGTGCCTCGTAGGCGGAAGTGTATGTCTTGGCCAGGTGCCCCTCGGGCAGGGTGCCTCGTAGGCAGAGGTGTCTGTCTTGGCCAGGTGCCCCTCGGGCAGGGTGCCCCGTAGGCGGAAGTGTGTGTCTTGACCAGGTGCCCCTCGGGCAGGGTGCCTCGTAGGCGGAAATGTATGTCTTGGCCAGGTGCTCCTCAGGCAGGGTGCCCCGCAAGCGTAAGCTGTAGGTATGTCGTGGCCAGGTGCCCCTCAGGCAGGTAATGTCTCGGCGAGATGCCCCTCGGGCAGGAAAAATGCGTCTCGGCTAGGTGCCCCTCAGGCAGAAGTGGGTGTCTCGGTCCGATGCTCCTCGGCAAGATCGTGTCTCGGTCAGGAAAGTAGGAGTTGGATATCACTGACGTCACTTTGCTGCATCAGTATCGACCCATTTATCAGCACCCGACTGTTGCTCTTGGTCCCGCCTTTGTCAGCGCCTCTGTGACGGAACCTCCAGCTGAAGTATGCGTTTGGAAACCTTGAGCGCGATCAAGCGTGAAGCAGGTTTTCGGCGAGGCGCGGTGATAGTCTCGATGGCTGATGGGAATGTCCTCAATCCGCTGCGGCCACGGGCGCAGCGCTGTCCCGCTGTCACGTTCATAAGCGGCGGAGGACCACCTTGAACACCACGGCGTCATCATCCCCATCTTTTTGCGCCCCTCCTTCGTGCTGATCCCCCCGTGCACCTCGCCGTCATTTATTAGAACCAGTGCGTGGGGGTGTTGTTGTCCTCAACCGCGGCTTCGGCCCTCTTGAGACCTGACACGAGCATGGTGTGAGGGTCGTCTTCTCGGTCGGGATTTGGTGCCCCTCGGGCAAGATTGTGTATCTCTCGGTCGGGAGAGCGGGTGCCCCTCGGGCAAAATTTTTGTCTCGGTCAGGAGAACAGGTGCCCCTCGGGCGAGATGCTGCGTCTCTCGGTCGGGAGAGTGGGTGCCCCTCGGGCATAGTTTTGTCTCGGTCAGGATAACGGGTGCCCCTCGGGCAAAACTGCGTGTCTCTCGGTCGGGAGAGTGAGTGCCCCTCGGGCAGAATATTGTCTCGGTCAGGAGAACAGGTGCCCCTCGGGCGAGATGCTGCGTCTCTCGGTCGGGAGAGTGGATGCCCCTCGGGCAGAATATTGTCTCGGTCAGGAGAACAGGTGCCCCTCGGGCAAGACTGCGTGTGCAAGACTGCGTGTCTCTCGGTCGGGAGAGTGGGTGCCCCTCGGGCAAAAATTTTGTCTCGGTCAGGAGAACAGGTGCCCCTCGGGCGAGATGCTGCGTCTCTCGGTCGGGAGAGTGGGTGCCCCTCGGGCAGAATATTGTCTCGGTCAGGAGAACAGGTGCCCCTCGGGCAAGACTGCGTGTCTCTCGGTCGGGAGAGTGGGTGCCCCTCGGGCAAAAATTTTGTCTCGGTCAGGAGAACAGGTGCCCCTCGGGCGAGATGCTGCGTCTCTCGGTCGGGAGAGTGGGTGCCCCTCGGGCAGAATATTGTCTCGGTCAGGAGAACAGGTGCCCCTCGGGCAAAACTGCGTGTCTCTCGGTCGGGAGAGTGAGTGCCCCTCGGGCAGAATATTGTCTCGGTCAGGAAACCAGGTGCCCCTCGGGCAAGACTGCGTGTCTCTCGGTCAGGAGAGTGGGTGCCCCTCGGGCAGGGTAGAATGCTGCGTCTCTCGGACGGTCAGATCGTGTGTCCCTCAGTCAGGAGAGGAGGTCTCGGTCGCTAAAAACGCGCCCCCTCGGGCAGAGTGATTGTGTCATCGCTGTTGTGTCACACCAATTGCCTCTCGGGCGGTGTGTCTTTTTTGATTTGACAACTCCGGTTTGGTGTACCTCGATGAGCTTACCTTACCTTGTCGTCGGACACAACATATCATCGTTGTCCCAAACCCCGTAACCCACGTGAAGTGGATCATCTGAAGTGCAGAATGAGGTGGAGCAGGTGGAGCACGAAACATAAGTAAACCATAGCAAGAGAGGCCAGCAGCAGTCCCGAGTCCATCGCGTTCCTCGTAGCATTTCCCGTACCACACAGGTGTGTTATGTGCAAAAACAAACCGACAAAAAAACACACCAACACAGGGGTTCGTGATAAGATATAATATTTCAAAGAAAAGGGGGCCGTGGAGGCTGCGCGTGCCACTGGGCACGAGAGACTCGCGCCGCTTTGCGGCAGCATTTTTTTTGCCTTTTTGGCCCAGTCCCAGAAAGAGATCGTGGTGATGTCGCTTCTGTGAACACACCACCCGCAGCATTGGGAGGTGTGGTGACCACGCTTCTGAGTGAGGAACCATCGCCCACTATTGTGTGCTGTACACACATGGTGGTGGTGGTATCAACAGTGTTCGCTCGGTGCAAACCTAAAAGATTAACGTGCGTAGGCAGGGCAGATCACCTCAAGGGCATGTGCCTCGGTGTGCTCTACACGACTCCAGTCGATTAACGTGTGGGTGTGTGCGAGACACAGGGGCTTATTGTGTGAGCCAGTGCTGCCAGGGCTATACTGACCCCGCCCCCCAACCCCCCCCACCACCAAAAGTGCCACCGACCCTTTCCAAAAAAAAGCTTCACGTGTGCGTGTGTGCGTGTGTCCAGGTGATGGGCTGCTTGATGTGTTTATCTATTTCTGTTCTCAAAAAAAATAACGGACGGTGGGGCGCGTCGGGAGCGGGGGGGGGGCATTGCGTGGGGTGTGGGGGAGGGTGTGTGTGTGTGATCACTGCCGTGCAGCAGAGAGGGAGAGAGGGGGGGGGGGGGGCTGGGGAGGAGGGGGGGGTGGTGTGTGGTGTGTGGGAAACCACGACCCCCCCCCTCCAGCCCCGGTGTTCGTTCTGGTTCCTGATGTTGCTGATGTTTCTGCCAGGTGATTATGAGTGTAGTGGCAGGTACAAGGTGGGTGAGAGAGAGAGTCGAGGGTGTAGGTGGGTTGGTGTGGGCCAGGCTCGTAGCGCATGTGGGGCACATACGGTGTGTGGTGCCTCGCTCTGATCCCTGCAAGGGACTGAGAGACGTGCTGGATATGACGACAAGGCACTGTCCCCAGTCCTTGAGACACGAATCATGTGACATGCAAGCAAAGGAAATACTGCACACCGCCCGTGGTCCAAGTCTTGACGGGGGCGAACAAAATTTCGAAGTTTCGCCGATCGCTACAGAACTCAAACTAAAAGGAATGGTTATCTAACCAGGGGGGGGGGGGGGTGAAATGCCCTGAGATTTTAGAGGATTTGATTCTCTTTTGGCTGTCGCTTCGCAACCTCAGCAGCACCCAGGCAGGATGCGAGTCGTCCTTCATTGCAGAAAAAGAAGAAATCCCATATTTGTTGCGCGCGGGAAGTTTGGAAAACAGAGAAATGGGCAGGCACACAATCGTATAGCATTGGGGGCTGAAATCTGTCAAGTTGTCTTCTCGACGACCAGCAGACGACCTGATCAAACACTCAAAAGATTTACGGGGGTTTGGGGGACGTCTTGAAAGAAAACCAAAAGAGGGCTGCAAGAGCAAAAAAATGCAAAAATCCATGGATCTCTCTGCACACCTTGGACTGGTGTTGCCCATCAAAATCACTGAAGATCAGTGGCACGTCCGCATTGTTGTACAAGTCATTGCCCAATCAGATGAACGGAACAGCGCGAGAACTCCACCTTGAACAGCGATCTCCTGCCTGCAGAACTTCCTGCACTTCTGCAGGAGGAGAGCCGGTACAGGCAGGTCGCATGCTCGGAGCAGAGTGCCACCGCCTGAAGAGGACATGCTGTTGTGAGCAGGCATGACATCGATATCAACCGACAAGGGTTCTTGATACCGAAGGCATCGATATTAGTATCGAGAAGGCATAAGAAGTGGCAAATCCCTACCGAAAATTTTCTGACCCATGGAGGTCTGCATGCCCCTGTATCTTTTTTGGTATCGACGACCAGAGACTGATTCGTACGAAAACGGCCATACTTGGCACGCGCAGAGGAAAAGAATGCCTTGATTATTCATGAGTTGGCGTGTTGGGATGCAATTCCTGGCGCATCTTGCACCGGGGATGCATCCTTGAAAACAACACGGAAACAGCAACTGTACGGAGTTAGTAACCGGAAGGGAAAGCTAGGTGCGGCAGAACCGAGCAGGGGGAAAATGGGGTGCGTTTTGCGGCGAGGCAGGTGGGGGGCACACCGAAAGGCTTCTATGATAGGATGGCCTTTTGGACCCCGCCTGAGCAGGCAGGGGGCAGGCAGGGTGGCGTGTGGCGACCGCATCAAGACCACCAGGGTACTCAGTGCGGTCTACACTCCAACCTGCGACAAAAGACTCGCGCGTGCGCGTGAATCGAATGTGGCATTCTTTTTGCTACACATCAGCCAAACAAACCAATAAAAGATCATTTCCACCTCGGGTCTCGGCATCTCCCCCCCCGGGGAAACTCATCAAAACACTGCATACTTCGCAACCTCTATTCTTCAAACAAATTACATCTGCAGATTTTCACGCCCGGCTGAGCATACGATATTACCGCAAAGTTCTTCTTCTTCCGATGTTTTGATCATTCCGATTTCGAAACAATTGGCCATTACTGCACCGGTGCCTCTGTCCGGTGGACTCCGACGGGTTGCCTACCCGCCCTTCTGCATCAGGAAGCCTAATTCAGGAAGGGCAATAGACATCACTGGGACAGGGCTGGTCACATCACATGGCTCATTTTTCATTGAGATAGACAATTGTCTGACGACGGGAACAGCCAGGAATCACAGGGAGGGCGGGATGCGTCCTGCACGAAATGCACCCCCTCCCCTCCCCAGAGCTTTCGGACGAGACCTGCAGACCACCCCACTGGTCACCGGCGAAGAACAGTGGTGCGGGAATAAAACCAGACCTACAACAAGAAGAGCGCTGCGGAACAAAATATACAATGCGGCGATTTACCCCATATGACAGCGGCCTCCGGGAGGTCGGGAAGACCCACCGCCGATTGCACTATTTCCTACGATCCTGCGAAATTGGCATTCGACACACATCAGTTAGGTGAGGGGGGGGGGGGAGGGCGCTGTGATCCCGGAGGGAACCTTTTGGCCTCCCCCGCCCTTTCACCAACAGTGCAAGTCTTGTCCGAGACGAGATCAGACCAATTCCTTTTTTGTGGGGGAGGGGGGGCTTCCCCCACTTCGTAACTTTTTATATACTGGGCGGGGGAAGCAGCTGTGTGTAGCAGCTGTGGCACACAGACACGTGAATATTTTTAGACGAGTGCAGGAGCACACTGAGCGCCTGCTCTTGATGTGATCTCCAGACACTGTCGCGCGGCACACCCAGACACATCGAATGGCTCAGCTCTGCTAGCTAGACGAGAGCAGGTCCGCGTCAGGCCTCGGCATGGAGAACGGGGGTGGGGTGGGGTGAGCGGGCAGAACGGCAGCGCCACGCATGCCCCTGGCACACGGAGTCAGCATCCGCAATACTCGGGGCACACACAACACCCAGAAAGCGTACACAGCCCTGTGGCGTGCGTGTCTTTGACAAGACGAATGCGGGAACACACATATGCGCCCGTATCGCTGTGGCCAAGATATTCTTCAGGCGGGGTGAAAAAAATTTGCTCCAAACTATACAGAGAGAGTGAGAGAGACACCTCGGAAATATCCCCCGCCCCGCCTCCTCTGTGCTGCCACCCCCACACAACAGCCCAACGCCAGCCAACCGCAACTGAAAACAAAAAGGACAGACAGCTGTGAAACAGAGCGCCAGAAGACAGAGAAGACAAAAAAACACCCGCAAGGAGGGGCCGGTCGTGCACAATGCTACCCGTCACGATTACCACGTGAAGCGTCTGGGGGAGAGGGGGGTATTTTCTTTTTGGAATGCACCCACACTATGCCTGAGAAAACTGGGCCTGGTGGAGACCCAAAGACGGTGAGGGGGGTACGCCTGCCCACCTTGCCCCAACCGCCTTTCCCCCGAGCAGGTGCTGCGGAGAGATTTTGAAGCCCCCCCCCCCCCCTGCATTTTATTTTGTTTCGCTGCAGATTTTTCACCACTCTTTTATATTCGTGTCGACTACACACTACCACAGGCGCTGTGAGAGCTCGGCCGACCCCACAGACACGTTTTTTTTGAACGATTTTCGAACGGTTTTTGGCCGTGCTTGTCGCGTCCCCGGTGAGGGGGAACTTTTTTCACGAAGCGGGCCTTCGCTCTGTGTCAAACTGCGTCGGTTTGTCCCCCTTGTTGTGAGGCGACGGGGGGGCTTCAATCCCACTCAGCCCGCAGGGGCGGGTGTGGGATGGGGGGGGGCGGGGGCGCGGGGTGAGGGTGGGTGGGGGGTGAGAGGGCGTGGGGGTGTGGAGGTGTGTTTTGTTTGCAATGTTCGCAAAGCCTTCTCTCCCCCCCCCCCACGCCCTCTCACCCCCCACCCACCCTCACCCCGCGCCCCCGCCCCCCCCCATCCCACACCCGCCCCTGCGGGCTGAGTGGGATTGAAGCCCCCCCCCCCAGGGGGGTTGAGCTTCTCCCCCCCCCTTTTTTTGACGGTACGCCAAACCAGACGGTTTTTTTTACAGAACGCCAGAACGAAAGATGTGGGAAAGGGCAGAAAAACGCATGAAGAAAAAAAAAAGGAGGCGCTTTTTTTTTTGTTGTTGTTGTGCCAAAAAAATGTTTGGCTGTTTCGGTGGGGGTTGTTGTTTTTGTTGTTGTTCATGGGGTTTCTGATATTTTTTGCGGGAAATCCGGGCTCAGATGACAACAGCTGTGGGGAGAGTGGAAGTGGGTGTGTCTGGGCGACACGGGTTGATTGGCACTCCGCCTGTCGCAGCAAGCGGTGAGGGGCGCTGGGTGGGCGGCGGCACCGGCAGCAGAGGCAGTCAAAAGGGGTTATGCGCCCTGGAAGGCATACACTGCACTTCTCCATCCTTCTCCACGGATTCAACCTCGCTCACACCAGGTGCCCCTCCAGGCCCCACTTCCGCACCCTGCCCGTCGTCGTCATACGCGTAGCCAGCCTCAGGCAAAGCCTCCTGACCATCTTCGCCTTCTGTGCCCTCGATACACACCCCAACCAGGTCGGCGATAGAGGGAAGCGCATCCAGGTCGTAGGGCTGCAGCTGTGTCGCAGGCGACCCCGCGGCAGCAAGATCAGAGATGGTGTGCACTGTGTCCGCCAGCTCAGGGCGCGAGTCATCCTGAGTGTGTTCATAGGGTTCGGAGGTGGAAGTCACTGAAACAAGACAGGGGGTCACACACACGCACAGCTGTGGCAACTCCATGTCTTCTTCGACCGATTTCTCAAACTTCGCGAAAAAGAAAAACCTGAGGGCTGCTGGCATACCGTGAAGGTGAAGGAGACGGAGGTGACCCCCCGCGACAGCAGCATGATGTCTGACAGGGTTTTGACGGGGCGGCCGTCGATGTGCGTCACCGTCTTCCCCAGGAAGCGTTGGAAGTCGGCGCGGTCCCCCACAGAGTGCTCTGTGACGGACTGCAGGACGTTGTGCTCCACAAAGTGGAGACCCATCGACTCGTCGGGCCTCTTCCGCAGCACCGCGACGAGGCTGTTGAGGGGGCGGAACGACAGGCGGGAGAAGGTGTTGCGGCTGAGGATCTGGTTGATGTCCATCTTCCCGACCGCCTCGCCGTTGACGCTCAGCAGCTCGCGCCCGATGAAGCGGCGGATGCACCCACGCGACGCGGGGGACGAGTCATCCACCCTCTCCAGCACGCCTGCCTGCCAACTGCAGCCGGACGTCTCGCCGTCGCAGTGGATGAGGTCGCCCTCATCCACACCGGGCATGACAGCATGCTCGCTGATCAGCATGTCGCCATCTGCGGGGTGGACATGTGTGTGGCATCAAGAAGCGTCAAATGCATACCTGCCGTGGTGAGCGACACCCACCCTTCGATGGGTGCGACCACCTTAGCGCGCCGGCCCACCACCTCGCAGATGTCGACCAGCGTGCCTTGCACCAGCGTGCCAACCTCGTTTGTTGTGAAGGCCTCGCCCTCGCGGGCAACAGACCCACACTCGCCGACGACCTTGCCACGACCGGGCAGCAGCAGCACGCACTGTGGGGGTGGGGGTGGTTTGGCAGGGCAGACGGAGGGGGTGGGGTGGGGGGGAGGGCAACAAAAAGAGGACACTGCGGGCCGTACCTCGGTTGTGGGTGGGTACTGCGTTGTCGGGGAGGGGCACTCCGCCGAGGGGGGCGGCATGGGCTTCGACCCGTCGATGTGGGACTCGATCCACGCCAGCACCGCCTCCGCGCGCCCCTGCTCCGACAGGTGGCCCAGCCACAGCATCCAGTCGCGCAGCGGCACCTCCTGGTTGCACGCACGCACCAACTCCTTGAGGTGCTGCCGCGCCGTCAGCTTGGTCAGCCGCAGGCAGCAGATCAAATCGCTGAACGTGAGGCACGTCGGCTGCGTGTCATTGGAGTCACTCTGCCGTGTGGCGAACCCACCCTGATCCCCACCGTTTGCCGACACGGCACAGTCGAAGTGATGCATCCCGTTCGCACCGTTGGCAACCCCGTTGCTGAACTTCGGCGTCGACGACTTCATCGACCCCATCGGGCTCGCCGTCTCCGAGGCCTCTGTCGCCAGCACGCACAGCTTGAGGTACGACTCGTATGCCCGCTTGTAGCGCTGCCGGATGTCCTCCGCCAAAAGGCCCTGCGACGCAGCGCCCGCCTCCCTCATGGAGATGCTGGTGTTCTCCCAGCAGCCCCCCTCCACACTGCCAGGGCGTGCCCTCGCCACGATGTCCTCAGGGGGGTCGAAGAATGTCCACTGCACGGAGTAGATGCAGTCCTCGCTGCTGCCGGGGTCTTTGCACACGCGTGAGCTGCGGATGCAGCACGGGTGGTATGCGCCGCCCCACAGCGCAGCAGCGGTGTCGCCCTCCTGCACACCCCCGGTGTCGAAGAAGGGTGCTGGGATGGGGGGGTGCGGCAGAGGCGGGCACACGACAAGGCGCAAGGTTGGGGCCGTCGCAGCCACGATATACTTCGTGAAACACTCGAGGCTGCTGATCGACACGCCATCCACGGAGTGGAGCACCTCCCGATCTGACACGGGAGCCCCCTTTGCGGCGGACGTCACCACCACGCCAGTGGGTGACTGCCCCCACTGCACGGAGACATCTTCGATAGGCATGATCACCTCCTTCCCGCGGGCCCGGCGCCACACCACACCGTCTGCCCAGACGACCCGCTCATTCGTGACAGCGTGAACCTTCACACCGTCGAGAGCGAGGAGGCCGCTCTCCCCGACATGGCAGAGCGCCTTGATCATGATGATCCCATTCGGCTGCGTCTCCCGCACGTTGAGGTCCTGCACATCCCAGGTGGCACGCGCCCCGTCATACCACCGCCCCTGGAGGCACTTCGCGGTGTACATCGCGTCGGGAGTCTTGATATAGTCCGGCCTGACGCCGTGCTGCACCGCACGGTTCCTCCCATACTCGATGTCGCATGTGCCTTCGGAGTAGAGTTCCGACACCACCCCCGTGATCCACCGACCGTCCTGGTTGAACAGAACGTCTGCCCCAACAGGTGCCTTGTGGAAGTCACCCGGCACAGACACGGTCCGCTCCGCGAGTTTCAGGCGGACGCATTTCCGCTCGCCCGCGCTGTACACCCGCTGCGTGGTGTTGAGTGTGTGGGTCGAGGTGACGGTGCTGTTCCTGCTCCCAACAGGCCCCATCCCCAGCCGGGAGTTGGTGGAGCTGGCAGCACTGCCACTCTCGTGCCTCACAACCTCCACAGGGTTATACGCTGGCCGATCGTACTCTTGCTTCACGCTTTGCTGATGTGCTTGGGACGCGCACACCTGTGGGCGCGTCTCCTCTGACCCAGCTGTTGAGACTTCATGCACGTCCACCTTCTTCTCTGACCGCGTTGTCGGGGCAGGGCGCTCCTCGTTCTTCTTTGAGCGGCACCAACAGAAAATCATCTTGTCGGAGGACCGCCGGTGGGGCGAGGAAGGGGAGGAGAGGGGAGGGAGGGGGTGTGGAAAGAGGGGGGAGGGGAGAAAAGAGAAGCAACCTTTACCTTCCAGCTACAACCGCTCTGATAAAACTGTTCTGCTGTTGCGTTGACACTTCTACACTGGGGGGAGTGGGGGGAGGGGAGGAGGAGGGAAATTCCTTTTGCCGATCCCGAGCAGAGATCCGCCACACACACACACACTCACACGTACTCACTCACTCACTCAACTCACTCAAAACCCACTCAGCGGTTGCTCCGGCCACAGCACGCAGCAAACACGCCGCAGATTCCCCTCGCTCTCAGGCTCGGTACAAAAAAATGGGGGGGTGGGGGAAGAGAGAGAGAGAGAAAGAAGCGGCGAGTGGGTGGGGCCGTGTGTTTGTGGAGGGGGGGGGGGGGTCCCAGAGAGAGAGAGAGAGAGAGCAGCGCGTGTGCCTTGCGTGCACACGAGGGGGGGTCACCCACCCCTTTTTGTTCTCTACTTCTGCTTTGATTACTCAAATTCGTGTGCTTCTCCGTTTACTACTTTTGTGGTGTGTTCTTTTGATTTGGCGCGGGAACAACAGGATGGGTCCGTGTTCTCTTGTTTCTCCGCGCCTGCGTCACATGCAGCACATGGCAATCCACATCAGCCCCACGGCACCCCGTGAGGGGTAGTGAGCCTGTTGGTGGTGGTGGTGGTGTGGGGCAGACGAGACAACACTGACGTAACTGTGGCTATGGTGCAACAACAGAGAGGGTAGCAGGTGGTGTGTTGGGATGGTATCTAATCGCGAGAATGTGTGTCGGCGACGGGTGGCTGGGGGAGAGGGGGTGGGGGCCGAGGCACCTGCGGCGGTATTTTTTTAATGCCAGAATCTGCGGAGGATGCTGCAGGAAATACCCCCTATGGTTTGGCCTCTGGTTGATAATGCTGCCAGCAACACACATGATTCTGACCCAGGCCCTGAGGTGCAGGTGAAGCAAGGGAGCAGCAAGCAAGTGGTGGTGGTGGTGGTGGGGTGGGGGCGACGAAATATAAGTGAACACATGAGAACGAGACCCAGCAGCAACCCTCCCCCGAGTCCGCCGCATCACCAAAAGAAGCATATCCGTTGCCAATGCTGGTGTGTTTTGTACAAAGAAAGGGTGCCACCTGCGCTCATTCCTGCACTTTGAACTTCTCTTCTTTGGTCCAGAGCTTCCCATGCGAATCTGCTGTGGAATCGTGGATCTCACAACGAAGAACCTGCTTCTTCATGCGACGGATCCATTGTATACTCACACGTCTGATCGAGGTCAGCAGGGCGAAAGTGTGCACACACCCTCGCATGGTGCATAGAGTTGCATGTCACAGCTCACCCAGAACTGAATCCCACGCAGACACACACACACCTGGATGCGTGGATGCACGCAAGCCAGAGCGGAGCCCTGTGCAAAAGGTTTCTGGGGGTTCGGCCACCAGTCTCAACCATCTAGTGAAAAATCTACCCCCTCCCCTCACAGGCACAAGACCCACCACAGGGGGCTCTCCAAGAGGGCGGGGCTCGAGAAAGCCCCAACCCGGATCCCCTGCCACCCGGCACCACCTCCCCCCCCACACACACACACACAGGTGATGCGGGCGATAGTTGGGCCACTTAGGACATCGCGCAGAAAGGCTCGATATGTCTCGAAGGCGCAGGTGGGGGCTAGGTAGGAAAGCGGAAGGGCAGGACGGCACCTCCACAGTGCGATGATGCAATGAGCTAGGGGGCTAGGGGCCAGGAGGAGGGGCGGAGGTGGGGGGTCAGCCCCCCGCTACGTATAGGGGGTGTCATCTGTGTCGCTCCACTCCACTCCAGCCCTCTCCCACCCTGCCCACCTCTCTTCTCCATGCATCACATCAGGCCCACCCAACGCGCAGGCGCTTCGACGTCGATGCTGATGACGTGGGTCGAGAAGTAGTGCACGGCGCCTCCCAGGAAGTACGACACCCCGACGCACAGCAGGAAGGTGACCAGCTGCCGCTGGATAGCCGCAGACACCTCGATGGAGGCGAAGCGCGAGATAATGAACCCGATGAAGGCGACGAAGAAGAGAGACAGGAGGACCGTGCCGGATGCTGCGGCGATGGGGGTGGAGGTGAAGGGCATGACCCAGGGCAGCAGCGGGAGCAGCCCGCCGAAGGAGGTCCACAGGGCGCCCTTCAGCGCCTCGAGGGTGGGTTCCTCGTCGGCACGCTCCGGGTCCAGCCCCAGCTCCAGCTCTGCGTGCATCCGCAGCTCCATCAGTTTCCGCTGCTCCCCCGTGCAGCCGTGGATGTCCCGCCTGATCGCCTCGCGCGTGTCTGTCGAGAACTGGCACACCTGCCGCGTCAGCAGGTCCATCAGGTGCTCCTCTTCCTCCTCCGGGTACTGCCGCAGGTGGTGCTCCTCCTTCTCCAGCTCCTCCTTTTCACGCTCGTTCTGCAGGTGGGTTGTGATCCAGAAGCTGCTGGCTCCCTTGACTGCGATGGAGATGACGCCGGTCAGCCCGGCGGCGATCTGTTGAAGGTCGGATGTAGGGGGAGGGGGAGGGGGTGGCGGGGGGTAGGGTGAGGCGTGCACCCACCCCCGCCCCATCCCACCCGAAGGCGAGCAGCGTGGCCTCATACCACACGGCTCAGATCCGCGCCTGTTGCGGCGCACACTGCTGACAGGATGCAAGCGCTGGCGAGGAACCCGTCATTCGCTGAGAAGACGTTCGCCCTGACATTGTCGTCGCCCAGGTTAAAATGTTCGTCCTGAAACGGCCTGTGTATGTGAGTGTGGCAGTGGCAGTGGGTAACAAAACTCCGAACCTACCCCGCGTGCGCTATCCGGGGGTACCGCCTCCGGCAACACCGCACCCGAAGCCCCACCCACCCCAGACTGCAGGGATACAGAAGGCATACACCGGTGAGATTGTGTCGCGTGGGCCACCCATCCTGCGGCCCGACTGTGTGGCGGGCCCTCCACCCGCGCTGCCCACAATGTGAGAGGTGTGCGCTGCGCAACGCCACCAGCTCTTCTGTGTGTGTGGCCTGATGGGTGGTGGGGTGTGGTACTGCCTCAGATGCTGCGAAGCGAGTGGCGCCCAGCAATCATCGAATAGCTGCCGCTATGACAAGACAGGGCCAAAGTCGGAGAAATCAGGGGTGCAGAGACAAGGCAGAGGCAAGCAAGGGGGTGCGCGGGTGTGGGAGAGCAACTGCCGTGCCCTTGTCTGTGGAGGATGTATACCTCATGTTCTCCCGTTTCGTGCCTCCTTTTCCGATCATCGCCCCTGGCGCATGCCGCATACTGTTCCTGGGATTTTGCCGGGCAGGCAACCCAGAGCTCGTCGGGGGCTCCGAAGGCACTGCGCGAACCTTCCACGTCATACCACAGCACAATCCGGATCAACTGAGAATTTCGGAACAGAAAAGTCAGAACCGCATTGTAAGAATATCATGGGGACAACTCCCTCAAGTGCAGGCAGAGAGAAAGCTGTTTGTGCACACAAGCTGCTGGCAAAGCTGGCTCCACTCATGAGAACAAGCCGGGTGTCCCCCGAAACTGCTCTCAATTCTCAGGGTGGGGCGGGGAGCCAGAAGGACTTCCCACCCACCCTGTGGGTTTGTCTGGGGTAGCGTACCTCAGTTCAGTCTAAGACATACGCGTCCCGATTTCCCGCGGCACCCCTTTTCCTGAGCTGCACCCCCGGGTAACCCGACGGAAAGAGTGAGGGAGAACCAGCAGCCCGGGGGGGGGGGGGGGGGGGGGTGTCGGCGAAATAGCATTGGGATTGCCCAGGCTGGTGCCACCATTCTCCTGTGTGTTCACCCCCCGCCCCACCCCACCCCACCCCTTCTCAGTTGCTTTGGCGCCGCTTTGAACTCTCTGCGGCTGCCTGGTGCCGCTCTGCCGCCTTCTCCAAAATGACGGCAGCGTAGTCGGGGAACTCGTCAAGCACCTCCTCGAAGTGGACTTTTTTCAAGATGTACAGCTCACACACAGTGTGTGCCACGACGGTGGCAGTCCGCTTTGTCTGATAGATCAGAGCGACCTCGCCGAAGAAACAGCCGTCAGTGAGGGTGGCGACAACCTTGTCCTCTTTGCCCTCCTCCTCGATGACGATGTTGACGAAGCCGGACGAGATGAAGAACATCTCGGCACCCACGTCGCCCGTCTTGCAGATGTAAGCATTGCTCATGACAACGGATGGCTCCAGATGCAGGATGATGGCGTTCAGAAACTCGCGGCTCACATCTTTAAAGAGAGGCACCTTTTCGATGATCTCGTTGTTCACCAGCTTCGCTACCTCGAGGTGGAGGTAGACGGGCAGCTGCTCCAACAGCTGCTGCTCTTCAACACCCTTGCGTGTCAGCCACATGTAGTCGAAGTACTCCCTCACCTTCACCTGTGTGGCCTCTGGGAGGCGACGATACTTCATCCAGTCGTTGAAGGTGTCCATCCGTGTCCTGTGCGCCTGTGTTGTCGCCTCGATGCTGCTGACAAGCGAGCCGACGGTACCGATGACGTTAACGTACACCGACAGCCCGCACAGAGTCACGAGAATGGTGTACAGCGTCTCAGGCGTGCGCACCGGGATAGTGTTGCCGTAACCTGTCATGGAGATGAAGGCCCAGTAGACGGCACGGATGTACTTCTGTGGCACGGAGAGCTCGAACAGGTCGTAGTACCCCTGCCAATGCAGGGTCCGCCCCCCGGTGGGGTGGAGGGGGCTCTGGTTGACGAGTGTGGCGTTCTCATCGAACACATCCTCGTTGTCACCCTCCCACAGGAGCACCAGGAAGTAGCCGCACCCCAGCATGTGCGCCACGAACAGCATCGTCAGCGTGCTCTTCACCAGACGGATGATGTTGGTCGAGATCCGCGGGTTGTAGCTCTCAAACAGGCGGAAGTACATCCCCATATACACCATGCGCAGCAGCCGGTTCACCTGCAGCAGGAGGGTTTGCATAACATGATGGCTTTGCTGACTGCATGACCTGACCAAAAACCCCCCTCACGCCCCCCACCCACTCCCGCCCCTGCGTAAACATACCCGCGATATGGGATCGTACTGCGACAGGATCAGGGCCAGGATGTAGTCGATGGGCAGCCCTGCCAGCAGATCGAAGAAGAAGCCCCCAAGGAAGGCTTTGAAGTAGAGGCGCCTGATCTCCTTCTTCTTTGTGATGAAGAAGCCCTGCTGCGATACGGCTGTCCGCATCTTGACCCACATGTCGGTGAAGTGGAGCAGGTCGCACACAATGTCGATGGGCAGCCACGGGATGAGCGCCGATATCTCGAAGCAGATCCGGATGGGCAGAAAGACTGTGGTGTACACCAGCTGCGTGCACATGATGCAATACCAGGCACCCAGCATGGTGCTGCCATCCACCCACTCCTGCGGGTCCGTCGCAGGGTCGGGGTGGGGGTGCAGGATCTCGAGCCGCTTCAACAGCCACGACAGGCACCCCTCCCGCGCAGGCACGATCTCCCCAGAGCTGGGTGAGCTGTAAAGCCGCCCCCCGCCCCCCTGCGACGCGCCGCCGCCCATCGTCCGCATCTCCTCGCCCTCATCAGCCATCCTGCCTGCCCCCCCACCCCACCCCCCCGCCTCAGCGCCGCAGCCTCGCGACGTGCCCTACGCACCCCCTCCAACCCCCCAGCACACACCCCCTCTCGGGAGGCGGCCCGGGGGAGTGTCTTGGATATAGGGCAGCTTCGCACTACAGTGTCGTTACAGGCGAGGCACCCTCACGTGGAGGGGGGGCAGGGCTGCGCTAAACGTGGTAAACGTTTTCAACGTTCAACGTTTTAAACGTTTAACGTGGGGTTTGACTGCAGAAAAGTAGCGGATTTGCGTACGGTTGGTTGTTTGTTCTCACGTGGGGGGGGGGGGGGAGATGGGGGTCTTCGGTGGGAGTCCGGTGATGCTCCCCCACAGGCGCCTGTACAGCGCGCGGGTCCTAGTGTATATCCCTGGGGTGAGGTGGGGTGGTGAGGATTGGCATTGAGGTGTGTGAGTGATGGAAACAATGCGCGGGGGAGTGAATTGGGTGGGGAGGGGGAGGGAGGGGGTGCTAGTCGTGTGCATTTCAATAACGCAAAGCAGGGTCTTTCGTGGCGCTGTGCCCATCCTCCCCCCGGCGGAGAGAGGGGGACTAGGACACTGCTCTTTTTTTTTCACGAGTTGACAAAAGAAGACGGATGAGCCACATAAAATCCCCCCCCCCCAGAAGCTAAAACAGCACCGTCACGTGCTCCCAGAACACACACACCTCCGGTGGGGAGGGGGGGGGGGAGGAACAGGGCGGTGATTCTCGGAAACCCGAGCTTCACACCCCACCCCCCCGCCCCCTTTCAAATTGAAGGTGTATATTTTTTTTGAAATTTGGAGTATTTTTTTCAGTTCACCCCCCGCCCCCTTTTTTTTCATCCCCCTTTCTGAGTTATCCCCTTGCCCCTTATCTCTCCAGACACGAGCTAAGTTTTTTTTGCACCACAACACAGCAGCAAACACACGCCTTCCACCCCTGTCCTTGACCGACATGACCGACATCACATGCGAACCATGCATTGCCTCCTTGTCGGAGCAGCACGGCAGCAGATCTGCAGCCACTGTGGCCCTTTGGAGCACACAGCGGGTGGGAGGGTGGAGCTGCTATGTATGGGCATGGAGGGGATACGGGCTTTTCTTTGGAGCAGGGGGTGCACGCAGGGGGGGGAGCCACACAGCGATGACGTATTGGCATGAAAGCAGAAAGTGGGTTGCGGGGCAACCCACCCCGCTGCAATCCCCAAGACACTTCGCCTTCGAGCCGGAGGGGTGGTCTTCACACCCCCCCCCCCCCTTCCCATCCCGACCAGTGCACCCCCCTTGTGCCGAGACCTCCTCACCTCCACTGTGGAGCGAGCGTGCAGGAAGATGCAACACCAACCAACCACATGTCCTTTATGTTTCAACGACAAAAGGCGGGATGATTTGGGGGGTGCCACAGTCGGATCGCATCATTTGAAGAGGGGGCACGTGTTCTGCTGGATGTCTGCAAATTTTTTTGTTACAACGCTGATTACTACTGCCGAGGGGACCAAGAGCCCTCTCCCCCTCCCCCATTGTGAGATGTCTCGGGTGGCCCGCAGATTGCCTCTTCTGTGCTGATCGCTTCGCACAATGCGCGTAACAAATGTCATTTGTGCTGCAGCGATTGCGGCAAACGCCCCCATTGATGTGGTGGAAGATCCTCCCACACTACTGCTTACCCCATGGTATGTAGGGTCATGCATAGAAGTGATCCCTCTCTCACAACAAGGGCAGTTTGATTGTTTTTTTTTTGTGCGGCCTGTGTGGTTCAGGGTATATATAAGATAGACTTTTTTTCTGGCGCCGTTTTCCGGTTTTTCTGGTTTTGAAAATTTTTCGCGCGCGCCTTCGGCGCGCGCGACCCGCGCAAACCCTCCCAGAATCTGAGAGGGCCCGGTGCCTGCGCGCGTCCTGTCGTACTGAGGCTGCTTGGTGGGGCAGGCGCAGCAGCTGCTTTGAAAGTTTGGACTCTCGGCCAAAAAACCGGTCTGGTGTAATTTTTTTACGCAGGGGGGTCTGGGGGGCGGAGCCCCCCAGCCGCCGGAGGCCACGGTAGTGAACATCTGTTCCCTACAGTCTGGATTCGCTTGTAAGTAGGAAGGCTTCGCTGATCGCAGCCCGGCCAGCAGGAGATCACTGGTCCTTGAGGGTTCAACCTTCAGGGTGGAGGAGGACGGGGGAGCGACCACTCGTGACAGGTGTGCGTTGTGGGTGGAGTGGGTGCACGACAGAATGGCCAAAGGGTCCACGAGATCTCTGCACACATTCCGTTATCGAGGAGATGGGCTAGCTGTGACGACAGGCAACAAACAAATCTCATCTGTTAGTTGCCCCCAATAGGCTTGGCGACCTTCAAGACTGCTTGAAATTCGTTCGTGTTCTCGTCTCAGCCCTCCAGACAAGCAGATCTGTCTCGAGTTGGTGGGCTGTCGCCATGTATTCGATGGCACCGAGTGACGCTGCACAGAGGCAGACGACACGGTGAACTCCAGCGGAGGTTACCCTACCTCCGCTGGAGTACACCGTGTGTCTCCCATGAATCTCAACCAGCGGGAGTCTTAGCGTAAATTAGCTGGAAAATAGACTCCCGTCTTCAGTACAGACTGCAGTCTTAGACCCCTCTTAGACACTCGCTAGGGTGGCTGGAGTCCACCATGTGTGCACCTTCAAAACAGAAGAGACCTGCATGACGAGGGCATCACCACCCACCGGGCCACCCGCTAGGTCCATTTTTCTTCTCCGCTTCTCTGCCTTCTTTGGACTATTTGAGCTCTGTGCGGATCACGATGGGGTCACTTTCTATTTTTTTATGGCGTTTTTTCTGACTGTTCTACTGTCCCAAAGTCATAAAAAAACCCGCCAAAAATGAGACCGACCTTTTTTTTTTCCAGAAAACCGGGAACCGGGAAACCCTGGTTTTGAAAACCGGAAAACCAGACCTATCTTATCCCCTGGTGTGGTTGTCTTCGTCGTTTGTCTTCTTCGACCGGACATCCCCTTCTTCTGGAGACACCGATCTACTCCATGAACCTCGAGCTGATGCTGGAGCTTTCGGGAGCCTCTGCGAGTGGGTGGCCACGTTTTCTTAGGTGGACGCACCCAAAAGAAAATAAAGAAATAGAAAAAAACCCGAAAAGAGGTCGAGGCACCCGCTCCACTCCAGCACCATGGGGCTGAGGTTCACGGATCACACAGGTGAGGATCAGTCCTCTGTGAGGCGCTTATCCTGAAGACGAACCAGTTCCCCGGTCGGTCTCCAGAAACTCGGGCCGCGTCTGGCGCTGTATCGCCTCGGCGGGGCTGTCGTCCCTTACAGTCTTTTCTGTACGAGGTTTTCCACAGGCTGCACACCTGCCCCGCGGCTGTGTGGCAGTCTTCGCGGAGTGCAATGCGAAGGTCTGGCCTGACGTGGTGTGACTATTTAGACTCCGGGTGTCTCCACCCATCCTGGTCTGGGGAGCCTCGTTACCCAAGCAGTTTTCGGTCATGCCCTGGACCACGGCCGTGCTAGACTCCTGGTGCAGGCACCCGTCATGGTCCGGGGACGGCCCCCCCAGGCAGTTTAACGTCTTACCCAGGTCTTGTTTCCTCCGGAGGGTGGGGGGTCACACAGCGTCACACATGTGGGAGGAGAGAGGATGTTGCGAGTTGGTAGAAATCACACAACACGTAACCAGCTCAGTGGTTGAATTTGTGATTCCTCTGAAAAAGGCAATACGACGAGTCGGGTAGGAGGGGGCACAACGCCATCACGGGGAGGGGGGCAGGGCAGGTCACACGGGGTGTCGTTTGGCGTGTGGCGTCGTTCCGAAAACTACTGCTAGTCACACTCCGCGCGAAATTCGAGGAAAAAATTGAAGAAATTCCTGGAAAAAAAAATAACACCAAAGAAAAAGATGAAAACAGCAGGGATTCCGCTCTGTCGAACAGGCTGAGCAGGGCAAACGGGATTCTCTTTTGGCCTGCGGGTTCTGCCAGAGCAAGAGGCCACCCTTAGGGAAACAACAGCAATAAAAAAGCTTCCGCCGCGTGCCCCACTCCCCAGGATACCGGGCGCAACTAAATACCGGGAACACGGGAGGCAGCTGGCTACATCAGGCACGGAGTCTGGTGAAATCCTCGAAGGTCGACGGGCGCACCCCCCTGCTGGCCCCCCTGCATGCAGCACACCCCATCCCCCCCTGGGAATGGAACCTGGTGCTGCCACGAGTGCACATCCTGGCGACGCTGCCGGGGCTCACCGCCCCGAAGGCCGCCACCCCGAAAGACACCCTCCGGGACCTGGCAGAGCAGACCATCCAGGCCCTCCCGACGTGCGCCTGGCATGTCTACACCGACGGGTCAGTCTCCAACTCCACATCGCGGCAGCAACAGGGCGGCGCGGGCGCAGCGGTGTACAGCATGCCGGAGGGCCGCCTCAAGAAAAAGCTCGCCTGGCCGGCAGGACTCCGTTGCATCAGCTACCAGGCAGAGCTGGTGGCCATCAGAGAATCCCTCGCCCACCTATGCACCGTGGTAACCCAAGGCGAAACGGTCGCCATCCTCACCGACTCGCAGAGCGCACTGAATGCACTGCTGAGCGGCCCCCAGCGAGCGAGGGGGTCCACCGAATGGGACATCTGGCAGAGGCTGCGCAAGCTCGCCCAAACATACGATGTCACCACCCACCTCCGCTACATCCCGTCGCATGTTGGGGTGGTAGGGAACGAACTTGCTGACAAGCAGGCGCAGATCGGTGCGTTCAAGCCCCAGATGGAGCCGATCAGCCTCGCGTCGGCCCGTGTCACCCTCCGCCGACACATATACAGCGGGACCACGTTGCCCCGCACAGACAGCGTGTACGCGTATCGGTCAGGAATCGGGGAGACGCGACTGCAGCGCCCTGACCTCCGCATGGAGGGCCTTACCCGCTTAGGGGAAACCACCATCCGCCGCCTCCGGGCCGACCACCACCGCCTGGTGTACGACCACGACGTCCCGGGCAGCGCACAACCACCGTGCAAACCCTGCCTGAAGCTTGCGCCGGACAGCCCCCCGCCTGGGGTCTCGCTGAAGCACCTATTCTTCGGCTGTCCCGCGACAGCGTCAGCCCGACACCACCTCACAGCCACAAGCGTGCACAACCTGCTGCTGCACAACTGCAAGGGGGCCCTACGCTACCTGGCTGAGGCAGGGGTGACGGAGCACAGCGAGAAGGACTACCTGATCTCGTGAAACCTGCAAAAATCAACAGCGGTCAAGGGCTTCGGCCTGACACCCCAGCACCCCCCCCCCCCCACCCCCAGACCCACGTCACTTTCCACGGGCCGCCAGGCGCGTCAGCGTCGGCGACCGCCCGCCCCCAGTCTGAGAGGCAGCAGCCACGACTCGGCAGGAGGCGGGCACAACAAAAAAGGGAGAGTCGTCACTGTGCATATCAGCACGGTCCCGCCCTCTGAGCCAGACTAACCCGCCCATAAAGGAAAAGAGGAAGAGGCGACGTAAGGCAATGCCTCCGTGCGGCAAGGAGAACACGAAACAGCGTCCCCCCTCACCGGGGGACGCGACGAGCACGGCCAAAAATCGTTCAAATCGTTCAAAAACGCAGGTGGCATGGGAGGGGGGAAGGGGGTGTCCAGTCGAAGAGACCGGCATTTGAATTCGAGCAAGAATCAGGGGAGGGGGTCAGACGCCGGGGAAAGGGCGGCGGAACCCTTTGCCCCGGGACTGGCTCCTCCCGGTAAGGCAACAGAAGGGGAGCCTTTCAGGGGGGGTTTGATTGTAGAGAGTAGCGCATTTGCGTACGGTTGTTTGTTTGTCTGTAGGCCACACGTGGGCCTCCAAACAAACAAACAACCGTGCAGGGGTGGGGTGGGGGGACAACGAATGTAGCATCGTGTGGAGCTGCAAAAGCCTTTTGGCAAACATCCTCACAAAGGAGCGGCTGTCGGTCCCGTTCGATGAGCTGGCAGTCTCGGGGCAGGGCAAGACAGAGGTCAGGCCCGCCCCGCTCGCCTAGCTCGGAAGGTCAGGAGATCGTAACCCGGTGCACACAGCAGGCGTGGTGCACGTGTGCTGGGTTGAGGAGTGCAGGGGGGTGGGGGGGCGGTGCCAGCGTACCTCGGCCTGATGCAGAGAGCATTCTTGTTCCGGCGGCGGGACGTTGGTGGTGTGCCGGTGCCGTTGTCGTCTCGCTCTCGGGTAGCAGGTGGCAGGGTGCAGGCACAGGGGGGAGGAGGAGGAGGAGGAGCCCAAGTGGCATGGAGACAAAGGGGAGGGTGGTGCAGCGCTGCAGGCAGGGGCTTGGCACCCCTCCCTGCGGCAGCGGTGCAGCGAGAGAGAGACGGAAGCTAGGGGGCGAGAAAAACCATGAAAAACAGAGAGAAAATAACGAAAAATTCAAAGGCGACCAGGGAATTTTGTTCCCCCGGCGGTGTTGCGCAAGTTAAGTCTGCCACGTGGACAAGATTGTGCCAGCCGTGGCTGCGGGCAGGAGACGTGCGTGTCGTCTGCACCGCAAGCAGGTCCCTCAACAGATGGGGTGCCTGCAACCGTCAGTATTCGTCAAGACAAGGATGCGAGATGTGTGTTGTGTCTTGATAGCACGTGCGCTCCTTGGCGGTGTGTTGATGTCTTGCCGTTCTCGACTCGGCGGCATGTGCGACATCTACGCCGCGTTCGTGGCTGCTGCGCGCGGGAGGTACGTGTCCTCAGGCTTAAACAGGGGTGCGGCAGCAGCAGACTGGGGCATCGCCCCAGCCGCCGACATGTCCACACCGGCAGCCGCAGCCGACTCGCGCGACCACCGTGTCTCGTTTGCCGAGTACAGACGCTCCAGGAAGGCCGTGCAGTCGCCTGCGTCAGCCACGCGCATCTCCATCTCCTTCGGGAAGCGCCCCTCGTACTTCATCTTCGACACCATCCCCTCGCAGCGGTCGAACTCGGTCACCTTCAGCACCCCCTCCTCCTCAGGGCGCTGCCACGTGCGCTTCCCCGTCGTGTTGTTCACGTAGAAGCGCTTCCCGTCAGGGCGGACGTGCTCCACCCACCCCTTCCCGATGTCCATCTCCGTGCGCCCCTCGAGACCCATGCTCACCGTCAGACCCGTCTCCGTCGCCATCTCCTCACGGTTCTGCAGCACGGCAAGCTCACGGAACATGAACATTGTGTTGGGTGGTGGTAGTGTGAGTGTTGGATATATCTGCAGGGGGGCTTGGTGCAACTGCACGTGCACACAAAACACACACCACCGCCTATAGTTGGGATCAGGACACGAGGGCTGCAGTGGGGCATAGGGGCGGTTGGGCAGCGGCAAACACACTCCATACTCGCCTGCCCCGCACATTTCTGAATAATTTGAACAATTCTTGGGGACAGTGTAGAACGCACTCAGGACACCTGCTGCTTGCAACGCGAAGGTTTTGATTGAACCATCACGTTTGCTGCTTCGCACGCAGGGAACAGAAAGTTGCAGATATCAAAAGATCGGGGCCGGGGAGGAGAGGCTTGGGCAGGAAGGGACAGAACCCCTGCCCCCTGCCCCTTGTCTCCCCCCCTCTCTCCCTTCAGATCCGTCCAAAGAGATGAACACGAGCTGTCCACACGGCACGGTAAAACACCACAGCAAGCCGGCGGATCTGTTGCACGACGCGACACAACTCGCAACCCCACCACCCCTCCACACCATCGAAGGGCCTGTCCAGATGCAACATCAAGACACGGCAACCTGGGGGTGTGCCTAGGGGCGTATAGAGCCGCGTCCAGCCTCAGTGTGCCATCAGGCTGCGGCAAGGAAACTCTTCCGATATCACAGACAGGCCCCCGCCCCCGGCCCCCCTTCCCAGGAGTGTCACTCCCTGTGAGCCAGTTGCCCCAACCATGGCTGGCTGGCGGCCTAGTGCATCAACACATAGGTTTAGCGCCTTGGCGGGGGCAACCAACTGCTCCAAGTGAGTGCGCCCCCCACCCCCCCACCTCCACCGAGGGGGGAGAGGGGGATTGGGGTGTTTACAGCCAGTTCTTCTTTCATTTTATTTCAAAATCCTGGGGAAGGGGTCTTCAGGGGGAGGGCCTGTCGCTGTGCCAAACAGAAATGTGGCCCGTGTGCACACCTGTTTTGGTGGGGGCTCGACTGGCTCGACTTTTTATGCAATGTCGAGAGGAGGCACCCACCCACACAGGGGATGGGTGGGTGGGGTGGCCCATGCACTCCCGAGAGAGTGCTTTAAAAGCAGAGTCAGGCGGGGAGGCTTCGGTCCGAGGCTCGCTGCACAAAATGTGGGAAAAAGGTGTGCCTCACAACCACTGGGTGTGGAAAGTGGCACAGAGCTTTGACACACAGTGGCACACGGAGCGAAGACCCCCCGCGGCTGTCCCGAACAGAATGTCGGAGGCACACGTGATGTGCATTTTGTTTTCACACAGGGTGGAACACAGCGAAGAGTGGTGGGAGCCGGTAGGAAGTGGGCAGCGTGATTCTCTTGTTCGGATCTGCCAGGGGGGGTGGGGGGGAGGCAGCGTGGTGGTGGGTGGTGGGGGAGACAGACTCACAGAGACATAAAAAACATGTTTTGTACACGGTGGACTCCCACACGTCAGGGTGCACCTTTTTGGGATATCGGAATATCGGGGGTCCAGACCCCCGCGAGTGGGGGTCTGGACCCCCGCGAGCGGGGGTATGGACCCCGCTCGCGGGGGTCGTCTGGGCACCAAAAATAGCAGGGCAGACTCCCGCTAGCGGGGGTCCAGACCCCCACTCCCTCTCACATCGGTTCGTTCTGTTTGCTTTTTTTTCTTCTTCTTCTTCAATTTTTTCTTCAATTTTTTTTTGCAGCCCTGCTGCATCGAGGAGAGCAAACCCCCTTGCCCACACACACCCCAACGGGGGGCTCGGGGGGAAAGTGCTGCAGCACTGCTGTTCTGAAAACAATCCCTGCACCATCCCCTCTCTCTCTCTCCCCACATGAAATTGAATACCGACATTGAATACTGACATTGAATACAGGCTAACTTTTAGGAGCAGAGCCGAGCAACACACCGAGCGCCCTGCTCTATTGGTGTGGCCACCACTGCCACACTGAACACATCTGGACAACACTAAGATCTGCAAACAAGGGTGGGGGGTGAGAGAGGCAAAGCGTACCCAACAGCCTACCCAGCAGGCCCTGCCCTCCCACACCCTCTGACACGATGTCATTGGAAGGGCTGTGAGGGAACCGCCCTGCCGGGCGCAATAGCGGGGGGGGGGGGCGCCCAGCGATCTGCAATGGAATGGCATTGCCACACTCATTCCAGCGCAGAGCAAGGCCTCCCCACTCCCCACCCCCCATCCTCGCTTAGGCCTCCTCTCGGTTGGTTTGAATTCTTGTTGGGGGAGTGGTGTGTATAGCTGCAGCTCTTGAGAGCTTCCAGCTGCACGGTCTCCCCCGCCGGTTGGTTCGAAAACAAAAGACAGACATGGTGTGTGTTGCTTGATATGGGGGGAAGGGGAGGGGGGGGGGGGGTGACTCACATGATTTTCCACCGACTAAAAAAGGCAAGGAGGGAGAGAGGCTTCGCGACCACGGCTCAGTTTTTTTCCTCCGCATGTTTTTCTGACGCGTGTTCACCCCCCCCCCCCGAGTTTCCATCGAAACCGCCGAAAGGGCATTGTTTTCTTCATTGGAACTGTCGCCCCATTCGCGAAGCCCACCGCCCCCCCCTGCCAAGGAACCATGAAAGGAGAAGCACACCGGTGGACCCCAGAAGACCAAAGTGGGGAACAACACCCTGGAGCGGCGTAGTTGGAGCAGGGAGCCTGGTCCACCCCCCGAAGAAGGTGTCACCGCGTTGTGCGGGGTGAGTGAGGAGTTTGGGGGGGGGTGAGGGGGGGGAGTCATGTTGACCTATTGGGGTGGGTGGGGGGCAGAGAGGGGGGGGGGGGAGTGTGCCCCTCCACAATCGAGCACATACGAAGGTGATAAGACAAAGAACAACAACTTTCCGTGACACTTTCCGGAGGCAATGCCCGGAGAGGGAAAACGTGGCGGATTGGAGAGTGAGTCTGACTGAGCTGGCAGTCTCGGGGCAGGGCATGAGATCCGGCCCGCCCCGCTCGCCTAGCTCGGAAGGTCAGGAGATCGTAACCCGGTGCACACAGCAGGCGTGGTGCACGTGTGCTGGGTTGAGGAGTGCAGGGGGGTGGGGGGGCGGTGCCAGCGTACCTCGGCCTGATGCAGAGAGCATTCTTGTTCCGGCGGCGGGACGTTGGTGGTGTGCCGGTGCCGTTGTCGTCTCGCTCTCGGGTAGCAGGTGGCAGGGTGCAGGCACAGGGGGGAGGAGGAGGAGGAGGAGCCCAAGTGGCATGGAGACAAAGGGGAGGGTGGTGCAGCGCTGCAGGCAGGGGCTTGGCACCCCTCCCTGCGGCAGCGGTGCAGCGAGAGAGAGACGGAAGCTAGGGGGCGAGAAAAACCATGAAAAACAGAGAGAAAATAACGAAAAATTCAAAGGCGACCAGGGAATTTTGTTCCCCCGGCGGTGTTGCGCAAGTTAAGTCTGCCACGTGGACAAGATTGTGCCAGCCGTGGCTGCGGGCAGGAGACGTGCGTGTCGTCTGCACCGCAAGCAGGTCCCTCAACAGATGGGGTGCCTGCAACCGTCAGTATTCGTCAAGACAAGGATGCGAGATGTGTGTTGTGTCTTGATAGCACGTGCGCTCCTTGGCGGTGTGTTGATGTCTTGCCGTTCTCGACTCGGCGGCATGTGCGACATCTACGCCGCGTTCGTGGCTGCTGCGCGCGGGAGGTACGTGTCCTCAGGCTTAAACAGGGGTGCGGCAGCAGCAGACTGGGGCATCGCCCCAGCCGCCGACATGTCCACACCGGCAGCCGCAGCCGACTCGCGCGACCACCGTGTCTCGTTTGCCGAGTACAGACGCTCCAGGAAGGCCGTGCAGTCGCCTGCGTCAGCCACGCGCATCTCCATCTCCTTCGGGAAGCGCCCCTCGTACTTCATCTTCGACACCATCCCCTCGCAGCGGTCGAACTCGGTCACCTTCAGCACCCCCTCCTCCTCAGGGCGCTGCCACGTGCGCTTCCCCGTCGTGTTGTTCACGTAGAAGCGCTTCCCGTCAGGGCGGACGTGCTCCACCCACCCCTTCCCGATGTCCATCTCCGTGCGCCCCTCGAGACCCATGCTCACCGTCAGACCCGTCTCCGTCGCCATCTCCTCACGGTTCTGCAGCACGGCAAGCTCACGGAACATGAACATTGTGTTGGGTGGTGGTAGTGTGAGTGTTGGATATATCTGCAGGGGGGCTTGGTGCAACTGCACGTGCACACAAAACACACACCACCGCCTATAGTTGGGATCAGGACACGAGGGCTGCAGTGGGGCATAGGGGCGGTTGGGCAGCGGCAAACACACTCCATACTCGCCTGCCCCGCACATTTCTGAATAATTTGAACAATTCTTGGGGACAGTGTAGAACGCACTCAGGACACCTGCTGCTTGCAACGCGAAGGTTTTGATTGAACCATCACGTTTGCTGCTTCGCACGCAGGGAACAGAAAGTTGCAGATATCAAAAGATCGGGGCCGGGGAGGAGAGGCTTGGGCAGGAAGGGACAGAACCCCTGCCCCCTGCCCCTTGTCTCCCCCCCTCTCTCCCTTCAGATCCGTCCAAAGAGATGAACACGAGCTGTCCACACGGCACGGTAAAACACCACAGCAAGCCGGCGGATCTGTTGCACGACGCGACACAACTCGCAACCCCACCACCCCTCCACACCATCGAAGGGCCTGTCCAGATGCAACATCAAGACACGGCAACCTGGGGGTGTGCCTAGGGGCGTATAGAGCCGCGTCCAGCCTCAGTGTGCCATCAGGCTGCGGCAAGGAAACTCTTCCGATATCACAGACAGGCCCCCGCCCCCGGCCCCCCTTCCCAGGAGTGTCACTCCCTGTGAGCCAGTTGCCCCAACCATGGCTGGCTGGCGGCCTAGTGCATCAACACATAGGTTTAGCGCCTTGGCGGGGGCAACCAACTGCTCCAAGTGAGTGCGCCCCCCACCCCCCCACCTCCACCGAGGGGGGAGAGGGGGATTGGGGTGTTTACAGCCAGTTCTTCTTTCATTTTATTTCAAAATCCTGGGGAAGGGGTCTTCAGGGGGAGGGCCTGTCGCTGTGCCAAACAGAAATGTGGCCCGTGTGCACACCTGTTTTGGTGGGGGCTCGACTGGCTCGACTTTTTATGCAATGTCGAGAGGAGGCACCCACCCACACAGGGGATGGGTGGGTGGGGTGGCCCATGCACTCCCGAGAGAGTGCTTTAAAAGCAGAGTCAGGCGGGGAGGCTTCGGTCCGAGGCTCGCTGCACAAAATGTGGGAAAAAGGTGTGCCTCACAACCACTGGGTGTGGAAAGTGGCACAGAGCTTTGACACACAGTGGCACACGGAGCGAAGACCCCCCGCGGCTGTCCCGAACAGAATGTCGGAGGCACACGTGATGTGCATTTTGTTTTCACACAGGGTGGAACACAGCGAAGAGTGGTGGGAGCCGGTAGGAAGTGGGCAGCGTGATTCTCTTGTTCGGATCTGCCAGGGGGGGTGGGGGGGAGGCAGCGTGGTGGTGGGTGGTGGGGGAGACAGACTCACAGAGACATAAAAAACATGTTTTGTACACGGTGGACTCCCACACGTCAGGGTGCACCTTTTTGGGATATCGGAATATCGGGGGTCCAGACCCCCGCGAGTGGGGGTCTGGACCCCCGCGAGCGGGGGTATGGACCCCGCTCGCGGGGGTCGTCTGGGCACCAAAAATAGCAGGGCAGACTCCCGCTAGCGGGGGTCCAGACCCCCACTCCCTCTCACATCGGTTCGTTCTGTTTGCTTTTTTTTCTTCTTCTTCTTCAATTTTTTCTTCAATTTTTTTTTGCAGCCCTGCTGCATCGAGGAGAGCAAACCCCCTTGCCCACACACACCCCAACGGGGGGCTCGGGGGGAAAGTGCTGCAGCACTGCTGTTCTGAAAACAATCCCTGCACCATCCCCTCTCTCTCTCTCCCCACATGAAATTGAATACCGACATTGAATACTGACATTGAATACAGGCTAACTTTTAGGAGCAGAGCCGAGCAACACACCGAGCGCCCTGCTCTATTGGTGTGGCCACCACTGCCACACTGAACACATCTGGACAACACTAAGATCTGCAAACAAGGGTGGGGGGTGAGAGAGGCAAAGCGTACCCAACAGCCTACCCAGCAGGCCCTGCCCTCCCACACCCTCTGACACGATGTCATTGGAAGGGCTGTGAGGGAACCGCCCTGCCGGGCGCAATAGCGGGGGGGGGGGGGCGCCCAGCGATCTGCAATGGAATGGCATTGCCACACTCATTCCAGCGCAGAGCAAGGCCTCCCCACTCCCCACCCCCCATCCTCGCTTAGGCCTCCTCTCGGTTGGTTTGAATTCTTGTTGGGGGAGTGGTGTGTATAGCTGCAGCTCTTGAGAGCTTCCAGCTGCACGGTCTCCCCCGCCGGTTGGTTCGAAAACAAAAGACAGACATGGTGTGTGTTGCTTGATATGGGGGGAAGGGGAGGGGGGGGGGGGGTGACTCACATGATTTTCCACCGACTAAAAAAGGCAAGGAGGGAGAGAGGCTTCGCGACCACGGCTCAGTTTTTTTCCTCCGCATGTTTTTCTGACGCGTGTTCACCCCCCCCCCCGAGTTTCCATCGAAACCGCCGAAAGGGCATTGTTTTCTTCATTGGAACTGTCGCCCCATTCGCGAAGCCCACCGCCCCCCCCTGCCAAGGAACCATGAAAGGAGAAGCACACCGGTGGACCCCAGAAGACCAAAGTGGGGAACAACACCCTGGAGCGGCGTAGTTGGAGCAGGGAGCCTGGTCCACCCCCCGAAGAAGGTGTCACCGCGTTGTGCGGGGTGAGTGAGGAGTTTGGGGGGGGGTGAGGGGGGGGAGTCATGTTGACCTATTGGGGTGGGTGGGGGGCAGAGAGGGGGGGGGGGGAGTGTGCCCCTCCACAATCGAGCACATACGAAGGTGATAAGACAAAGAACAACAACTTTCCGTGACACTTTCCGGAGGCAATGCCCGGAGAGGGAAAACGTGGCGGATTGGAGAGTGAGTCTGACTGAGCTGGCAGTCTCGGGGCAGGGCATGAGATCCGGCCCGCCCCGCTCGCCTAGCTCGGAAGGTCAGGAGATCGTAACCCGGTGCACACAGCAGGCGTGGTGCACGTGTGCTGGGTTGAGGAGTGCAGGGGGGTGGGGGGGCGGTGCCAGCGTACCTCGGCCTGATGCAGAGAGCATTCTTGTTCCGGCGGCGGGACGTTGGTGGTGTGCCGGTGCCGTTGTCGTCTCGCTCTCGGGTAGCAGGTGGCAGGGTGCAGGCACAGGGGGGAGGAGGAGGAGGAGGAGCCCAAGTGGCATGGAGACAAAGGGGAGGGTGGTGCAGCGCTGCAGGCAGGGGCTTGGCACCCCTCCCTGCGGCAGCGGTGCAGCGAGAGAGAGACGGAAGCTAGGGGGCGAGAAAAACCATGAAAAACAGAGAGAAAATAACGAAAAATTCAAAGGCGACCAGGGAATTTTGTTCCCCCGGCGGTGTTGCGCAAGTTAAGTCTGCCACGTGGACAAGATTGTGCCAGCCGTGGCTGCGGGCAGGAGACGTGCGTGTCGTCTGCACCGCAAGCAGGTCCCTCAACAGATGGGGTGCCTGCAACCGTCAGTATTCGTCAAGACAAGGATGCGAGATGTGTGTTGTGTCTTGATAGCACGTGCGCTCCTTGGCGGTGTGTTGATGTCTTGCCGTTCTCGACTCGGCGGCATGTGCGACATCTACGCCGCGTTCGTGGCTGCTGCGCGCGGGAGGTACGTGTCCTCAGGCTTAAACAGGGGTGCGGCAGCAGCAGACTGGGGCATCGCCCCAGCCGCCGACATGTCCACACCGGCAGCCGCAGCCGACTCGCGCGACCACCGTGTCTCGTTTGCCGAGTACAGACGCTCCAGGAAGGCCGTGCAGTCGCCTGCGTCAGCCACGCGCATCTCCATCTCCTTCGGGAAGCGCCCCTCGTACTTCATCTTCGACACCATCCCCTCGCAGCGGTCGAACTCGGTCACCTTCAGCACCCCCTCCTCCTCAGGGCGCTGCCACGTGCGCTTCCCCGTCGTGTTGTTCACGTAGAAGCGCTTCCCGTCAGGGCGGACGTGCTCCACCCACCCCTTCCCGATGTCCATCTCCGTGCGCCCCTCGAGACCCATGCTCACCGTCAGACCCGTCTCCGTCGCCATCTCCTCACGGTTCTGCAGCACGGCAAGCTCACGGAACATGAACATTGTGTTGGGTGGTGGTAGTGTGAGTGTTGGATATATCTGCAGGGGGGCTTGGTGCAACTGCACGTGCACACAAAACACACACCACCGCCTATAGTTGGGATCAGGACACGAGGGCTGCAGTGGGGCATAGGGGCGGTTGGGCAGCGGCAAACACACTCCATACTCGCCTGCCCCGCACATTTCTGAATAATTTGAACAATTCTTGGGGACAGTGTAGAACGCACTCAGGACACCTGCTGCTTGCAACGCGAAGGTTTTGATTGAACCATCACGTTTGCTGCTTCGCACGCAGGGAACAGAAAGTTGCAGATATCAAAAGATCGGGGCCGGGGAGGAGAGGCTTGGGCAGGAAGGGACAGAACCCCTGCCCCCTGCCCCTTGTCTCCCCCCCTCTCTCCCTTCAGATCCGTCCAAAGAGATGAACACGAGCTGTCCACACGGCACGGTAAAACACCACAGCAAGCCGGCGGATCTGTTGCACGACGCGACACAACTCGCAACCCCACCACCCCTCCACACCATCGAAGGGCCTGTCCAGATGCAACATCAAGACACGGCAACCTGGGGGTGTGCCTAGGGGCGTATAGAGCCGCGTCCAGCCTCAGTGTGCCATCAGGCTGCGGCAAGGAAACTCTTCCGATATCACAGACAGGCCCCCGCCCCCGGCCCCCCTTCCCAGGAGTGTCACTCCCTGTGAGCCAGTTGCCCCAACCATGGCTGGCTGGCGGCCTAGTGCATCAACACATAGGTTTAGCGCCTTGGCGGGGGCAACCAACTGCTCCAAGTGAGTGCGCCCCCCACCCCCCCACCTCCACCGAGGGGGGAGAGGGGGATTGGGGTGTTTACAGCCAGTTCTTCTTTCATTTTATTTCAAAATCCTGGGGAAGGGGTCTTCAGGGGGAGGGCCTGTCGCTGTGCCAAACAGAAATGTGGCCCGTGTGCACACCTGTTTTGGTGGGGGCTCGACTGGCTCGACTTTTTATGCAATGTCGAGAGGAGGCACCCACCCACACAGGGGATGGGTGGGTGGGGTGGCCCATGCACTCCCGAGAGAGTGCTTTAAAAGCAGAGTCAGGCGGGGAGGCTTCGGTCCGAGGCTCGCTGCACAAAATGTGGGAAAAAGGTGTGCCTCACAACCACTGGGTGTGGAAAGTGGCACAGAGCTTTGACACACAGTGGCACACGGAGCGAAGACCCCCCGCGGCTGTCCCGAACAGAATGTCGGAGGCACACGTGATGTGCATTTTGTTTTCACACAGGGTGGAACACAGCGAAGAGTGGTGGGAGCCGGTAGGAAGTGGGCAGCGTGATTCTCTTGTTCGGATCTGCCAGGGGGGGTGGGGGGGAGGCAGCGTGGTGGTGGGTGGTGGGGGAGACAGACTCACAGAGACATAAAAAACATGTTTTGTACACGGTGGACTCCCACACGTCAGGGTGCACCTTTTTGGGATATCGGAATATCGGGGGTCCAGACCCCCGCGAGTGGGGGTCTGGACCCCCGCGAGCGGGGGTATGGACCCCGCTCGCGGGGGTCGTCTGGGCACCAAAAATAGCAGGGCAGACTCCCGCTAGCGGGGGTCCAGACCCCCACTCCCTCTCACATCGGTTCGTTCTGTTTGCTTTTTTTTCTTCTTCTTCTTCAATTTTTTCTTCAATTTTTTTTTGCAGCCCTGCTGCATCGAGGAGAGCAAACCCCCTTGCCCACACACACCCCAACGGGGGGCTCGGGGGGAAAGTGCTGCAGCACTGCTGTTCTGAAAACAATCCCTGCACCATCCCCTCTCTCTCTCTCCCCACATGAAATTGAATACCGACATTGAATACTGACATTGAATACAGGCTAACTTTTAGGAGCAGAGCCGAGCAACACACCGAGCGCCCTGCTCTATTGGTGTGGCCACCACTGCCACACTGAACACATCTGGACAACACTAAGATCTGCAAACAAGGGTGGGGGGTGAGAGAGGCAAAGCGTACCCAACAGCCTACCCAGCAGGCCCTGCCCTCCCACACCCTCTGACACGATGTCATTGGAAGGGCTGTGAGGGAACCGCCCTGCCGGGCGCAATAGCGGGGGGGGGGGGGGGGGGGGGGCGCCCAGCGATCTGCAATGGAATGGCATTGCCACACTCATTCCAGCGCAGAGCAAGGCCTCCCCACTCCCCACCCCCCATCCTCGCTTAGGCCTCCTCTCGGTTGGTTTGAATTCTTGTTGGGGGAGTGGTGTGTATAGCTGCAGCTCTTGAGAGCTTCCAGCTGCACGGTCTCCCCCGCCGGTTGGTTCGAAAACAAAAGACAGACATGGTGTGTGTTGCTTGATATGGGGGGAAGGGGAGGGGGGGGGGGGGTGACTCACATGATTTTCCACCGACTAAAAAAGGCAAGGAGGGAGAGAGGCTTCGCGACCACGGCTCAGTTTTTTTCCTCCGCATGTTTTTCTGACGCGTGTTCACCCCCCCCCCCGAGTTTCCATCGAAACCGCCGAAAGGGCATTGTTTTCTTCATTGGAACTGTCGCCCCATTCGCGAAGCCCACCGCCCCCCCCTGCCAAGGAACCATGAAAGGAGAAGCACACCGGTGGACCCCAGAAGACCAAAGTGGGGAACAACACCCTGGAGCGGCGTAGTTGGAGCAGGGAGCCTGGTCCACCCCCCGAAGAAGGTGTCACCGCGTTGTGCGGGGTGAGTGAGGAGTTTGGGGGGGGGTGAGGGGGGGGAGTCATGTTGACCTATTGGGGTGGGTGGGGGGCAGAGAGGGGGGGGGGGGAGTGTGCCCCTCCACAATCGAGCACATACGAAGGTGATAAGACAAAGAACAACAACTTTCCGTGACACTTTCCGGAGGCAATGCCCGGAGAGGGAAAACGTGGCGGATTGGAGAGTGAGTCTGACTGAGCTGGCAGTCTCGGGGCAGGGCATGAGATCCGGCCCGCCCCGCTCGCCTAGCTCGGAAGGTCAGGAGATCGTAACCCGGTGCACACAGCAGGCGTGGTGCACGTGTGCTGGGTTGAGGAGTGCAGGGGGGTGGGGGGGCGGTGCCAGCGTACCTCGGCCTGATGCAGAGAGCATTCTTGTTCCGGCGGCGGGACGTTGGTGGTGTGCCGGTGCCGTTGTCGTCTCGCTCTCGGGTAGCAGGTGGCAGGGTGCAGGCACAGGGGGGAGGAGGAGGAGGAGGAGCCCAAGTGGCATGGAGACAAAGGGGAGGGTGGTGCAGCGCTGCAGGCAGGGGCTTGGCACCCCTCCCTGCGGCAGCGGTGCAGCGAGAGAGAGACGGAAGCTAGGGGGCGAGAAAAACCATGAAAAACAGAGAGAAAATAACGAAAAATTCAAAGGCGACCAGGGAATTTTGTTCCCCCGGCGGTGTTGCGCAAGTTAAGTCTGCCACGTGGACAAGATTGTGCCAGCCGTGGCTGCGGGCAGGAGACGTGCGTGTCGTCTGCACCGCAAGCAGGTCCCTCAACAGATGGGGTGCCTGCAACCGTCAGTATTCGTCAAGACAAGGATGCGAGATGTGTGTTGTGTCTTGATAGCACGTGCGCTCCTTGGCGGTGTGTTGATGTCTTGCCGTTCTCGACTCGGCGGCATGTGCGACATCTACGCCGCGTTCGTGGCTGCTGCGCGCGGGAGGTACGTGTCCTCAGGCTTAAACAGGGGTGCGGCAGCAGCAGACTGGGGCATCGCCCCAGCCGCCGACATGTCCACACCGGCAGCCGCAGCCGACTCGCGCGACCACCGTGTCTCGTTTGCCGAGTACAGACGCTCCAGGAAGGCCGTGCAGTCGCCTGCGTCAGCCACGCGCATCTCCATCTCCTTCGGGAAGCGCCCCTCGTACTTCATCTTCGACACCATCCCCTCGCAGCGGTCGAACTCGGTCACCTTCAGCACCCCCTCCTCCTCAGGGCGCTGCCACGTGCGCTTCCCCGTCGTGTTGTTCACGTAGAAGCGCTTCCCGTCAGGGCGGACGTGCTCCACCCACCCCTTCCCGATGTCCATCTCCGTGCGCCCCTCGAGACCCATGCTCACCGTCAGACCCGTCTCCGTCGCCATCTCCTCACGGTTCTGCAGCACGGCAAGCTCACGGAACATGAACATTGTGTTGGGTGGTGGTAGTGTGAGTGTTGGATATATCTGCAGGGGGGCTTGGTGCAACTGCACGTGCACACAAAACACACACCACCGCCTATAGTTGGGATCAGGACACGAGGGCTGCAGTGGGGCATAGGGGCGGTTGGGCAGCGGCAAACACACTCCATACTCGCCTGCCCCGCACATTTCTGAATAATTTGAACAATTCTTGGGGACAGTGTAGAACGCACTCAGGACACCTGCTGCTTGCAACGCGAAGGTTTTGATTGAACCATCACGTTTGCTGCTTCGCACGCAGGGAACAGAAAGTTGCAGATATCAAAAGATCGGGGCCGGGGAGGAGAGGCTTGGGCAGGAAGGGACAGAACCCCTGCCCCCTGCCCCTTGTCTCCCCCCCTCTCTCCCTTCAGATCCGTCCAAAGAGATGAACACGAGCTGTCCACACGGCACGGTAAAACACCACAGCAAGCCGGCGGATCTGTTGCACGACGCGACACAACTCGCAACCCCACCACCCCTCCACACCATCGAAGGGCCTGTCCAGATGCAACATCAAGACACGGCAACCTGGGGGTGTGCCTAGGGGCGTATAGAGCCGCGTCCAGCCTCAGTGTGCCATCAGGCTGCGGCAAGGAAACTCTTCCGATATCACAGACAGGCCCCCGCCCCCGGCCCCCCTTCCCAGGAGTGTCACTCCCTGTGAGCCAGTTGCCCCAACCATGGCTGGCTGGCGGCCTAGTGCATCAACACATAGGTTTAGCGCCTTGGCGGGGGCAACCAACTGCTCCAAGTGAGTGCGCCCCCCACCCCCCCACCTCCACCGAGGGGGGAGAGGGGGATTGGGGTGTTTACAGCCAGTTCTTCTTTCATTTTATTTCAAAATCCTGGGGAAGGGGTCTTCAGGGGGAGGGCCTGTCGCTGTGCCAAACAGAAATGTGGCCCGTGTGCACACCTGTTTTGGTGGGGGCTCGACTGGCTCGACTTTTTATGCAATGTCGAGAGGAGGCACCCACCCACACAGGGGATGGGTGGGTGGGGTGGCCCATGCACTCCCGAGAGAGTGCTTTAAAAGCAGAGTCAGGCGGGGAGGCTTCGGTCCGAGGCTCGCTGCACAAAATGTGGGAAAAAGGTGTGCCTCACAACCACTGGGTGTGGAAAGTGGCACAGAGCTTTGACACACAGTGGCACACGGAGCGAAGACCCCCCGCGGCTGTCCCGAACAGAATGTCGGAGGCACACGTGATGTGCATTTTGTTTTCACACAGGGTGGAACACAGCGAAGAGTGGTGGGAGCCGGTAGGAAGTGGGCAGCGTGATTCTCTTGTTCGGATCTGCCAGGGGGGGTGGGGGGGAGGCAGCGTGGTGGTGGGTGGTGGGGGAGACAGACTCACAGAGACATAAAAAACATGTTTTGTACACGGTGGACTCCCACACGTCAGGGTGCACCTTTTTGGGATATCGGAATATCGGGGGTCCAGACCCCCGCGAGTGGGGGTCTGGACCCCCGCGAGCGGGGGTATGGACCCCGCTCGCGGGGGTCGTCTGGGCACCAAAAATAGCAGGGCAGACTCCCGCTAGCGGGGGTCCAGACCCCCACTCCCTCTCACATCGGTTCGTTCTGTTTGCTTTTTTTTCTTCTTCTTCTTCAATTTTTTCTTCAATTTTTTTTTGCAGCCCTGCTGCATCGAGGAGAGCAAACCCCCTTGCCCACACACACCCCAACGGGGGGCTCGGGGGGAAAGTGCTGCAGCACTGCTGTTCTGAAAACAATCCCTGCACCATCCCCTCTCTCTCTCTCCCCACATGAAATTGAATACCGACATTGAATACTGACATTGAATACAGGCTAACTTTTAGGAGCAGAGCCGAGCAACACACCGAGCGCCCTGCTCTATTGGTGTGGCCACCACTGCCACACTGAACACATCTGGACAACACTAAGATCTGCAAACAAGGGTGGGGGGTGAGAGAGGCAAAGCGTACCCAACAGCCTACCCAGCAGGCCCTGCCCTCCCACACCCTCTGACACGATGTCATTGGAAGGGCTGTGAGGGAACCGCCCTGCCGGGCGCAATAGCGGGGGGGGGGGGGGGGGGGGGGCGCCCAGCGATCTGCAATGGAATGGCATTGCCACACTCATTCCAGCGCAGAGCAAGGCCTCCCCACTCCCCACCCCCCATCCTCGCTTAGGCCTCCTCTCGGTTGGTTTGAATTCTTGTTGGGGGAGTGGTGTGTATAGCTGCAGCTCTTGAGAGCTTCCAGCTGCACGGTCTCCCCCGCCGGTTGGTTCGAAAACAAAAGACAGACATGGTGTGTGTTGCTTGATATGGGGGGAAGGGGAGGGGGGGGGGGGGTGACTCACATGATTTTCCACCGACTAAAAAAGGCAAGGAGGGAGAGAGGCTTCGCGACCACGGCTCAGTTTTTTTCCTCCGCATGTTTTTCTGACGCGTGTTCACCCCCCCCCCCGAGTTTCCATCGAAACCGCCGAAAGGGCATTGTTTTCTTCATTGGAACTGTCGCCCCATTCGCGAAGCCCACCGCCCCCCCCTGCCAAGGAACCATGAAAGGAGAAGCACACCGGTGGACCCCAGAAGACCAAAGTGGGGAACAACACCCTGGAGCGGCGTAGTTGGAGCAGGGAGCCTGGTCCACCCCCCGAAGAAGGTGTCACCGCGTTGTGCGGGGTGAGTGAGGAGTTTGGGGGGGGGTGAGGGGGGGGAGTCATGTTGACCTATTGGGGTGGGTGGGGGGCAGAGAGGGGGGGGGGGAGTGTGCCCCTCCACAATCGAGCACATACGAAGGTGATAAGACAAAGAACAACAACTTTCCGTGACACTTTCCGGAGGCAATGCCCGGAGAGGGAAAACGTGGCGGATTGGAGAGTGAGTCTGACTGAGCTGGCAGTCTCGGGGCAGGGCATGAGATCCGGCCCGCCCCGCTCGCCTAGCTCGGAAGGTCAGGAGATCGTAACCCGGTGCACACAGCAGGCGTGGTGCACGTGTGCTGGGTTGAGGAGTGCAGGGGGGTGGGGGGGCGGTGCCAGCGTACCTCGGCCTGATGCAGAGAGCATTCTTGTTCCGGCGGCGGGACGTTGGTGGTGTGCCGGTGCCGTTGTCGTCTCGCTCTCGGGTAGCAGGTGGCAGGGTGCAGGCACAGGGGGGAGGAGGAGGAGGAGGAGCCCAAGTGGCATGGAGACAAAGGGGAGGGTGGTGCAGCGCTGCAGGCAGGGGCTTGGCACCCCTCCCTGCGGCAGCGGTGCAGCGAGAGAGAGACGGAAGCTAGGGGGCGAGAAAAACCATGAAAAACAGAGAGAAAATAACGAAAAATTCAAAGGCGACCAGGGAATTTTGTTCCCCCGGCGGTGTTGCGCAAGTTAAGTCTGCCACGTGGACAAGATTGTGCCAGCCGTGGCTGCGGGCAGGAGACGTGCGTGTCGTCTGCACCGCAAGCAGGTCCCTCAACAGATGGGGTGCCTGCAACCGTCAGTATTCGTCAAGACAAGGATGCGAGATGTGTGTTGTGTCTTGATAGCACGTGCGCTCCTTGGCGGTGTGTTGATGTCTTGCCGTTCTCGACTCGGCGGCATGTGCGACATCTACGCCGCGTTCGTGGCTGCTGCGCGCGGGAGGTACGTGTCCTCAGGCTTAAACAGGGGTGCGGCAGCAGCAGACTGGGGCATCGCCCCAGCCGCCGACATGTCCACACCGGCAGCCGCAGCCGACTCGCGCGACCACCGTGTCTCGTTTGCCGAGTACAGACGCTCCAGGAAGGCCGTGCAGTCGCCTGCGTCAGCCACGCGCATCTCCATCTCCTTCGGGAAGCGCCCCTCGTACTTCATCTTCGACACCATCCCCTCGCAGCGGTCGAACTCGGTCACCTTCAGCACCCCCTCCTCCTCAGGGCGCTGCCACGTGCGCTTCCCCGTCGTGTTGTTCACGTAGAAGCGCTTCCCGTCAGGGCGGACGTGCTCCACCCACCCCTTCCCGATGTCCATCTCCGTGCGCCCCTCGAGACCCATGCTCACCGTCAGACCCGTCTCCGTCGCCATCTCCTCACGGTTCTGCAGCACGGCAAGCTCACGGAACATGAACATTGTGTTGGGTGGTGGTAGTGTGAGTGTTGGATAAATCTGCAGGGGGTCTTGGTGCAACAGTTCAACACAAACACCAACACACACACCTCTACGACACACACGCGGAGCCCTGACACCAAAAACGGCCCAGCCCAACCCCCTCTCTCTGCCTTACTCTAGACTCACTACTACACCCCCGCTTGCCGGGGCCGTGGGAACACGACACCTGCAATCGGCGGCCCACTCACGCCTTATAGTTCTCCGTAATGGAGACAATCTTCCGACGCAGCAACGCCCCTGCCGAAGCCGGCCGCCTGGGCGGACACGGCGCAGCATGAGCATGCACACTGGGGACCTGGTCTGCAGGCAGCTCTGCTGCGAGACCTGACCCAGACAGACCCTCCCGACCCGAAGCCTCGTCATGCGAGGCCGACACACAGGAGTCCGCAGGACGTGACCGTGCGGCACATGGCGGCGACGTCGGCGTGAGACGGTGTGTGCTCTCCAGCCAGTCTGCTGTGCGAACAGCCCACGCAGAAGGCCTCGCACGTGCCGTGTGCGGCCTCTGCGACGGGGGGTTGGGCGGTGCCACAGGGCGTGGCGCTGCCGCCGCCTGCGCAGCCTTGCGGCGGGCTTCGCGCTTGCGCCGCAGGTCATCAAGGGCACGCTCCTGCTCCTGGCGCTTCCGGCGCAGGGCCAGCTCTGCCTTCCAGTCCAGAGTGCGGAGACACATCTCCCAGCTCTTGTCTGCCCACAGCTGGTCGGGGGAGCCGTTGTACTCGTCAGACCAAGGCATGCGCCGCACCGCCTTCGGCTTCGAGAGACGCTGCACTTTGTCCTCAAACCTCTCATCGGGCACGGCCTCTGCGGGGTCACGCAGCGCACGCTCGATCAGCACACGCGCATTGCTGCCGATGTCGCTGCGCTGCGCCATGTCATGCAAGGCACCCGCGATGTGCGAGTCAAGCTTCTTGAAGCCCCCTTTGTGCGCCCCGGTGTGCTTCCTCCCCGTGCAGTGCCGCTCGAGCTGTTTCCGCTTATCGTTGCGTTCCACCAGGATCTGTAGGGAGGGTGCGGTGGCGACATCAGGAATGCCTCTTGGGGGTGAGTGTCTTGCAACGGTGTTGTGCCGCAGGGGGTGGAAGTGGGGCAAAAGAAAAAAGGCCATACCCGCTTGAGCCGCTGCAGGCACTGCTGCTTCTCCCTCGCCGCATCGCAGAGGGTGGACTGGCGCTGCCAGCCCCACGGCTTCACAGTCTTGCGGGATGGATTCCACCTCTGAGCAGAGGAGGCGACATGGGGGTGACAATGGGAAAGCAACATGCACCGAGGCGTGGCTGTTAAGTGCTGCACTGTGCCCCTCTCTTTCAGGGACAGCGATCACACTCAGTAGACATACCGGACTCGGCGCGGGTGTCCCATTTGGGGAGAACCCCGCCAGCTCCTTTATCGTCCCCAGGGCAGTGCGGTTGTGCGGGTGCACAAATTGCCGCAGCACTTCATCGGGGAGCGCAAGCTGACAGCCTTCATATGTGAAGACTTGCGTATGTCGGTCCATTTATACACGGGCAACACAGCCTCCAGGGAGAGGTGCCTGGCTGTGCTGTGCCTGCGGTGCCCCTTCACTGCATCTGCCGGCTGCGCCTGAGATCCAGTCCTGTTTCTCGGGGCCTGTGTGTTTGTGTGCGAATGCTGCGTCGGAAAGACAGGCTTTTGCGACATGAGCAGACACGCCGCAGCTCCACAGGCTGAGAGGGGCGGGGGTGGGGCACGCGCACCCTGCTGTTCAAGACACCCCTCTCAGGTATCCTGCCACATGCACCGCCCACAGGCGTGCTTCACTGGCTTTCGTTGTTGGCGGTGGTAAACTAGTGGGCAGGGATAGCGGAATGCCCTCCAACAACACCGCTCACTCCCCGTCACAGGGTTTGACTGGGTGCTGTATAAAATGCTACGGCACACCCTCTTTGGCCTCTAGACTGAGAGGGCTTCGATTGGACGCTTCAAAGAAACGTCTTCTTCAAAAAACAAAACAATCCAGGGTCGGTGCCAATATCGGCAAGACCCGTGTGGCACCACATCTTTCACCCCCTCCCCCTTCCCACATGGCCCCCGGTCTGAGAAACATCACAACCGCACATCCTCGCCGTGTGGAACAACACGCCGATGCATGCAGGGAGAGAGGGAGGGAGGGAGGCCCGGGAGAATATAGCCCCCTCCCCCCACAGCAGCATCTGAACCCACCCCTCCCAACACCCCCTAAGGGACACACGCCCTTCTGTTGACGTCACCACCCCCACCCCACTCCCCAACCCGGTGCACAAAGCGCCGCTTGAGACCTTTCGTCCTCTCCACCACACTTGGAAGACTTCATTCTTCTTCTTTCGAGCAAAAAAAAACAGGGACACGGTTTGACAAAGAAGCTGCCAGCAGCAAGCCTCACAGCACCTCAATCAGGGGCGCCTGCTGCTGCTGCTGCTGCTCCCCCCCCGGGGCAAGCGGCCCGAGCACCTCATCCATCCTCCGCTGTATGGCCATCAGCAGGGAGGAGGCGAGGGAGGCACACGCCGGGTCATCACGCCCCTTGCGCCCCAGCTTGACCTCCTGAGCCACGTCAACCCAGCGCTGCAGCAGCGGGAGGGTGCCTTGGTTTGGGGTGGGGATCGACAGGATGCACGCCGCAGCGCAGGCCAGCGCATGCGCCAGCACGAAGGGCTCCTTGTGGTCCACCACGGAGAAGGTGAAGTCGAGGATGACACGCAGGACCCCCTCGGCATCCCCCCCTGCCAGGCAGCCGTGCAGCAGCTCGCCGACATGCCAGAGGTAGCGTAGCAGCTCAGACAGCACCATCACATCGTCATGCGTGACAGGGTTGAAATGCTTCCTATCCGACGTGCCAACCAGGTTGTAGACGAAAAGAGCCGCATGCTTCTCAAAGGAGTTTTTGAAGAGGGCGGCACCTCCCCGACCCCTCTCCCTGGCACGCTCGTAATACCCGCGCCGCGTTGTCTTCGCCTCCACACGCGTCGCCACCTCTGCCTTCGCCGCGAGAATCCCAGCCACCTCCTCCTCATCCACTGGGGGATACGCCCGCCGGACCCGAATCGCCGCGACACCCTTGCAGTACACCTGATCCGCAGAGGAGGCAGGGCCCTGCCCTGCCCCCCTTCCCGGGGGTGCTGCGGCGGTAGCGGCGCCCCCTTCGGGGGCGACCCTCTCGCTGCGCAGCGCGTCTGCCGCGGAGGAGAGCAGCTTGAGGGCCTCGAGGCGTTGAATGGTGCTCATGTCGGGGCCCCACAGCCTGTCCACCAGGTGCCGCACGGTGACCTCGGGGATCCGGGAGAGGAGCAGGACGAGGGACTTCTCGCGCAATGCGTCGAACTCCCCGATGTTGTATTGGTTCTGCAGGTGGTGCATCGCCTTGAACAGCGCGGGCCCCGCGGCGGACACCTCCTCGGCCCTCTCCAGGGCGATCCGCTGCGGCAGCTCCCCCAGGATCCTCTCAAGCCGCTCCGAATCCTCCATCTTGCCCTGCAGGAACTTCAGCGCGTCCTGCAGGAACACAGGGGAAGACACCCCGGACGGACCCCCACCCCCCTCCCCTGCGCCGTTCAGAGGGAGGGGCCCTGGCACCTCCTCGTCGTCGCTGCTCCAGAAGCCTGATGAGGAGGAGGACGAGGGGGTCGGCGACGACCTGCCGCCACCACCGGTTTCATCGCGGGCGCTGCCCTCCTCCTCCTCCTGCTCCTCCTCCTCGTCAGCATCGGACCCATCATCATCATCCTCGGCGTCGTCGTAGGAAAATGCGGCTTCAAAGCCTGTCTCCTGCTTCGCAGGCTTCGGGGCTTTTCTGCGGGCTCTATGCTGCTCCACAGCAGGGGTGTTCTGCAGTGCAGCATTACCCCCACCGGGCCTGGCTGCCGCGGCTGGGGTCCCCCGGTGGTGGAAGTCGCCCCGCTCCGCGAGCCACCTCTCGTAGCACTGCGGGTGGTCGTCGAAGTCGACGACCTCCTCAGGGGTGAGCACTGCGGAGAGGCACCGCGCCGCGACGCAGGCCAGGCGGCGGTGGGAGGGGATGGGGGATGCCAGCCTGGCGCTGACGCCCTGCAGGGTGGGGGCCAGGAGCTGCGCCTCCTGCGACTGCAGCACCTCGCGGGTGGTGTGCTGCATGAAGTAGACCGCGGCGTGGCACAGCGCCTCCGGCGCGTGGTGGAGGTTGCGCGTGTCGCTGAATTTGTAGAGGATCGCCTTGCGCACGCTGCACACCACGGCGCCCCCACAGGGCTGCTGCAGAGGGGGGCTGGGGCGTGACGCCGCCGCACCCCCGAAGAAGGGGGACAGGCACCCTGGTATCGCATCGCCCGACGGCAGCTTCAGCAGCACAGCGCTTGCCTGCGCCATGCCCTCCACGGCTATATCGACAGCACGGCGCGCCGCCACCGAGGCAGGCGGCATATCCTGGCGGTGGGGGTCGGGGCTACCGGATGCGTCAGGGTCAGCATCGCCGCCCCACTGCGTCAGCTGGGAGGCGCTCAGCAGCCCGCAGAGGGCCTGCGTGATGCCGCAGGCCCCTGCGGCGGAGGGGGCGCAGGATGCCTCCGCAACGAGCACAGCCTCGCAGATGCAGGCCGCAGCGGCGCGCTCCTGCGGGGAGAAGGGGCCATCCTGCTGCTGCTGGGCATGGCGCAGCCCTGAGGCCATCCCCCTCAGCACCACCGACTCCAGCAGGGCGGACGCCGTGGGGGTGTCCTGCACGCACCGCACCACCTCCGCGAAGATCCGGGGGCGCTGCAGCAGGAAGCGGACGGCATGCTCGAGGCACCCCCGCCTCTTCAGGAGGCGCAGCACCCCCTCGGCGCAGGCTGTGGCCACCCCCTGCGCTGCTGCCTCCTCCCGCCCACCCCCGCGGCAGGCAGCTGCGGAGAGCACCGCCGGCAGCACGCGCCCCACCACGAGCCACCCCCACGCCTCCCTGGAGGTGAGTGCTGCGGGCAGGTCGCGCAGCGGCACGCTCTCTCTGGGGCGGTCTGCGTTGATCTTATCCGCAGCGCCAGGCAGCAGCGAGGTGGCGGGGATGGCAGGTGTGGCGGTGATGCCCCCCTCGGGCTGCGGGGTGCCCAGGGTGGCTGTGATGGCAGCGGCGTTGACGGTGTTCGCCGTCTTGTCGTAGGCGGAGAGGAGGAGGCGCGTCAGGCGGACCACGTCGCCTGGGGCATCGCCCTGAGGCCCCTGCGAGAGGGTGGCGCGGATATCGGAGTCGAGCCGCCTGTCGACTGCATCAACCAGCTGCACAGCGGCATAGACGCACTCCCCTTCGAGGAAATCGCGTCGGTGGAGCGCAGCACCCTCCAGCGCAGCCTTCTCCACAGCGTTCATCTTCGCGTTGTAGCACTGCAGGCACTCTGCCACGCTGAGCTCCGCAGAGGCGGCATCGCTAGAGGCAGTGGCAGAGGCAACCGGATGGAGGGAGGTGGAGGTGGGCGCTGTGGTGCCATCGCTGCCCCCAGTGGAGGGGGGAGGCATTTCGCTTGGTGTGGGGGTGGTGGGATGTAGTGGGGGAGGGGGCTGGAGAGGGAGAGAGAAGTCCTGGGTCTTCTCAGTTCGATGCGAGCAGTGGGTTGTTGTAGTTCCGGGGGTGTGTGCCCTCGACTCAGCAGAGAGGGCAAGGCGGGGGCATAGCCTGAGGTAAACTGGGCAGAGGTGGGGGGGAAGGTGGGGGGGGGCACGCCTGTGTTGGAGTGGGGGGTGGGTGGTGGGTGAGACCGATCCGTTGCGTGACACAGAGCGAATACCTTGGTAGCAGGGGAGATCGGGGGGAGCGGCAGCCTGGCGGCATCATCACAGTCTCTCGGCCTGCCTCACGGACTGCCTTTTGGCACACGGCACTGCCACCCCTCCCAACGTTAAGTCGCCTTCTCACGGGTGCGGTTTTTGCGCTAGGTTACTGGAAGCACCCTCAACCACCCCCACCACCCACCCAACCCCCTGCTCCTAGAACTCGTCATCCGCTGGTTCAAGATCTGCACCGACTGCTGCCATGATTCCATGCCTGGGAACACGAACAGGGCTGTCCGGTGGCTGATTGTTCGTGGATCACGATGCGGCAGCACACAGGCGCGAAGGGGCTATCCGCTGCTGGCAGACACACACTGCCGACACAACAACACCACCCCACACTTCGTTGTGACGATTGTGACGATTCCACCCCAAAAGAGATGTGAAATCCAAGAGCTAGGTGCACAACAGAGGAGGGGTTCGTGCCTGCGTCTACATGGCATTCAGTGCACTGCACGCATCTGCGCGTACCCCACACAGATCGCAAGCGGACCCCTAACGGAACCCAGGCAGGATCGCGCATCACGGGAAATAACCACCGGTTTACAACACTCTCCTCCTCCCACGGGTTTACTTCTACAGTCTTGACAGAACATTGCCAGCACAACAGACATCACCACTCGGTGCGTGCTGCGGGCAGGCTAACCTAACGCCCTTTTGCATATGCCGAAGACAATCGGGCTCTGGCACTGCACACAGCAGCAGGCTGGATTCTTCGGCTTGATCTCACGCAATGACGACAACGGATTGCTGACGGAAATCAAAACAGAACAATCGGGAGAAGAGAGGGGGGGGGGCGGGGGGGCGACAATGTGGCGCTTCAGATCGAGGCTAGGGCCCGCAGCAGCACGCAGGCAGGGAGGACAGAAAATCGTGTTTTGGTTTTAACCTTGGCCCGAGATGGGGGAGGGAAGGAGCTGGGGGGTGGAAGGACATCGGGTCCCTTCTTGGCACACGGCAACAAAAACAAACAGCGTGTGGACCGGTGTGGTGCAAACATGAAGGAACTATTCTGTGATGACCCCCTCCTCCAAAGAAACACACACCCCACCCCGACCCACCCTCCGCCCCACCCAGAAACCAGCCAGAGCAGATGGCACTTGTACGGCACACACATCACCCCACACCCCATCACCGAAACTATAACCCATGCACCATATTCAGCCCGGAGTCCTTTGCTCTGCATTGATTTCTGCATTGCGTGGCTTCCATCTCTCCTTCCCCCATCTCTCTCTCTCCCCCACCACCCTACCCCCCACCGATCGAATCTGAGCAAAATGGAATTCCGTTTTTCACTTCAGTTTTTTTTCACCTGTGTCACTGGTTGATGAAATAACGTGAGACGGAGGGGGGGCGGGACGGGGTGGATACTTGATCGGACGTGGTGATATACGTCGAGCTGTAGTGCGAGGTGTAGGTGTTGCTGCAGTGGCTAGGGGAGGCATCCTGCGTGTAGTGCGACGACGCCGTGTCGCAGATCGTCCTCCGATCCTCCGTGGGCTGGGTGCTGAGGGAGCTGAAGTGCGGCAGGTCCCCCGCATCGCTGGGGTCGGGCGGGACGAGCCTCTCCGTCCGCACCACCCCCGAGCTCTTGCAGTGCCACAGGGCAAGCCCGCCGTCTTGGCTGCACGTCGCAAGCGTGCCTCCGCTGGGCGAAAGCGCCATCCCCCAGATGGTCTTGTCGTGCACACCGGAGAACTCCCCGACACGCGACCCCGCCACCCAATCCCACGCGATGACGGTGGTGTTCATCGCCGCAAAGATGATGCTCCCATCGCACGACCACACCAGCTCCTCCAGACCCTCCGTCTTCTTCCCGGGCATCACGAATGTCCTCTTCTTCTTCCCCCGGGAGTCCCAGAAGTGGATATTCTTGTCCTGCCCACACGTCGCGAATATCAGCTCCGACTTGGAGGGGCGCAGCGCCACATCCTTGCAGGACATCAGGTGTGGGCGCTCTATTTTGACAGGATCGCCCCACCGCTTCACCCTCTCCTCAAAGTCGCTGGGCACCGACGCGCTGCCTGGGTTGAGCGGCAGCACCATCAGCGCCAGGCGCGTCTTCTGCCCCCAGAGGAGGAGGTCGGGGTTGCCATCCCCGCGGGACCAGATGAAGGCGTGCTTGGGGATCGCCTTCTCCATCATCAGAGGGATGCTCATCGACTTCAGGTGCTGCCGCTTCTCCACGTTGTATATGCTGAAGCTCCTCCCCGACATCCACACCAGCAGGAGGTTCTGCTCTGTCGGGTGGAACCTCGCGTTGATGTAGTCCGACTGCCCCGCAATCTTCCAGGGCGCCTTCTGTTCGATGTTCGACTCATACACCAACACGCAGGTCTGGTGCTGCTTCTGCGCGAAGGTTCGCCCTGCGGCGCAGGCTGCTGCGAGACGCTGCCCCTTGCAGTCCCACCCGACCCACTTGGGGTGGAACTCGACGTAGGGCACCATCACGCCTGTGCCGGAGAGGGCTGCGTCCCATATGACGATCTTCTCGCTGGCGTCGCACCAGGTGACAAGGCGTGAGTCGGACGTGGGGTCGTACCTCACCCCAGCGAGGGGGAAGTCGCACCGCGTCCGCCCGCGCTCCCCGCAGAAGTCTGTGAGGGAGAGGCGGAATTCGACGGCGCTCTGCTCGGCGGAGCGGAGGAGCTCTAGCACCGCGCCGGAGGCTGTCTGGATCCCGGGGTTGCGCGAGAGGTCCACAGTGTGCAGCAGCGGGTTGGCGGTGCAGGTCGCGAGCATCGCGCACGACGCGTCGGTGATTCTGTTGTCCGACAGGTCCACAGAGCGGAACAGCATCCTGGGGAGCACGCTGCACAGCACATTGACAAAGTCATCTGTCAGCTCCAGGCCCCGCAGGTCGAGGTGCGACAGTAGAGGCGACGCAGGCGCTGCCGCGGCTGCCGCAGCCGCCCCCGTCGGCGACCCCGATGACGCCGTGGAGAACGACACGTTGGAACCACCCCCACCGATGCCGGCAGGCACGCTGAGGGCTGACACAGGCGTGCCCCCCATGGCAGTTGCGACGTCTGTGCTGCACTTCAGCAGGCGGAGGGCGGCTTCCTCGCTCATCTCTTTGATGGCGGCGAGGGCTGTGTGGTCGAAGCAGTCCCTGGGGAGCGGCGCCTTGGACCCGCAGAGGTGCGGCTTCCGCCGCAGGCTGCGGATGGCATGCAGCACGCCCGCCATCGAGGGGCGCGTGTTGGGCTCTACGGTGAGGCATGGGAGGATCACGTCGTCCCACACGACGTCGGGGCAGCCGCGCGGGCGGCGCAGGGGGTGCAGCTGCTCCAACACCACCTCGCGCTCGAACTCGCGGCGGGCCCCCTCAGGCACCTCTGGGTAGGGCTGCTCCGCTGCGTAGGAGAATACCTCCCAGAGAAACACGCCGTAGCTCCAGACGTCGGATTTCCGCGACGCGAGGCTGTCACGCACCACCTCCGGTGCAGCCCAGCGGACAGGGAACACCTTGACAGGGACGCATGCCGTGCTGGAGGTGATGCTGACGGAGAGCCCGAAGTCTGCAACCTTGCAGCAGGCGTCGCCCTTCAGGACGTTGCGCGCTGCAATGTCGCAGTGGAGGCACATCGAGCAGTGCAGGACGTTCAGCCCGATGGCGACGTCCTCCGCCATTTTCAGCATCTCACCCACGTCGAGCCGGGTGTGCTCGGTGCGGCGTGACTTCAGCCAGTCGCTGAGGCAGCCATCAGAGATGTACTCCATGACAAGGTAGTATTTTGCCTCCTGCTGGACAAACCCATAGAACTGCACGATGTGTGCGTTGCGGAGGGACATGAGGCGGTTCTTCTCAGAGATGAACGTCTCCAGCGCCTTGTTGTACCTCTGCGTGTTCTTCGTGTTGTCCCCCCGGAGCTCTTTGATGGCGCAGTCGCTCTCCTGCCAGACCCCCTTCCAGACGCAGCCGAACTCCCCCTCTCCGATCTGCTCTTTAAAGGTCAGCTCGTCGAAACGGCTGATCTGCTGCTCGCTGCACACCGCGGCGACGCATTGGTACCCCTGCAGAGCCTCGTCGACCCGCCTGTCGAGCATCGCCTTCGCCATGACCTCCAGCACCTTGAGGATCGCACCATGGCTGCGGTCGGGGCTGCCCCCCTCCGCCCCATCCCACAGGCTGCGAAGACACGGGTAGGCATCCTCGCGTGTCATGCGCCCGCCACCTCCGGGTCCCCCCCCCCCCCACCCACCCCACGCCCCCTCGGCAGGGTGGCGCGGGTGGGGGAGGGGGGGGAGGAGGGTTGCCGAAGGTGGCAGCCTTTTGGGCGGGTGGGTGTTAGAAGGTTCTCACTTCACGGGTGGGGGTGGGGGAGAACCCAACACGACTTGGATAGCGTATCAGTTCTCGTACGTTCGTCTCTCGTGGACTTTCGGTACGATGCGGGTCTGCTAATCCACCAACACAGCAAACGGAGAACCCAGAATGAGTGGGATGATAGTCGATGGTCAACGAGCCGCAGAGCAGCGGGGTGAGGGCGGGGCGGGGGATGGGATTCACTGTCCGTCCACCTGTATAGTCGGGTCGGCCTCTCGGATGTAATCAGGGAAGGGCAGCTGAATGAACCTCTTTGTGAAAAGACATTGCATCAGCGCAGCTGACCTGACCTAGTCAAAGGGTCAATCGCATGCTGCGTTCGACCGTTGTGCGCCAGGTCCCCCTGCATACACCTTGAGGGTCGTGATCACAAATCTGTGAACCCGCGGAAGCAGGGCCATGGAAACAGAGCATTGCATTGACACCACACAGATATCCAATATAACAGACCGCCTCTGGCAAACTCGCAGGCGTGGGGGTTTACTATTTTGCAGGAGGCATTGCGCGTCAAATGTGTTGGAGAGGAGGGGGAGCAGTTTGGAATCAAACTGGACAAAACTTGCGAGAACATTCCGCGACGTGTGTAGGGCTCATAGGTATGACCCCAGCCCAACCCCCCATTCAATCAATGGCAGGTTTGCGTGTTCGAGAAAACCCTATGCTGGGTGACCTCATCGGTGCAGTGCCAACAGGGTGATTTTTTTCCCCGCAGGCCACGGGAAAAGACAAACCGTTCGGACAACAAAATTCAAGCCATTTTTTTGTGTAAAAAATATGCCAAACAACGGTGTTGGCAGCTGGAGCGGAGTGACACGCTGTTCTGAACGAAGCTGGGCACCCACCCACTCACACCCGCACCCTGTTCCTCCTTGTCGCCGTATAGCAAAAAGAGAGACTGATACCAAACGGAACAACATAATAACCACGGCAAGCAGGTGATAGTTTACCCCCGTGAAACATGTGTTGGGGACAGCGCAGCACGCAACCCGGGGGGCAGTTTTGATTCGGGGACATGCAGGTCCCACAAACCCACCGAGCAGTGGTGCCCCTGACGACCCCATATTGCGTAGTTTGTGCGTAGTGAAAAGGGGGGGGGGGTCTCATTTTTTGGTCCCCTTTTCCGGCCTCAGCCAGTTCTCTGTCTCTTTGCCGGGTTCCCAAACTCAAGGAGTTCTTGCTGTTCCGGGGTCAGTGCGGGTGCAGGCGCTTCAGGTGCTGCAGGTGCTGCAGGTTCTTCAGGTTCTTCAGGTGCTGCAGCGCTGGCAGCCTTCGGTGCGGGTTTCGACGCCGGCTTTGCAGCTGTCTTTCGGGGTGCCCTTTGGCGCGGTGCCTGCTTCAGCTCGTCGGGATGATCCAGCTTCTTCTTCAGTGTCTTGCAGCTCGTTGCGTGGCGTAGAAATGCATCGGTACTGCTCAATTTTCCGACGTGGCTCGGAATCTTTTTCTTGCAGCTGCAGGTAACGACACCATGCCCAACAACAATCCCCAGACCGTCGAGGGAGAGTGGGCGCCTGGATCCCGTGACACAGATCTCTAGTGCCGTTGTGATCCCCTCTGATAACGTCTCCTGGACGTTGTCAGCGGAGGTTGCCTGTGTGGCGGTGACCTCCGTATACCCCGCGGGGTCCCGTGCCAGCAGCGCCTTCTTCAGCTTTTCGTCGACCCCTCGGTCGACGCTCGCCTTAATGTCGAGGGCCACCTTCAGGGTGGCACCTTGCATCGCCCTGAAGGCTGTGAGCGTATCATCACTTGCAATCTCCAAGGTGTTCTCCCCGTGTTCGAACTGCACCGACCCAACCACGACTGCGTCCTTGCCACAGAGCAAGGTGACCAACGCTACTAGTCGGCCGACAGGCCGACAGCTGTCGGGTCGGTCGGTCGGCCCGATTTTTGCCTGTCGGTCGGTCGGTCGGCCTCTCGGGCCACCTCACAAACCGACATTTTTTCGGCCCAAACCGCCCAGAAACCCACGGAATGGCGGTGCATCGGCTGCATCTCGCGATTTTTCACCGGCAGGTGGGTTTGGGTCGAATTCTGCCCACCCGAAAAAACCACCCCCAATTTTCTGAAAAATCTCTATGTCTCGAAAAATTTTCCCCGTGGCAAAAAAAAAAAAAGTGTCACCAAATCGGCAAAAAAAAAATTTCGGATTTTTTTTTTGCTGTCGGCCGACCGACCGACTGGCCGACCGACAGGCCGACAGCTGTCGGGTTGGTCACCTTGCACAGAGAAAGGAGTGCGCTCTCCAGATCGCTCGGACGCGCCTCTTGTAGTCCCGCTCACTCTCGGATTTTTTGCGACCCTGTTTGGGAGGAAGGCGTGTCTCAAACGCCTTCCACACGGTGTCGAACGTGTCGACACTCGTCACGAGCAACGGCTCGGCAAAGCTGCCGAACTCCTTCTCGCGATACCGCAGGCTGTACTTCACCGTTACGCACTGCATTGGGCCTTGTATAATATTCTCCTGGAGTGGGCGAAGTGTGTGATTGAAGGCACTGCATTGATCCAGCAACGAAATCAAAGCGGGGGGTGGGGGGGGGGGGTGAAGAGTAGCAGCAGCCCTTTCATTTTATCACGCATGATCCTTTTTATCCTGCTTCTTGAGAGCTGCCAGCAGCCAGTCCACGCGGTCATTTTGAACGTTTCGTTCAATCCCACGTTCGGCACAAATCTCCTGCAGCTCTTCTTTTGTGCGGGCTTTATCAAATTCACGAAGGATTTGCATCAACCGTGATTTCGAGGCATTCTGTACACCTCGCTTGCCACGCTTTTGAGCTTGATTAATCAGTTCCGAGTTTGTGAAGCTATCGGAATAATCAAAACGGAGGACAATGTCATTGAGGGCAGTCTCTCTTGCAATTCGCTTTTCCTTCCTTGATTCCTCTTTTTCGAATGCTGATTTCAAGTCTTCAAGTTTCCGCTTCCCAATCCGAAGCTTGCGCTCCTTCGTAGTCTCCGGAATACGGGAACGCACTATCGTAGTGAGTTTCGGCTCACCAACCTCAGCATGCAGAGTTTTCAAATCAGTATCAGAGAAATGCTCAGGAATACAGCAGTGAGCACGGACAAAGTCGTCACGAACGGATGAGTGTCCAGCCACTTCGATGACACGCTTAGACCTCCCGCACATCCCTTCCAAGAGGGCCGGGCCAAACGACACCGACGGCTGCACCGCGCGTGTCTCCTCGCTGGCTGCCCCGAACCTCACCGCTTCCACCAGCATGCTCGTCCCGATAATGACCAGGGCGGTGCGGAAGAACTCCACGCCGCTGTCGAAGGACACTACGGGCATGAGCCGGCTTTCGGTTGGGATGCCTTGCTTCCCAAAGTAGGCATCGAGGCCGTGCTGCACTAAGTCATCCGGCCGGACGCCGTCCAGGTCACTATCGCTGACTTCCCGGATGTCGAGGGAGGGACACTGCGGCGAGGTGTGGAAGCGCAGCCGCCCTACCGTCACCATCCTGCATGAAGTGGCGCTCTGGAAGACGGTCAGGTCCCCGTCAGAGCTGCACGCCTCCAGCGTCGCTTCACTCCTGGCCGCAGAGAAGAGGTCGAAGGCCCCCGAGCGCCAGTACATCTGCAGCCATCCCAACGATTTGGGGTCGGTGGTGAAACTCCCTGAGTCTGCGATGGTGGTCAGCAGAGGGTACAAGACCTTGCTGAAAAGCTTCCCGTAGAGGCACACTTTGTCGATGGCGCTGCGATCAGCAAGGCAGTTTTTCACTGCCACCTTCTTTGTCGACGATTCCGTCGTCGTCATCGAGAAGAAGGTGTGCAGGTGCTCAGCGACGGTGAGCTCCCCGCAGCGAGCCGACAGCGAGAAGCAGGCAGCTGCACCACTGAGGAAGCGGCCGTTTGTGGCCCGCTGCCACAGGAAGCTGCTGATGGTGATGCCTACCGTGCTGTGGAGGTAGGCGGCGAACTCTGGTGCTGCGGCACAGTAGTTGGCAGCATAGCACATCAGAGTCATGAAGGGCAAGTCAGGCTCAATGACTCGCCGGAAGGCCAGATGCAGGCGGTGGTGGGGCTCGAACACAACGACAACGCTCTGCAGCTCGGGTTTCAGACTGGCACCGCGGTCCAGAAAGAAAGCCGAGAACGACTCCTCGGACAACCCCACGTCATCCTTGCCGAGGACGGAGAACTGGCCTGAAGAGGCCAGGTCCGAAAACCGTTTAAAGGCGACGGCCAGGTCAACTCTGGTAGTGGGTCCATCAGATGACAGCGTCAGATATGTGGCGAGCACGTGGTAGCGGAGGATCCCGTTCACCCTGTACTGCACCGTAAAGTGCCCAAGCTTGGTAGTGTTTGACGGGTCCGCAAACACTGGTGTGAGGTCGTGAATTAACACAAGTTCGCCGTTCTCCCGGATGCCCTGCGTCTCCCGTAAAAACAACACATCCCGTAGCAGTAGCGACTGCTGCCACGACATCTCCACCGCATGGCGGGTCACCGTCTCGCCCTTGAACTTGGTGATGAGGGTGTGGATGTTAGAGACAGGGGTGTGGCACTGCATGGCGGTGTCGACCCAGTCGCGCACGTCCAGGCGGGATGCTGGCACTGTCTCTGCCTTCGCCGGAAGGAACAGCGCCGAGCCCGGGAGCGCGTTCTGCCACAGGCCTTCTGGGAGAGGCCGCATCTCCAATGAATTAACGTCACCACCCTTCAGCAGATGCACCTCGAGACAGTCACCCTCCGGTTGCAGCCCCACCTCCTCAAGCAGCGCCAGCAGCTTCTCGTGGGTGACACATCCTGCGATGGTCCCCGCGAGGCATCTCAACCCCTCAACAGAGGCAACGATGGTGAAGAGCTGTTCCTCTTCCCCAGACATTGTTGTTCCTAGGTGCAGTGTGGATGATGGAGTGTGTGTGTAGGTTTTTTTTCGGGGCATCCGGACCATCTCTGCAGCTGTTGTTTCGTAGAAGTGTGTAGGGGGTACTACGCGGCTCCTGGAGCTCACTTCCTTCCCAGGTGTTTCTGGGCATGGGGCAACCTTGCCCAGGTGTTTCCCCTGTTCTTTCGGACGGTACATAGTGAGTTCTGGCAATATTTTTTTTTCTCGGTCAGCGCAGTGCCTCCAGTCCTGTCTCAGTAGCCACACAGAAAGGGGGACCAAAAAAAACTGGGGGGGGACCAAAAAGCGAGACCCCCCCCCCAGATTGCGTAGTTTGTGCGTAGTGAAAAGGGGGTAAATCAGGGGCACCAGAGCATGAAAGTTTTTTTTTGGCTAATCCAATCGGCTTCGCCGGTTGCCGTTCACTGCGGCACAAGGTGACCATCATTAAATGGCACAGAAGGGAGTGCGGGCAGTACAGTGGTTGACAGTGGCAACTATCATTTGTGATTCCACCCCTTTTCGGACGTTCATCGCAGAGCACGCGGCTGTGGGCAGCTAAGTATTGCCCATACAGCCTGTGACACTGGTGTGTCATCATTTGCCGATAAGTTTGTAGCTGACTTGAATCGTGTTAGATTGTTGTGAACAGCTCTGGAAAGAGCTGTTCACAACTTCACGTCGAGGCGCAGGTGTCCCTCTGAAAGGGGGAGACCTACACCTGCTTGGCTTCTTTCACATTATGTGCGGGTGGAGCGTATCTAAATATCGCGCTACGTGCTCACATCGGTTGGACAGTGTGGGACAGCGCCGCAGCGACAGTGTTTCCAAACTCGTGCATCGAATCCACACAGGAGTGAGACGGCTGAGTAAGATACTGCGGTGCTAAGAGCAACGCGTTGCAAACTGAATCATCTCCTGCCACATGTGCGGCAGGCTAGTTGTGCCACCTACCAACTGTGGAGCGGCGCTTGTTTGCTGTATCGTGCCCGAACATATCACCGTACACCGCCTCGCCGTCCTGTGGGTGGCACGTGCATGTTGGGAGCGTTGTGTTAAGACCAGGAGGCACCCAGGTGGAATGGCATGATGGTGGGCCCGCCTTGAGTGCGTGTCGTGAAGCGGGGGGAGGGCAACATACGTGTCGCGTTCGTGTGGCACCATCGAGTCTCATGAGGATATCTTCGATCTTCTTCTCCATGTCCTCGATACGGGACGAATATCCACGCAATTCCTTGGTGATCTGTAGCGGGTGGTCAGGGTGGCAGTTTCATGTCAAGAGACGCCGGCGCGCATGTCAAGACACACACATTGTTGTCGACCGAACTACCCACTGGGGCCTTCGCTCCAATGAGTGTAGAAAGGTGTGCCGAACGGTATCGGGAATACTGAGACAATTTGACACAGCTGAAGGCCACCTACTAGCGGTGTGACAACACAGTGCAAAAGCAAAAGCCAAACGGAGTGGTTCACGGAGGGTTCATGACATACCCCCCTGCAAAGCTTCTCGTTGCCCTGCTCCAGGTGCTTCGCCAGCACGCCAAAGCTCTTCTTCAGGAGAGGGGAGATGTCCACTGCCTCGCCCTCTGCACCCCCGCTCTGGGGAAGAGGAGCTTCCGAACCGCCATCTGGTGCCTTTTTCTTAAATCCGAAAAAACTGGTTTCCGACTGTGGAGGCGGCGGCGGCGGCGGCGGCGGCGGTACCGGTGGCACTGTCGGCGCTGACATTGACGATGACCCTGCCAGGTTTGGCTGCGTGACGTCGGCTATGTCACTCGGCCTGCCGTGAGATGACGACGATGCAAGCTCATCAGTCGGCTTCAGCGGAGCCTTCAGCGACAGGCTGAGCGACATGCGCCTGTCTGCCGTGCCCAGGGGCTTCGTGTTCGTCAGAATGCTCCTGCGTCTCGAATTCCCACCCGACTCCTTCTCGAGTGCCTTCTCAGCAACAGCCTCCTTGTTGTCCGTCAGCAGGCCACGGCTCTTCGCCTCCTGCTCAAGCCTGACTTGGATCTCGTCGTACTCCTTGAAGAGGCGCTGCACCTCACGGAAGTCCAAACGAAACAGGTTGCAGTACGTCAGCGCCTGGATGGACGCTGTACGCTTCAGCTCTGGCTTCAGCAGAGCGATCTCCCCAAAAAAGTCACCACGGATAATCGTCGCAACGATGCGCCCCTTCTTCCCACTGTGCCCCATGTCGACAAGCTCCTCCGTAGGAGTGTTGCTCCCTCCAGGCACGATCACATCGGCAAACCCATGCATCATGAAGTACATGGCCGCACCCTCCTCCCCGTGCGAGATGATGAAGTCGTATGGCTCTGCAAACGTCTGCTCGAGGCAGTTGGCCACAGCGAGACGGCACTCCGACGACAGGTCCTGGAACATCGGCACATTGGTGACAAGGTCCACCTTCACATACAGCCCCACCTCGCGCTGCATCGCAGGGGGGAGGCGCTCCAGCGTGTGGGCCAGCGACGCAGCTGCGTTCTGCTGGAGGGAGTGGAACTGGAAGGAGAGCACCTCCTGCTGCAGCATCCCTGGGATCTTGTAGTGCTTCATGATGGCGAGGGTCCCGCGCATCGAGTCCTGGTTCTGCGCCTCCACGTTAGACTTCAGGATGATGGCGCTCATGTTCGCCACGACGTGCCCCTGCAGCAGCAGCGAGAAGAGCATCACCACTGCAGCGTAGACGAAGGAGAGGGTGCTGTCGAGGGCGGCTGTGCCCTGTGTCGTCAGGAGCGACCAGACCCAGAAGAAGGAGTAGAAGTACCGCACAGTCACGTCGTCTGCGCAGGAGTCCTTCCCGAAGATGGGGCAGTCGACACTGGAGAGGCGCATCGAGATGAGGAGGCGGCACAGCGTCAGGAGGTGCCCGATGACCAGCATGCGGAAGCACAGCTTCACAAGCGGGACGGTCCAGAAGTAGAACTTGACAAATGGGGGGTCCATGGTACCCCTGTTCGTCAGGTGGAACAGGTATCTGTACTTCACGGCCTTCAGGAGCTTCACAAAGCTCAGCACGATGTACGCCGTCACGTTGTTGGTCATGAGGTATATCAGATGGTCCCACGGCACAGCCACAATGATGTCCAGCGGCATCATCCCCTTGTAGAAGTAGTGCTTGATGATGGCGCTGCGCTGGAGCACCAGGGCAAAGGAGTCCTCCTCCTGCACAGCGGTGTTGATGTTCATCCCGATGTCGACCACCATGAGCATCGACACGCACAGGTCGCTTATCGCTAGGCGTGTCGACGGCGGCTCCTGTAGCAGGGCGTGGTGTGGTGGGGGGGGTGGGGTCAAAATCCGGGAACAAACAAAAGTAACCCCACTTTCCTCTGGTGCTGTGTTTTGTGGCTGCGGCACAACATACGTTGACTGTCGCCGCAACAGAGGGGACGATGACGCTGTACAGAATCGTGGCCAGCACCACCACATCCCACCACCTGCGGTACACATAATCCGGGGCGAAGCACGGCAGGTCGTACAGCAGGGTGTAGATCCTCTCGCGCGCCCTGATCTGCCTGTCGGTGAGGTATGCATCCTGCGCGCGCTTCTTGTTGTCCCGCAGCACCTGGACGATGTCCTCTGCTTTGTTCGGCGCGTTGCGGAGGCGGTCCAGGTAGCCCTGCACCAGCTCGTAGAAGTGGACAAACTCTTCGAAGTCGACGAACCCATCGCCGTCTGTGTCGATCTCATCCATAACCTGCAGAAGGTCCTCCTCGCGCATCGCTGTGATCCCCAGGTCGGGCAGCAGCCGCGACACCATCTCCGTTTGGTCCAGCTGCCCGGTGAGCGCCACATCGTAGCTGTCGAAGAGTTTCTTCAGCTCTGCAAGGCTCCCCGGCTGGATCACGCGGCGTGGCGTGGCAGGCGAATGGCCTGTGTTGATCCGCCGCAGCGCTTCAACAGCCGCCTGCCTCGGGCTCCCGAGAGACGTCGTGTCGGCTAGGTTGTCCGCTACCCCCTGCTTGCCAGAAAATTTACGGACATCATCGTCGTCCTTCTCCTTCGTCTCAAGCTCCTCCTCCAGGTCCTGCAGGGCGGTGAAGGGTGATGGTTTGTAGTAATAGGATCTCACGTTGTGTACTCACGGGGACACTAACCCAGAATACAACACGATGGTTAGCGTTATTCGTTTTTCGCCACGATTTGTTTTCCCCCACACACACACGCCCCCCTCGCAGCAGAAAGTCAATCTCATGGCTGGCCATACCTCATTGTGGAACTCAGGCAACGACGACTCCATCAAAACCAGGTGCAAGAAGGAAAGATCTTATCCCTTGCGGCGATCGGCAAAACACAGAGAAGGGTCTGCCACGGGGGGCACCCTGTGTGTCGGGAAAGATGCGGGCAGCACCCTAGCCCCACCCTGTTCCGTCGCGGGGCAACACCTGGTCTCTGACTCACCGATTCGCTACCCCCCTCCCACCCTCCTCCGGACTCTTAAGGTGCCCCTCCAAGAGTCGACAAAAGTACCGTCAATATTTGTGACTCAGCGACCTGCCATCCCAAATAAGGGGAGAAGATGAGGACCGGTTGTGTCAGAAAGATGGCCTGCAGGTGGCGGGGTGTGAGTGTGAGCGGGTGGCGTCTGGGGTGCAGGTGGAGGGGGAGCACCAGGAGTCGGGGCCCTGACGACGGGGTAATCAGGCGAGGCGTGGTTTTGTTGTGTGCGCCGAACCCAGGAGAAGCAAACCTCACGTGTTTTGCCTGGTGAAGGGGAGGTTCAAGGTTGGGGGGTGCATGTGGTGTGCAGCCAAAGCATCAAGGCCAAGGTGGCTTGTGTTTGTCACCGAAAGCGCCTGCCAACTATATTTTCCCCTGTGACAAGGTTCATGCGACGCGTGAACCAGGCCAGGCAGGTTGAAACCCTTGAGAAAGCAAGGGGGAGAGTCTACGTCTCCACCTCCGGTATGCAGGCTGTGTCCTGGGAAGACAAGTGGGTAGAGGGTCTGCCCTGGGCGCACCGCCCTCCACAGCCATCTGGTTTTTTTTCCTGGCTGGCTTGACGCTTTTGACTATCCATTTCTCTCCGCAGCGGCTGCCAGCGGTGGCCGCCCCCTTTCGTTCTAAGGCGGGGGGCGGGGCCCCGTTGAGCCCACCAGAGCCTTCTATCCAGGGGTTCGTTCATTCTTCATTCCCCCGTGTCGTCTCCAGGGGGAACTCCTTTGATGTCTCTCCAGGGGTGCGGCAGGCAGACCCCTCAAGCTAAACCGCAATAACAGGGAAATCTGCACACCATTTCCGAGCTGCACACACCAACCAAACCACAAACCAAAGGCCGCTATGCGGCACGTCTCACACGGGTGAAAGGGTCAACGCGGCTCCCCCTTTCATGGAAATTCATGGGATCTTTGCCTTTGTGCAAAACTCACTCTGGACTGGGGCAAGATCCGACACGAACTAAATACCGCCTGCCCCTGCCCTGCCCACTTATGTCTCCTCTTCTGGGTCGGCGTGCACCGTAGCGAGTAGCGTCTGCCTGTCGTACACCAGGGCATCAGTGTTGGCCCGCTCGGCCTTCCTGCAGCAGTTCGGGCTGAGGTCCACCCCGACGGAGTTGAGGCCCAGGGAGTTCGCCACAGCCGGCACGGTGCCGAAGCCGCAGAAGGGGTCGACAACCACAAGGCTGTCCCCCACCGCCCAGCGCATATACTCGATGCTCTTCATCACCGCGATGACCCCCATGGCGCGGGCCCAGGTCAGCTGCCCCCTGTCGACAACATCCGGGAAGTTCATAAACTTGATGGCCTCCTGAGGCGCGTCCCCCTTGATGAAGCACAGCATGTGGGTGAAGGAGGGGCGCCCGATTTTGACAACACCGCAGGGCGCGGCGAGGGCCACCTTGTGCCACAGGAGGGTCGCTTTCACCCCGGAGTGGCGGACGCCCTTAAAGAGGAGGTCGACCTTCGACAGGGTGTCGAAGCGGTTGCACCGCGTGTCGGTTTGGTGGAAGCAGGCGATTTGACCCTCAGGGAGCCGCTGCAGGGTGAGCGCAACAGCGTCGATAAACCACTCGCTGTAGCCCTCGTCCCCGAGGTGCAGCATCTCCTGGATGTCAGGCATGCCAGTGAGGACACTCCCTGGGAGCTCCGACAGCCCCCGCATCCACTCCACCGCATCTCCACAGATAATGCTGCGAGTTGCCTGCGAATCCGCGTGGTGCGCCGCCTTCACCTTAGAGATATACGCGTTATGGCTCGAGCTCCACAAAGCCTTCTTCGCCACCAGCCTGTTGTCAGGGTTTGCCCCCGCCGCCTCCGCCCCCGCTCCCTCAGGGGAAGTCTCGGCGGGGGTGGTGGGGGTGGGGGTGGTGGCGGCGGTGTTCCGCCACCTCAGGGAGCACGCGTAGCTCCACACAGCGCCCAGGGCTGCCCCCGTGCAGAGGAGGCAGGCATCTCGGCTGTCCAGTGAAGGCATTGCCCGGATGGAGGAGGGGGTGGGCCTTTGGGTAGCCCACGCTGGGCGTGGGGACCTGAAGAGAAAGGGGGGGGTAGTGTGGGGTGGTATAGGAGAGGATTGGCTCAGGGTGGCAAGATGAGGGGATGTGTTTGCGTCGTGGTGTGTGCTATGCCTACACTGCAAAAGAGAGGCGTTTCAAGGGTGGGGGGTGGGGTGAGAACTGAACAGGCAGGTTGAGTGTGGGCAAATTGGTCGCAGGGCGGAGGGGAGGGGGGAAGGGGAGGCGCCGGGTCATTCTTGGAATTTTGTTGAGAGCGGTCGGGTGGGAGGGGGAGGGGGTGCTTTGGAAAGACAAGCATTGTTTTTGAAGGGTGAAAACTGGCGGAAAGAGTACCAGTTATATCTGGGGGAGGGGGGAGGGGGCCTTTCGGAGCACAACACTTGCGTCATGGGCAGGAAGCTTGACATGCCACCCAGGGCATGTCAGATGACAGCTTGGGGCGACAAAGCCAAACACTCATGACAACGAAGGAGACAGCACAGATGACATCATAATTCAGCTGTCAAAGTGGCTGCAACCTGGCATACGTAACGTGTCGTGTCACGGCACCCCAGAGTTTGTTGTTCAACAGAGATCCCCGGTCCGAGCTTGCGCCACCTCCCTGAGACAGTTGTCTGTGGAGTAGAAATGGCAGGCGTTCTTTCGTTCTTTCGTTCTGCCGACAGCCCACCAGGAGACATGACCCTGTCTGGGTGCCGTTTTTTTCTTGCAGTGGAAAAAAAATTGCAAAAATTGGGCTGCCGTCCGCCGACATGGAGACGGCCAAGTATGGCTTTCACTTTTTGGGAGACACCTTGTCCTACAACTGTGTGATACACATCCGGACAACTTTTTGTTGAGCACCACTTGTGTCTCAAGGCTATGTTGAGGCCCTGAAGCGAAGTGGCATGGTGCTAATCCTAAAGCTTCCGCCATACGATGTACTTTGTTACTTCGCGACTTAGCTACGCTTCGTCGCTCGTAATTAGTTTTAAAAAATAGAGAGCAGTGGCATGCAACAACAGTGTTGTCGCTGGGTTGGCCCCAACATACTTTCACACTTTGACATTCAGTATCGCACGGTACCCAGAGTGGCTACGACGAGAAATTCAGAAATGCAAGAGGGACGGCTGGCTGATGCCATCCCCAGGCAGACCTGGCACAACAACACTGGGCGCGAAATAAAACAATTCGGCTGATTCGCGAGAAACGGATTCCTTCGAGCACGGCTATTTTTTTTGACAGCGGGATGTGGGCCTTCACTCTGGGCAACATATCAACAGGCCAAGCAAGCTGGGACAGAGCCGTCCCTCCTGCACAGCAGAGCGAATGGCCCCCAAAGGCTGAAGCGTTCGGGTTTTTGAAATCAACTCCACCGCAAGAGCAGGAGCATTGACTGTGGCTGTGCCTCAAGGGCAGCCTCGATAATCCTGGCGGATTCATCTCGCACAAGAGTATAACCAACAGAACAGAATATGTGGAGATATTGTTTGACACGGGGGCCCCCCGCTACCAGACTGAGTGAGAAAAGGTGAGTCCCAGCCCACTTCCCCTCACTGACTGACGAGCTGTGACTGGTAGCGAGGGCCCCCACGGCCCCCTTTTCTTTGGCTTTGCACAGAACTAAACACACCGACCTTTCTCGGACCGAACCACTATCACGGCGGGTGATTTTTCTCTTGGCTCGGCATGGATGATAGGTCGTATCCCTCGGTTCAGCAACTGAAAGAACAGCTCCGAACTGTGCGTCTGTGGTGCAAAGGTGGAAAGGCTTGCGGAGAAGAGAGCCGAAGGATGTTCGTCGGGTTTGCGATTGCAAGAACATCCCCACGTCTGGTGTGTGGTGATGCTCTGCAAGCATTTTTGCACCCTGTATCGAGCAGAACTCTCAGAACAAAAAATCGCGTTCGGCTCAAAATCTTTTCCGCCCTGTGGCAGACCGTACAATAATTCGGGGAAAAAGAGACACGGCAGATGTCACGTTAAAAACGTGTACTCTCCGACAGACCGGAGACAGACCATAGCCGGGCAGCGCCTGTGGACAGGTCCGATGAAGGTAGGCAGGGAATCTTCGCGAAGCGGGGCAGAAAGGTGCAGTTTCAACGTTGGGTGAGTTTCTGCCCATAATATTTGAAAAGGTTCCCACACAAAAGGCTGAGGTGAACCGATGATAGCGAAGAACTCCACAGAAGCCGCCACCCCTCCTCGTGACCTGCGACAGTGCGCCGAGCATCAGCTCAGCCGCTGATGATCAGCTGTTGAAGCTGTCGACACGCACACAGGCAAAAAATATATATGCTGAGGTAAAGACATTAGCAGGGCTGAGATTTTCAAAAGTCTGTGGGTTTGAGACCACTGACAATAGTTGCTTGCTTGCGGGCAAAACACAAACTGGGATTCATGAGGATTCTTTCGGGATGGAGACGAGTTGTTTGTGCGCACGAGCGGCAGTGTGTTGTGGCCCCTGTGAAGGGCGTTGCTGTGATAAAAGTGGTTTTGTGTTGCTCACTCAAAACACACTGCGCGCGGGTACGCTCCCACTGACTCTTTCGCTGTGACAAGCAAGCTTGTTTGGGCAAAAGAGTCCGGGTTTTGTTTGTGCGCACGATAGCTCCGTGCACCACGGGACCCCGGGATCACCACCCAGCCCTTGGTGGCGGGGGCGGCCCCCTTGCGGTGCAGCCAGAGATCCTCCCCGCCGAACCGCTGCCTCTCGACGAAGTTGTGGCACATGTCAGCCAGCTCGGCAGTGCCGCCCGCCTCCTCCCCGATGGTGTGCAGGAAACGCGACGCGATGGCTCTCCGGTTCGCCCCAGCCCACGACACGGCGTAGTCATGCCGGCTGAGGTAGGCGGCAGCCTCATCACCCTCGTCGGGGAGGCCGCTGCCGCCGCCACCGCCTCCGCTTTCCAGATGCGTGCTGAGCACCTCGCTGCCCATCCCGCGGGACCCAGAGTGGACCATGAGGAAGGCCATGTCGGGGTCGAGCTCCGCGTTGTCGCAGCAGAGCTTGTCGATAACCTGCAGCTCGGCGAAGTGGTTCCCCCCCCGACAGTGCCGAAGCTCCCGCAGAAGCGCTGCGCATATGCGGCGTGCTGCCCCTCCAGCAGGGTGGGGTCCAGCCTCCCCAGCAGCTCCATCGCCGTGGCGGAGTCCATCGCCTCATCCATGTCGGAGTTGCGGAGCAGCTCCGCCCAGCGGTCCTTCTTGCTGTCCTTCTCCGCCTTGGCGCGGGGGATGTGGGTCCGCAGCAGCAGCATACCACACCCGATGTCGTTGCCGACGAGGGGGGGGTGGATGCGGCCTGCGGAGGCGATGGCAGCCCCGACGGGGAAGCCACGCCCTGGGTGGAGGTCCGGCAGCCCGATGCCGTGGCGGACCCCGTGGAGGCGGCGGCAGACGGCTTCCAGTTGGGAGGCGGCTTCCGCGTCGAGGTGGCTCTGCTTGCAGAGGATGTTGACGCAGCAGGGTGGCGGGGCTGGCGTGCCGTCGTCCTGCGTCGGGGCAGGGGCGATCACCCCGCTGTAGTCCTCACCGGCGCTGAGGACGAGGACCCGGTCCTGCGGGAGGTCTGCCAGCGCGGTGGCGCTGCCCCACTCCAGCTCCGACACCGCGCCGCATTTCCCGCGGAGGAAGGCGCGCTTCACCTTGCCCATGCGCAGCTTGTTGCGGCCGCTCTTCTCCAGGTCGCCCCACCCGCCATCCTTCAGCGACAGCACCACGGCGCGTGCGTCGGTGTGCTTCCCGTTGCGCACGATCTGCGCTCGGAGGGAGGTCGGGGGCATTGCCTTCTGAGGAGGGGCTGCCTGGTTTGGGTGCTCGGGCAGGGTGTGTCCCCCGTCGCTTGAGCCCTGAGTGTGGGAGGAGGAGGGGTGTGGCGGAGCAGGGTGTGGTTGCGGGGAGGGGCGGTGGGGAGGCTTGTGTAAAAAGATCAGTTGCTGGGGGGGGGGGGGGGGGGGTGGGGGCGGGGAGAGGTTGGTTGCCTTGTCGTTTGACTGTCACCACTACAGCTGGTCTGGTCTGCCAGGCAGGGTGGCCTTCGGCACTGTGTATGTCCGGGGTGGGGGGGGGGTGGGGGGCAAGGTTGTCCAGGCTGTCGCCGAGATCATACAGAGAAAGGCACAGACAGAAACATACACGCCTGCGCGACCTCCGCGTGAATCCTTTGCTTGGTGTCGACTTGTACCGACCACCCTGATCCTGCTGTGGTGTCACTGAGTGTTGTCATACATCTCCAAGGCCCACCCGATGGTGGGTATCGTGTGGAGGTCTGGCCACCCTCACCACACTGTTGAATATGGAGGCCCTGCTCAATACCGGTCTCGGTTTGTGTGGCTTCATCCCGAGGCGCATCGGCACCCAAGTTACACATGCGCGTGATGCACTCGAAGAAGGGCCAATAAGGGATGGCAAGGCATGTATTGCCCGACAAATGAACCAGCCGCTGAGGAGAGAACGCCCGTCCACGGGCGGGACACTGGGCAAAAACAAAATTCAGGCGGGCTGAGAGAAGTCGTGTCTGTGCAAAGGGGTCACTTTCAACAAGCCCTGGTTCCGCCAACAGGGGCACAGCAACGGGGGTGTCTGCCAACGATGGAAAGAATCCCACACCCCACTCAATGGCCACAGGAAGGGTTTGCACAGACCAAAACCACACAACACCGCACCGCACCCCCCTCCGGGGGCGAGGCGGGACGACAGGGAGACAGGCTTGGTTGTATCTGCTGGGTGCTGTTGCATGCTGCGCACAGGCTCAGACACTTTTGTATTCAGTGGATCACAGATCACATCAAGACCAGGATACTGGGCGGTGCTGTCTGCACTGCTGCAGAATGATTCGCATATGAAGAAGGCAGACCATCACCCCTGCCCTTGACGCGACCCACAGACACTCGCGTGTGGATTGCTTTCTGACCAGGACCTTCGGGTGGCAGATCCTCGCAGAGTGCTGGCAGGGTACGGGGGGGAGATATATTATTGGCAGCTAGGCCGTCTGTGCGGAAATCAGAAAGTCACAACTTGGGATGAAACGCGCTGGGGGGGGAGGTGACGTAAATTTTTACAAACTACTACAGAAACAGGCAAGCTCGGGAGAAAACGCTCCACACCCCCCCCCCCCAACCCAGTGACCTATGTTCGGGCTATGAAAGCTTTTCCATCGCTCTGGGGACGATGAACCCTCGCGATTTCCTCATAGCGGGCACTGGGTTTGGGAAAAACCAAACCCCCTTGCCAGTCGAAGGGAATAGGGTGCGGCGGCATGGCTGCTGTGCTGACACAACAGGAAAAAGGCCGGCAGATGGCGTGCGTGTTTTTGCTTATCCGGAGAGAAGAAACTCGTCGTGCCACCCTCTGAACCTAGAGGTGTTTGTGTGCAGCAATACCAGGCGGGGGAGGCGGTGTCGCCGGCAGTGCCGGGGACGGGGGAGAACGCACCACCACCACCACCACCGTACCCACATCTGGTTCCCAACAAAGGGCCAGCTGATCGCATCCGAGCAAGAGTGGATCGAAGAAAATACCCACAGGCACACAGCACGGTGTGAAGGGGGTGTGTCTTGGGCCGGGCGGGCTGTGTGCAGATGGCATTTCCCTTCTCGCTCGAACACAGAACTAAACCTACAGCAAATCACAACGAACAGCACAGAACACCCACATCACCCCCCTCAAACTTGTTCGAGGTGGTGGGGGGAGGGCGGGCAGGCCCCCGGGTGAGGGGAGGGAATCCGTGGCAGCAGCCTGCCACGGATTCCCTGCTCCTGCACCGATCTCCAATGGCGATCTCCGATCGGACGGCGCAGACACAGTTCTTTTTTGAATTCGTATTGAAATGGAGTGCACAGCCATCAGCCCTTCAGATCTGCCCGGGCTGCTCTTCTGCTGATGCGACTAGACACGGCTCCGGTAGTCCCGCCCGTTGTGGTGCGTCACATTCGGGCGCACTGGCGGGTAATCCTCCCTCAAAGGGTGCGGATTGTACCCCGTGGCGGGGGGCACTCCCGCGTGGTGGCGTGGCGAGTGCCCGCGTGGAGGGGACCCGCCGCCATCTTCCACGCCCCTGCCCTGCGGCCTGCTGTTGACGGAGTACGGCTTGGCAGCAGCGTCGGGTGTGGTGGCAGGCGCAGGCTTGTCCTTCTCGGAGGTCGCATCGCCCCGCGTCTGATCCGAAATTTCTTTCTGCGGGGATGAAGGGGGCAGTGGGGGTGAACTGTAGGCAGCAGGTGGAACAACAAGGTCTCTATCAGCGGCGCTCATCATCAGGACGAGGAGAAGAAGGGGGCACTCATGCGGTCAGCACGCGCGGACGGGAGACCGGTGTCGAGGGGTTTTCAGATCGAGGCTCGTGGAACTTCCGCGACAAAATCTGCAAAGAATGTGGCGCCCAGCACATACCTCGTCGTCAGACAGCTCGCCGTAGACAAACACCTCGTCTGTGAGGTGGCGTCCGCCCCACGTCAACTTCTTGTCGTCCTCGAGCTCACGCGTGCCTGGCTTGAGATCGGAGAAGTCGATGGTGCGCACATTCTTGTACCGTCTGTAGATCTCCGCGTTGGGGAGCAGCCGCATCACGATGTAGTCCGTGATAGTGCCTGCCAGTGCCAGCAGGGCAAGGCCTGTGACCAGGGTCTTCAGCAGCTCCACAAAAGAGAACTTCCCCATCCACCCGGCGTAGACGACAATCACCCGCACGCCGTGGCGGTTCCACACCTCACGCTGCACCATCACCTTGTTGGTCACGGGGTCCCGGTAGCTGTAGTCCTTCACCTCCTCGTATTTGTACTCCACAGAGGGGACATATTTCACATGGTATGTGTACTTCACAGTGTTCGCGTCGAACCCTGTGCCCTTGTACTCCACAACGATCAGCATGACCAACCCGTCGTACCGCAGTGTGTCGGATGTGAAGGGCGACAGCTTGTCGAGGTAGAGCGAGTCCACCGCCCCGCCAGCATTGAAGACGTCGAGGTTGGTCTGCACCATCTCTGCAGCGTCGAAGATGTCCTTCATGGTCAGGACGTCCCCAGGTCGCCTGCGAGATGCCTCGTTGCCGTCGTCGTCGCACTGGATGCCCATGTCCCCTGTGTTCTGCAGGTCGCAGAAATTCTTGACGTAATCTCCGTTCGCCCCAGCGAGGCGCGCCTTCGGCATGTCTGCCACCGACTCCAGGGCCAGGTCGTTCTCCCTGTGGATGTGGTGTACGGCACACAGGGAAGCACCGCGAGATACTCACACAACGGCAGTGGTTCAACAGTGCGCACCACTTTATTGCGACCCCAAATAAAACAAAGAATCACCCCAACTTTCAAAAAGAGAGCACAACAGACACAATGCCATACTTGCCGTAGATCGCATGCCGGATGAGCACCGTGTGGTTCTCAGTGCCTGCGACATAGTGCGCGACGTCACCGGTCTGCATCGACGTGGATGTGTTCCCGCTCATGACCTGCCAGGGGGAACAGGCGAGTCCCGGTACTTGCACGTTCGCCACACAATCACTCAGCCTCGGGTGATACTTTGTGATCGTCACGCGAGTGGTGATGAACGCCGCATTGTCTTCGGAAGGGGGCACGATGGCATCGTAATCACCGAGGTGCATGCACGGCAGCCTGCCCCGAGCCGCCTGGAAGGCTGTGCCCTGACACCTGTCCGTGTGGCAGCAGTACGGCAACCCCAACACTCCTGGGTTCTGATTCGTCCACTTGTCGTTCCGCACGCTGACCCGCGCGAAGAACCCAACAGGAGCCTCCTTCGCGAGGTACCCCTTCTGCAGGATCACCTCATACACCACCACATAGATGAACAGCCCCACAAGCAGGAGGATCCTTGCGATGCCCAGCTTCCTGTCACGGATGCGCACAGTCCGTGGGGTGCGGTACGCAAAGATGTCATCGAGGTCCAGCAGCTTGCACTTTTTCAGCACCATCGCGCAGCCCCCCTCTTGGGAAGATTCCGAGGGGGAGGGGGAGGGGGTGCGGTGCGGGGTGTATTGAGAGGTGCCAAGAAGACCCACCCCTGGCCCTTCCAGCTCGTGCGGATCAGCACAGCCGCCGATTTGAGTAGTGTAGGGGCGGCTGGCTGCGTGGGGCGGTGGGGTGGTGTGGTGTGGAGATATATCGCATCACAAACAAGGAGCTTGCACGTCGTGCGGTGAGGGAGGGAGGGAGGGAAGGGGGGGATCCGAGGCCCACAGACTGCCAGGCTATCAGACTGTCTTCAACCTTCAACCGACAGAGGGGCTTTCGACTCGGGAAACCTGTCTGCGGAGTGGTACAGCAGCAGCAGCATTGCGGAATGCCATTATTTCGGGTCTGCTAATCTAAAATGGAAATTCGGATACGATTTGCCCCCACCCTCCCCCCCCCACCCCTTTTCCCCGGTGGGGGGGGGGGGAGGGGGCGAATGGAGCACGGGAGGAGGGGCGGGCTGCCAACCCCTTCCTCTTCAGTGCCGTGAAGCCCCGTTGCCCCTCCCACCCCAACCCCCTCACCCCACCGTTCCGCAAACCCCCAACGCTCTTCCCCCCCCCCCTACCCTCCAGGGTTCGTTCGCTATTGTGTGTCTGCACCTAAAACCACCACCGCCGCCGCCGCCACCCCCTCGAGGCCCTACCGGCAAATCAGCGGAACGCCTCCGACAGGGATGGGCAAAAGGGGAGGGCATAGAGAGAGAGAGAGAGAAGAAGCGGGTTCTCTGTATATATTTTTTTTGCATTTTCTGCCTTTCTTTGCATTTTGCTTTTTTTTTGAGACGCAAGGGGTGTAAACAGGCACGTAGCTTGAAATTGGATTTTCAGATTTTTGCTGGTTCTGCTGGTCTGGGGTATTTTCCGGCGCTTCCCCCAAAATCCCGTCCTGACCGACACCGGGTTCTCCGGGGCGCGTCCGGAGGCACGGAGTAGACAGCGCCACCGTGGGTCTTCGCTACGGTGCCGAAACGGTGTGCTGGTGCATTTCCTATGTGTATGCGTATGAGAAATCGCCGAACTTTGACGAAAACTTGACGGTAGCGAAGAACCCCACAGTCGCATATTGACAAGCACAAGCCACAGGGGGGTCTGGGGGGCGGAGCCCCCCAGCCGCCGGAGGCCACGGTAGTGAACATCTGTTCCTTCCGGGCTGAACACGGTGTGGATCTCTCCGACATCAGGTCGGAACCCAGTCCTGCGCGGGAAGCAGTCATCGGGAGCCGAAATCCTCGTGGTTCGGGCCTGCTGCAGGGTACATCTTCGGCCTGGTGTGAGGGAAAACCCCCCCACCAAAAAAAAATTCTGGGGTTTCCCGGATTTATACTTTTTTTTTTCCCCCCAGACCAGCAACATAGGCAACTGCTGGTCTTGAGACCAGCTGGACCCCCCAAGCTACATGCCTGGGTGTAAACATGGTCATACAATTTTTTTGACAAAAAAAATACGCCGCTTTCTTTTCACTCCCGTCACCCCCCCCCCCCCCCGCTCTCCCTTCCTGCCCTCCTGCCGGCTGCCGTGGGTGAGAGGAGAAGGCGGTGGGGATGAAGGGGAAAGAGACGAAAGAGATCAGTTATACATTTGACTGATAAGGGAGGCTGCTCGGAATGATGCGCAGAACAGGGCGTGTGGTAGGTGGGTGGCCTCCCCCGATAAGAATTGGAAGGTGGCGGTGGCGGTGGAGTGGGGGGGGGGAGTTGTTTTGTGTGGTAATTTCAACTTCTATGGGGAGGGGTTTCGACACAGGTCGTACTATGTGGGGGAAATTTTCTTTGGAAATTTCGTTCTGCAGTGAACGCACACACACACAAAACAAAACTTGAGGGAGGGGGGGGTGGGGAAACAGCAACATTTTTTGCAGCGGTGTGTGAGAAACCAACGCATCAAGAGCCCACATGGCAATAAACCACTGCACTGCAAAACACATGTTTCCCATTGGGGGCCCTGCATCACACAAAAAGCTGTGTCCGCGGTGCGGCCCTTATTCTGTTGGGGCACGCACTTCTCTTCTACGCCTCAGAGCGAGGTCCAGAACGCTGGTGCGCTGGTGGGTGCGGGGCGTGGGAGGTTCCCTTCCGGGGGGAGGCTCGGTGCCACAGCACCGCAGGTTGCAGCAGGGCCCCCGACCCACCAGCCTCACAGGGTTGGCCCTTGTTCTGTTCGTGTGTAAAAAGTTGCATCGCAAAACCCACCGTCACTCAGAGACGACCGAAGATGACGACGTGGTTGTTGTGGTGATGCTCGAGAATAGTGGATGCCCGTGCGTTGCTGCTGGCAGGTGGTCCCTCTTCTGGAGATCGGCCTTTGGTTCCTGCGGTGCGAGAGTGGGGTGCAGGGTGCAGGGGGGTGGGGGGCGGGGGGTCGACAAGTAGGGAATAGTCAGGCACAGAGTCAGAGATGAAGACAACAAGGGAGGCGACGGTCATTCTCCTGGTGATCTTGGCGGACCCTTTGCCCACGTCATGGGTTAGGTGGGGCTGGCTGTCCAGGGAGGGGGGGGGGACAGAGGCTCGGCATGCAGGCATACCTTCTTCGCTGCCTCTGCCAGGAGCTCCTTGCCGCGCTCCTGCCAGGCGACCAGTGCAGGGGCGGTCTGGGGTGGGTCTTCCAGGCCTGCCATTGAGTGCGACTGCAGCAGCAACAGCTGTGGGGGAGGTGTGGTGTCAAGTGGGAAACGAAAGAGGAAAATAAGCCGAAAGCACACAACCACACAACCCCCCCGACAAGGCAGAACTGCAAGAGGCCAGGCCTGCCAAACATACCAGCTGTTTGAGCGTCAGCAGCTTCGAGTCGCCCTCGCCTGGAGGGGGGTCGATGTGGGCGGTGTGGCGCTCCAGCATGCGGCGCACCAGCTTGGTGCAGCTGCGCACCTCCTCCGCCACAATGTCTGCTTTGGAGTTCATCTCCTGCTCCATCAGCCCGCGCTCGTTGAAGTACTGCATGAGTGCAGCGGTCTTCGCCTCGGCGAGAGCGGCACGCGTGGTGTACAGCTCGCTCTCGGCCTTCGAGAGGCGCAGGGTCAGGTCTTCGCGCTCCTCGGTGACGGCGCGCAGCAGCTCTGCCTCACGCGTCTTGAAGCTCTCGATGTCCCTCTCGCGCCCCTCCTCCGTCAGCCCCTGCGTGCTGCGCAGGCGGATGCGCAGCTCTTCCTCTCGGGACTCTGATTGGGTGAGGCGCTCTTTGGTCCGACGGTACTTCGACTCGTACTGCTTGCAGCGGTCGCGGACGGCACTGAGCTCGCGCTCTGCACCCTCCACCACCCGGTTGATGTCCGTGCGCATCTTGGCTGACAGTTCGGTGTGGAGTGCGTCCAAAGCGCGTGTGCTGTCGGCTCGGAGGCGCTGCTCCTCACGGAGTGCTTCGCGTGAGGCGTCGCCGTCTTCGCTGGCCTGGTAGAGGAGGGCGTGCATGCGCTCGCCGTGTCCCTTCAGCTCCTGGCATTGGTCTCGAAGGACGTCAACCTCTTTCTGGAGGCGTGCCTCGCGTCCGATGTATTCGCGCACATCCACCTCCTTGCTGTCGAGGGTGGCACGCAGCGTGGCCAGCTCGTGCGACAGCACGTCGTGCTGCTGCTCGTGCTGCACGCGCAGCCGCTCCTCCACCTCACGCACCTTCTGCTGGATCTCAGCCTGTGCGCCACGTGCGAGGGTTGTGTTGTGGCTCTTCAGGGTGGCGCACTCTGCTGTGACTGCCTGCACCTGCTCCTCCAGATGCCGCACGTGGTCTTCTGCGCGTGCACGTGCGTGCTGCACACGCGTGTTGTCCTCACGCAGGTCTGCGATGGTGCGGCTGGCATCGGTGGCAAGTTCTAATGACTCCACAGCCTTACGCTTCTCCTCTAGCTCGTTGTGCAGTGCGGACAGCTCCCTCCGCAACCCCTCTTCCATACGCACCTGTCTGTCAGCCTGGTGTTCACGCACTTGTCGTCGCAGCTCGTCAACAGCGGCATCTCTGCTGGCGACGTCTGCGTTCAACCGCAGGATCTCCTCCGCCTGCACCTTCATACGTGTCTCGAGGCGCGCAACCTCGCGCTCCTTCTCCAAGTCGCGTGGTGCTGCGTGCACCTGCACCTGGCCGTGCGGTGAGGGCACGCGCACAAGATGCGCTGAATGCCCATACGGGCTGGGCGGCCTGGCATGCTGGCGGGACCCCCTCTTGCTGCCCGTGCTCAGCAGGCTGGAGTTCGGGCCATCGGTGTCTCTGCCAGTGCTCCCAGCGGGCATATCACCTCATGTAGGAGCCGTGCAGGTGCCTGGGACGGGCATGGTGGCCAAGGGTAGGGCAATGTGACACTACGGTAATGCATGGGTGGGCACAAGAGGGAAGCAGGGCAGGAGCGGGGCAGGGGCAGGGCAGGCTGGTTTATCTTGAGAAACGCACGTTGTGCAAACCAGCACGTTACAGACAGGCGCTGACGTCTTCGGGCAGCAGCCAAGAGACAGAATATGCTTCAAAACAGCTCTGAGAATGAAGCAAGGCAGTTGTTGATCCTGACCAGCGGCCGCTGCAATGCAGCCAGCACCGCATCACCACAAGGCCTTGAAAGGTGAACATGCATTCACGTCTTACTCGGCGGCAGCCCAGGATAGGGGTGGGTGCGCCTACTACTTCCCATCAAGCGAAACAGTGCTCTCTACTGCCCAGCGACAGCAGCACCCTCGCACACGCGCTCCAGCTCCTGCTGCACCTTGGTCACGTCCCACTCAGGGTCCACCAGGATCGTCATCTGCGCGCGCAGCGCAGCCGTGATCTCCTCACGCATCGCCATCCCACGGTACCGCTTCGTGGCCGCCACGTCGTTGTTGCCGCTGAACAGCAGGCAGACACGCTTTGCGACAGTCAGCGAGCCCGTCTTCATCTCGTGCCGCACAATGGCATACGCCACCTCCGTGTGCGGGACCTGCGGCAGCATGGCCGCAACACCACCACCCCCGGACGCAACCAGGCGCACAGGCTTGTCGGGCAGGAACAGCGCCCAGTCACGCTCGTTCCCAGCAGAGCTCACCTCCTGCAGCGTCGTCTCGAGCTTCTCATCCACCTCCGGCTTCGGGGCCGCTGCAGGCTTCGGCGCAACCGCCTCCGCCACCACCTTCGCCTCCTCCCCCTCCTTCGCCTCCGGCTGTGCCTCGACATGCACGAGGCTGCCGCCCTCAGAGTTGGCCTTCACGTCACCCTCCACCGGGGCCTGCCCGTCCTGCGCCTCCTCCTGCGCGTTCATGGTGCGGATGGCATCCCACAGGCGCTGCATCATGCCCTCGTCGGGCGCGGTCTCAGGCTCTGCACGCGGCTGCGGCGGCTGCTGCCCACGGCGCGCACCACCCTTCTTCTTCTTCTGCTTCTGCGCAGGGCCCTGGTGCAGGGCGCTGTTCTCCCCCGTCACCTGCGACAGGTTCTCGAGGAAGGCGTCGAACTCTTTGTTGCTCATGTTGTCGGCATCCGACTTGCGCCCCTTCGCCTTGCCCTTCGCCATGGTTGCGTCTACAGCTGTTCCTGTCCGGGACGCGGATGTGTGGTGGCGGGGCTGCATCGGTGACCATGGGCGTGGAGGCTGCCTGTGCAAAGCGAAGCTGACCCCTCCTGCTTGACTAGTGCCTCTGCGCCTCGACGAACGCTGCGTACCGCTGCAAGGTCTCGGGAGAGGGCGCAGCAGGCAGCTCGGCCAGGGCGGCATCGAAGTGCCGCCTGTGCAGCATTGATATGGATCCCTCCTCCTTCAGGGCGGCAAGCCCGGCAGAGCGCACCAGGAAGCGCAGTGCGGACGCTGTGTGGCCAGGCGTCGCGTCAGCGAGGCTCTGGATATCGACGTCGTCCGCCAGGCGGGCAGGAGCGGCCAGCAGGGCCGTCAGGATCTCCGACCTGTCGGGGGCGGAGGGCGGTGCCAGGTGCAGCAGCTTCTCCAGCCTGCCCTGCCGCAGCAGGGCGGAGTCCAGCACCCACGGCAGCGAGGTGCACGCCAGCACCTGGATGGCGTCGTTGCCGCCGATGCCGTCGATCTCACACAGCAGGGCGGACAAGGCTCGCACCGCAGATGACCCGGCATCATCGCCGTCAGAACCCTGACCACGCTTGCGCCCCACGGCATCGATGTCGTCGATGATTACCACTGCCGGGCTGCTGGCACGCGCTTCGGAGAAGACAGCACGCAGCTTTGCCTCTGTCTCCCCGAGCCACGCCCCGAAGAGGCTGGGCGCAGCGACTCGGATGAAGTGCACGCCTGTGCATTCGCGCACCAGCTCGTCGCAGAGTGCAGTCTTCCCCGTGCCGCTGACGCCTGCCAGCAGCATGCCTGTGGGGGTCGCCATGCGGCGTGCAGCGCGCACCACAGCCCCTCCCTCCTGGCGGTGCCCCGCAAGCATGTCGATGCAGCGCCTGAGCTCCTGCCGCAGCTTAGCGTAGCCGTGGAAGCGCGTGGCGCCCCCTGCGGATGTCGGGGGTGCCGAGGCACGCGCGTCGTACACAACACGCCCCAACTTGGCGAACAACGGCGCCATGCGGCGCAGGTCTGCAGGCGTGCAGCCCTGCGTCTTACCTGCCAGGTCGGCAGCCAGCCTGTCGACGTCAGGCCCGTCGGACACCGCACCGCCCGACAGGAGGAAGTGCTTCGCGAGGGCCACGCGTGTGGCTGTCTGCGGCAGGGCGACAGAGACCCGCTGCATCCCTGCAGCCGCCAGCTCCGACTGCACCTCAGGGGGAAGCGGCGAGTCCTCACGGCACACCACGACGGCGATGCGCGCTGTGCCGCGCGGGGAGTTAGTCAACATGCGGAACATGGGTGCATCCTGCGACGACGAGCAGATCAGCTCCAGCGGGTCACACACACACAGCAACCGCCCCCCGGAGTCAGCATCCCGCAGCTGCGACGTGCCCCTCGAGCAGCGCACAACCGCATAGCCCGCATCCTCGGGGCGCACCGCCTTCAGCGCCTTCTCCACGGCATAGGTCCGACCACTGCCAGACGCACCCGACACCACCACGAGGCGGCACCCTCCGGTGCGTGCGAACAGGCTCTTCAGCAGCTCTGTGATTTCATCCGCAGCCCCGTCGCTCGGGGCCCTCCCTGCCTCCTGTGTGTCACACACCGCCATGCCGCATGCCTGATGGTCCGGCGGGCTGTGTGTGTGTCGTGTGTAGTGTGCAGTGTACAGTGTGTCTCACGAGAGGTTCGCCAGCACCAGCCTCAAGATCACGAGGTGTGCAACGCGGTGCGCTCCACACCGCCACAACTATGCAACAGGCGAACCGGGGGTGGTGGTGGTGGTGGTGGTGGGGGGATGCCAGGCGCACTCTGTTTGGAATTGTTGTTAGACTTCAGCCGGAGGGCCGGATACGATTCTTGCCTCCCCATCCGTCCTGTGCCCCCAAAGGGCACACCGTTTATATCTGTCTATCTCTCGCCCCCTCTCGGTTATGTTAGTTCCGGATCCCCGGCACGTCAAACGTATCCTGCACTGCCCCCCGCCACACCCCACCCACCCACCCCACACCTCCTCCTCCACCCTCTCTTTATCGGGTATACATCCCGCCTCTTCTCTTCGATTGTATTATAAAATACAGCCCCCGAGGAGACCGTACCATAAGCCTGGGTATGTGGTTGTTTGGTTAGCATTGGGTTGCTGTGTGTTTCTGCACAAATTTAAGGCTTGCGCGCGCGCGCGTGTGTTTGTGTGTTGTGTATCGTTGGCCAAAGACAAATCTGGTTGGGGGAGAGAGAGAAAAAGACGCGAAACGCATTTCTTCCCTCTGAGAGTCCCTTCTTCGAGTCAAGTTCTTGACGAAACAAAAACATGCCGGGTGGAAAGCAGACAAGATGCCACACCCTCGTTTGTTTTTGCTCAAAAAAAACCGCACCCTCCCCACCCTTTATTTGAGGAGACAAAGCGCAGATTTTTTCATCTCAAGCTCCCCCACCCACCCCATCACAAGCAACACACTTGCAATTTGACCGTAGCAGCAATCTGGTCCTTCCACCTCCCCCCCCCCCCCCCTCCCCGATTTTCCTCCTCTAGAAGCATTGCTGGGCTGCACGCATCGCAGGCCGACCACACCACCTCCCCCACACCCCCCTACAGGCCGGAAGAGTGGGAGCGGATAACTGGACTGGCAAAAAAAACGTGTCGTGGTTAGATGGGCTAGAGGGGGCGGAAAATGCCGCTTTTTTTTGCCCTGGGGGCTGACAGAGAAGAGTTGAAGGAGGGGGGGTGGGGGGGGGCGGGGCGGTGGGGAATGTGAGGGTCCGGGGGAGGGCTGGGGGTTAGATAACCAGCGAAAATGTGTCATCTGTGCACGGTGGACCCCCACACGTCAGGGTGCACCTTTTTGGGATATCGGAATATCGGGGGTCTGGCGAGGTCCGACCCCCGCTCGCGGGGGTCGTCTGGGCACCAAAAATAGCAGGGCAGACTCCCGCTAGCGGGGGTCCAGACTCCCGCTAGCGGGGGTCTCCCAGACCCCCGCTCCAGGGGGTGGGAGTCCACCGTGTGTGGCGCCAGACAAGGGGGGGGGGGGGGGCTGTGACACCGCAACACACAGAGTTAAAGAAAGAAGCCCCCCCTCCCCTCCCCCCCCCCCCCCCTCCCAGAACACACTGAGCACTTTTGAGCACCTCCCCCGTGCAATCACACACCACCCACAGCCCAGCATGGCAGACGGCTGAATGGAGGCAAATCATGGGTATTCGGACACCACTTTTTCCACAATCCTCAGTGCCTCCTCCGAGCAAAAACAATAAAAGCGGGGCCGTTGTGCGGGCAGGCCTTCTCAAGTTGCTGGCCCTTCACGCCATGCCCTCAAGATGCAGGGTGATGCTGTGTGTACTTTCGCACGGGTACTTTTGCCCCCCTTTTATTGCATTGTTCTTGGGTCCTACTTGGTCCCCTTCTCCTTGCGCTCCTTCTCCTTCTGCCGCTCCTCCTCCTCCTGGATCCGTTTGCTCTCCTCGACAACTTCCTTCGTCTCCTCGGCTGTGCAGATGTGGAACTTCGGGGACTTCCCGGCCGCCTGTGGTGGTGGGTGATGAACAAACATGAATGAAACGGTCTCGTGATGTTGGTGTGACAACTGACTGTGGGAGAAGAAAGGTGGAAAAGTTTCAAGAATTCGGCTATTGTCTTTCCTCGGGGGCCCTCGCTACCGAGTGAGAAAAAGTGAGAAAAAATGAGCGGAAAAACGCCCAAAAAAAGAGTGTGGGGAGTTGGGGGGTCCCTAGCCTGGGGAGCGTATTTGGACCCCGATTCTCGAAAAAGACGATCTCGGTGTGGCTCAGATCGAAGGGTTGACTCACAACATGGCGATTTGGTGCAAATTTCAGAGAAAATCCCACGTGCTACTGCGAACGACGAGACTCGGACGTCCCGTAGTGGGGCTGGGGAGGGAACCCCCTGGTCCCACGCATGCAGGTGTGTGGTCCGAAGAGCCAGTGGTACGGCTGGCCGACACCACAAGTGCAGCTCGTGGCGGTCGGACACAGGAGGCCAGCAGGGGCGCAGTACCGGAGGCACGTGCAGGGGCCCCTTGGTGGGTGGGTCAAGGCAATCAGTCACGGCGCAACGTGTTCCAGGCGGGCGAGGCTGTCATGGCGTTCGGCACTAACCTTCACCAGGTTTTTGGTTCCCCACACGGCCGCGACACCCTCTTCGTCTAGAGTGGGTCCGCGACTCGGAGTACAGAGCCGATCCACCCGCACCGATGTCCAACACCGCCGACTCCGGGCCACCCTCCAAATCCGCCCGTAGAGGGGCGCTGGAGGACGGCCCGGAGGTCATCGACGCGCTACCTTCACCCCCCTCGCGGTCGGCTTCATGGAGAAGCTGGTGAAGGCGATGGCGGGGGTGCGGACACCAAGGCCAATGTGGGACATCGGTGCAGGAGACGGTTCCCGCTGCACGGGGAGGCGAAGTGTATTAAGGGACGACGTCGGAGGGGCTGATCCCCGAGGCGATGGTGCGCCTGGTCAGAAGCGAGCTGAGCGGCGTGGTAGGCCCACCCCGCGCTCACGGAGGCAGGAAGGAGGCACGGGGGACGGCTACGACGCGAGTACAGCAGGCCGCGAAGCAGGATGGTATCCGTCGTCTACGGGAGAAGCTGCGCCGCCTCAACAGGGAGGCCCACAACGGGGGCCCTCGCCGAGTGAGAAAAAGTGAGAAGTCAGCCATGTTTGGCTGAAAACTGACGACTCGTGACTCACAGTGACTCGGCGCGAGGACCCCCAACGTCCCACGACGCACTGTGGTTCCGGGTTGCTATGGCCCACGCTTACCAGGACAACCGACCGGCAGGGGATGTCCTGTCAATCCCCCCCGGGACATTGGTGTACTTGGTGGATTCCCCCCACGAACGACTTTAGTCGAGTGGCTTCGCCACGGTCAGGGAGACTTAGAATAGGGAGGAGCGCGCGCGAGGTTTTTGTTGCTGCTTGGTTGCTGTTGTTTGCTGTGTTGTTTCTCATCACTGTTGCTGCATAGTGCAGTTTCCGCCACGTGCGTTGCACGGTTGGACGGGGGCGCGACCACCACCACCCTTCATCAGGAAATCGGGTTGTGTGTGCGTTGGTGATCGGCCCCTCTCGCAGATCTTGACTAGTCAGGCTGGCCCCCCTCCCCTCTCCGGCCCTCTGGGCAAACTATTGCTTTGTTGTGCTTCTCGCGTCGCGCGAAGATACTTGCTCCACACTATTCACTAAATCTCCCGATTCCCCCCAGCATATTCGTGTACTTGGCGGATTCCCCCCGATTCCCCCCAGGACATAGTCATACTTGGCGGATTTCCCCCGATTGCCCCCAGCACATAGTCATGCTTGGCGGATTCCCCGCGATTCCCCCCAGAAAATAGTCAGGCTTGGCGGAATTCCCCCGATTCCCCCCAGTACATTCGTGTACTTGGAGGATTCCCCCCGATTGCCCCCAGTACATAGTCAGGCTTGGCGGATTTCCCCCGATTCCCCCCAGTACGTAGTCGTACTTGGCGGATTCCTCCCGATTCCCCCCAGCACATAGTCATGCTTGGCGGATTCCCCCCGATTGCCCCCAGTACATAGTCAGGCTTGGCGGATATCCCCCGATTCCCCCCAGTACATAGTCATACTTGGACGATTCCCCCCAGTACATTGTCGTACTTGGACGATTCCCCCCGATTCCCCCCAGTACATTGTCGTACTTGGACGATTCCCCCCAGTACGAAGTCATACTTGGACGATTCCCCCCGATTCCCCCCAGTACATTGTCGTACTTGGACGATTCCCCCCGATTTCCCCCAGTACATTGTCATACTTGGACGATTCCCCCCGATTCCCCCCAGTACATTGTCGTACTTGGACGATTCCCCCCGATTCCCCCCAGTACAGAGTCGTACTTGGTCGATTCCCCCCGATTCCCCCCAGTACACTGTCGTACTTGGACGATTCCCCCCGATTCCCCCCAGTACAGAGTCGTACTTGGACAATTCCCCCCGATTCCCCCCAGTACATTGTCATACTTGGACGATTCCCCCCGATTCCCCCCAGTACATTGTCGTACTTGGACGATTCCCCCCGATTCCCCCCAGTACACTGTCGTACTTGGACGATTCCCCCCGATTCCCCCCAGTACATTGTCGTACTTGGACGATTCCCCCCGATTCCCCCCAGTACACAGTCATACTTGGCGGATTTCCCCCAATTCCCCCCAGCACGGGGGAATCCGCTAAGTACGACTATGTACTGGGGGGAATCGGGGGGAATCGTCCAAGTATGACAATGTACTGGGGGGAATCGGGGGGAATCGTCCAAGTACGACTATGTACTGGGGGGAATCGGGGGGAATCGTCCAAGTATGACAATGTACTGGGGGGAATCGGGGGGAATCGTCCAAGTACGACAATGTACTGGGGGGAATCGGGGGGAATCGTCCAAGTATGACTTCGTACTGGGGGGAATCGTCCAAGTACGACAGTGTACTGGGGGTAATCGGGGGGAATCAACCAAGTACACTAATTTGCTGGGGGGAATCGGGGAGTGCCCCTACAGGAGGTGGGGACCACTGTGAGTCACTACGAGTCACTACGAGTCACGTGACTGGTAGCGAGGCCGGTCTGGACCTCTGGGTGGAATTTTCTCATATTGTGCCAAGTCCCCACCCGGAGTTCCAGACCGGCCTCGCTACCAGTCAAGTGACTCGTAGTGACTCGTAGTCAGCCAAAAACCTGAAAATTCACCCTTCTCCCCAGGCCAGCCAAAAAAGCCCCCTGACTCACTGACGAGCCGTGACGACCCGTGACTGGTAGCGAGGGCCCCCCTCTGACCAAATTGTATTTTCGTTTGAGTGCGCCTTGATGGTGCGTTGTATGGATGCTAGGAAGGCCGTGTGCATACCTTCGTGAGCTTCCCGAACTCGATCTTGTCTTCCGAAAGCTGGCCGTCCTTCGTGCGGCTCAGAATCTTGCACCCCAGCAGCATGGCCTCCTTCATGGTCATCCCGTCCTTCCAGTCGGACTTCAGCACACCCTGCGCCGTGTCGGTGCCCTGCCCAATCGCGTTGGCCTTCCAAGCGCTGTAGTTGCCACTGGGGTCCGAGTGGTACCTGTCGTTGATTGGTGATGGGCGATGCAAGTTGAGGGGTGTAACGCTGACTGAGGGTTTCCCCTGAGGGCAGTGATTTGCCTGCACACAGCAGTGTTCCCTCCCCACCGACAAATGACAGCAAATCACGTGACACCGTTTCCACATGCTGTAAAACCGGAGGGAGGTGCATACAGCTGGAACCCGAACGCGTCGTCCCACCCTGCGTACAGGAAGGCCACACCGAAGGGGCGGAGACCACCCATGTGTGTGTACCCCTGCTTGATGTCGCAGATCTGGTGCACCAGCTTCTCGACATGCATCTGCGGTGTTGGGGCAGGGATATGGCATTGCACAAGGGATGGCATCAACAGAAGCACCAACGAAGTTCGTATTTCTTCGGCGGTTGGCAGTTCGACTCCCACGCACGACACAATCGCTACACAGAAGAGAACATACCGGCTCGTGGTACGAGTAGGTGTGGCGCTGCGCTGTGAGACGCGCGTGGTTGATTAGTGTGTTGGCATCGGCAGTCAGCCCTGCTGCGCTCACCGCAAGGTGCTCATCAATGAGGTACATCTTGTCACCGCTGATGTCCTGTGGGTGAGAGTGTGGTGCGTAGCCCCGCGCTGCCCCTGCAGTCGGGCGGAAGATGACACATCACCACCCCCTCCGTCCCTCTCCAAACTAGGAGGCGACACCACCACAACCACCCCCCATTTGGCCCCCCGGGTGCTGCACACCACACACCTTTTCTTCGCTCTTCGTGGTGTCCAGCAGCTCAGAGTGCTGGGGGCGCTCGGCAACCAGCAGCACACCCTCGTTGGTCAGCATGCCCAGGGTCAGGGGTGCGTTACCAATCGCCGCGACGGCGTACTCGACCTGTTGTGGGAGTGGGAGTGAAAGACGGAAAAGATAACACTGTTGTCCGCCAGTATCCGGGCAAATCAAAAGCAACTTCGCAGCCTAATGGAGGAGACTGTACTTGTTGCCCAAAGCGCTGCCGAATATCTTTCCGACACTCACGGGACCCCCCCGTTGCAGTAAAAAGAGAACAACATCAAAAGCGAAACCCACTCCAACACATATCCTCTCCACCCAGCCGCTCTGCAGCCTGTGCCCGAGACTTGCCATACCTGGTACAGACGACCATCAGTCGAGAAGGTTGTGGTCTTCGTATCGAAACGGCGGCCCGACATGGTGCCCCTGTTGTATTATCGCCCTCCCTCCGCCTCCTTCACTCAGCCTGCCTGCCTGCCTCTGCTTGGGTGCGATGAAGGGCACGGAGGGAAAGCGGGGCCGTAGGTGGAGGGGGTGGCGAAAGGGGGTCCCTGCCTGAGTCGATGCACCGCGGTTGGGGTGCTGTGTAGTGCCTGGGCGGGGTCGTTGCTTGGGGGGGAGGGGGTGCAGTGGGGATAGTACGGTGCAGAGGGGGTCGGACATCCGCTTGTTGGGAGCAGGTGAGTTTGGGTGGGCGGAAGTGTAGGGGAGGGAGGGCGGGTGGGTGGGTGGGGGTGGGACGGCCAAAGACTTCGAACGGGACACAGTCGTAGGGTGTCGAGGTCGAGGCTGCGAGCAAGCTGCCCTGTGCCAGACGGCACCAGCCAAATAGGAACACACAGGTGCTGCGGTGCGGTTGGAGTGCAGACGAAGAGGCGGGTGCGGTGACCACACGGCGACATTGCGGCTCGAGTGCAGCCTGCTGCACGCTCCCCCTGCAGAAGGGGGAGACGCACGAAGGCAGGCCGCACATGGCTCATCTCGTCTAGGCCGGGGGTCATGCACCACAGCTGCAGACAGCAACAGCACAGCACGGCACATCGTAGCACAGCATATCATAGAAAAGGCACGGAAGTCGGGACGGGATGCCAACAAAGGTATGAAGAAGAAGACGCATCCTCACCCGCACACACTTACAGGGGCACACACGCCAAACAGGGATCACCGATGCATCCAGCAACAGCCAAGAGAGGCAGATCCGGATATCGGTCCCGACAGCTGTGGCCAGCAGTGCGAGGCAGGAGGGTCCTGACGTCGCCCAGTTGCCCTGGACGGCACAACGCAACACACACACAAGTCAAGGAAATGGATCAACAAAAGGGTGAAGACATCGACATGCAACGCGTATCACAGAATCGGAGAAACGTTGGTCGAAATTTCTTCTCCGACACACAGCACAGACTGTGCGACGGCATCAGAGCACACGCGTAAAAATCAAAAACATTGGCAGCCGTATGTGTTTTCGGCAACTCCTGAAACATGCTGTTGAGACACAAGGCCAGCCAACAGCACACTTGCAGGGCCGATCAGCCTGCTCACTGCACCCAGGTGCGGCAGGTGATGGTGGTGCAGCACTGCGTCACCTTCTTGCAGATGTTGAGCGCCCACATCTGCTCCGAGCACACGGACGGGTCCGTCATCTCGAACCCGGCAGGGCACGTCGGCACCGCCTGGCAGCAGATGTCAGCGTTCTTGCGGCAGCGGATGGTGCGGCAGCACAGCGAGGACGGCTCGCACTTGCCCCTCCAGAGGTCGAGCCACGTGCACGTCGCGTCCTCCGCCGTCCCTTCCGGGCACACCGGCAGGGCGAGGCAGCACACGTCCGTGGCAGCCTGCACGCACACCAGCAGGCAGGCCAGCAGAAGCACACGTGCGAACATTGTAGAGTGGGTGGTGTGGTGTGGTGTGGTGGCGTATCCTGCAGGGGTGGAGTGCGGTGTGATGGTTACGGGGAGTCCGGCAACAACGGCGCGGGAAACTGCATTGCCAACTAAACGTCAAAATTTACACGTACGGGGAAGAGGGGCGGCGGGACGACCATTCGCAGCAACTATCCCAAGCACAGCCCCACGCCGTTCACAGCAGGCGTCGCCCTGCCATTGCACGAGCCCGTTTCGCATCACCCTCTCACACCCTCTCGTTGTTGCGGGCAGCCAGCAACACCGCACTGCGGGGCAGACCCCACGGCCCCACGGCATCGCCAACACACACACCTCGCCCCACCTCTCCCTGTTCACCCCGCCACGTCTTTTCTTCGGCTGCAGCAAAGAAGGGTCGCCCAGGAGCCCCTCAGCCTGCCCCACCAGGCTGACCGAAGGCTAAGGAGTCCCTCCCCACCACCAACCTACTCACAAACCAAATAGGAGCCTCAGACTTCAGCAAGCCCTCCCTACCCATCGCACGCCCTGGATGTCAGAAACAAGAGCCTCGCAAAGAGGAGATGACCGAGCCGACCCGGGAGTGAGGTCGGAGTCAGGAGTGAGGGCCCAAATAACGGGGCGCCACACCCGATTTTCGGGTGTGGCGCAGTGGAGGTTTCTCGTGCAAAAGAAAAGATGTGGGGGGTCCCGAAAAAGTGGGTGTGGCACTTTCGGGTGATGTGGATCGGGGACTCTCTTCCAGAGGCTGGGCCTCGCGGTGCACCATTTGGTGCATTGTTCTGGAAACAATGGAAGTCAGAGAGAGGGGGGGGTCGAGGGGTGGGGAGGGCAGCACCCCCTTCTTCTGCTGCAGCAAAAAAAATAGATAAGGCTGTTGTTCATGCGCCATATCCGGTGCAGTAAAGAGAAAACGGAATACAGTTGTCCAACAAACATTGGTGGGGTAAAAATGTTGGTGGGGTAAAAACATTGGTGGGGTAAAAACTAAGGTGGATTTCAGGATTTCTCAGAGCTAAGGTGGGTTATTACCCCACCAATGTTTTTAACCCACCGATGTTTTTACCCCTAGGCAGCAGAACACAATGCAGATTTTTTCAGAACTGTGGTGGGTGGGGTGAGTGCCTCATACGTCGCACGGTGCCTACGCGATCACAGTGTGGTTGAGGCGTGGGCTGGTTGGGAGGCGGGGCGTGTGGGAGGGGGCGGGGGGTTGGGGACGGCTATCTTGCAAAGCGCAGCTCTCCTCAGCATCAGCAGAACAGCAGGTACCGACACAGGGTACGGAATGCAATGGCGTATACACTTCTGGTTACTGGTGTCGGTACCTGCTGTTCTGCTGGTGCTGATGAGAGAGCTGCGCTTTGCAGGATAGCCGTCCCCAACCCCCCGCCCCCTCCCACACGCCCCGCCTCCCAATCAGCCCACGCCCCCAACCAAACTGTGATCGCGTAGGCACCGTGCGACGTATGAGGCACTCACCCCACCCACCACAGTTCTGAAAAAATCTCCATTGTGTTCTGCTGCCGTGGGGTAAAAACATTGGTGGGGTAGCAACATTGGTGGGTTAAAAACATTGGTGGGGTAAAAACTAAGGTGGATTTTAGGATTTTTTGGAGCTAAGGTGGGTTTTTACCCCACCAATGTTTGTTGGATGACTGTAAAGCGAACAGATCTGGGCGGCCCTGGCCTTTGTTGTCTCTTATCCGACCCGAATGTTTGAGGGGCCCCGGATGATGTGGGAAGCGCAACAGGCAGAAATATCTTTTTCGAAGAACTTTTCAGGATCTCTCTTCAATTGAATCAAACTGCCCAAAAAAGATTGATCGGCACGGCCAAAAGAAAGAGTGTGGCCTCAAACACACGGTGTGGGGGGAACACCATAAAGCCTCCTCGCAGCACAGAAGGTTCTAAGCGATGGGGGTGTGGGGCAGCGCGCGATGCGCCAAAAGGGCTACGGGGAGAAACAAAGAAAGCCGGAATAGGAAAGTTTACGACAAAACAAAAAAAAGCACGGCCATCCAACGAGATGGATGTGAAGTGAAGGTGGGTGTGTGCTGCAGAAGGTGGGGCTGCGCTGCGCTGCTGATACAATACCCACAGGGAACACGGGATGGGGGCGAGAGTGGGTGCTGTTTGCAAAAGGGAATCCTTCTGCAATGTGTGCTGCTATCCCGGTGGCACCTCTGTGGCTGCCTGCCCACCAATGCCGCCGCAGATGCTGTGAATGGGTTGAGAGCAGCGTTGATGATGACGGGTGGTTTTGGTACTCCCCGTTGACCAGCCAAAGCTGGGAACCACACATCACACACAAAGCAGAACGAAACAACACCAACTCCTGTGACTGACACCAACACAATATATACCCTCTCCCACACAAAACTGATGTTATTTGAAAGCACGCTGCAGCACAGGATTCATGTCACGCTCTGTATTGTTGGTGGCGGGCGCACCAATTGGCTGACGCTTCTCTTCAGAAGATGTTGATGTCGCTTTGGCCGGGAAGGAGCAGGTCGACAGCAACACACCCAGAGGGCCAGCATCGCTCTGCTGACGAAGCAATAGCGGGGGGGGAGGCGTTTGGTCTGGGGGCAAACAAAATCGGGGCAACAAAGCGCGCCACAACCGACCCCCACTTGGGTTTAGAACCAAATGAGAAGGCCTTCTGCAGGCCGAGTGGGCTCGTTGTTGCATCCGTATCAAATCCGGAACACATATAAAGACGTCACTTCCCCCCCCCCCACCCCCCCGTGAATAGTTGCACGATTGTCATGGAACGATTCACACACAACATTATTCAAGCCGCATTCAATGCATGCATCACCCCACCCACCCACCCACCCCCCTCACCCCAAAGTGACCTTAGTGCATCAAGCAGACCGGGCTGGAGCCCCTTCGGACTGGCTACAGCTTTTGGCCAGCGAGCCTTGTCAGAGAGGGGGCCCTTTGCTACAGAAAGCTTGGCCTTGTTCGGTTGCGAGAGCGAACGTAATATTGCCTCACACAAAATAGTGACGAAACACCGTTCAGGAGCTTAACTGCTCCGTTTCTGAAAGTCGTTTTGTGATGTGTTATGTCTTCTGCGCACGACACCCGCGAGGCACACCATCAAGCCTGACTAAGGGTGTGGCAGGGTGCGTGGAGCATTTCTCGTTGCTGGATGTGGCGGTGGTCACTATTGTCACTATTCTTGCTCGTGCAAGCCGTTCGAATAGAGGTTTACAGTTGGGAAAGAAAGTCCGGTGCGTGTTTTGCCTTGCCGATGCTGTGGAGTGCACTGCCTGCTCATGCTGGTATTGACCGATGCCACAGGGATATCTACCCGTGATGTCGATTCGTCCAATAAGGCGACGGTGTGATGAGTCCGGCACATGGCATCGTGCGCGAATGTCACATGGACACATCACGGGGAAGTTGTCCCTCTGCCAGAATGATACACCAACCGCATAGTTGTTCATTGGTCAATGCCATACAACCCCATAAAACTGCTGGTGATCCAAGAGGTGGGGTTTGAAACAACTTTGCTCAGGTAGTCGCCGTGACGTGATATCATAGGATTAGAGACTGCAGGGTCGAAGGGAGGCACCCAGAACCACGGCTATCAGCCCCCGGAGGCCTCCGGTGCCACCACCTCCTTCCGGCTCCGGAGGGTGCGTACATTCACCTGCTGTGGCCCAGGCGCCCAGTTACTTGATTCTTGGAAGATGAAGGCGTCAATGACACGGTTCATTTTTGTGTCTCGGAGACTGCGCCACATTGGCCTCCAGAAGAGAGGGCTACGTCCCCACTCCATGTCGTAACACTGCGAAAAAGCACCGCTTTTCAGGGGCACCAGGGTATTTTCCAGCCACCGGTCAAAGCCGCCAAACATCGCTACCAGTGCCCGGTGTGCTCCGGAGTAACTCCAGAGGAGCATCCCCGACACTTCTACCAGGGCACGCCCTGGGATTCGGAATGTGCTTACTATTGGCTGATGGAATGATCCGGGAATGGTCTCATCCAATGGCTGAAAATCCCGGTTGCGCCCAAACCCAGATCAAAATCAGATGGAACAGCGGGGGAAGCTGATGCACTCACAGCCAACCAAGCCACTGGTTTCAGGTGTGGCACCCGAACCAAGGCTCTAATATCATCAGGCGGAACGGTAACCGTTCAGCGTTCAGCGGGTGCTCAGCTCTGCAGTACCAAGCTCTACCGAAGCTTGATCACCTCTGGGTTGGGAAACGTATACAATATCGGCCAGTGGGATGCGGCTTTGTGAAGGGACTGGCCTCATCCAACAAGGCTCTAACTTCAGCGGCTCGCGTGTTCAGCCATTCAGCGGTATCAATCCAGGGATATCCAAACTCAGGAAAATTTGGGGTGAACTTGAGCTGAAAATAGAGGGGTCTTCGCTGGTCGGTATGCCTCGTTATTCTTCGTCAGTTTTCACCTAGTTTCCTTGGGAAATGCACCAAAATGCACTGACGATCACCCCGTAGCCCCCTGTATCCAACAGCGGGCGAAAAAGTCGAACCGCTGACTACCGGTTGAAACAGCTCCCACCGGGAGCCGTCCTACACAGCTCCAGGCCGTACTCCAGGCCAACCACGGGGCTCTCAAGGCCCAGGAGTTAGCCTGCTTGACAGCCGACCCTGCAGAGAGGGCTCGATACCCGGAAGAACTGTGGTCCATCACATGGTTGACTGCAGAGATAGGTGGGCACTGGAGGGAAATCTTCGACCAATTAGCCACGATCGCCCACGATCGTGGGAATAATTGGAATATTTTTTTCACGATCGTCCAATTAGCCTCCAATTAAAACGATCGTTTTTTTTCACGATCGTGGATTTAATTGGACCGATCGTCACCATACCGTAAAAAATATTTTGGAAATATTTTCGAAAAATACAAAAATATTTTTTTATGCGAAAATGAAACATATTTTTGGCAAAAATATATGTTTATGAAAAATATGTTTGGGGGCCCATGCCTAGGGGGGGTCAAATGGGGGTGACAAACACGATTTTTCAAAAAACCGGCGCAGAGGCCCCAAAGCCCCCGTAAACCCTCCAAACCCCCCCAGATCGGTCCGGAAACCCATCGAACCCCACTTTTCCACCATTCCGGGCACCTCAGGTGCCCGAATTGGGGTACCTAAATTTCACTAAGGTACACCAAGGTCAGAGCAGCAGTGAGGTCAGCGTTGTGTCACCGAGGGAAGCGGAGCTGTGCTTCGATGTTGGCGCCTGCGCTGGACGTTCTGCGAGGAGGCGGCGGACCTGGGATGCCTCGTCAGCAAGGGGGGAGGGCACGCTGTTGCGCCAGCTGGCGGCTGTGCTCGTGCTGAGGCCCAGCACAGGCGAACCACTCCCGCTGCCGAGCAGGCCCTGCAGGGAGCGGGGCGAGACGGATGAGTCGGTGTTGCGCGACGACCTGCGCAGGAGAAGCGACACCGGCTCGCTCTCCTCCCCCAGGTCGAACGTCACGGAGCTCTTCTTGCTGATGTCCACAGGGCTCAGGATGAGCGGCGCCGCAGGGCGGCTGGAGAGCACAGACGTCTGCGGCGCCAGGCTGGCACGTTTCATCGAGATGACGCTTTGCGGAGACAGGTCGGGTGTGTCATCGTCGTCGTCATCTTCGTCATCATCATGGTCGAGGTTGTTGTCATTCACAACGTAGGTGCGTGCGGGGGCTGGTTGTGGGTCCTTCTTGTGCTGCTGAGGATCAGCCGCCTTCGGCAGCACGAGGGGCGACGCGGCGCACAGCTGGATGGCCATCTCACAGACAGACCCGTCGCTGTCGTCGTCGCTGATAGATGTGGTGGGCTCGCAGAGGTGTTTATCCCGCAGGGCGTTCTGGAATACGAGCGGGTCGACCTCCACCTCGTCCAGCGGCTGCATGTGCATCTCCTCAGGGGTCAGCTGCTTCCGCGCCTGGCAGTGGTCGTAGTCGCTCTGCACGCGCTTGCGCCGCGACCACTCGACGTACAGCAGGAGGAGGGGGTCCACGATGCCCTTCACAAAGGTGAGGTAGGTGATGACCTGCAGCAGGATCCCTGCAGCGCCGAAGGTGGGTGTTTCCGGCACCAGGCTCATCATGTACTCATGCCCCTTGTCGCTATGGGCGAGAGCGTCGCTGAAGCTGCGCGTGAGAAGCCCCATCGCAGTGCACTCCAGCGCTGATAGGATACCGAAGGTCAGGTTGTCCCACAAGCTTGCCCACGGGCGGAATGCTGCGATCATCAAGGCGTAGGCACCGAAGAAGCCGCTGAGCACGCCGGCAAGCGTGCGGCACGTTGGGATCTCCTTCGCCTCCAGCACCTGGATGACAGTGATGGCCAGCAGGATCACGCACTCGGGGATCAGGAACCAGCTCCACCCGCTGCGGTACATCTCGAAGAGGATGCCCCAGCTCTTGACCTTCTCCTTCTGCGACGACGACACCCACTCGCCACGCCCGAACATGAAGACCGACACGCAGTTCCCCCCAGGTTTCTCACTGTACACAGCATCCTCTGTCAGCCGCCGTACCTTCACGAACACCATCACCAGGAAGCCAAGGTTGAACAGCACCACTGTCGCAATCCCGACAAACCGCTCCCCTGCACCTTCTGCGAAGAGCATCAGCTTCAGCCCGCAGGTCGCCATCCCATGGTAGAGGAAGATGACGACAAACAGCGACAGGTAGGGGAAGCGAGCAGTCGCGCATGCGTGGCTGAGCATCAGGCTGTCGCCGTCGACAGAGTCGAAGGAAGCGCCCAGGCTGGGGGTCTGCCTGTGGTAGACGAGCAGCAGCACCAGCGACTGCAGGGCGAGGGCGGCCACCATGAGGATGGCGTTGCCGACCACACCCCCCAGCTCCTCGCTGTGGGTGCCGCTGCCGATGGAGAGGCCCAGCGGCGTGATCTCGGGGTCCAGCACGGCGTCCGACGTCCCGTGGCACAGCGACATGAAGACGCCCAGCTTGGCCCCGCTGAAGGCTGTGCTGGGGCCGCTCAGGGCCCCTGCGATGCTCCCGCCCGTCTTGGCCTGCTGGAACGCCTCCTTCTGATCCTCGGGGATGACGGACACCTTGGGCTCAGTCGTCTCCGGGGCTGTGAGTGTGGTGTTGGACCAGCACCTGCCCTTGGAGGACCTGGCGTAGTGGTGTGCGCACTCGGCACACGTCTCCCCGACGTACCCTGGGTGGCATGTGCAGTTGCACTGGCCCCCGTCTGTGATTGGCGTGCCCCCGACGGGGCTGCAGTGTTCGTTGCAGTTCTGGCAGAGGGGGTAGTTGAAGAGGCCAGGCGCGCACTGGTCGCATGCATCCCCCGCGAAGTGTTCTGTGCAGTTCCTGCATCCCTCCCCCGCCCACGGGGACTGGCAGGTGCAGGTGCACTGCCCATCCACAACAGCCACGCCCAGGCCACGGCCGCCGCACGTCTCCTCCAGTGAGCACTGCTCGCAGTTTGGATAGCCGACGTAGCCTGGAAGACAGGCATCGCAGTCGGTCCCGCCGTACGGTGCGTCGCAGATGCTGCAGTCGTGGCCGCTCCAGGGGCTCTTGCAGTCGCATTGGCACAGGTCTTCCTGCCCGCTGCTCCACACCGACACAGCATGCACGCAGGCAACATTCAGATCGCATGTCTTGCAGGCGGGGAAGCCCACAGACCCCGGTAGGCAGGCGTCGCAGTCCACACCGCCGAACGGCGCAGGGCACTCGTTGCATGTGGTGCCCTGCCATTTATTGCGGCAGGTGCACACGCATGAAGCCCCCTCCTGCTTCACGGAGGCTGCGTGGCCACTGCAGTGTGCGACGACACTGCACATCTCGCAAGAGGGATAGTTCACCCACCCAGCAGCGCATTTGTTGCACGTCGTCGCGTCGTACTCAGGGGCGCACTCGCGGCAAGTCAATCCCTTCCACTGGTCTGCACAAACACAGGTGCACTCCGCCTGCTGGGCGGTTGCGGTCGCGCTGGTTGCATACGGGCCGCACACATATGTACAAGGGCTGCACAGAGGGTACATCACATGGTCTGCTGCGCAGCTCCGGCACTTCGTCTTCTCGTAGCGAGACGGGCAAACATCGCACTCCTGGCCATCCCACTGGTCCCGACACTTGCAGGCACACTCCCCTTGGGGTGTTGTGGTTGCCGTGCCTCCAACGCCGCAGGTGCATGCGACGCATGTTTTCATGCCTGGCGTGCCTACTACTTCCTGCAGCGTATAGCCATCCATACACTGGTCGCAGTGGGCACCAATATGGGGCACATTGCAGAGGTCGCAACGCGCACCTGTCCAGAAGTCTGCGCAAGTACAGGAGCACATGCCGTTGATCTGGTTCACCGAAGTGGCACGTCCGTTGCAGTGTGCATCCGCTGTGCACCCGGTGCAGGTCGGGAATGTGCCCCAGCCCGCGCACTCGTTGCAGTTCGTGCCTTTGTAGTGTGAGGGGCATACATCGCACGCGGCGCCAGACCACCCGGTCCCTGGGTTGCACTGGCACAGGCACTGTGTTGCATCTGCGGTGGCTTGGACAGCGGTTGCCCGGCCGTTGCAGTCTGTGGCCACCGTGCATTCGACACAATCAGGACTCTTCACGCGGTTCGGAGCACAGACATTGCAGTCACCAGCATATTTGGCATCGCAAGACTCGCATTTGCCTCCCGTCCATAGATTCCGGCATTTGCACTTGCACTGGCCTGCCTGAGCAGTCACGGAGTCGGCATTCCCCGAACACGACGTCGCCGTTGTGCACTGTGTGCAGGTAGGATATCCCGTGTACCCGTCAAGACCCTCCCGACACGCGGCACACGTCACAGGGTCGTACTGCGGAGGGCACTTGTCGCACATCGCCCCGGTCCACTTATCTTTGCAGGAGCACTCACACATGTCAAATGGCGCTCTGCTTGTGACCGATGATGCGCGTCCGCTGCAGTGTGTTGCAATGTCGCATCTGTGAAGGGTGGCGGCGTGTACACATGCATATATCGTATAGGGCATACTTGTCGCACTTCGGGCCGAAATACCCTGGGAGGCATTTGTCACACATCGCTTGCGACACCTGCGATGGGCAGACCGAACAATCCAACCCCGTCCAGTGCAGTGAACACACACACTGGCACACGCCGTTCACAGCCGACACGCTGCTGGCATGCCCAGTGCAGTGGGTTGCCACCTCGCACAGCTTGCAGTTCGGGTACCCGACGTACCCTGACTTGCACTTGTTGCATGTGGTCATGTCGAAATGGCGTGTGCCCTGGGGATCGCACAGGTCGCACTGAGTGCCCTCCCACTGATCGTGGCACGCAGTGCACACACAGGACTGTCTGTTCACGTCTGTTACTTTATCGGCGTCTGCCCGTCCGTTGCAGTGCACCTGGGGAGTGCACTGAGTGCACCCTAGAGCTGCACCCCCGATGTACCCTGCGGGGCACTGCTCGCAGCGTGACCCGGTGAACCCCGGCTGGCAAACGCACTCGCATGTATCCAGGTTGGTGTTGACTTTCACTTCCACCGCACGTCCCGAGCAGTACGCCGCTGTGCACGCCTGGCAGGTGGGGTAGTTCACATGACCAGCCGCACACCTGTCGCAGTACTGCTGGTCGTACTGTGAGGGGCACGTGTCACACTTCGTCCCGCCCCAGTGTCCAGTGCACTGGCACCTGCAACCGGTCGGGGACGCAGGGTCAGGAAACACAGACCCTGCATGCTGCGAGCAGTCGGCTATGACGTCACACGGCGTGCACTTGTCCGGCGACACATTCGGCCGCACGCACTGCGAGCAATCGTTGTGGAACTGAGGTGGGCACTGCTCGCAATGAAACCCGCTGTAGTAGTTGCGGCAGCTGCATTTGCAGAGATCCGGGCAGTTGCGCAATGGGGATACCTCAACCCACCGGGCCGTGCCCCTGTTGAGGCAGAAGCCGTCCGAGCAGGACGGGATCTCAGGGAAAGGCGTTCTGTACCCCGTCCCAGATAAACACCATTGGTACTCAAGTGTGAAGGTCCTCCCAGACGCGGACCTGGAGGAGACGTCAGTGACGGAGCTGCGCTGACTACTTGTCTTGCAGTAGTACCCCCTCATCAAAAAGGAATAAGTCCAAGAACACAGGGACCCTGTCCCTTGACACCATTCTTGGTTGAGGTTGAGACACGTCAACCATGGCACACAATCGTTACTCCGCGTGGTGCAGTAAATCGACGTCGTACATTCCGCCTGTGTGTGGGAGTGGGTGACTGGCACCTGGGACACCAAGACATACCTGACTGAGGTCGTAGCAAGCAATCTGCCGCGAATCGATGTCGAGAGACACAGCCTGCACAGCAAACAGCACTGCCAGGAGCGCGCGCATCATGCGAGACGCTGCCCCCCTACCCGGCCTCCCATGGACCCTGGCCGTACCGCACCGTGTGTATCAGCCTGCAGGGTGTGGTGTGGTGCCGTGGTGGAGTAGAGAGCACGCTTGCATGCAATGGGGGGGGGGGGGGTTTTGATCGTCGAGAGTGAATGGAAAAGTAAGTCTCCCAGCACCTTCTCGCAATGTTAGTCCTTTTTGTAGTCACTACACCAGATATGTTGTACAAGGCAGATCAATGCGCAACGGGAGGGTGTAGCAGTTGTCTGTCAGTGGCTTGGTGGTTGGACCGCAACACAGTATCACTAAAACACATCCAGGTGTCTGTCCGTAATACGTAGTCTCTCTTTGACACCATATACTTTGTGCCCCTGTATCGTTGTTTTTTGTACGAATAAATGGCGGAAGGGAAGGAGGGGAAGGAAAAGCAGGTGTGTTTTGTGGTGGGGTATATCTACTACGCAGTTTCGGCTGCCAACCCACGACTGTGCAGTAGTGCGTGAACCACTGGACTCCGGCAGCCCGGTATCGAGTACCTTTCGTCAGGTGGGTAGATCGTAGATCGTAGCCCGGCTCCACGGGTCACGGCAAGAGCAGAGGCATCCTGCCGTATAACGGGGGGGGGGGAACTCATCGGGGGGAGGAGTCCCCAACTTCAATGCAATGGGGGGGGGGGGGGGGGCTGAGTGGGCTCACCACGGACTAGTCGGGCAGTGACGGGTGGGGTCGACTAGTCGGGACGACGGGACGACGGGTGAAAACTCGACAGGCGGCACCCGTCGACTCGACGGGTGAACCTGCTGAAACGACGGGTGTTCCAGCCATTTCCTGTTGATATGGGCCAATTTCAATTGAAAACTAGGGGAGTACCTTGCATGGCATCAGGTTATTTTTCACGCCGAACTATCTTCCCTGCACAGACCCACCCCCCATTACTTTCCATTTACAATTCCTAGTTGGTGATGGGGCCTCAAGTGCATGTGCGACGGCTGTTCTCGTGGATTTTCATTGTTCGAGGGATCTTGACTCTGACAAACTGTGTCAGTTTGACAGAGCAACCTACTTCATGAAGGTGATCACTTTTCTGCCAGGCAAATTTTCGCCCCAGCCCCCAACCCTTGCACAACCCACAAGGCAGCCTCCAAGATACCGTACCCTCATCACCACCCAGGCCAAGATACCCCAAGATACTATCATCACCACCCAGGCCACCCAGACGAGCCACACCAATCAATGCCAGCGGCAAAGCGTACTGCAGCGCAGGCCCTCGCCAGCGCTGTGGACATGACGGTGTTTGTACGTGCTTGGATCAACACGTATGTTGTCGAGCGTGATGCTGATGGGTTGAGCCACATGGCCCTGAAGCAGCTTCTCGGCAAGCTGGCGGATACTACCATCAAGTCGACTGATCCCATCATCAGTCTTGCCCTGTACAAAAAGTATGAGAAGCTGGGGGGTGGGGTGATCAGCAAGTCGACCGCGAAGGATGGTCGCACGATGTACGCTGCCCGTGTCAATAGCGGGTCAGACATCGAGTTTGTCGGGTTGGGCCTCCGGAAGAGCAACGGGAAGGACCACCCGACAGGGCTCAAGGAGATGGCCGACGCCTGCCCCGCGCACTGCAGCTATGGTGAAGCTGTACGAGGCGGAGAAGAAACAGGCACAGAAGACCCAGCAGAGCAGGCTGGCCGTAGGCATTTTCGACGGTGCCTTCGCAACACGGTTGGTGACAGTTGCCGATTAGCAGAAGGATGAGTACAGAACGTGGTTCACGTTCAACTTCCTGAAGCAAATCGCAAGAGTGCAGAGAGGGGTTTTTGAAAAGGCGAACGTGATGTTTCGGCTCGCCTGCTTAGGGTAGCAGGGGACCATCTTGAGCTGTGGTCGGCATTTAGTAAGATGGGGTCATCTTCGCACAGGAGCGCGTTTTGTACCACACCACGAAATGACTGGTTGAAACAGCTCCACGCCTGCCACAGGGCTAGCATCCAGGAACTTCATGAAGCTGGGTTTGGGAGCCTGTACGCAGGGGTGTTCACCTCCACAGCGTACACGATCACACCCCCCCTGCACGACATAAACGGGTTCATCGCAATACTCGCAGAGATCTTGCCTGATGGACCTGCCGTGCAGAAGGCTGTCCTTGGCAGCTCAACGTGTTCCAACATGACGGGAAACCAGGTCAGAGATGTTCTGAGTCGCTTACTCACCATTGCCAAGACGAAGGGGGTGCAGCATCTACTCTGTATTGCAATGGAAATGCTTGTGCATTTCCGCTACAACGACATCCCCATCAAGTACCACCAGGAGGGAAAGTGCGCGAAAGAGTTCATCTTCTCGCTCATCGCAATGCACATCCTTGTGTTTGTCCTGGAGTGGGTGTCACCTGGGAGAACATCCGAGGGGCGTGGTGTTACATATATCCATTCGATGAGCCACTGGTTTGATCCAGAAGATGCACACCCCCTCGCCCTGAGTGACGAGGAACTGGAGAGGGGGAATGGCGTCTCCAAACGCCATGCCCTGAGGGTGACATCGCAGCAGACCGCCGAACGGGACCTGCTGCTCTTCGAAATGCAGAGGACCAAAGGCAAGGGGTGCGGCCTGCTGGACCAACCGACCCTCCTGAAGTTCGGCGCGATAAAGCTTTGCCGCCGTGTCACTGCGAGGAACGCTTGTTGGAAGGGAGCAACGGCAGCACTGCAGCGGAGACTCGAGTCCCTCGGCCTTGGATCTCACGTCACAAAAAGGGGGCGATGGGGCCAACAATTTCTGGGCGACCCGGAAAACACCACTCCAAAGGCAACGCTGCTCGCATGCATCTGCAAGTCCAAATCCTGGGGCAACAGCGAGGATGTGCCAGAAGTGCCAGAACCAACGCCATCCGGTACAGTGCCTGTGCAGCAGCATATCTGCATTGTGTGCTCCAAAGTTGCCCACACGAGAGAAGCACTGTTTGCGCATTATGATGCTGCACATCGGCCACAAAACAACGCGCCGTGTCAGACCTGCACTGTCACATGCCAGGAGTGCGGCAAACGGACAACCGAAGGGACTGAGCCAGCACTACCTCAGTCACCATTCGCGCGTGCTGACACAAAAGCGTTGCTGTGTTTGTTTCGAGCTCTTTAAAGCCACTGTAAAGCGCGACGAGCACATGAGATCCGCGCACCCGTAAGTGAGGGGGGGGGGGTGTTTGGCAGTTCAGGTACGTAGGTGATTTTGTTTGTCCTCGAGAGCGGAGTGACGTCGTGGGAGGGAGTTGTTGTGAGGCCCCACCCCCAGGCCCCCTGCCCACCTGGATGGCTCACCCCCCTCCTGGTGGTCCACCGGTGGGCAGCCCCTTCACCAACTAGGAATTGTAAATGGAAAGTAATGGGGGGGTGGGTCTGTGCAGGGAAGATAGCTCGGCGTGAAAAATAACCTGATGCCATGCAAGGTACTCCCCTAGTTTTCAATGGAAATTGGCCCATATCAACAGGAAATGGCTGGAACACCCGTCGTTTCAGCAGGTTCACCCGTCGTGCCGACGGGTGCCACCCGTCGTTTCACCCGTCGTCATTTCACCCGTCGTCCCGACTAGTCGTCCGGGCGACTAGTCCGTGGTGCTGGCTCTCACCGACTATGCCGCTTCATTGCATCTCTGGAAAGAGACATCTCAGTGTAGAACCACCGCTGCGATGCATGCAGCGATCGTCATCATAGCCGGCAGCAAGGGCCCTGCTGCCTCGAAGCAGCGGCAGGCGAGAAGATAGTTACAGGTTAGCGGGTCTGCCCCCATCTCGATGTAGGAGTCAACCAAGTCGTCACACGCACTCTGTGCCACGTACTCCTCGCAGCTGGATATGGTGCGGAGGCACTCGTAGTAGTGCGGCACACAGTTGCACCACGTGGTGCGGTCCTCTCGCCCCTTCGTGCATTTTGCATATTCCGACTCGAAGCCGTACCTGCAGTAGGTGTACATATCACTGTCGCAGGTGATGCCAGCCACATCTGGTTTGCATGTAGCCGTGTAGTAAGGTTCGGCGGGTGTCCCGCAGTCGTTTTGAAGCCAGCATTTTTCTCCGTCGCGGTGGAACACAGCGTTCTGCCCGTAGCAGAGGCACGACCCGGTCAGGTTGAACGACTGCGCGTCGCGTGGCGTGATGCCTGGGCTGGCACCCACCACACCGTCCACAGAGAGTTCCGCGCTGAGGTGGTACGAGCCTGTGGCTGTGCAACCCAGTGATTCACCCCCGAGGCTGCGGCACATGGATGTGAAGGCGTTGCAGTCGCTGGTCATTAGCATCTCGCGCCTCGAGCAGTTGAACTCCGGGGCGCTCTGGCGGGCAGCTGTGCCATGCAGGCAGGCAAGCAGGAGCACGACAGCCCCTCGATGTCGCATGGTGTTGTGTACCTGTGGTCTGCGGTGGCACGGGCAGGCAGGGCAGGAATGTGTGGTGCAAAGCAAGGCAGAACAGCGGGCATCCTTGTACATCTGCACATTCATGGGCGGGCGGTGGAAACCGTCACGCCTATCGTCGGAATCCACCGAACGAGTCACGAAGAACACTGAACGTTGTCTGAGGGGCCAGGTTCTGTGCAGACCCATGCTGTTGCGACTGCTCCGTCTGGGTGGAACGCGCCACCATCGTGGCAGGCGCGTGGCACGTCTGCACCAGCAGGCTGGCATGGTCTTCTGCAGCCATGGTGGCCTGCTCGACATGTTGTGTCAGGCGCCTCATGCCGCTGCACTTCTGCTTGAAGGCGCATCTCTCCAGCGCAATCATGTGGTCCCGCTGTGCTGCCAGCTTCGACCTCATGAATTTGACTGCAGCAGTGTTGACGATGCACGCAACGCGAGTCGTGCTTTTTGTCGCGTCAGAGCAGAGGTCCTTGCGGAGACGCTGCAGCGCCTCCATGGCGACCTCTGCCGCAGCAGCGCTCTCGTCACCCTCACGCGGCTCTTCCTCGTAGTGGTCCTGCTCCAGCATGGCACGTGCACCATCCACGACACCGCGCAGCCTGGTGCCCACATCGCTCAACGCACTGCACACATGCGACCACTTGCGCAGTCCGCTCAGCATCTGAGAGGCGTCACTAAGACGCGAGACACACTGCTGCGTGGCTTCAGCCGTTTCCACCAGTGCCGCCTTGAGGCGTGCATTCTCTGCTTCGAGGTCGGTGACGACTGTCTCCTTCGCACAGGCATGGCGCAGGCGGTTGGCGTTGCGCTGCTCCAGCGCCACAAGCTTGCGGTTCTTCTCATGCATGACGTCGTTGACTGCACACAGCCTCTGCCGCATCACGGTTGCTTCCAGACGTGCTGCCGCACCGCCCCTGATGAAGCTCTGGTGCTCCGTGCTGATGCGGTCCAGCAATGCCTTGTGTCGCGCCACCTCCGTCTCCAGGTCGTTGATACGCTCCCTCGCACGCTCGTCATGCGACGTGGCGGAGGTCATAGTGCTGCCACGTCGTGACGACGACACGCGCCGCGGGCGCGAGGAAATGGGCTCCTCTGACTTGCGAGATAAAGGAGACATCGGCTCGTCCAGGGTGGGGGGTTTGAGCAGCGTCGCTCCCTCTGGGCGCAGCATGTCGTCATCCTCCTCGTGCTGGAACACCACGCGTGTCTTCTTGCGATCCTGAGCCAAGTCGCGGAAGCTGGGTTCGAGCTTCGGCATTGCGACAGCCCTCCATACAAGAGCTGCACAGACCTGGGTGGTGGTGGTGTGGCCGTGGATGTGCACGCCTCTCCCCCGCTAACTCTCAACAAATGCAAAAGCTAGCCCCACTGCCCTGCTACGCTTCGCTTCGGTCAATCTCGCCACTCCCGGCAGGCTCTACGACGCCGACCTTGCAGCACAAAGCAATATATCTACTGCACGGCACATGCAGACAGCACATGCCAACACTCACACCACTCACACATCGGGGTAGGGTATCAGCCTCGGCTTCACTGTGGTGGGGAGCATCTCCACGATGCGGTCCACAGTCTCCTGCAGGTGAGCTACCGCTGCGGTGACCGCACCGATGTCATGGTGCAGCGCGGCATTCATTCGCCGCGACTCACTCTGCACGAAGGACTGCAGCATGGCTGTTTCATTCTCCAGCAGCTGCGACACCTCTGACAGCGACCCGCCGGACAGCGTGGCCCCACCGGAGTGCACGGCTGGTGCAGGCGCCTCCGAGGGACCTGTCGACACCTGGCGGATCAGCCGCATGAGCACCTTGCGCTCCGACAGCGACGGGATACGCAGCTCGTCTATCAAGTCGGCAGGCGTCAGCACGACCAGCGTTGCACCGTCGATCTCATTGCGGGCAAAGAGGGGTGCGTACTTCGCCATCCCGTTCTGCACCAGCCACTTCTGAACACGGTCAATGGACCACCGGGAGACATCCCCTCCAGCATCGCTGTAGGCAGAGAGCCCCGACGCGTTGTGGTTGTCTGCGGTGGAGACGCGGTAGGCCCCCTGCGACTGGCGTAGCGAGGCAGAGGATGAGTACGACGGGCGCGACGCGGCAGCGCTGGGGCGCTCGCGTGGTGTGGGGTCCCGGTCGATGTTCATGTCCTCCGTGCCTGCGACAGAGAGGGTGTCCTCGCGGTCCCTCTCGCGATACCTCGAGCTCGTCTCAGCAGCAGCGCCCTGCAGGTGTGTTGTGGTTTGCAGGAGCATGCGAGGTGCTGCTGGACATACCTCCGATGCCCGTGCATAGCTCACACGGCCCTCGGGCAGTGTGGATGCGAGGCCTCGCCGCGAGTTGATCTGCTCCCGTGACCTCTGAAGCACTCTTTCGCGCTCGCGCTCACGCTCTCCCCGGTCAGCCAAACGGCTCATTGTTGACTGGGCTGGGGCACACCCTGCCTGGCAGTGGTGGTGGTGCCCAATCGAACAGCGGGTGGTGCACAATCCAGAAGTTGCCCTGCAGCAAAAGCAAGAATTTTAAAGCCACAAATTCCTTTCACGAAGGGCCAAGACGGCCCCCCAAACCCCTCAGCAAAGAACCTAAGATGGGGACTGCGGTGCCGAGGCTTTCCGCTGGGCACCCAGGAGCTTCTGCACAAGAGGGCCCACCGCACGGGAGTACCCCCTGTCCACAAGCTTCAGCTCCTTTGCAGTGAGCGTCCTGAGCATGGCCTGGCCCTCGGGCAGGGTCAGGTGCTTCACGATGCGCCTCTTCACGTCGGCCCTGTGCTGGTCGTGCGCCGCAGATCCAAGGCGCACCACTGTGCGCGGCTTCAGCGCAGCAAGGTCCAACACCCTTAGGCACACACTGTCGCACCCGATCTGAAGGCACTCAATTGCAGACGAAGCGAGAAGCTCCGGGCTCGCCTTCGGCTTCACATTAGCTATGAGGGCGTCCAACGCGCTGACATGCCGCATCACACTCGCGACGCCATATGCCCACTGCATGCTGCCCAGCTGCTGCGGGGTGGCGGTGCCGACACAGTCCGGAAGGTCTGTGCCGAACACCCTCGCATCCAGCACCCGCGCCTTGGCACAGGCCCACAGCAGATGCGACTGATCGAGCGCGCTGTGCGGCCGCCCCGCAACCCCACCCGACAGCGCCAGGGCGAACACACCCGGGGCCTGCACACCCGCCTTCGCCAGCGCCCACAGCACCTGCACCTCATGCTCGGGGATCACCCAGCCCCGCGCCAGGGCCTCCATCGCACAGGCGTAGAGGGGCGAGTGGGGCGGCAGGCCCAGCTTGCTGCAGGACCAGAGGAGGGACGTGATCTGCTGGCTGTCGCTGCCGGCAGCCAGATCGGTGTCTCTGAGGCCCATCCTGCACATCGCTGGCACAAGGCCCTCAGGCACTGTGTGCGCAAGCGTCGCAGCGGCATGCAGCGCCGTGGTGGCATCCTTCAGCACAAGCGGGTCCCTCCCCAGCCGCAGCAGCACCCCCACGCGGTGCTGCAGGCGATGCTTCGCAGACGATGCCAGCAGCAGCGTCACCTGCTCTGTCGTGAAGCTCGCGAGCTTCGCACTGCTCAGGTGGGCATCGAGGAACTGCACGCTGTGCCCCATCCCCAGCAGGGCGTTGTGGATGGAGACGATGTTTCCATGCGACGCCTGCACCTCAGGCAGGCAGGACCGCACGACCTGCACCGCATCCTGCACAAACCGCGACTCCGCCTCGCGGGTCCGCTGTGTACACTTCGCGAGGAGCGTCGAAGCCAGCGCCATGTCGATGCCTCGCAGCGACCCCTCCTCCTGGTAGGCCCGCAGGGAGCTGAGGATGTCGCGCGGCGAGCGCTCCCGCCGCCACCTGCCCCGGTCGTCCGCCTTCGCCTTCCGGATGCGCGCCCCCATGCCGGGGTCGTCAGACCCGAGGGGCTCCTCCCACTCCGTGCTGCGCCAGAATGCGATGACCTCATCCACCACCCTGCGTGCCGTGTCGCTGGGCTGCCACCTGTCCTCCGGGCGCTGCCGCCCGGCAGGGCGGCGTGTTGGCGGCGCGTGTGGCGGCAGCGGTGGCGGCGGTGTCCCACCCTGCCCCTTGGCGAGGGCAGCGAGCAGGGGCGACGCGGCGGGCGGTGCGGGGCGTTTGCGGGCGGCGGCGGCCGCAGCTGCCGTCGCACCCCGCCCCAAACCCATGACAATCAGGTGCCGTCTGGGAGGGAGGCGGGGAGGGGGAGAAGGGAGGAACTGCCACGCATGTGACTCAGCAGAGTGTGTGTGTGGGGTGGGGTGGGTCCTCCTCCTGTTCCTCCTGTGGGAAGGGGTGTGGCGGTGGGGTGGTGTCGATTTTGCAGGCATCCATCATGATGAGCGCACACACACACACGCAAAAATGGAGCCGGCATACGGAATGTGTTTGTTTGTAACAACGTGGAGAGGGGGGACAACGGGGCACCGCCACCCTCCCGAGTGATAGATTTGTTTTCCGCTGCACTGGCAGAGAGCGAGACAGAGATGCGAAGGCGTGGGAGGCCGGCCCCCGGACACTACTCCATCGGCTGGCCCACACACACTCAGGCAACCCCGCAACAACCTCCACGCAACCAGTTCCGTGGAGGGGCTGTGTAGCAACATCCATCCGGATGGCACCTGTGTGCTGCAGCCACCGAGGGCATTGTCCCCCCTCTCAGCTGGCGACAGCTGGCGGGCCTCCCGAGAGACAGACACAAAGCCCTTCTGAGGACAGGGCAGCGTGGCTGGACCACATTCAGTTTGCTGCGGTATTAAAGTCGCCTTCCTTTGATGGAGTGATCAGGCCCCCCCCCCTCATGTGGCCATGCCATTCGAGCAACATTGGGGAAGCAGGTGTCAGCTCACTGCTGCTGCGTTACGTCATATATGTTGTTCATCAGAACACCAGCCTTGCAGTTCCATACCCCCACCCCCGACCCGAGACCACCGCCTCACGCGTCGCGGAACGCGTTGAGGCACGAGATCTGGGGGGGCGGGGCTGGCCAGAACAGCTCTGGAACCAAGGGGAGCCCTTGGCTGCTCTCGCAGGGCTCCACCTCTGTGCCCACAGTGCCCACATCTTCAGCATCCAGCCCGCGTGACAGGCGCTCCTGCAGGGAGCAGCCGCAGTCCAGGTCACGCAGGGCGCTGAGGAGGCGCTGCGCCTCTGCGGGCGAGACAGCCCAGGCCCCCGGATCCTTCGAAGCACGCCACTCCACTACGGAGCACAGCGCTGCGAAGTACTCCGGGTCGTGAGGCCCCTGCAGCACGTACGTCTCCAGGATGGGCACCAGCGACTCCGCTGTCGTGTGGAACAGACGCATCGGGCTCGTCACCCCTATCTGCCGCGCCTGCACCACCAACGCAGTCAGCGCCCCAGGGATTTGGACGGGCCCACCACCACCTCCGCTGCGTCCTGTGGGCCTCGAGGCTCCACCTCCTCTGCCTCCGAATGTGGTGCGATGCTGCTCAGAGCGTACCACAAGCAGCGGCACGCTGCCCTCTGTGTCTGCTGTGTTGATTCTGCTCTCACGGGATCCGGCGAGCTCGGTGTATGCCGTGCACACCCTGCCGACAGTCGCCTGAGACATAGTGAGGTTCGCACAGAGCGACATCAGGTGGAACGACACGTGGTTTATCGCCGACACGACCTGGGTGGAGGCGGGGTCCATCCGGTAGCACCACAGCAGCCGCGACAGAAGCTCGGCCATCATGGTCTGCGAGACCCCACGGGAGGAGCCGTGCCCACCCGCAGGCGGCATGCCTGGCAGGGTTTGCCCGGCCTCCCCGCCCTCGCCCTCCCCCAGCATGCAGACGTTGAGGCACAGCGCCTCCACCACCGCGGTGTCCAGCACCCGGGAGGCCCGCAGGTCCCCCAGGATCTGCGACACGACCCCTGGGGGCTGGTCGGCAAGCTCCTCCGCCAGCATCCCCTTCGCCAGGGCAGCCATGCACTGCTGGATCTGCGCCGTTTCGCCGCCGCCACCACCGCTGCCCTTTTGAGAAGCGGACGACAGATGCACCAGATAGCCCGCCAATGCGGAGGAAAGCTGCAGGAGGTGCGGGAGGCGGACATCGCCGAGGTAGTTCCCCCTGCGCTGCGTCGGGGGTGAGGAGGGGGCGGGCGACTGGATGAGCGCGATTGCAAACCCGAAGTACCGCGCGTCGTACACCCGGAGGCAGTGCAGGGAGTGCAGGACGGACGCAACGAAGGAGGGCACGGCACACTGCATGCTGTCATCCGGCTCCACCGACACGACCCCCGCGGCGCGCAGGCGGGCCACACCCTCCTCCTCATCCCCCCCCATCCCCACCGCAGCCCCGCTGCCAGGAAGCAGCAGCCCCGAGCGCGCCTTCAGCAGCAGCAGCCCGATGGGGACAAACCGCGCCACCCCGGGATGCCCTGCGACCCCTCTGGAGACGAGGCGTACCAGGCTCTCCAGCACCACCAGGACCTGGTCTGGCTGCAGCGTCGCCACGACGCGTGGCTGGGAGAGGTGGGTGCAGGCCCTGTCGATCACCTCATCGGTGTGCATCTTTGCGGTGGTGTGGAAGATGCGGGTCAGCTCGTTGGGGCGCAGGACGCGGCAGCAGCGGCGCATCAGCCGCAGCAGGGCCACCACCGGTGAGGCGTTTGCCTCCAACGCCGTGCGGGGCACGCAGAGCAGGAAATACGCCACAGTGGCAACAGCGCGTGGGTTCGGCGAGAACCCCTCGTTGAGCAGCATCTTATGCACCGCAGGGATCGTGTGAGAGTAGGCAGGGGTGACCCCCATGGCGTGCAGGCGCAGCACCGCCCCCTCCACAGTCTCCCGCCTCTCCCCCGTGCGGATCTGGTGCTGGCATCTTTCGATCTCACGTCTGCGCTCCGCCTGGAGGTCCCTCTCGCTTGGTTGGTGCGATGCGTCGGTGTCGCGGTGGGTAGCGGCTGCGGTTTTGGCGGTTGCGTCAGGCGGTGTCGCCGGGTTGGGAGGAGGGGCTGGCCCGGACAGCTTCCCGCGGCGGCGCAGGAGCATTGCCTTGACGTGCTGCTGCGTCTTGCAGCGCTGCTGGACCCACAGGGGGCGGCTCGCCCGCAGCAGCGGCACAACAGAGGTGGCGCCCCTCATCGGATTGCTCGAGGGGTGGCGTCGTGCAGTAGAAAGAAGTCCCGCTCGGAAGACGAAAGGCACAGCGGCTTGCCCCCCTACCCGACCCCCCCTGTCGCGGAAGCGCAGCTGCGTCGGAGGAGCTGGGGACCGGGCGCAACCCGGCGGAGACAAAGGGTATGCCCGGTGCAGCTGTGCCGTGCTGTGCAGGCATCAAGCCAAGATGGGAGGGGGGAAGGGTAGGGTGACGTCGCCCGGTGCGCTGTGTGTGTATCAGGGGGGTGGTGGTGGGGGCGGGGAGGGGGGGAGACCCCCCCTTCCTTCACTGCAGGGGGGGGGGGGGCGTATGTTGTGTATTTGTGTGTGGTTGTTGAAAAACGCGTCTCAACTGGAGAGACCAGTGAATGTGTATCTGGTGGGGATAAAAAAAACCTCGTTCCATTTTTTGCCACCTACGCTGAACACACGCGCACACAGATCAATGGATGTGTTGCGCGTGGTAATCTCCCTCAAGATCTTGCAGTACGCTCTTTGAAAAGTGTGGGGATGGGGGGAGGGACAGCAACCCGCATTCTTGCCTTTCTTTTGTCTTCGCGCGTGGTGTTGGCATGGGGGGGGACTTTTCTTGCCTTTGTCTTTTGTTGGTTCCCTGCACAGCACCCCTTCCGCTCGCAAATAAAAGAGTGGCATGAACAAGCGAGCTTCGGGGGAGTGGGGGACGAGAGGGCGCGAGGTCCTCTCTTCTGCAGGCACAACCTGGCGGTGCAGAACCTGCCAGAAAGCGTCGGAATGCCTTGAAGAGGGCCCCACACCTGTTTGCTCCGAAGTCTTCACAAAAAGGGCTGTTATACCGTATACGTAAATATTTTGGAACGTAAATATTATGGAACGTAAATATCATACATGGAGTACGGCCTGACTCAGGCGTGGAGGGCCTGACTTCCCCTTGAGTTTCCCCTGACTTTAAAAGTCAGGCCAATTTTCAGAAATTTCGCCTGAGTCAGGGGAAACTCAGGGGAAAATCCAGGGATTTTTTGCGGTGGATTCACGACTCACTGACGGCAATTCTTCATGGATTCACCCCCACACGAAGGCAAGTGCTGATGCATCGAGAGAAAAAGAACCTATGAGGAGTGTATTGCCCCGACCCATGTGCCCACCTGTGCCTCGGTGATGGAGCTGGACGGTCTGCTGCGGAAGGACCCGGAGCAGCTGCGCGAGTGAAATCCCATAAGCGTATGGTACAACTTTCATTTGCCCATATGTGTATGGTTACCGACACCATACGTATATGGGCAAAAAAGTTTTTTGTAACCATACGTAGTAACGTAATGCCATTTTTGGTTGGAAAACTGGATTTTTCAGCCAGGTCCAGTCCCTACTCACCTGGACCCCACTTTCACCCCAATTGGAAATCTCCTGACTGGCACCTGGACCCCACTTCCACACAAACCCACTGACTCCACTGATCTTGCACAGGCCAGAGAACCAAATTCCAAGTCCAGGGAAACTTCTCCTGAATTGTCAACCAAGCCAGTTTTCCAAGTTCTGTGACACCTTTCGGTCTCAGCTGGAGGTTCCAAGTTCTGGTGGATTTCAACCAAGTGTTGGCCAGTCCACCAAAACTCTGGAACTTTTCAGAACTTTTTCATTGACTGAAAGTCCACCAGAACTTGAGAAATCTCAGTTTGATTGAAAATCCATCAGAACACTGCCTGAGGCCAGAATTTTGGTACTGACTGAAAAGTCCAGGATTGAGTGAAGATCCAGCAGAAATTTGGAATTTTTGGCTTTGGGCTGAAAAGTCCTGTGAAGCCTGAAATTCTGAGTTTTGGCTGGAAATCCACTGAAAATCTGGAAATTTTGGCTTCTGGGTGGAAATCCAGTGGAAGTCAGAAAATTCCTGAAAAAATGGCCAAACTCTTGTCGGGAAACATTTTTGCCCATATACGTATGGTGTTGGTAACCATACACATATGGGAAAGTAAAGTTTTTTGTAACCATACGTAATCCTGTAACCATACGTATATGGGCATAAAAACTTTGTACCCATACGTATATGGGCATTGCCTCCAGCTGCGCACTGCCCTGGACACGGCGTTGACAACCTGGAAGGCTGCGTTTGACTTGCTCCATGCTTGTTCAGACCACACCCGCAACCTCTCCTGCCAACTCGCCAAGATGGTCCGGGAGTGCACGAAGGCCAGCACGGTGGTGCCAGCTGCGGTTCTTCGGGAGGCGTGGGAGACGTACGCCTGCCGCCAGGTGTTCGAGTCCGTGTGGGTGACGTCCCCGAATGTCCTGGCGGCCAGGAAATCGGCCAAGCTCCCCATCCCCAGTGTTGCCTCGTTGAGTGAGCTGTGGAAGAAGGGGCTCTGCAACGCGACTGTGGCGAAGGAGCTGGAGGAGTACCTGAACACCTCACCGGATGATCTTAACAAGTGGTCACCGGTGGAGAATTGGACATGGAGATTATCCAAACAGCAACAGCAAACAAAGAAAAAGGCAATCGAGAAGAAGCCGTACACCCCTCTTGCGTGCGAAAAATATGCCGCAGCGCCGGGTTTGTGAAGCTTCTGGTTGCACGTTTACTCCGACGGTCAATACATTCGACGCATCGAAGCCGTGCAAAGCAGGCATCCCTGCTGCTGAACTCATCGAGTGCCTCGATCATCACAACAGCCCAGCAGACTTGACCAAATGGGATGTTTTGGGAATAGCGACCTCCAGCTTGGTGTACAGGACGACCAGGCCGTGGCGTGCACACTTTTTGAAAGGAGTGGGAAGGGTGGTGGGTGTGGGGGTGGATTCTTTTGAAAAAAAAACCCCATTGAAAATTCCTGCTGCCTCACCCCCTGAACCCCAAGCACCTCATTTCTGTAAGTACTTGCTTCGCCAGCCGCAACTCACACCACACAGCACTCACCATGCCACCACCCCGTCAGGTTCTCACATCACAGGGTTGGGAACACTCCAAGGAATATCAGGGGAAAGTCAAGAAAGAGTCAGGCCAAAATTTTTGCCTGACTGGCCTGAGTTTCCCCTGAGTTTCCCCTGACTACATTTTTTTTCGCCTGAGTTTCCCCTGACTTTTGCGTTTGCTTGACTCAGCCTGAGTTTCCCCTGACTTCGCCTGACTAGGTCAAAAGTCAGGGGAAACTCGGGGGAAACTCAGGGGAAACTCAGGCGGCCAGCGGGGCCCCGAAATCTTGCCTGACTCAGGCCGTACGGGATGTATGAAATATTATGGAACGTAAATATTTTGGAACGCTGGTGGGTTGGCGTTCCAGATTTTTTTCGTTCCATAATATTTACAGGGCTTTCTGCGACTCGGGGACTTGGACCAGGTGATCGGACGGCATGCAGAGTCCCTGACGGGACCTACTCGTGCACTTTTCGCGCGATTCCTGACGCAAGCCGTCCTCACCACCGAGTCCCCAACTGGCCCTGTAAATATTTTGGAACGTAAATATTATGGAACGGACCGGCCAAAAATGGGCCCGTTCCATAATATTTACGTTCCATAATATTTACGTATACGGTATTTGATTTGCCGCATGTTTGTTCTGCCGCAGTCATTCAACAGCCAAGAAGATTCTTCGGCACCCCGCCTGCCCTGTCCTGAGCCTTGTTTTGCTTCAGTGAAGAGAAGCAAACTGGGGCTCAAAGTCGGGGGAGCGGGGACGTTGGGGTATCCAGTCGCACAGGCTTCACAGTGGGGTATCACTTTACTTCAGAGTTTCTTTCAACTGGGGGAGCCTGGCATGTTTCTTCGCTCGATAGTGCAGAAAATCGTGAGGGCTGCACTGCTTCATTTAGAAGTGAACGCCCCTACATGGCGGTTTCTAACCCCCAATCTCAACCCCTCAGGTTCGTCACCCGATGCACCCATCCCAAAGCCTTGTGGCTGTCGAGACGAACCTCCGAGTTGCGAAATCCTGCGAGTTGAGGAAAGCGGCCGAACCAAAAACGGGACAGACAGGGTGAGGGGGATGGGGGCGTACAGCATGTTGCATGTGGGGCCACCGGTCCTGCCAGTTGGGGTCCCTGTCGGGCAAAGGGTTGACTGCGATTTGCGAACGTAAACCAGAAGAAGTGTCCGCAGTGGGCGCGAGTCTCGCCGAAAGCCGGTATCAGGAGAAGGAAGGGAGAAAGGGCGGGGGTGCATGAGGCGGTTCTACAGGGGTACTAAGGGAGGCGGGGCAGGGGGACAGAGACTTCAAGTGACGTCTACTTGCCCTTCATCTGGATCATCACGTTCTTGAACTCCTCGAAGCTGATCTCACCGTCACGGTCCTCGTCCGCCTCGGCGATCATCTCCTGCAGAACGTCGTCACCGGGGTTCTCGCCGAGCAGCTTCGCCACCTGTGTGTTGGGTTGTGGTGTAGTGTGGCGGCAGAGCTCGGCAAGCAACCACATGACGCGCAAGCATGCATCAGGCAGCAACAAACTGCAGTGTGCTTTGCAGTGACAGGGCATACCTCCTTCAGGTTGGCGAAGGACACCTTGCCGGTCTTGTCCATGTCGAACAGCTGGAACGCCTTGAAGATCTCCTCGGGGGAGTCCTTCTGCGTCATCTTCGCCTGTGTGTGGAGCAAGGGTGTGGTGGTGCAGACAGGCACGGCATGCTGTGTGCTGCAAGGCGTCTCGCAGTGCGTACCTTCATCATCTTCTCGAACTCGGGATACTCAATCAGACCGTTCGCGTCGGTGTCGATCGAGCGGATCATCTTCTCGATCTCCTCACGGGGCTGGTCGCCGAACCCGAGACCCTTCATGGCCAGCGCCATCTCCTCAGCGTCGATCGCACCGGAGCCATCCGCGTCGAACAGGTTGAACGCCTCCTTGATCTGCTCGTCGGTGAGGGCGGCCATTGTGTGAAGAAAAGGGTGGGTAGTCCGCGAAAATCTGTAGGACGATGGGGTCACAGGCACGTGCAACATCATGAGGTGTCGAGTAAGCGCGCAAAGGAGGCGGCGGGCTGGGCTGCTTTCGGACTCTAACAGGTCGAAGGGGCACTGGCGCTGTGACAGTTCCAGGACAGCCGCAAGGGGGCTGCCTGTTACTGCCAGCAGCTGCTGAACCAGGCAACGGAGTGCAAGGCACTCGCTCGTCACTCACGGGAAACTACTGCACGGCACAGACACAGCACTGAAGGGGGCCGGCAGAGACTACGGCTCAACCCATTCCTCCAAAGCACAGACACAGGAACGACACATCACAGGGGAAGCGACAGGGGCAGGGAAGAGGGAACAGGGCTGAGAGGCAGCGCCTACTTGCCCTTCATCTGGATCATCACGTTCTTGAACTCCTCGAAGCTGATCTCACCGTCACGGTCCTCGTCCGCCTCGGCGATCATCTCCTGCAGAACGTCGTCACCGGGGTTCTCGCCGAGCAGCTTCGCCACCTGTGTGTTGTGTTGTGGTGTGGTGTGGTGTAGTGTGGTGGCAGAGCTTGGCAAGCAACCACGTGACGCGCAAGCATGCACCAGGCAGCAACAGACTGCAGTGTGCTTTGCAGTGACAGGGCATACCTCCTTCAGGTTGGCGAAGGACACCTTGCCGGTCTTGTCCATGTCGAACAGCTGGAACGCCTTGAAGATCTCCTCGGGGGAGTCCTTCTGCGCCATCTTCGCCTGTGTGGAGCAAGGGTGTGGTGGTGCAGACAGGCACGGCACGCTGTGTGCTGCAAGGCGTCTCGCAGTGCGTACCTTCATCATCTTCTCGAACTCGGGGTACTCAATCAGACCGTTCGCGTCGGTGTCGATCGAGCGGATCATCTTCTCGATCTCCTCACGGGGCTGGTCGCCGAACCCGAGACCCTTCATGGCCAGCGCCATCTCCTCAGCGTCGATCGCACCGGAGCCATCCGCGTCGAACAGGTTGAACGCCTCCTTGATCTGCTCGTCGGTGAGGGCGGCCATTGTGTGAAGAAAAGGGTGGGTTGCAGAAACTCTGGAGGGGTGTGTGGTTGACCATAGTTTGCGTCGGTGCACAGTCTAGAGTCCTGACCACGCTCGCCCTGTGATAAATGAGGGTAGTACCGCTGTGGCCAGAACCCAGCCACCCACGAGGATCTCGCACAGTACAGCGAGATGACGTCCGGCCCTGGTACAGTTTCTGCATTTTACTGAAATCAGTAAAGTTCCACAACCTCTTCCAGAAGCCGCTACGTCTCAGCATGAACTTCAACGCAATGAACTCCCTGAAGGTCGGCAAGGACGAAAAGAGCTTCAAAAACGTCAACCCTGGTTCGAGCACGTCGCCTGCTCTCGTGAGCTGTGTGTTCTCGAGACTGTGTGATGCACCACTGCTGCGTCTCTGCCATTCAGCCAGGACCCCGTCAGCCACGTCTGCGATGTGGTCTCCACCCTTATGGTGGAGGGGCCCCGGTGCGTCACCATCATGGCGAGCACCATCCTCCCCCACACTGCCCCGCTCGAAAGGGCGCCCAACCGCCGCTGCTCCGAACGCGGCCCCACGTCTCACCGGGAAACGTTCGCTCTCCGCTGCTGCCGCGTGGCGCAGGAGAGGAAAAGAGGACGCTAAAAAACTCCGAGTCGAACGGTCCGCGAGGCTCCGCGGTAACGTGAGTACCCCTCGAGACAGTGGAGGCAGCACTAGTGCTCGCTGGGTGCGTCCTACACTATCCTAAAAAGATTCACGGAGACTCGGCTTGCTCATCAGGCAATGCTGTCACCACGTGCAAGAGACGCATCCTGCTCCAGCACTCCACACTCTACTCAGTCAAACTGGCTCCGTACTCTAACGTCGGGGCACGAGCGCTGTGGCAGTTCCAGGATAGCCGCAAGGGGGCTGCCTGTCACTGAACCGAGGCAGGCGCAAGGCACTCACTCACTCAGACACCACAAACGAACTACGACACAGGAACGACACATCACAGGGGAAGCGACAGGGGCAAGGAAGAGGGAACAGGGCTGAGAGGCAGCGCCTACTTGCCCTTCATCTGGATCATCACGTTCTTGAACTCCTCGAAGCTGATCTCACCGTCACGGTCCTCGTCCGCCTCGGCGATCATCTCCTGCAGAACGTCGTCACCCGGGTTCTCGCCGAGCAGCTTCGCCACCTGTGTGTTGTGTTGGGTTGTGCTTTGCTGTCGGAGCTGATCACCTGCAAATGGAGCAGGGCAACGCCTCCCGCCAGGCTGCGACTATCCAGGGACCACTAGACAACAGATGTCCATGGCTGGTTGTGGGTCTTTGCTGCTTATCATGCCGGTCACTATTCTATTCTGCATGCCTCCACTTTTGTTCCTCGTTGACATCCTTCCCAGGAAGGAGAAAACAGCAACTGGTGACAGCAGTCAACATACCTCCTTCAGGTTGGCGAAGGACACCTTGCCGGTCTTGTCCATGTCGAACAGCTGGAACGCCTTGAAGATCTCCTCGGGGGAGTCCTTCTGCGCCATCTTCGCCTGTGTGTGGAGCAAGGGTGTGGTGGTGCAGACAGGCACGGCATGCTGTGTGCTGCAAGGCGTCCTGCAGTGCGTACCTTCATCATCTTCTCGAACTCGGGGTACTCAATCAGACCGTTCGCGTCGGTGTCGATCGAGCGGATCATCTTCTCGATCTCCTCACGGGGCTGGTCGCCGAACCCAAGACCCTTCATGGCCAGTGCCATCTCCTCAGCGTCGATCGCGCCGGAGCCATCCGCGTCGAACAGGTTGAACGCCTCCTTGATCTGCTCGTCGGTGAGGGCGGCCATTGTGTGAAGAAAAGGGTGGGTTGCAGAAACTCTGGAGGGGTGTGTGGGTGTGATTTTTTCAGAGTCATGGCTGGCCCATTTGGCAATGCTGTCATCGCGTACAATAGATACATCCTCCACACTCTACTCAGTCAAACTGGCTCCGTACTCTAACGTCGGGGCACGAGCGCTGTGGCAGTTCCAGGATAGCCGCAAGGGGGCTGCCTGTCACTGAACCGAGGCAGGCGCAAGGCACACAATCACTCACTCAAACGAACTACGACACAGGAACAACACATCACAGGGGAAGCGACAGGGGCAGGGAAGAGGGAACAGGGCTGAGAGGCAGCGCCTACTTGCCCTTCATCTGGATCATCACGTTCTTGAACTCCTCGAAGCTGATCTCACCGTCACGGTCCTCGTCCGCCTCGGCGATCATCTCCTGCAGAACGTCGTCACCGGGGTTCTCGCCAAGCAGCTTCGCCACCTGTGTGTTGTGTTGGGTTGTGGTGTAGTGTGGTGGCAGAGCTCGGCAAGCAACCACGTGACGCGCAAGCATGCACCAGGCAGCAACACACTGCAGTGTGCTTTGCAGTGACAGGGCATACCTCCTTCAGGTTGGCGAAGGACACCTTGCCGGTCTTGTCCATGTCGAACAGCTGGAACGCCTTGAAGATCTCCTCGGGGGAGTCCTTCTGCGCCATCTTCGCCTGTGTGGAGCAAGGGTGTGGTGGTGCAGACAGGCACGGCACGCTGTGTGCTGCAAGGCGTCTCGCAGTGCGTACCTTCATCATCTTCTCGAACTCGGGGTACTCAATCAGACCGTTCGCGTCGGTGTCGATCGAGCGGATCATCTTCTCGATCTCCTCACGGGGCTGGTCGCCGAACCCAAGACCCTTCATGGCCAGCGCCATCTCCTCAGCGTCGATCGCGCCGGAGCCATCCGCGTCGAACAGGTTGAACGCCTCCTTGATCTGCTCGTCGGTGAGGGCGGCCATTGTGTGAAGAAACGGGCGGGTTGCAGAAGCTCTGGAGGGTGTGTGTGTGATATCACTCATTGCCGCGACACCCCCTGCAATACTGACAATGCCGGATCTGGGCGTGGGAGGGGGCCGTGCCTCGCATGACCAAACATTATCCGAGCATGCAATGCTGCACCCAAACGGGCGGTTGCTCGGAGCGCGGATCCACTCAGCCACAACCTCTGGCAGGCATCGTATCCGAGGCATGTGCGCAGCTTTGACAAGCCACACCAGTCTTTGTGATACCAAGAAACCCTTGCCGCAACACCCACACCGCCTGACGAGAGAATACAGACGCAGATGATGCAGGATGGTCCAAGCTGGCCATCGAAAGACGGAACATGGATACCTCCTCTGGCCCCCCAGGGCTTCGGCTAGAAGTGAAGCGGACTGGGGGATGGGGACGGGGCGGAAATAGCACAATACCCGAACATGTTTCAGTGCGTGTGTGTCGTGTGTACGGAGTGTCATCGCTTCTTGTTTCGTTCAATTCTGTCAAAAGTGACACCCTGTTCAGTTGCCACCGCCCTCAGTGGATGGATGGCGCTTTGTTTATTTCAGTTCTGACGACAACGTTGCAGCAGGACCAATACTAACACCACACGTGAACCACTTAATGCCATCTCGTGTGTTTGTGATGGCAACACCTCGAGACACTCGCGGACCTGGTGAGAAGGGTCAAGCTGGTGTGTAGATCACATTTGGTTGCTGTAACTGTGATGTGCCACTTACGTGTTGTGTGTTGTGGTATGTGCGTCACATTTCCCTGAATACGGGTTAGTCGCCCCTGCGGAAGTATCCCCAGTTGGGCCAGGATCAAAGGAATAGGGAAGGGCGGCATGATGCATCGCCACTGTGCAGCCAGACGAAAAAGGGCGCAAATACTGACACAATGGCCACAAAGTCTCCAACCAAAGACAAGCGTGTATAATCGAGTGAAGTTCCAACTGTCGAAACTCCACTCCGCGCGGTTGCCCCGTTGGTTTGAAAACATATCCTGAGATAGGCTGTTGTCAAGATTTGCCGACGCACCCTGCGACGACCAGAGACCGGCGTCCGAAAAAGACCAGCCTTGGTCATCCGAGAAGGCCGGCTGAATCATACTACTGCATTACCAGCACCATGGTGCCCACGATACGACCCCACTTGCACTGCAACAGCCGAGGAAATAGATAGGGCTGCTGTTCGTGCGCATAAACCGGGCAAAACAAAGGCAGCTCGCCGCAGCCTGCTGCGGAGTTTGCCCTTGTTTGCCCAAAGCGCTGCCCGCTGTCATTCAGACACTTGACAGGAGTCCTGCCGTGGTAAAGAAATATACAGATTATGATGGACCGACCGAGGGATGGAGGGGGGAGGGTTCGAAAGAAGTCAAAAGAAAGGACCGGATGAAGAGCAACGTTTTGGCTTTGTATGACATGCATGGGACACGCAGCAATATGCCACCCACCCTGCCCCCTGAGGGAGGACAACGTTTTGCTGCGGATAACACAGAGAGTTGCTACGTAGACTACGTCGAAATGACAAAACGCTAAAACAAATCGGTCGCGTCGGTCACATTATCACGACACGCACCAACACGTGAATATTTTTTGAGGTAATGTCACATCCACCGAGAGAGAAGCCTGCTCTCCTGATGTGATATCCGTCTCCAACACCCCACGCTGACGAACAACACGCACGGGGCCGTAAAAAGCGATCAACCTTGCGCAGATGGCAAAGGGAAGATGTTTGAAAAATACCCCACCCCCTCCCAAAGCTGACAGCCCATCAGGTCTGCCACGCCGTGATTTTGCTGAAAACAATACTCAGGGGGTTACTGATGAGTTGAGAATAGGCCGACACCCCCCCTCCCCCCGCCGCCGCTCCAAGCCCAAGAGAGGGGGCCCTACCAGGAAAACGGCTTTGCCTTCTCGCCACACCTCCCCCCCCCCCAGGGTGCGGAGGAGGGGGGGGTGCGGGTTAGTGTACAGAGAACGTTTGTTTGCCGATGGTTATATCTTGGAGGACCTACCCCACCTTCACCCACCCACCCCCACACCCCTCGATTCCCACAAGGCTCGAGCAACGGAAAACAAAATAAATAACGCCCAAAAAGGGATCTGAGGGTTCACCTCGCCGTTTGCTTTGACTAGCTTGCTGCGGCTGGAGATTCAGGGGCTGGGGTGGGGGGGGGAAGCAGGGCTTGCCTAAGCGGCACACACTGCCAAAGCAATTGAGAGGGGAGGAAAGGGGGGGGGGGTTGGGGAAGAGGCAGCCAGATTTCGTTGCCCTTCTCGAGAAAATGGAAACCGCGTGTTGCACAAACACGCTTTTCGGACGTCATATCACAAAGGAAGCAACTGGAGAAGGGGGGCGGGGGGCTGTGGCTGTGCAATGCAAAGAAAGAGACCTCCAGTGCACGCCGTGGTGCCGGGTGGAGACTGGAAGGGGATGAGTAAGAGGGAGTCAGTAAAGGGGAGGTGGTAGAGAAGCAAACGCGACATAATTATTATGTACATTGCGCGCCGTGTGCGTGTATGCGGGATCGTGAGACGAAAATGGGGGAGGGGGCTGGGAGGGGGTCGAGGGCGTGTAGCAAATGAAGAGAAAAAGGCCTAGAGCCGACCTCTCTTCACTCCACAATACAACATGTGGGGTTTGTGGATCCTCCGTGGGGGTAAAGGGGGAGGGGTCTTCGCGAAGTGATGCAGAAAAGTGCGTCTCCTGGTGAATGATTTTTGAGCGGTTTTCATTTTTTTTCCGGCAACACACTGTTTTCCCCTTTCGACTGGTTCCTGCCGACTCATCGCAGTGCCCTCCCCCCCGCTGAGAGCCGATAAGGGGTATCAGTTTCTTGAGTCCTTTGACTCTCACTTTGAATTGGGAGAACAACACGCGGAAGGTTGACGAAGAGAGAAGGCCCTTACACACAACGAGACAAAAGGTTGTCGTTGATCGCACGAGACACGCAGAAATAATACCCTGCGTGGGCTGCGGCGATTTGGCAGGAGCAAGAGACACTGTGCGAACGGCAAGCCTCTACGTCCAGATGGCGCGCATTGATATGTTGTGAGACGCTTCCCTCCACCCCCCAGCAGGCGTGCGCCTCCCCCCCGTGTGTGCAAAACAAAAAGGTTGTTGAAAAAAAAACGAACAATACATTAGAGACTTTTGTGGCGCGAGGGCAGGTCCCGATCCCCACCCCCCTATATCACACCAGCAGTAATATGCGCTGTGATGGCTTTTGGCGTTATCTATGTTTATTTCGGAGTATCAACGGGCCACCCCCCGCCTGGCGCGACAACCAAGGCGGCGGTGCGCGCAACAAAAACTCTTCTGTCTCGCCTTCCGCATCAAATCATGCGACAAGGAGGGTTTGAGGCTCCGGACCCACCACTCTCTCGCTCTATATGGTTTGCAACCCTGTGCCGTGTCACCCTGGCACAGGACATCCCCTTTGCTATATATTTTTGTTGCCACCCCACCCCCCCCCTCCTCTCCCCGGCGAAAAAAGTATAAACCCCCCCCCCCCGACGAAATCCGAAAGAGACACGTTTTCTTCACAGGCTTCGCTCTTCGCTGCCTAAAACCCGATTCCCCCTCCGACTCCAACTCTCTCACCTCCTCCCTGCGGCAGGCACACATCCCACCACCCGTCTCACGAACTGGACTGGCTGAGGCGGAGGGAGGTGAGGGAGTCCTGGCTGCCGATCATCCTCTCAGGCTTGCAGGTGATCAGCCCCTGCGGGAGGCAGCGGTACGTCTTCCACTCGCACGTCTCCAGCAGCTCGTCCTGCGTGAGGGAGCGGAGAAAGGTCGCATGGCTGACCACCGCAACCCTCCGGTGCTCCTGCGACAGCAGAAACTTCTGGAATTCGACAGCCCTCTGGTCCAGCTTCTGCCGCGACTCCGCCACCGACACCCACCACGGCTCATCCGGGAGGTAGGTGCAGGCATCCACCTCCGCCTCCACACCCATAGACCTCTTCTTCTGCTCCAGAATCTGAAGGATCTCCCCACGCATCCGCCCTGCGTTGCTCACCTCTAACAGGGTGCGCGTCTCACAACAGCCCGGGTGGAGGTAGAGCTTGAGCCCCCTCACGCCTCCAAAGATGTGCAGCGCCGTCTCTATGGTGCGCAGCATGGGGCTGACGTAAACCGCATCGAAGTTGCAGGAAGAGAGGTGCTCCGAGGCGCGGGTTGCCTGCTTCACGCCGGTGTCCGTGAGGGGGGGGTCGTGCAGCCTGCAGGCGACGAGGGTCCCGTTGAACAGCCGGTTCACATTCTCCGCGGCGTCGCCCAGCTTGAGGGACGACAGATCGCTGAGGAAGTTCCAACTCGCGGAGACCATCGCCGCGGTGTTGACGTTGTGCTCCCCCTCCCCGTGGCGGATCACGGTCGTCATCACGCCGGTCCTCACCGGAACCCTCCCCTCCTGCAGGGAGGGCGGCAGGCACGGCGATGACGCGCATGACAAAGGCGACCCCATATCCACCGGGCGGGGGCTGCATGAGGGGGTCGGCAGCCCCAGCTCCGCCGAATCCGCACTCCCCGGCGGGGTCGCCGCGTTCCCACAAGAGGAAGACGAGGGGAACGGCGAAGACGTTGAGGTGGAGGACGACGCGGAGGGCCCCGCCTGGGCGGCGCCGCTGCCGCTGCTCGGCTCCTCGCAAACCGCTGTGGGGTTGCCTGGGGAGGGGGTGGGTCCTGCGGTGGCGGAGGCCTCGCCCCCAGCAGGAGCAGGGGCTTCTCCCTTCAGCATCCCGGTGATGGTGCTGGCCTGCGCTTCCTCGGAACACATCATGGAGAAGGGGGTCTAGCCGATACAGAGAGACAGAGAGAGGGGGTGTATGGGGTTTTGAATTGCCAACGGTTGTCGTGTTTATTAGGAAGAAGACGAGAGGGGGGGGGGAGAGAGAGAATATGCGCGTGTGCCGCTATTGACTTGGCTTTGGCTTGTATTGTTTTGCGGTGGCTTGAGAAGGGGGGGGGGGGTGGAAGAGGGGAGGGGTGTGAAAGAACCCCTTCACCCCTCCCTCTGCTGTCCCCTGTGACTGTGCGCGGGGGGGAGGGGGGGAGAGAGAGAGGGGGTGTGTGTAGTGTTGTTGTGTGTCCTGTGGGGTGGTGTGTTGTGAGTAGAGTGGATGTGCAGAGCGGGGGAGCATCGAAAGGTGGAAATAAAAGCCGCAATCAAAAAAAAGCGGATTTCGGCAACCCCCCCCTGCGTCAGGCTGGAGCACTTCACACAACCTGTGTTCTTTCACCCTTTATACTCCTCCGCAATTTATTGACTGCTGCTCGGTCATCCTGGTGGTGCAATCCTCCTAACCCCGCTCCCCACCCACGCACAGAGCTGACTCTCGTCGAGGGATAACTCTCTACTGTCCCCACACACGTGAATCCTTCTGATGTGTGCTAGCCCTGCTGGGCACCCTGCGCTTGCCGGCGCGGCTGGACCTATTGATCTCCAGACACGATCAGGCTTCACCGTCACATGTGCCTCGATTGCAGCTTGTGGGGTGTTGACCGAGAGGGCGACTGCCCCCCCCCCCACTCCCCCCCCTTCCGCCCCCCCCCCCTCTCTCCCCCCAGCGAGGAATGGATGTTCACTAAATGAGGCAGCACACACACACGTGATTTAAATCCCCTTCCCTTTTCTTTTTCACATTTGACGGCGGGGGGTGTGTGTGAAACCCGGCAAACAAGAAGAAAACAACGGGCCTTGCACGATATCTCTCTCGGTCTGCCTGTCTCTCTCTTTCTCTCTCCTTGCTTTGATGTGATACAGCTTCACACACACACATCTCTCGCCCAAGTACCTCACCCCCCCTCCCCGAAGGCCTTTCTTGCTGTTTTCTGATGCGAAACAAGTCGCAGGGATTGGTTGATGTCTGATGGAGGTTATTGAATCAGCGGGGGGTTTCGTGATGGGCTCGCTATAGGGGGATGTCCCCTGAACTCCCAAACAGAATAGGCGTCAGCACTGGGTGTGACACAGTGGGGGTGAAAACACCGGGGAATGATATTGTCGGACTCAGCAGAGCTTATTCTACAGACATATTGTCAAGACGTGCTCATGGCTTGTGGCTCTGCGAGAAAGGAGAAGAAAGCCGAAAGCGCGTCATATACTCTTGTGAAGAACAGTTAGGTTTGCGCACTTAAAAGGCTCACGGCAGCGTTCGGTATCCTATACATATGAAGAAGACACCGTTCGTGCAAACTAATGACGCATCACCAAATCTTTTGTGAAGAAGCTAGGTTTCCGCACTAAGATTCGTGGAAGACAAGCGTACAACAAAAAAATAGACGTCAGCGGAGTTCACGACAATCTTATTCGGGTGCGGGGGTTCAGACCGCCGTTCTGTGCCCCCTCCCCCACCCCATTCTCCGCTCCCGGTTACTTGGGGGATGGGCTTCGCGACAAACTCAAAAGTGATGTCGTGTGTAGCCTACCCCGGCACACCCGCGCTCCCGCCATAACAGGCACAGGCGAATTCCTGTCAAAACCCCCACCTAGAACACCACGCATATAGCCTCGGAGAGTGGAGAGAGAGGGAGCAAGAGCAGCGAGCGAGTAGATTTTTTTTGACACAACAAAAAGGTTAGCCGCGAGGGATACAAACTTTGTTGACTCATCCTTCCCCCCTCCACACCCCCACCCACAAATCCAGCAGCACGCAGCCCCGGCACTCCAATACAAAAGGCTTCGTTTGTCGACTCTATTTTGTTTCCGTTCATCGTTTGTTTCTGCTCCCCCCCTCCGAGTAAAACAACAACAACAACAACAACAACAACACCATTGCCAGAGGGACGCCTCCCACAGGGCGCACGCCACCCCGGCTGGGGGCTAGGCGGAGAGATTTGACGTACACCACCCTCCCCTCCGCCCCGCTACGCTGGAGCAGGGGAGGCGGGACGGCACTGCCACACCGTACCGACCGCACCATGGAACAACCACAACCGCAACAGGCACGGCCCCCCCTGAGACAGTCACGGGAATGGCATCGGGGAGGTGAACGGACACAACAAGACTAAGCATGGCACTCTGCGGGTTCCTTGTGGGTCGCCTGCTCCAGCATTGCGACGAACCAGTCTGCCACGTCATGCATGGCTGAGGCAGCAACTGGCTGCCCCCAGGGCATGAGGTCTGAGGGCTGCGTGTCGCTGTCGCGATCTGCACTGCACGGATCCGACCCCTCGCCCTCGCCGTCGGCCCGCGGGGAGTGCGGCCCATCCTTCGAACCGCCTGGGGTGCCCTTGTTCTTCTTCTTCCTCTTCTTCTTGTTCCGCTTCTTTGCGGCTGCCGAGGCCTGCTCGCCGGAGACACGCTTCATCGCCGCGTCAACCATATCCAGCAGGGAGGCGCATGCGGGACGCGCCTTGGTGCGTGACATCTCCACACCACACGATGGCGGCTTCAGGTTTGTCGGGTCACATAGCCACGGGGCAAAGGGCCCGATGTCTGCAGAGCTCTCCTCGTCGCTGTCATCGCTGTCGTGCTGCGCCATGCGGCGCCCGTGCTTGGTGATGGGGAACTCAACCTTCTCCAGCAGGCAGTCCACCTCCCCGTCGCTGCCGCGCACCTGCATCTCGCTGAACACCGACAGCAGCGCCTCCGCCAGCGTGCCGCTGTCCCGCCCCGCCTCGCTGAACAGAATATCGTCACCACCCCCCGCATCGTCGCCCTGCGTCTGCTTCGCCTTGCCCGACAGGAGTGTGGTGGGCTCGTCGGGGTCGATAATGGCTGTCAGCGTGAACAGGGGACGCCTGCCCCGCGGGATCCCCGCCGCACAGTCCCAAGGGTGCCACACCAGCAGGCGCAGGAAGTAGCCGATGTTGTAGGGCTCTGAAGGCAGGCGCATGGGAGACGAGTCACAGCCGTAGCTCTCGTCGTCGAGGATATCCGCATAGCAGTGCACCTCCCCGAAGATGTGATCCCGCATAGGCCCTGCGTTGCGCAGCCTCCCCCGCAGGCGCGCAACCAGGCTGCTGGTGGGGGTCTGGTTCGTCGCCTGCTTATACTCCTCCAGCACCTCCGTGGTCTTCAGGTAGAGAAACATCGGGTAGTTGCGGTACACCAGAGGCGTGAAGAACTCCTGCTCCGGCAGCAGCCCCGGCTGCGTCTTCCTCGCGGCGGCGTCGCTCTCCTCGAAGTGCACGGTGAGGTGCCACAGGCCGCTCAGCTCCATGGGGTCGATGGAGGGGATGCCGATGCCCTGCCTGGTGCGGGCAGGGCCGTGCGGGGGGGTGGGCGTGTGGTAGGAGCACAGCGCCTCCGAGGAGCTGGTTTCATAGGCATCGGACAGCGCGACGCCGGGGTCATCCCCGTCGGCATCCCCGAAGGTGTCCTCGCCACCCTCCACCTCCCATTTGGGCACCATCAGGCGCTCCTCGGTGTCGCTGGCGCACTCCGCCTGCGAGCCCTGCAGCAGGGCCTGCTTCTGCTCCGCAAGCAGCGGGCGGTACACCGCAGCTGCTGTGCTGGCGACGGTGAGGAGCTCTGTGAGGTATGTCTCTTCGGCAGCCTCCCGCTGCGCGGTGTCTGTTGCGTATAGCTGCCGGGGGCGCGTCTCCCCTGCAGGCCCATCGAAGACTGCGACGTGCAAAGCGCAGGCGCCGCCGAAGGCGGCTGTGTCCTGCGTGACCTTGGCGTACCACCCGACCAGGGTGGCGGTTCCCACACCCACCCACTGCACGGCCTCCACGCGCAGCACGACCATGCTGTCGCCGTCGGCGAAGGTGAGGCACCCCCGCTGGGAGGCAGTGCAGAACATGCCTGCAGCCTCGCCTGCAGGGCAGGGGAGGGGACGCCCGGCGATCCCGCCCTCGGCGGCGGCGTGCTTCCCCAGCACGCGGCCTGTGAGTTCCAGCCCCGCCCACCCGCGGGTGTGCAGCACCAGGGAGTAGGACACCACGGTGGAGCCCTCAGCGGCCTCGCATAGCTCCAGCACGGCTGCTCCGGAGATGTCGTCGACAGGGGCAGGCGCCACGCTGCGGGGTCTGGTGCTCTCCAGCAGGGAGGGGAGGTCGTCGTCCTGGCTGTAGAATGCCACGGGGCAGACGGATCCTGCAAAGGAGGCACCCAGGGCTGACTTCACGCTGAGCAGGGCGCTGACCGCGCTCTGCGTGTCGCGGCAGACGCACACCGCCCTGCGGCAGGCGGACCCGCCGTCGTCATCACCCTCCGGCAGCCACCGCCAGTGGAAGCCCTCCTCCCCCACCGCAGCGCCCAGGGCCTGCAGGATCACCGCCACCTCGCGTGGGGTTGTCAGGCCGTGCAGCGCGGTGCGCTGCGAGGCACCCTCGTCGTCGCCTCCGGCGCGCGCACCTCCCCCCGGCCCGACCACACCCTGCAGGGAGAGCACGTCCTGTGCACGGCGCAGCGCAGTTCGCACCGTCTCGGCAGTCCAGCCGCGCTGCTTCGTGAAGGACGATGGGGCTGCCAGCGAGAATGCTTCGCAGAAGGTGAACATCAGCGCATTCGACGCCGGCGCCGAGCAGGCCAGATCCCAGGAGGGCTGCGAGCTGGAGGGGGTGTAGTACCCCGTGTGGATGGTGAGGTCCACAGGCACCGAGCAGGGCGTCACACGCCACGTCATGCCTTCAGAGAGGTGCGTGCTGTCGAAGATCTCCTCCGCCTGCAGGCATTCGCTGAAAGTGTCGTAGGTCACGACTGCGCTGAAGCGGTCCTCCTGCGGTACATGGCCGTGGGGGTAGAATGTGTACACCTCACGCACCCTCCCCGCCAGGCTCAGCAGCGTGTAGATCTGCTCCGCATCCACAGCACCGGTGTAGGGCGGCGCCACCAGGCCCGACAGCAGCACCGCCGAGACGTGCACCCCATCGGAGTCGGAAAGCCCCGCAGGCCCCTCGGGGAACTGCCGCGGGTCGATGGTTTCGACCACAACACGCCCCGTCGTGGTGGTGCCCTGCGTCGCCTCGAGGGTGGACTTCATGGCATGCCCCTCCAGCTCGCTCCGCGCCCACACATAAAGCGACGGGGCGCCCGCCCCCTCAGGGGCGTGCTCCACGATGGCCAGCACCCCGCCTCCGGGCTGCAGGAGGTACTGCAGCTCTGCGGCGGTGAACATCAGCCCCTGCAGCCGCAGGCAGGTGGGGCGCGGCGGGCCGGGCTGGGCACCCGCCGCCTCCGCCTCCGCCTGCCGCGCCTCGGCTGCGACGTGCTCCGCGAGGGTGTGCTCGGGGGCGTGGCGGGGGCAGGCGCACCGCAGCCTGCCGCGCACCCGCTGGGAGCGGCGCCAGGTGTGCCCCTCCAGCAGCCCACACAGCGGGTAGTCGAGGCAGCGGCAGTCGCTCCGCAGGCGCGGCGCCCGCCGCACCGCATCCCTGGCAGCCACCACCAGCAGGGGCGACGGGGCGGCGTCGGTCGGCTCGGCAGACTCGAGCTGCGCCAGCGCCTCCTCCACGCTGTGCCCGCCCTGCGCAGAGGGTGGCGCCTCGAGGAGGAGCGGCGTGCCGCAGAGCACCACGTCGCGGGGTGCCGGGCTGCACAGCACGCGCGACAGCATGTCGAGGGGGCGCGAGTGGGCGGCGAGGGCCGCGTCGAGGCGGCGCTCCTTCTCGGTTGCGGCGCGGAGCTTGCGGTGGACCCTAGCCAGCGTGGTGCCCAGGGCCTGGCGCTGCAGGGCCAGCTGCTCCGCAGCACTCTCGTCCATCAGCATCGCGGGGGAGCGCAGGCCGCGCAGCTCCATCACCGCAGCCTCGCGCTGCCGCAGCTCCCTGTCCCTGCGGCGGAGGAGGTCGCGGTGTGCACGGAGGTTCTTCGAGGCGAACTGCTCCCGCTCCACCAGCTCCTTCTGCCTCTGCGCGATGTCTGCCTCGCGCCGGGCGAGGGCCTGCTCCCGCTCAGCCAGCGAGTTGCTGCACCGCCGCGCCTCGTCGACCTTCGCGGTGTAGGTGCTGACCAGCGTCTGCAGGCCTGCCAGCAGCTCGCGCTGGGGTGGCACGGCTTCCTTCTGCTGCTTCTGCTGGGCATTGTTGCTGTCGGGCGGTGTCGGCGGCGGCGGCGGCCCGGCGGTGGAGGTAGTGGTGGTGGTGGTCGAGGTGGTAGAGGTGGCGGTAGAAGGGGGTCCGAAGTCCCCCTGTATGCTGGTGCACAGCACGCGCATGCGGGCTAATGCGCGCCGTACCTTCTCATCGCTGCTTTCCACACCTTCCATCGCTACGCCTGGTGCATATCGTGTTGTGGGATAAAGGCGTGCTTTGTTTTTGCTCCCCTGCGCTGCCGAGGGGGTGTGTCGAGAAGAGGTGATTGATGAAGGGCTGCATGGGGGGGATGGGCAGCACACGCCACAACATTCAGCACAAAATCAATCCAAACAGAGAAAGACAAACGCACGGGGGGGCGGCTGGGGGCAGGGGCTGGAGAACATCTTCATCTCCCCGTCGCTACTTTAGAAGGGCTGCGTGGTAGGCAGCGCAGAGGGGGTATTGGGGGCGTTGGGAGGTAGAAGTGTTGGTGTGCATGAGCTTGCTCGTGTGGTGGCCATTTGGTTTCACTTGTTTGGGGGGTGGGGAGATGACTACAAAATACAAAAGAGATGTGCGGGAAAGAAGTATGGGGGGAGGGGGCAAGCTGCATGCAAACAAGAAACCAAAGGTATGGCACACACACAACACACACTCGGGAAGGGAGAGGGGTGGACCAACGGCGGAGGAGTGAGAAGGCAACTCGATGGCTGCCCACCCCACCCCACCCCACTGCTCTACCAGCTCTGCCCGCCCTGATCTAGCAAGAACTAACATATAACACGGAAGGTAGGTACACTGTTTTTTTCTGTTTCGGTCGCTTTTTTGGCAGAGTGGCGTGACGTGGAGCTCACCCCACGCCGCGCCACGCACCCTCTTCATATCGGAATTAATTCGGAGCTTTCGCGGAGTGGGGGGTGGCAGGCGCGGGAAGCGCGCTTCTGCCCCTCCTCTGCGTCAGCGGATGAATTTTTTAACACAACCCAACCCACCCCACTCCGGAACCCACACAGCCCCCATCACAGATGCCGCGGATAGGACGCGGAGAAGCGGCCTTCAGACCCCGCGGCGCCTCTCGGCACAGAGGGGTCCTCTTCCATACTCCTGTCCGCCATGAGCGACTCGTACAGGTCTGAGTATGCATTCTTCCTGTCCTTATTCCGCACACGCGCCTCAGCAGCTAACGCCTGCTGGCTGAGGGGGACGGGGTCCTTGAAAGGTCTCAGGTCGAGCGACCCAGGCGCCTCGCTGTACGGCATCTCTGAATACGTCTCTGCGCTCGGCCCGCGCTCCTCGACCCGGTGCTGACGCACGGCACTCCGGTTGGGGCTGGCCTGCCGCACGTCGGGAAGCCCACACCCTGTCTCCAGCGGGCGGTACTCCACAGGCTGTAAGGGGGCGGCGGGGTGATGTGGGGCGGGGAGCAATGCCGAGGGGAAGGCTGGTGGGGGGGACGACATGCATAACACAGGTGCTCGCCACGGCAAGGGGGTTTGTTGCATACCACACCACGTCGCTGGCGGTACTGCATGTCGGCCCGCCGTGCTGCCTCCATGCGCTCCAGCGTGCGCCGCTCCAACTCATCGAGGGGGAGCATCGACTCCGGCACAGCGGGGCTCCGCGTGTCCTGCTGCTGCAGCCACGACGCGTCGCGCACACGGTAGGGCGAGGCGCTGTCCCGCACATGCACATGCAGGGGGCGCTCCGTGAGGCTGCCGCCCCGCCTCGACCCTGCTGGGCTCGGCTGCCCGCGGGCATCGCTGAACACCTCGCTGTGTGCATGCGCCGTGTGGGTGTACCGTGGCGAGGTGGGGGATGCCGGCGGCAGGGGGGACGTGGGCAGTGGCAGTGCGGCGTTGAGGCCTGACGCCGACCTCTGCCCACGGCGCAGGCTTGTGTGTGCGGAGGCGCTCTGCTGTGACTCGGGGTGGCGTGCCTCGGCATGCGGTTCGGCACCCCCTGCCGCTGCTGCGGGCGGCGCGAAGAAGTACGCCGGTGGCGACACGAAGGGGAAGTTGGCCTGCCCGGGCCTCAGGGACAGCTGCGCCACGGCAGGGGCGGGTGGCGGCTCCGCCGCCAACAGGCCCCCGTCGCGGATGCTGAAGCCGTCGGCAACCTCGTGCCCCTCCACCGACACCACCTGCTGGGCGATGGGCACGCCTGTCGCCTTTGCCAGCAGCACCTTCACCTTGTGGACGGTGGCCGTCACGCGGATGTCGGGGAAGCGGTACTCCTTGCCGTCGATCTGCGACCTGATCCGCAGCAGCGCGGTGCTCTCCGCAGAGAAGAACCGCGTGTGCTGCCTCCCGCTCACCGGGCAGTAGGGCGAGGTCAGCTGGCTGCTGCCGCACACCGGGCACAGCGTCTCGCTGGAGCCGGGCTTCACACGGCGCGACACCACCTGCAGCTGGGCACCGTCCACCAGCCCCGCATCCCTCACCGTGTCGTGGTGCGACAGGGTCCGCCCCAGCCACACGATGATCGCCAGGTGGGAGGGGATGCCCCACGCATCGTCGACAGACTTCGCGAGGCTTGCGATCGTCGCATCCAAAGCAACCGCCGCAGGCAGCCTATCCCCCGACACAGACTCCAGCACGAGGTGCACCACGTCGGGCCTGCCACCGCCCTGCTGCGCCCGGCCCCCAGGCAGCACACCCCGCTGCCCTGTCGGGCCAGCGGGCAACCCGGCCTGCGCCGCAGCAGCGCCGCCCTCCAGCGGAGGGTGCAGCACATCCTCCACGCAGTCGAGGTGTGTGTCGGAGACGATCCCCACGCTCTCCAGAGTGCGGTGGTCATCCGAAACCATGTCGCGGCCGTCGCTCCTCCGGAACAGCAGCCCGCCTGCGGGGCGGCCCGCGTGCCCCTCCACCAGCGCGCGGAGTTTGTGGAATGTCACCTTCTTCGGGTTGAGCCGGAAGTTGATGTGTGAGTGGTCCGGATCGACCGACCCTACGAAGTGGATCGTCACAACACACCGCTCATCCAGAGCAGCCGAGGTTGACTGCTTGGATGTGAGGCGGGAGTCGAGAGACGGGGGCCCCTTCGGGCGGAGGTGCGGCGACTTCCGCAGAGACGCATCCGACTTCGGGGGCTTCGGGACTGTCGCACCCCCACCGGCTTCAGGGTGGGCTGCGGCAGCGGTGGCAGTGGCAGTGGCGTTGGGTGGCTGGGCTGCTTCTTGCGGGGGTGGCCTTGCCTTCATGCGGGCCCTGACTGTCTTCCCGGCGAGCACAGCTGCCTTGCCCTCGGTGTGCTCCGCACCGCCCTCCTCCTTCAGCAGCACGGTGTCTGCGGACCACGCCTCCGCAGGGCTGAGCTGGCGCAGCGTGGGGAGCAGCTTCTCCTTCAGCTTCGCGATGGGGGTGGTGCCCGGCACCTTCACCTTCATCCCCTGCCCCGTGTCGGTCACAAGGCGGAACTCAATTTTTTCCGCCATTTTTTTGGTCGATGCGCAGGTCCAGGGGAGGTGGGTGTGTGTGTGTGTCGGGCCCAACAGGGCCCTGGGGTGTGTGCACCCCCCTGCGATAGGTGGGTGGGGTGGGTTGGGGATGACAAGCATGAGTGGGAGGAGATGCACAAGATGGGGGGTGGGGGGGGTCGGGAATGCGTAGTCTTTCTTGGGTGTATCGTGGGGGGGGGGGGGGGGGGGGGTCGGGATGCACCATCATGCCATGCGTTGCGTGGTTGAGATATTTTGTTGCCGGAGGTCCGTCAACAGTACGTTGGTTTCCTGAAAGCGCAGCCGGGTTAGTTGGGATATGGCATGGGGCTTCGGAAAGGCTATCAGACAGCATCATATTGGGCAGAGAGAGGCCGCCGCTGCTGGGCTAGGGATGGTGCTCTGGGGCCTTCGCTCTGTGTCGGAGCTGTGTCACGCTGTATCGAGGTCTAGGCCTCGTAGGTGAGGTGGCCCACCCTTCTGCACCCAGCGCCTTAGCGAAGGCCCTCTATGTCATGTAGAGGGCCTTAGCTCTGCAGTGCACACAGGTGAGCCGCCTCACAGCATAGGCTGCAATCTGACACACTTTGGCACAGAGCGAAGGCCCCAGAGTCTCTGCTCACATGAGCAATGCAGAGGGCGCGTCAACGGCTGTCACCTCAACGAAAGAATCCTTGCCCTTCCCACTGAACACCCACCTGCCGCAGGGGCTGCGGGCAACGCAGTTATATGCAGGATGCACTGTGCCCACCTGTTTCACCATGAGCTCCAGGATCCGGTCGGCACTGTGGCCTTCCTTCACAGCCACAAGCTGCCCAACCTGTGCCGCCGCCACCTGCCAGAGGTGCTGGTCGCATGGCCAGCTGTGCAGCAGAGTGTGGGAGGAGGTGCACCACACCTTGACTGTCCTGTCCGTTGAGCACGTCATCAAATGCTGCTCGTCGGCAGTGAGGATGGTATTGTAGACTTGGCTGCTGTGCCCTGGCATGCTGTGCGTGTGTTGCAGAGTCGTGACGGCAAACTTGTGGATTGTCTTTGCGTCGGTGGAGACAGCGTAGATACCCCCCTGCGACACCGAGACGGCACAGGCATGCGGTGACACAGCATCTTGTCTGTGGCGCAGGCAGCTGCCGTTCGACACACCCCACAGACACAGGCTCTGGTCGGACGAAGCCATCGCCAGATTACCGCAATGCGTCCACCCAGCTGCTGTCACCAGCCCAGTATGCCCCTGCACGGAGTGAACACACTCCCATGTTGCTGTGCGGAACACACCGATGGTGCCGTCCTCCGACACTGTGGCAAGGTGTGTTCCGCACCGCGAGAAGGCAGCCCAGTAGAGAGGCCCGATGCCCTGCCTGGTACCCGCCACCTGCTCCCCGGTGCAGGTATCGTACACGAGGAGGGCGCCACTGGTCCCCACACAGCACAGCCTCATGCAGGGGGACAGTGCGACGCTCCACACACTGCCTCCACCCGCAGGGTACACAGCAGGCGCCTTCACCGACACGCCAAGCGTGACATGCTGGCTCCACACCGCCGCGTCAACGGCAGTCACAGAACACCCGGCAGGCACCCCCTCGGTGCAGGGGCCCAGATCTGCGCTGTGCTTCTGCAACATGCGGGGCATGCTGTCGGGAAGGGCAAGCGCGGTGTCAGCCAGCGCCACCGCTGCAGACAGCTGTGTAATGCACCCGAGCAGCGCGATGCGCTCCAGCCCACCGCGGAAGAGTCTCCGATGCGTCTCGTGCTGCAGCTCATGCGACGCCGTGATCCCAGCCCTGCCGAGACGCTCTGCATACGTCAGGCCTGCCCTCTCGCTGCTGTGCACCTCGCGGCAGTGTGCCTCCTGCGCCTGCAGCATAGTCCGCCACTGGCGCTCCTCCGACACAACGACAGTGCGCTTCACATTCTCTTCCTCGACAACGCGAGCAGTGCTGCAGTGCAGCTGCAGTGCGGCCTGCTCATTGGTGAAGGCGGAAGCGATGCTATCCAGCGATGCCGAGGCACGTGTCTCCCGCAGCCGCGCCTCCCTCAGCTGTGCCTGCAGGGCGGAGAGGCGGGGCTGCAGACCGGCCTTGGTTGCGCCGAAGGCTTCCTCGACATCGTCGTACTCGTGGCCCTTGTGCAGCAGGACACATCGCACGCACAGCAGGGCAGACTTGCACCCCTCATCCCTGCACACGAGATACACACGCTCGCCGTGCACCCTGCAGACCTCCAACGCCTCCTCCGACGTGGGTTGTGGGGGGGCTGACGGTTGCGGCATCACATCCCCATGGTCCATCTTGCTGCGTGGATGCACGCGGCCTGTGATGGTGTCAGTCGTAGCGGAGGAGTAAGGGCAGGATGTTACACCGATGCGCTGAGGTGACTCTATAAAGTCGAGGTCAGCATAGAGCTAGCTTGCGAGTGACACATCTGCTGCACCCTTCTGGCTGCAGGCATCAATATGATATCACACAATGGAGCGGGATGCCCACCAAGGCATACATACAACTCGGGTGCAAACCCGCAAACTGGGGGGTGGGGGGCGTTCTTCGGTGGCGTGCTTCGGACACAGCCTCAGACACCATGCGTTCCGGCGGGAGGCTGGTTGCTGCTGGAGGTGCGGGGCTGCTTTTGAAAGGAGGGTGAGAGGGAGGGGGTGGGCAGAAGGCCTGCCTGCAGGGGACTGTACATGTCTGCGGGCATCCAACGATTGCCCACCCCACCCCCCACACCCCCGTGCCCGCACCTCCCACCCTCGCTCAGATTCACTGTTTTTTTTACCCCGGTGTGTTTCGTTTCTGTTTTTCGTCATGCAGCATCTTCGCCTCCCTTCCCAGCGCCGTGAAGAGGCACTGGGAGAGGAGAGCGAAGATGTCGGCAGTATCATCAGCGTCTGCCTCTCGCTGCGTCACCCATTTGCGCCCAGAGCCCCTGCTTCGATTCGTTGCCGCAGAACACGAGTTCGTAGCTGGTGTGCGTGCTTCTGGACATGTCCTAGAGAGCAGCACGCAAGTTGACGGTCTCGCATTGCTTTCGTTTTGCAGGGGGGGAGGGTGGGCCGGGGAACAAACGGGAGGAAGGGGGGCGGGGGGACTGAAAAAAGGATACCAGAGGGAATCAACTCAAAAAAGCCAACGCGTGCAGAGGGGCGGGTCGTGCAGAAGCAGCCGTTTATAAGCTGGGTCCCGCCCTTCATACGTGTCTAGAACAACAGGAGAACGGAACAACAAATCGCCTGTGCAGTGCCGGCAGTTGGTATGCCGGCTCGAACATGAAGTCTACTCGCCGAAAGAGGGGGGCAGGGCTGAGAGGCAGCGCCTACTTGCCCTTCATCTGGATCATCACGTTCTTGAACTCCTCGAAGCTGATCTCACCGTCACGGTCCTCGTCCGCCTCGGCGATCATCTCCTGCAGAACGTCGTCACCGGGGTTCTCACCAAGCAGCTTCGCCACCTGTGTGTTGTGGTGTAGTGTGGTGGCAGAGCTTGGCAAGCAACCATGTGACGCGCAAGCATGCATCAGGCAGCAACAGACTGCAGTGTGCTGTGCAGTGACAGGGCATACCTCCTTCAGGTTGGCGAAGGACACCTTGCCGGTCTTGTCCATGTCGAACAGCTGGAATGCCTTGAAGATCTCCTCGGGGGAGTCCTTCTGCGCCATCTTCGCCTGTGTGTGGAGCAAGGGTGTGGTGGTGCAGACAGGCACGGCACGCTGTGTGCTGCAAGGCGTCCTGCAGTGCGTACCTTCATCATCTTCTCGAACTCGGGGTACTCAATCAGACCGTTCGCGTCGGTGTCGATCGAGCGGATCATCTTCTCGATCTCCTCACGGGGCTGGTCGCCGAACCCGAGACCCTTCATGGCCAGTGCCATCTCCTCAGCGTCGATCGCGCCGGAGCCATCCGCGTCGAACAGGTTGAACGCCTCCTTGATCTGCTCGTCGGTAAGGGCGGCCATTGTGAGGACGGGGACTGTGTACAGGGAGACTGTAGGAGTGTGATCATGTGCAGGCCAACTTCCCCAAAGACATCAACCTCGCAGCATACGTCGCAGCACGACCCTAGGATGGCGGGGGGAGGGGCGGGGCCCCGCCACTGCTGTGCCGCTCCTCTGCGCCCCCATTGCAGCACCTGCCTTAGGCTCTACAGACCTGCCCCCTCCTGCCACACACATCTAACACTGCCGGGAAAGCGTTTGCCCTCCACAGCTCGGAGGCCCGACTGCCTTCGTCGCGGAAGACGAAAGACAATGCGATTCTACAACAAGAACAAAAACCAGGAAGGAAGAGCTTTGGATGAACACCACCACCACTAAAGCCTTTTGCTTGCTTGCCGTTTTTGCAAACCACAGTTTGCGGGACAAAGCCGAGCCAAGCCTTTCATTCCCACCCACTACCCCCCCCCCCTCCTCCGGGAGTGAAATTTCCCGACCTACAGACGAGACACCACCTCAACGGAGCCGGAAACAGATGCCGCCGCATGTTGATTTCACATAAAACACTTTTCACGGAAAACACTTTTCCAGCAGCGCCGAGGGCAACCTGTGCAATGTGCGCCTCCGCACCCTGCCCTCCACAGATGCGCTCTCAACAGATGCCCTCTCCCATGAGTTGGCGAGCGAAGTCGGAGCTGCAGTTCCGGCACCATCTCCCCCCCCCCCCCTCCTACATGGAGGACTCGCACGCAGAAATGTGGTTCTTTATCAAGGCATGCAGCGACTCGATCTTCCGGATGTGCCCCAAGATGTCGCTGTGCAGATGCCGCGCAGACGCACCGGCGCCTGCACCATGCCCCCCCACCGCCCGCGGGGGCTGGTGCTGCTGCTGCAACTGCAGCTGCTCGTGGTGCTGACTGTGGTGCACCATGAGGTCGCCACCCTGCGGCATCGGCACCACCTCCCCAACATGTTGCCCCGTCGGGCCTGGCGCTGCATCGGCAGCAGCCCCCGCCCGATATCGCCCGACCGAGCCGCTGGAGGGCGGTGGTGTGCCACGCCCTGTGAGGGAAGACAGCCGCGCAAGATGCTCTTGGTACTTCATGACCTGCAGGGTTGGGCGGGCATGGCAGGGGCAGGGAAAGGGAAAAGAGAGAAAGGGCCCTGAGTGCTCCTTGGCAGGAATGTGTCGCATTGCGACTGCTTCCACCCACGGAGGAGAGTGCGTCCCGCAGCAGCCCTTGGCATACCTCAGAGTCGGTTGCGGCCAGCACAGCCCCCGGCGTCTCCGCGGCCCCCCTGTAGAACTCACGCGCCTCCCTGTTGTGCGTCCCGCTGCCCACCCCGATGTGCCCCGGCTTTGCCGATGGGGACGGCTGCTGCCCTGCGGGGTGGGCGTGGTACCCCAGCTCCACAGGCGCCTCGACAGGGTCGGCGCGTGGCTCCTCTGCAACGTCGAAGCGGGGGGCGGGGGCGCTCGGCGAGTCGCCGCCACCGATTTGCTGTGAGGGTGTGTGGGTGGTGAGAGAGGTGGTTGGGTCGATGAAGGGGGGGTGTGGCATGGGGCAGTTGTGTGTGTTAGGAACGGTATGAGGTGGCACTTGACTTGGGGATGAAATAGTGGGTTCGAAGGACCGAAGAAAAAGAGAGGCTTGGTCACGCCATACCTTGGTGAGCAGCGCGGTGGTTCTTGCGCGCAGGTGGGCCTCGTGCGAGGGGGTCAGGGCTGTCTGACCGGGCACTGCATCCTTCAGGAACTCTTTGGTCACCGTGGAGCACACGCGCACAAACTGGTCGCGGTTGATGACGCCAAGGTTGTAGGGCTGCTGGAGCTCGCTCTTCACACAAGCGATGACTGCCTGTGATGTGCAAATGCATGGTGTGGTGTGTGACAGCTGTGGTATCATCGGAGGTTTACGCAATACAAACCCCACCAACAAACAGCGTCACGTGTGTGCATCGGCAGCAACATACCTGACGGAGCGCATTGTTGACAATCTTGGGCGAATCGTCATTCATCTGTGCAACACCCTCTGCCTTTTGCCCTTAGCTGTGCATATCACCAGGCCTGTGTACCCTTCCTGTCAGTGGTGGTGCAGGTGGATGGCACACTGTGTGAACCCTATGGGGGGCGGTGACCCCTTGTGTCTGTTTGGAACCAAGGCAGAGCATCACAGGGTTGCGGTGTATGCCTGTGGTGGCATACATGCCAGTGATAGGTGTTGCGGAAACAATGCGAACTGCACCAGAAGTCCAGCAAAAGAAACCATCGCCTCCTCCCAACAGTCTGCAGATTGAATGCCCTCTGGCGCAGAGACAGAGCCGAAAAGCTCGATGGCGCAAGGGCAAGAGATACAGAGAATGGCCACTTCTATTCAGTGACCGTGCGGTACTGCACGATGCGGGTGGCGTTCGAGGCGAAGCGGGACAGCTTCTGACTGAAATGCCACTCCATGTGCATCGGGTGCACGCCGTGCACGGGCGGAACAGACCGCCACAGCGGTGCGGAGAGGAAGCGCTCATCCGCCACTGTGCTGTAGGGGAAGAGCGTGTCCTCGTGGGTGAAGTGCTTCGTGTTGACGATGCGGTCCACCACTGTGACGTCCGCCACCTCGATCAACATCCGGAGGGAGTCGGGCCGCACGGACACGGCGTAGTAGATCTCAGACAGCCCCACCTTGCAGGCCTTGGCGAGGTCAGGCAGCACAGCAACCGGCTCGGTGTGGCCGTCGATGCCGGCGACGTCGACGACTACGGCGTGGTAGACGGGCTTCGGCAGGCGGCGTGGCACGTGGGGGGGCTTCAGCTGCAGCACGGCATTGCCATCGACCTCATGCAGCTTGATGCACTGCGTCCCGAGGCGCAGCACCTGCCTGTCGAACTGCAGGTAGGCATGGCCATCAAGGAAGGACCGCGCGTACTCCACCACACGCGCCTGCAGTGCCAGCTCCAGCGCCTCGAGGAGCACGCCGTCGGTCCAGGTGTTCGGGATGTTCTCGATCACCACCACAGCCACTACCTTGTCCAGGCACAGGGGGCAGGTCGCCTTGAAGCAGCCCTCGCAGCGGTAGACGTGGGGCTGCAGGGCAACAGCGCCGGAGCGCAGCAGCTGCGGGCACGAGCAGCGCAGGCGCTGGATGGGGGGAGGCAGGTTGCGGCGTCCCGTGTGGTTGTGCTTGGCAGACTTGCTGCAGCCTGGCATGTCGCAGAAAGCCTCCCCGCACAGGACGCACTCCAGAGTCGCGACATTCCCGCAGCAGTCGTTCTTCGAAAGGTGCTTGCCCAGCAGGAAGCAAGGGTTGTCGTCAGCCACCTGCTTCTCCCTCCGCATGTCCCACCCGGTGCAGCAGATGGAAGGCATGAGATCCGCGTCGCACGGCGTGGGCTCGGGGCAGCACAGCGACGACGAGCTGCCGCTGGACAGCGACACCCCACGGCTCGGGATGTGTTCATCGCTGTTCAGGGGCGTCCAGGATGAGACGGCGGGGCCACGGCTCTTCCCCACCCACTCCTGCAACACATGCAGCACCGTGTCGGGGTGCTGCCCCTCCAGGCTGTGCAGCAGGGCACGCAGGTCACAGTCTGTGGCTTTGGAGCGGTCCAGCTGGAACCCTGTGTGGCTGACCGGGCGCAGCACCTTTGGTGTGTGCTTCGGATCGGCGTACTGCCGCAGTATCTTGGACCGCGGCAGTGTGTCGAGAGACGACGACGCCACATACAACGAATGGAGCACCACAGCGTCCATGTTCGGGGGTGTGTGTTCGGCAAAGGCCTACCGCGGGGCGTATTGGAAGCATGTCGGAACACTGAAACCCCCAAAGCCACTGTTTGCAGAGAATCAACACAGGCACCAAAGCGTGGGGCAAATGTGGGAGACATGGGGCTGGTGGGGGTGGGGGCGTGCGACCTTGCGCAGCCAGGCGCTGGCATGGCGTCGTGTCTGTTCTATGCTGCCACTGCAAGGTGCAAGGGCTGCTCACTGTGTGTCTACGTGGCCCACGCTTCGCACAGGCCACGGCGGCGGTGGGGGGCTTTTTTGTGGAACGGCACACAGCCTGCACGTCCCCACCGACGCTCCCGCGGCCACTGAACGAACCGAACCGGATTCACTGCTCTATTGTATTCTTAGTCTTGCCGTGGGATTACATGATCCGCACCCCTGCGGGAATACCGGCATGCAATTCTCGTCTGAGGCTGGCTGATTGTTTCGAGGAGGCATGCCTCCGTGGCTCCAGTGGAGGAGTGATGTAACAAGAGTTGGGGATGTGGCGGGCCACATGCACGTGTCTTCTGACAGAGAGGAGGTCGCAACAATGCGAGAAACCCACCGCCCCTCCCGGGTGTGCTCGGATTCATCATGTGCGGATAGTTGTGGTTTCAGCAGCTCAAATGGCTGGCCCATCGGAAAGGGTTACTGGGGGGGGGCAATTAATCGTAAGTAGTCGAATAATCGTAAGGGGGCGATTAATTGTACAACATTTTCTGGGCCATTTATACGTAAATTTGTTTTGAATAATCGTAGGGGTTACGATTATTCACTTTTGGCCAAATTTCTGACTTTTCCCCAGAGGATCAAGCAACAGGAACAGCAGGGATCCCACTCAGGCTGTACAAAGTGGAGAATCGGTCGTCATAGACCAGTGATTGAGTCACCCCACATGTCGGAGCACACATGCCCCGAGTTTAATGGGTGGAAGAGAGTATGGTTTGAGGCCCCCCGCCCCCAGGTTCCCTGCCAGTGAGGTGAGCCTGGGGGGGGGGGGGCTAGGGGGGGTCAAATGGGGGTGACAAACACGATTTTTCAAAAAACCGGCGCAGAGGCCCCAAAGCCCCCGTAAACCCTCCAAACCCCCCCAGATCGGTCCGGAAACCCATCGAACCCCACTTTTCCACCATTCCGGGCACCTCAGGTGCCCGAATTGGGGTACCTAAATTTTGTGCCACCGTTTGGTACCGGACAGTGCCACTGTGTGGGAGGTTGGAAAAGAAAATGCCCCAACACACCACATCTGAGGGTTGCAATGCATGTTGCTTGCCAACCACGTCATCCGGTGGGTGTCAGGCGCTATGTAGGTGGCATGAGCCAGGTCTTCGATGTGTTCTGGCTTGTATATGTACCTCCCTGCCTGCGGCACAGGCACTGCCTTTGTCCCCCACACCAGCCACAGAGAGCGTATTGTACTCGGTCCACGGTTGCTGATTCATTGTGATGCGTTGTATCCTCGAGTGAACGTCACACACTAGTGGCACCACCACCCGCCATCCGAGAGCTGTATTGACTTTGCGCCCTTCCGTTGCATTCACCTCGCCACGCATATTGCACCGTTCAGTACCAGTGCTCTTGGGCCAGGCAAAGTAGACCGCAGCAACTACCAATTCTGGCACAATGGGTACCACGACAGCGCACTTCGTGTGTTCCCGGAATGTACAGCTCGTGTTGCAACAGTCGTTGTCAACACATCCCGGTTGTGGAGCACTGCTGCACAGGAATCACACGACCATCTGGACTTGTTCCGTACCTACAGGCAGCCTCCCGGTGCATGGTGGCAGGGAGGTACATATACAAGCCAGAACTCATCGAAGACCTGGCTAATGCCACCTACATAGCGCCTGACACCCACCGGATGACGTGGTTGGCAAGCAACATGCATTGCAACCCTCAGATGTGGTGTGTTGGGGCATTTTCTTTTCCAACCTCCCACACAGTGGCACTGTCCGGTACCAAACGGTGGCACAAAATTTAGGTACCCCAATTCGGGCACCTGAGGTGCCCGGAATGGTGGAAAAGTGGGGTTCGATGGGTTTCCGGACCGATCTGGGGGGGTTTGGAGGGTTTACGGGGGCTTTGGGGCCTCTGCGCCGGTTTTTTGAAAAATCGTGTTTGTCCACGTAAAAGGGTGGCATTTGACCCCCCCTAGGGGGGGGGGGCACCAAAATTCTGGGGCCCATACGCAACCTCAGGAAGATGGACACAGTCCAGAAACTGTACCCCACAAGGAACAGATGTCCACTACCGTGGCCTCCGGCGGCTGGGGGGCTCCGCCCCCCAGACCCCCCTGTGGACTCTCTTTGCATTCTCTGTACCACCTCGAAGGGTGCACCCGAGCCAAGCACCCAAGCATGGGAACTAGGCTGGAAACTGATACAGTCATTGAAATAGATCGGGACAGCCAGGGCTCCCAGTCACCGTCATACGAAGGGACTATGCGAACTGGAGACGGCGCAAGAGCAGGTGCAGCTGTGCTGTATTCTTGAGGGCTCCCGCTACGTCAAAAACCACGCCCTCATCCAAACGTAAGGACTGAGCCAAGGCGTCAATCCCTTCGGACCTCGTCAGCGCCCCAGGAACACAGGCCCCGTCATCGGTATTCGACGCGTGCCCCGCGCACGCCAGCCAACGACGCTCTGGTGCTGGGGATGGGGTCGAGGGGGTGGTGTGGCAGGCAGGGAAGTGCACGGGACCAGAAAAACCATTCGACGGTCGAGCGCGCACTGGGTGTGGAGGGTACCTAAAAAACGGGTAACCCACAGGGTCCGACATCGGGTGTCGGACCCCACCGTGTGCCCATCTGGATGACTCAAGCGCCTCACACCGGGTCCCTCCCCTCCTGGTGGCCCACCGGGGTGCTATGGCCAGTTTCCACCGGTGCTGTTGCTGTGTGCACGGAATGCCGGTGAGACAGGCCGAGAATGCGACCCACACCCACCCCCACCCCACCAATTGACATTCTGAACAGCAAAACGGGTAAATTTTTGCCAAAAGTGAATAATCGTAACCCCTACGATTATTCACCACCGTTGAAAATTTGTAAATTTTGGGACACCCGATTTATACAGACCGCGTCGCTAAATAATCGTAGGGGTTACAATTATTTGACCCCCCCCAGTAACAGAAGGTTAACCTTAGCGGGCGCAATCAAACCCAGAAGGCGTTTTGCACTCACATAGGATATCGACATGCTTTTGAGGCACAGCCGGTGTCGGAGGAAAGGACCGTGCCGGGTTGGTTAAGTGCAAAAAAAGGCTGGCAAATCATGAGAACGAACGTGAAATCACCCCCTGAGAGAGCTGAACAGAGGCACAGACGGGACATGACATTGCCAGCCGTGAAAGAAAACGATGCGTCAGGTCTCCGAGAAGCGGGAGCGCGGGGGATGGCTCTGAAAACCAACAAGGCTCCTGCCATAAGAAACTATCTGCGCCCCTCTGTATCGTGAAGTGGCAGCCAACCCAAAACGACAGAAAAAAATCGTCAGAAAGAGCAAAAAAAACGGGAATCGCGCAAGCTGTGGGGTGGGGAAGGGCGTGATATTCAGAAATAATTCTTCATCTACATAGGATATTACACTGATGAAATGCTACGGCTGGAACGAAAGGGATGGGGGGGGGGGAGGGGGGCATGTGGCAAAACCGCACCCTCCCTCTCCCCCCCTCCCCCCCTCCCCTCCAAGCAAAATCTAACACCGCTCCGTGAAGACAGAGCAGGGGCGCCTCGGCTGCGACAAGCCTCGCTCTCGCCACCACCTTCTCAACCCTTAAAGGGCAGGGTGGGAGGCTACACAGAGAGGCAAAGAGCAGTGCAGGCCGCCAATAGGGCGGAAGAGGAGCAGGTGTGCGGAGTTGTGTGTTGTTCAATTCTTGTTGGTGTGGTGCAGCCACAGCTCAACAGGGCTTGCCTTTTTGTGCAAACTTCGAGGGTGGGGTGTGGGGTGTGGGGGGGGGTGTTTTTCATCTTTTCGTCTTCTCTGCAGAAGACAAAAAAAAGGGCAGAGATAACGCACCCGCATTGCGGTCTCCACACTTCTTTTTTCGGCCCACCCGACAAACAAAACCGAGGGCAGAGAAGCAAGGCGCCCCACCATATCTCCGAGGGCCGAGCCGAAACCCCATGGGTGTATCTAAGCCACCCTCCTCCACTCTGACCCCACTCTCTTTCTCTATCCCTCCCCCATCTCGACTTGATAGCGTGCCGTTGGTATGCTGCTCTCACCTGAGACAGAACGTCTCTCGCCACACCCCCACGCCACGTTTCCTAGATCTCACCGGGCTGGAAATGCGTGGGAGGCGGGATGGGCGCGTTTGTGAAGGGAGACGGCGCAGCCGGGCTGAGGGGGTAGTTCCCCGCAGGCTGAGCCTCGTCGTGCAGCATCCACGACGGCTGCCCGCGCGTGGCAGAGGGTGCCACGCCGCCTCCGTTGAACATCGCGTCGAGGGGGTTTTTGTGGATCTGCGGGTCGCCTGCGTCAGGTGAGTAATGCATGTCAGGGTCAACGCCGTAGCCACCACCCTCCAGGCTCTTGCCCCGCCCAGGGCTGTTGTCGTATGCATAGCGCAAGGCGGAAGGCTGCTGCCGCGGGGTGGGGCGTGTCATCATCTCGTCTTCACCGAGGCTGTTGTTGGGGCCGGCGTCTGCGTCGCTGTCCCTCTGCACGGCGTCCTTCTCCGCGTTGTCGAAGCTGTCCTTCTGGGAAGGCCCCTTCTGCGCGCTGCTCTTCTTCTTCTTCTTCCAGAAGTAGTACCCACCCAGGCCGAGGCACAGCAGCAGCAGCAGCACCAGGAATACGATGAGGACGACCCACAGCGCGTCGGTGCTGTCGCCGCCCCCTCCGGAGGGCGGGGTCGAGGGCGAGGGTGCTGCGCCTGTGCCGTCTGAAATGGTGGCTGGCGACACGCCGGAACGGTCGTGTGCGATGCTGACGATGCAGGAGGCGCAATCCTGCCGCATCACCAGGCCCAGGGTTGTCTCGCCGTTGACCAGGCGCTTGGAGACGGACACGCCTGTGGCCTGCTCCCCAATGGCGCCGAGCGTCGACTGCAGTGCCCCCGACCCGAGGGGGCGGCTGTCGCTGGTGAGGAGCGAAGCATGGACAGTCCCCGAGTCCTGCCTGTTGATGTTCTGGTCGAGGTCGACGGCCTGCACGTCGAGGGTGAAGGGCACGTCCTTCCTGAGGGTGCTGGCGCCTGCGGCGCCGCGCACGAGGGCACGCACGGCCTCCGTGGTGGTCGTGACGACGATGGGGCCCACGGTCAAGGACATCGCCCCCACTACCTCGCGCACCTCGAGGTAGCAGTTGTCGCAGGCCTGGCTGAAGGTGAAGTCGAATGTCACCACGCCCTTCACAAAGTTGGTAGTGGCGCGTGTGCTGGAGAGGGTCCCGCCGCCGCCGTTGGTGCCGCCCGGGAGGAGGCGGATGCTTGCCTTGGCGTCGAACAGCTCGTCGACGTTGCCTGCAGCATCCACCGCCTTAACGACGACGAGGATCTGGGAGCCCTTCGCCACACTGGTGGTGGTGGTGTCGCTCACCAGCTGTGTCCTCGCGCTCGTGACCTGGAAGGGCGGCGTCCTGGTGGACGTGAGGCCCGCGTCGCCCACAAAATTCACAACGCACGCGCTGCACGCCGCGTTGAACTGCAGCTGGAACGTCACCCCGCCATTCGACACCCTCTGCGTCAGGCCCGCCCCTGAGACCTCGCTCATCACCCCGCCGTTGCCGTTGCCGCCGTTGGTCTTCAGGGATGCCCCTATCGTACCCACGTGCGACTGGGCAATAGCACCGTCCTTATCCAACACCTTCACGGTGATCTGTGCACAGGGCATGTGGGGCAGCGGCAGGCCAGGCATACCGTCAGTGTTGCGCCCTTTGCGACTGTTCCTTCGGGCGAAGTGCTGGTGCTGCGGGCCCACTCAGGATCGCTCACAGCAAGCCGCAGCCCCTGAGGTGGTGGTGGTGGTGGTGGCGACAAGTGGCAGCGAGCATACCGTGCCCGACACGACGACCGCCTCGGAGTTCAGGTCTGCCAGGGTGGTACTGGGATCGGAGAACTGCAAGCGGCACTGCGCACACGCCTTTGTGAAGGAGGGCTTGAAGATGGCCACCCCGTCGACCGTCTGGACAGGGACATTCGACGATGTGAGGTCATTCAGCAGCTCCCCGCCGTTGCCGTTGTTCCCCCCGGGGATGCTCTTCATACGGATCGAGCCACGGTCTCGCATGTCCCTGTTGCCTGCCTCGTCCACAGCCTGCACGCCGATTGTGAACTGCTCGTCGGGTGCGACAGACGTGGGGGGTGCGATGGCAAAGGACAGGCGTGTTGCCACTGTAGTGACTTTGATGGGGTCCAGGCGCAGCACAGGGTACGACGGGTTGGTGTAGACAAACTGCAGGACGCATTTCGAGCATGCCTGGCTGAAGGTGGGGGTGTACAGCACCTCTCCCTTCGCGAGGTCCCTGCTCTTCACAGACGGGAAGGAGTTCGTCAGGTCGCCGCCGTCGCCGTTGCCGCCACCCGGCACCAGTGACATCGACACGGAGCCTGTCTCAGAGCGGTCGATTCCACCGTAGTCATCGATAGCAGCGATGCGCACTTCGGTGGAAACCTTACGCGCCACCTAAGAGCAGGGTGGTGTGGCATGGATTGGCAGAGAACATATCTTGGCTGCATACCTCAGTGGGGACGTAGCCGACGGCACCAAGCTTAGTGCCTGTTGTGCGGACCTCGATCGGTGGTGTCTGGGTGGGGGCCATCAGCGGGCCGTCGAGGTCTTCAATCTTGATAACACATGCATCGCAGGCGCGTGTGAACATCACAACGGCAGTGGTGTTGCCTGGCAGGTGGTTTGTGGTGGGCAACGCAGCTGCTGGTGCATACCTTGCAGCAAGCTGCGTGTCGCGAGGTTATCGCGCAGGACAAGCTCGCCCCCGCCACTGTTGCCGCCACCCGACATCAGTGTCAAGCGCACGCGCGACACATCCGAAAGGTCGACAGCGTTGTTGTCATCGACAGCAGCAACGGTGATGATGAACTGCTCATTCACACGCACCGGTGACACTATCGTGTTGGTGATGTGAAGCCGCTTCGCACTCGACGACACGGTGACAGGCGAGAGGTTGATAGAGCCCAGCGTTGCCAGCCCCGACGCATCCTCCGCACGGATGAGACACGACGAGCACGAGTCGGTGAAGGACAGCGTAAAGGTCACACGCCCGTTGCTCATCGGGGCCGTCAGCACACCCGCCCCACCGTTGCTGAGCAGCACACCCCCGTTCCCCGTGCCCCCGCCTCTGGGCAGGGTCAGCGTGATTGTGTTGGACACAGAGGTGTCCAGCACGCCACCCGCATCCACCGCATCGATGATCACCGTAAACGACTCCCCAACATTCACCCGCTGCGGCGGGGGCTGCGTGACACGCAGCCGGGACGCCTGCCCCCCACCCTGCAGGGGGCCGTAGACATAATCGGCAAGCGTCCGCACCACAGACACATCCGTGAAGATCAGAGAACACGCATTGCACAGCTGCGACACTGTCAGCTCCCACTGGGCGGTACCCTGCGAGAACTGCTGCTCAAGGCTGGAGGTGGGCGTGCTCGCCAGCACCGCACCTGTTGTGCTGTTGCTCAGCGACACACGCACCCTGTTGGACGCAGAGCGGTCGATATTCCTGTTGGAATCCACTACCTGCACTGTGATGCGGAACGGCACACCCGGGGCCACACCATTCGGTGCCTCCACAGCACGCATGCGGTCGCCGTTCGCTATCACCTGGATAGGCGGCATCACCAACGCCTGGATGCGGTACGTCAGCGAGGGGTTCGTCGTGTCGAGATCCCGGATCGTGATAACACACGCATCGCACGCCGAGCCAAACGTCACCCGAACAGTCGCCCTCCCGCCCTTCATGCGGAACGGGTTGGGCGACACGGTGAACGGCTGCCCATTCCCGTTGCCACCCCCTGGGCTGAGCTCCGCCAGCAGGTCCGTCTCGATGCTGGGGTCCAGCTGGTCGTTCGAAGAGAACCGCGCCTCCACCGCCAGCTGCACCGGCACCCCGCTCGGGGCTGACGTCAGCGCCGTCGTCGACGCAAGATACTCTGCGGTATACGCCACACAGTCGTGGCTGCCCGGCAGGATGCACTTCGAACACCCCTCCACACCACCCGGGCCATACTGCGGCAGGCACTCGCAGACACACTGGTTCAGCGCGTTGACAGTCACACCCCCGTTGGGCTTGGAAGGATCGTTCCTCCCCTGGCAGAACGCCGAGGTGCACAGCAGGTTGCAGTTCGGGCCGTGGAAGCCTGCGGAGCAACTCCCCTGCAGGCAGTACCCACTGCTCGAGAGTATGTCGCACTCCCCATGCACGCAGGTGCATACGGTGGGCCCCACGCAGAGCGCATAGTGCTCCAGCGTCAGACCCATCGCAGGGTTTGACGAGCTGCATGTCGGCATCTGCATGTCACACCCTGCCCACCAGGTCCCATCCACGGAGAAGTCCTTCCCGTTTGAACAGTAGACAGCACTGTGCTGCTGCGTGCCCAGCCTGCCGCAGGACTCGCCGGAGCCCCACTGCCCACCCATAGAGGCCCACAGCCCCGTCTTCTCCCGATCTGCAACCGTGTCTCCCAGGAAGCGTGCTTCGCAGTTGGGGTCGAGGGGTGAGCTGCAGCCCATCTGGACAGCGGTTGTCAGCATGGGCTGCTGGCAGCCCTCCTCAGAGGCTGCCTTGCAGAGGCTGTTGGAGTAGAAGTCGCAAAGGCTGTTGCGGCCCTGGCACGGAGGGGGCTGACCCGTAGCGCTGAAGCAGGTCTGGTAGAGCACCTCGTCTGTCATCAGGGAGGCCTGTCCTGCAGGGAAGCTCGAGGGGTTGACCCTCACCCTATAGTATGAAAACCCCCCGTAGGTTCGGAGGAAGCAGTAGTTTAGAGGGCACTTTGAAACAAAGGGAACCTGAGCTGTCGCGGTGCCGGCAAGGAGGATGAGGAGGAAGAGGAGCTGCGGGGAGATGCCGGGTTGGGGAGCAGCAGCACGAGGGGCTCGTTGGAGGCCCATTTTTTGCGCTTTTTTGGTGGAGGTGAGGCAATATTACACAAGTGTCGCGTCACCCCTGGTCTGATATCCACGTGTATATCTCCAACAGAACCTCCACAGCCCCCCCCTCCCCCCACACCTCCCGCCCCGCCCCCAGAAGAAAGTGGGGAGGGGCGAGGGTGTGGGTATGGCGTGTGTGTATGGAAGAACGCAGTGCCCCCGACGTGGCGGGAAGGCCGTCCCCTCACACCCTCCACTGAGGTGGGCGGGTGGCTGTGTAGGGGTCGGGGATAGGAGGCACCTGGTGGGGGTGGGGTGGTGTGTGGTGTGGTGTGATGGTGTGTTGCGGTGATAATGATGTTGTGCCCATCAAGGGCTCGGAGCAACGAACAACAGGTAAGTTAAACGCCAAGTCCTTGGCGAGAGGGCTATTCGCACGTGGTCGCACCTGTGGGCTGTGTCTCAGTGCTGCAACACATTCCTTCGGCGGCGAACCTCTCTGTTCAACATGACAAGTTACAATATAACTGGTTATTCGTGCACACCTCGGGGGCTTCCACAACCCCTGGATTGCAGAAGTGCAGTGGGTGTCGGTATTGCAGCGGCTGCCAGAAGCCGTGGAAGACATCCTCCTTCACGACGCACCGGAGGTCTCCCTCCACCAGTCAGCCATAGCCTCATCCGCTTGAAGTGCGGCCCGACCTACCCGCGACGCGGTGGTTGGGGCTGCTGTCGCGGCCGCATCGCAGCTCTCATCGCTACCTCACGGGTTGGGCGCCCTGTTGACACCCTGTCTCGTAGAGGCCCCCAAGATGCCGAAGGATCAGGCTCGAAACCCTGGGGCAGAGAGGGTTTGATCGTCGAGAGTGAATGGAAAAGTAAATCTCCCAGCACCTTCTTGCAAAATGTTAGTCATTTTTGTAGTCACTACACCAAATATGTTGTACAAGGCAGATCAATGCACAATGGGAGGGAGGAGGGGGGGGGGGGGCAGGGGCACCTTCTGTTGCACATCGGCGCGACGTTCCGCACCTTCTTCCCCCCCCCCCCAGCTGGGGCAGCACTTCTCGGCTGGCCCCCCTTTGCAACCTCCCTCCCCGATTCCCCTCTTCGCCCCCTTCCAGGGGAAGGGGAAGAAAAGGCCCCCTCTTGCAAGTGTGCCCACCCCCCCCCCCAAAAGCGCTGTCCCCGCGACTATCTCTTTTGTTTTGACACTTTTTGACAGGAGCTCTCCCCCCCCCGCCCCACCCCCCTGTTGACTGTTGTGGTAAAAACAAATAGGGAATAATGGTTTACTAAAGAATCGGATTTCACCAGATGACGCGAGGGCAGAGGTGGTGGAAAGGCATGTAGCTACGACGTGTGTGCGGTGGGTTGGGCGAATCGAATTGTATATGGCATGCCACCCCCCCCCCCCCGTGAGATGCAGGGGAACTGCCCTCCCCGCCAACAAACATCACACGGAATGTGAAATAAACTCTCTATCACCTCACCCGCACCCCCCCCCCCGAACACGCACGGAACTGGAACCACACGCAGGCGTGGAAAGTGTATCGCACAGCGGGTGGGAGGGAATCAGCATCGTCCTCCTCGTCCTCCTCTTCCTCTCTCTAAGTAACTCTACGGGGGGCACCCGGGGGGGCCGCCAGGCGGCTGACAGGGTGATGCCTGTATGCCTGATCTGGACCTATCTCAATCCGTGTGTGGGTGTGTGTGGTGACCACGTTTTCAGTGAGGAGATCCTGTGTGGATCATTGCCCACTCTGAGTGTGTGTGAATAGTAGGAAGATCACATTCAGCACCGGGCTCGGTGTGCTGACATATGCTGCTACAAAATGGTTCATGTGCTGTGTGTGTGTGTTTTGTGGAAGTGTGTGCGGGTCTGATCAGCACACACGCCGATAATCTAGCGGAGACCACAACGGAAATATTGGGGCCCAATGGGGGGCTGTTTGATTCGCTCAGAATTTTGAAGCATCAATCGCTCAGTGAGGGTGTCCGTTTTTGCTTCTCCTGGGATGTGACGAGGCTTATTCTTTTCGAGTCCCTCCTGCCACCAGGCAGTGGAGGCGCCTATCCACCACCACCACAAATCGACGGGGAGAAGAGAAAAACCGCCTCGGCCACCACAGGGGCCGAGGGAAGCAGGGGCGAGATGGTGCTAGCGTTGCTGGGGAGGATGAGGAGTACTCCGATCAATAATTTCAAAACAAGAAGAGTCGCGATCTGTTTTGACCTGGCTGGTAGAGCGGGCAAAAAAGGGGGGAGGGGGTGGCAGACGGCATATACGTACGGGAGAAAAGACGCGGGGGAGCATTTGCAGGCAGAAAACGCCATGGCGACCACCACGGATCCCCCCCTCTAGAGGAACGTCGGGAGACTCGCTCAGCATGTCGGTTTTTGTTGTACAGTAGTAAACACGAAATATCGCAGACGAAACAAGGGGGGGGGGCCTGGGGGGGGGGGCTTGAAAAGGGGGAGGCGGAGCCGGAAGAGGGAGGGATGTGGGGGTGTACTAAAAAAGAGAAGGGGAAAAAACCCCCCCACACCCTGCGTACCTCCAGGGGGGCGGACGCCCTGGGGGAGGCGGTGGCTATCAACACAGGCACAACCTCGAAGGCACGGAACACAAAAAAAGAACGTCACACAAACGAGATAACTTGGGTTGCTCCAGTTCCAGAGGGTGCACACAATAGACTTTGCGCAGGGAGGGGTGTGCCAGGCGGTGAGGGATGTTGTTTTCGCAGTGGTGACAAAACAGTATTGAATACCACGGGAAAGAGAGAAATATCATCGTGTATATGCCCTACGGGGAGGGGGCGTCTCGGCGACCCTGCATGTTCTCTGTGCTGGGTTCGGTAGCCGGCTGTCCTGTCTGCGACGTGCTCCTTTCGGTGCCACACACGCCACCTTGCCACAGCCTCCTTCCTACCAGTCGCCCCACCTCCCCGCGATCCGGTTTCCATTTCCGGCGGGGGGGGGAGTGCTGCTTGGCTGCAGGCATTTCCCGGGTGGGGGGGAAGGAGGGGGGGCCGGTTCATCCAACTCTGACAACGGTCCCCCCAACCCCATTCCAGCAGACAAGCAGGGTGCGCCGGAGGAGTTTCTCGGTGACCTAAAGGGGGGACGCCACCTTAGGTTCAAGGGAGGATGCACTTCGTGAGAGAGGGGGGGGGGGGGGGGGAAAGACGGCCCCAGGACAGAACTCAAAGAAAGGTCCCGGGGGAGGGGTGGGTAGCTATACTTCATTCTTTTGTTGGGGGGGGGGGGGGGGGGTAGGCCCCCAGATGTCCTTGAGAAAAACTGTAATTTTTTTGAAATATCCAGGTCTGGAGGTCAACAGTGCCAACCCACCCCCAAACCCACTCCGGATATGAATTTCCGGAGGTTTTTACCCACTTTTGGGCCCACCAACCCTCATTTTTGGCCATTTTTTGGCATTTTTTTCGCTTTTCTGGGGTGAGTCCTGTGCAAGGTGGTTGCAGGGTCATTTTTGGGTAAAAATGTGCATTTTAACGCACTTCTACTGGTCCTAGAGGCCCTGGATGGTATACAATGTGCCCCAGGGATGCCTAGGGTACATTTTTCACCCGAAAACCACCCAACATGGGGTCTAGTCGCCCTAATTTTATCATTTTTTCGTAAAATTGGGACATTTACCCCACATGGGCGAAACCCCCATTTTTCACAGTTTTTTCAAAATATCGGACCGAATTTGGGCAATTCGGTGGAGAAAACCTGTTCCGACAGGCCCATACAACCCTTTTAGGGCATTCCCAGTGGTTTCTGGGTGGTTATAGGGTTATAGGGTGCCTACAACATGGCTGCAGGATGTGTGCAGGGTCCTCCAACATCGTTGCAGGGTCCTTTTTTTGGGTTAAAAAAAGGCATTTTCACACACTTCTACTGGTCCTAGAGGCCCTGGATGGTATACAATGTACCCCAGGGATGCCTAGGGTACGTTTTTCACCCGAAAACCACCCAAAATGGGGTCTAGTCGCCCCGATTTTGTCATTTTTTCATAAAAATTAGGACTTTTACCACACACGGGCAAATTCCCCGTTCTTCACAGTTTTTTCAAATTCTCGGACCGAATTTGGGCAACTCGGTGTAGAAAACCTGTTCCGACAGGCCCATACACCCCTTATAGGGCAGGCTCAGTGGTTTCTGGGTGGTTATTGGGTTATAGTGTGCCTGCAACATGGTTGCAGGATGTGTGCAGGGTGGTTGCAGGGTCCTTTTTTTGGGTAAAAAAACACATTTTCACGTGATTCTACTGGTCCTAGAGGCCCTGGAGGGTATACAATGTACCCCAGGGATGTCTAGGGTACGTTTTTCACCCGAAAACCACCCAAAATGGGGTCTAGTTGCCCCGATTTTGTCATTTTTTCATGAAAATCGGGATTTTGCCCATAATGGCGAAACCCCCTTTTTTCACCGATTTTTCAAAAATTCGGGCCGAAAATGGGCGACTAAGTGTGAAAAACCGGTTTCATTGGGTCCCCAGACATATTTTTGAGGCGGGTACACCCATTTTAGGTGCCAATAACCCTTGTTTGGGGTCGGAAAAATTTTTATTACAAATTTTTCAAGTACATCTGGTCCCCTAGGGGGGGGGGGGGTCATTTTCGAAAACAATTAGCGCCGAAGGCTTTTCTTTCCCCTCCGTTTGTTGTGATCCTCAATTCCCTTTCCAGATCAAAAAAAATACAATTTTCGGGGGGAAATACCAGTCCTCCCAATCTCCAGTCTGACGTGTATGATTCCTTTTCTATTGCCGACTTTGGCAAACGTGGCGTGGCCTGACAAGCGATTCTAAGCTTCCACACCCTCTTTGCAGGGGAACATGTGATCAAAGTGCCCCCACTCTTGATGGCAGCTCGGAGGTGACCCGAGAGCTGACTGGTGTGATGTGCCCACATCCCAACGTCATCACCCCTTTTTTCCCTTTCCCATTCGCCTGGAACTGAGAGCAACGGTATGGTGGAACATGGATGGGTTTTCATTCGGGTGAGAAAGTAGAGTCAGTCGGTCCGAAAGTTTGTTTGAAACGGCAACACATCTCCGGAGGGGTGGTGGGGGCTTGGGGAGGTGAGGCGGTGACGTATTTTGAGTTGCTGTGAGTGACAAAAAATAAGCAGCACCGCCTGCAAGGAGTGGCGTAGCAGACACAGCAGATTCGTCATAACACCGAAATACCCCCCCCCCCTTCCCCACCCCCCCCCTCCCTCTCCCCACACAGGGCGCTCCTCAACACCAACGAAAGGGAGAACAGCGAAGTGGGCTAAAGAAGCAACTCACGCCTCAACGTTGCGCGGCTGGATGAAAATAATCCCACGCGCCACTTGGGGATCGGCCCGCACCGCCTGCGCCATGGTCCTCGCCGCAGGCTGCACGAACACCTGAGTGGGTGCAGCAGCCTCCTCCTCGTTGTCCTCCTGCACCTCAGCCTTGTTAGGCAGGATGGGGTTCTCGGGAATGCGCAGGTTCTCCCTGCGCTGCACCTGGATCACCCGTGGCCCCTGGTCCTCCGGGGCAGCGGCGTTGACAGACGAAGATGAAGACGACGACGAAACAACAGAAGTTGAGGTCGCCTGCATGGCCTTCGACACATCCACCAGCTTCGCAGCAGCGGCTTCCGTCACCTCGTTCATATCAACCGGAGGCCGTGCAGGGGCAGGCGGTGGAGGCAGCGGCGAGCGTGCCGGCAGCGACGGACGCTTCGCCCGATCCGCAGCGGTGGGGGTCGGCGCCGGGCTCGGCGCGAGTGAGGACACCCCAGTCCTCGGGGAGGCGCTGCTCTCGTCAGCCGCGTCCTTCTCCCCATCCCCCTCCCCGGCCTCCGCCTTCTTCTTCTTCTTCTTCCGCTTCACCTCCCCGTCCTCCCCCTCGGCGCCCTCCTCCTCCCCATCCTCAGCCGCCTTCTTCTTCTTCTTCTTCTTCTTCTTCTTCCTCTCCCCCTTCTCCTCATCGCCGCCCTCGCCCTCCCCGTCGGCAACGGACACCACCGACCTCCGCACCGAGTCCTTCTTCCGCCGCCGCGACGGGGTGTCCCCTGCGGCCGGCGAAGCCTCCGACACCGAGGCGCTCTCCGTTGCGACGGCATCCAGCGAGGCAGGCCGCTGCGCCACAGCGCTGCTGGCCTTCGGGCTCACGTCCGGAAGGGAGGCCACAGGATTGAGGGGAGGCACCGCCTTCGGCGCTTCCAGCGGCTGCGGCCGCTGCGGTGCCTCAGCCGGCACCTCCTCGTCGTCGTCGTCGCTCTCGTCGGAATCTGCGGCACCCATGTCGCCCGACACCTTGGGGGCGCTGCGCTTCCGGGCAGGCGGCTCCTCAGGGGCAGGGGGCAGCACCGGCACCGCCTCGGTGGCGAGGCTCTGGCGGCGCGTCGTCTCCTCCACCTCCTTCTGCTTCTCCTGCTGCTCCGTCTCGTCGATCATGGCAGACAGGGCGCCCTGCAGGTAGCCCGACTCCGGTGTCGAGATCGCGCTGGCTGCAGGCGCTTCCGTTGGGGCAGCCTGTGCCGTGACAGGGGGGAGCTGCTCGGTGGGGGACATGACGGTGCGTGATTCCGCCTTTGGTGGCGGAGGTGCCTGCTGCTGCTGCTGTGCGGGGGGTGGCGGAGGTGTGGGTTCCGGCGGAGGGGCAGGGAGGCCGTTTGTCGCGATGTCGTCGATCTCAGCCTTGTTGCGTGTGTACTCCTCGATGACGGCCTCCATGCCGCTCTCCAGGCGTGTGAGGTAGCCCTTCAGCTCCGTCACTGCGAAGGACCACTCCACCATCTCTGCAGGCATCTCCTCAGGGATGAGGCACTTCGCAGTCTCCGTCACAGCCTTCCACGCCTCGTCGGTGCGGGATGCACCGTTGACGTCACGCATGTATTTGAGGCCCTCCTCGAAGGTGGCGGAGGGGTCGATCTGCTGTGCGGCGAGCTCCGCTGCGTTGTCGCGTGCGAAGCCCGCAACGGTGTCGACGATCTTCGTGTCGAGGGGGGTCGACAGCGACAGCAGCGCCTGTGCCCAGCGGAGGAGGGTCTTCGGGGCGTCGCGCTTGCAGATCTCCATGGAGAGCTCGCCGTGTTTGTTCTCGAAGCAGTTCAGGAACTTCTGGTACAGCCCGCTCGCATCGGCGTAGAGGAGGGTGGTAATCAGCGAGGCGTTCGCCTCCCGCTCGTCGATGACAGTCCCGATGTTGCGCTCCACCTCACGCGCGTACTCCACGATGAGGGTCACGTTGGATGCCCACTCCGCAAGCGCACCCTCGTCCTTCGCCTCGCTGAGCTGATCCACAATCGTCGTCGCCTCAGGGGTGAAGGCTGCACAGGCATCTGCCCAGTCGTCATCATCGAGAGCTGTGAAGGACCGGATGAAGCACGCAGCCCTGTTGAGCTTGACCCCCTCGGCCTGCAGGGTGCCGATCCTGCTCTTGTTCTTGCGGTTCATCTTGGGGGACAGCGCGGTGCGGTTCGCCTTGTAGATGTTGGATAGCGAGTGCAGCAGCGAGTTCATCATCGTCACCGTGTGGTCCTGCGTGAAGGCTGACAGCGCATCCATCGAGTTCGCCCACTTCTTCAGCTCCGGGTAGGCTGTGGAGGCCAGCACCTCGGCAGCGATCTTCCGCAGCTGCGGCGTGAAGTTGTCGCCCATCCAGTCCTCGTGGACCAACACCTGGGGGTCCTTCAGGCGGATGTCCCCCACAATGGCGCTGGTGGCCGCCTTCAAGGTGGAGTACTCTGTTGCGAGCTCCATGGCCTGCGCATCGGTGGCACCGTCCTTCAGCTTCGCCAGGATATCCGCCATGCGCGCCTCGTTCTTCCGCACCTCCGCCTCCATCTGGTTGAACGTCTCCTGGGGCAGCAGGCTGCCCTTGCGGGGCGACATGTCCTCCGCCTTGACTTCGGGCTTCGCAGCGCTCTTGGCAGCCGCACCCACATCTGCGAGGGCAAGGAGCATCGACGTGATCTCCTCACGGCACCTCTTGTAGTTGAGTGCGATGATCTCGATCCCCCGGTACTGGATCTCTCCGATCTTCGCCCTCTCCTCCGCATCGGTGGTGCTCTGGCTGGCGAGCTGGATCAGCTGCATCGCCACCAGCGCCTTTGCCCAGGGCACGATCTTCAGGGCCTCGGGTGTGAACTGCATCTCCTTCGCGTCGGGGTTGCGCTGGGCAGCGTTGTACTGCTCCATCAGCAGCCCCGCCAGGTCGAGGTGCTTGTCGGTGTAGCACTCGCTGTAAAGGTCCTGCATCATCTGGTCCAGCTCGCTGCGCGCCTGCGCCTCTTTCAGCCTCTCCTCCTCCGTCATGTTGTCGCACATGTGCTTGTACCGCTCCTCGTCTAGCCCGTCCTGCTGGGCCATCAGCGCCGACAGCATCTCAGGGTCGAGCTGTGCCATCTTTGCTCAGGTGTGGGCCAGCCAAGCCCTGCACCTGCAAGTGGTGGTGGTGAGTATGGTCGGGAGGCAACATCTGCAAAGAAGTTCATTACAAGGCGACGGGGTTGGGTGGGGTAGGGTGCATGTGTGGTTCAGTCGACGTTAATTCCACGGTGAGCTGTATCACCGCGGCTGCCCCGTTTCTGCGGGCACGTTTGCCCCATTCGGTAGGCAAGAAAGAGCAGGGAGTGGATACAGCATCCGAGTCATACTCCACACGCTGTAGCTTCACAGACACAGGAATGCGTGCAACACAGGAGGTGTGTACCTGTTGTGTACAAGTTTACAATTCCCACAACGGAATAACAACGCGGGTGGGACGATATTCTGTCTGACAAGAAGACGCTGAGAGGGAGAGGTTGGGCAGAACAAAACGGGGGCAACGCCTGCACACACTTAAGACTGGCCCCCACACACCCCGCCTGCTGCAGGAGTGTAGACGACGAAGGCGTAGGAAGTGTTTGTGAGGGTGACAGGCTGGTCAGCTGCGACAAGAATGGGATCCAGTGATGGGCTTGGCTGCGACAGCATACGACCGTTGAGGAACACTTGCGTAGAGTTGATGAAGGGTGCTGTCATGTGGTACTCCATGCGGGGCTGCGACGACTGCGGCACATCGACCGACACAGTGCTGTTGCCGAAGTTCATCAGCAGCATCGTCACGTTGGACGACGAGCCATCCTGCGTGCAATGCGACCACGCCCGCACTATGCTGCTGTCACTCCCAGCAGTCAGCACCTTCGGCCCCATCAGCCGCTTGAACAGCAGTGCCCCGTAGTAGTCAGGATTGGGGTCAAATGTCTCATGGTTGACAAGCTCATAGTTCCCCCCGATGAAGGCCTGCCTGCAGAAGACATCCTGCCCTGCAGCCGCCAGCCCTGCCATGGAGTCAAGGTACCAGAAGGCGTAGAGGAACCGGTTCGACGTCCCGTTGTGCCCGCTGTCGTAGGCACCGCCCGATTCGCCCATCCAGACCTTCATCTTGCCGCCCGTGAGACGGTGTGTCAGGTTCGCAGCATCGGAGGCGGTGCGCATCCAGCTGTCGTGCTGCGAGGGGTCCATCACATGCTTGTTCAGGTTGGGGTTGTCGTACCCCGCACCCAGCGGGTAGCTGTGCCATGTCACGGCGTACACAAAGTCCGACACGAGTGGGATCAGCTCTCCGAAGAAGCTGTCGTCCCACCGAATCTCATCAGGGGCGATGATCTTCGGCAGCGGCAGCGCAGCCCCGCTGTAGGCCGCCGCCAGCACATCTCGCAGCTGCACCAGCCCCTTCGCAAACACCGACGCGTTGTACCCAAGCTCGTTGCCAAACTCCCACGCAAACACATCGTACCCCTTCGCCACGGTGTACTCCATTAGGGCCGCTGCATTCGAGGGGTCCCAGTCGTTGGTTGGCGACGCAGACCTATTGTAGTTGGCGTTCAGCGCGAACACCAGCTTTGCGCCTGTCAGCTGTGCGAAGGCGTTGATCTGGTCCCACCGCTCCATGGTGAGGCACCCGCCTTCGAACCACGTCGCGTTGGCGGGCGGGGTGGGCGTCATCCCGGGGCAGGCCTGCACACCCCCCGCCTTGTAGGTGATGCCGTCGCACAGCGAGCCGCCGATACGCAGGTACACCCCACCCAGATCCTTCACAACACGCAGCAGGGCGGGGTCCTGCAGGTCGCTTGTCAGGATGCCTGCGTCCCCCCAGGGGCACACATCCCAGTTGCATTTGTTGGCAGGCCACCAGTCCATTCCGACGCAGACGTAGTTGCTATCCGTCTCCGCCTGGACACGCGCCACATCGACCTGCACCTTCACATCCGCAGTGGCGAGCGCCAACCCAGAGGCACACAGCACCGCAACAGCGGCAGACCTCATCGGTGCGTGAGGGCGAGAGGGCTGCGAAGGAAATGGTATGCGAATCACCGTTGATGCTGTATCGGCGTCGGTTGAGGGCGGGAGGGGAAGGTGGCATGCCCGACACACATCATGACGAGAACAAAATGCGATTCCGTGGGGTCGGGCTTGGGGGTGGCGGCAAACATGTCGCGAGCGCTACGTCGAGCAGGCTGGCCCTCCTGGGCAGACTCCTGGGCAAAAGATTGCCGTCTCCGAGGGAAGACGCACAGGCCACATGCCACATTCCCTCCACACACACGCCCCTTCGGCAAAGGGACGCCACACATATCCAGCCACATCAGAGACGCCATCAGGCGTGGAACCAGCCCCTTCTTGCAAAGAGGGCGTCAGGAGCACCTCACCACTCTTGATGCGGGGTACCCTCCTAATGCCACACACACAGAGGCCTGCAACGGGTGGGATGCAAGAATGGAAGAGCCGGCAGCCAGTCAAACAGCCAGTCGTAGGTTAGGTGTTCTAACCTTGGCCTTTCAAACCCAGAGCAGAGAATTGCCAGAATTAAAACCCGCATCACACCTCCGGGGATAGCCAAAGAGAAAGGGGGGCAAGGAATACAAACAGAAGGCAATGCCCATCATCTGCGGCACCCACGACACGAAGCTACACCCCATCACCACCCCTCCTCACGCACTGCCGGCCTTCAGGCTGCCGCCCTCCACACCATCCTCCCTCTGTTGTTGCTTCTGCTTCTTCTTCTTCTTCTTCCCCCTCTCCTCCCCTGCACGGCTCCCCTCCACACCGCCCTCCTCGCCACGCCTCTGCTTCTGCTTCTTCTTCCCCTGCCCGGGGGTCCATTTGGGGCCGCCACCACCACCACCACCACCACCAGCCTTCTCCGCCTCCGTCATCACCTTCGGGAAAAGCGTCTTATCACCTGAGCTGTCCCAGAGAGGACTCGGCGACAACACGGTGCCTGCCTCCAGTGTGCGGAAGCCGGGGGTGAGGCTGTCGAAGGACGCGCCTGGGGTGCCCAGTCGGGCAAAGAGGGCGGACGCAGCCATGGGGGTGAATGGCGCCAGCAGGTGGCTGAGGGCATACGCCGCCTCGAGGAGGTAGCGGATTGCCAGGCTCTGTGCCGCGCTGCCTGCCTCCATCTTCCAGGGGGCCAGGTCGGTGAGCCACTTGTTGGCTTCACGGCATGCCTCCATGGCATGGAAGAGGGCTGCCTTCTGGTCATACCGCACAAAGGCTGCGTGGTACTGCTGCAACACAACCGTGAGGTTGAAGGGGTGAGGCACATGGCCCTCGCCTGACTGGGGTACCGCCTCCGGCACAGCGGGAACCACGCCTCCGGCAAATTTGTGGCAAAGCAGGACGGCGCGCTGCAGCAGGTTCCCGAGTGTGTCAGCGAGGATCTGGTTGTGGGTGACGGCGACAGCTTCCCCTGAGAACTTCAGGTCGCTCCCGCAGGGTGTCTCCGCGCAGAGGTGGTAGCGCAGCGTGTCGGGGGGGAAGGTGGTGAGCACCTCGCGCGGGCAGACGACGTTTCCAATCGACTTCGACATCTTCTTCCCCTCCGCGTCGTTGACAAACCCGTGGCTCAGCACCGTGGTGGGGGCGGGGAGCCCCGCGCTCCACAGCATGGCAGGCCAGTAGATGCAGTGGAACCTCACGATGTCCTTCCCCACGAGCTGCACGTCTGCCGGCCACCACTTCTCCACACCGCTCGCTGCGGAGCTGCACCCCCCCAGCGCCGAGAGATAGTTTGTGAGGGCATCGAACCAGACGTACATCACATGCCCTGGCTCGGTCCCCTCGGGGGTGGGCACCCCCCAGGAGAAGGCGGTCCGCGAGATGCAGAGGTCCTGCAGCTTGCCGGTGTCGCCCGGCTGGCGCAGCATCTCCAACACCTGCTGGCGGCTCTGCTCCGGCTGGATGAACCCCGGGTTGCTCTCGATGTGCTCAACCAGCCTCCCGTGGTACCTCCCGAGCCTGAAGAAGTAACACTTCTCCGACACCTTCCGGAGGGGGGCTCCGCTGCCCGCAGCGTCGACGTACCCTGCCTTCTCCGCCTCCGTCTCTGTCACAAAGGCCTCCTCCCTCTCGTTGTACCACCCTGTGTACTCATCGAGGTATATATCCCCCGCCTCCTCACACCTCCGCCACAGCTCCTGACACGCCGCAGCGTGGTGCGCATCTGTCGTCCTGACATACAGGTTGTTGCTGATGAGGAGCCTCTCATTGAGGCGCTGGAACTCCTCCGCCCAGCGGTCGCAGTACTGCTGGGGGGAGATGCTGCAGTCCTGTGCGCGGTTGGCGATCTTCTGGCCGTGCTCGTCGGTGCCAGTCACGAAGAGGACGTCACGCCCGCAGAGGCGGTGGTACCTTGCGAGGACATCTGCGATGACTGCTTCATAAGCATGCCCGCAGTGCGGAGGCCCGTTGGTGTAGTTGATAGCGGTTGAGATGTAGAACTTCTCCCCAACCTCCCCCGCCTGCGCGACGTTGGCAGACCCGTGCAGCGCGGCGATCCTGGCGTTGGTGGAACCCTCGGCGACAGGGGATGCCTCGGTGGGGGGGGCGGGCACTCCCGCGCTGTCCTCCTGCACGGCGTGCGCTGCGCGGCGCATGCGCGCAGCGGTGCCCAGCAGGCGTAAGGCGTGCCTCTGCATCACTCCTGTGCCTGCTCAGCACCCCGCCGCACCTGGGGGCAGCACAGAGGGGGCCTGCCCCATCGCCTGCCTGAGGACGGGGGTGGCGGGGTAGGGTGGGGTGGGGTGGTCATGAGAGAGACACACACGTGCCGTTTGCTCTGTCATTAATGGCTGGCTGCAAAACGTCAGTTGCCATGATGTAGAGTGTTTGAGAGTGAGAGAGAAGTGCAGGCTTGCAATGCAATCAACTGGGTGCAGGGGCAGGGGCAGAAGGGTGGGAGGTGGGGGCCTCGTTGCGGTTTTTTTAAACTCGGGAACTCATCCTTCCACCGGGTGTGGTTGGTGTTGTGCTGGCCTTGCTTCGGCGGCGTGCCCCATGGGGGTTGTTGTGGTGCCGTTTTCCTCGTGGGGGTGGGTTTCTGCCGTGCCCGGGAGGGGGGACACGGAGAGCACCTGGTGACAAAGGTTGAGATTGATTTTTGTGCCGCAGTCGCAGCCGCAGCGGGCATGGCGTTCCATCCGATGCCTCGGACAGCAAGGAACCCACCTGCTCCCAGGGGAATAACAATAACGCGCTTCGCTCTTGCGAGCACAAAAGTCTCCAGGTGTGCGCCACAGCGCTCGGCAGGGCAGGGGGTGGATGAGGATGAGGATGGCAGTGGGCGAGACGTGCTCCCTCCGAATAACGGAGTCGGGTGAGAGGGGGGGTGGGGGGAAAACGGAATAAGACTCTTTCAGCCAGCCGGGTGGTTGGCGTGTATGTGTTATGGAGGCATGCAGAAATGTACCAAAAAAAAATCAGGTGCATCGTCTGGTGCGCTTGTGCAGGACACCGAATTGTGGGGTGCGACTCTGACAAGGCGGTTCACTGGGGGCTGGGGGGGCCCGTTCGGTTCGGCATGCATTGCTGTGGCTTTCCTCCTCTCCGTGCGTGATGTGGGGATCCCACCGACAAGGGCGTGTGTGCTCTTGGCGTGTCACAGAGTGGCAAAACACACTAACGTGGGGGTCTGATTGTGGACCAGAGCCGCATCCCGGGTATCACGAAGGAAGAAGGGACGGGCCGGCAGCCGGTTGCCCGGATGCCCAACGAGGGACGTCTTTGAACGATTTTTGAACGATTTTTGGCCGTGCTCGTAGCATTCCCCGTTGAGGGGGTCGCTATTTCGTGTTCTCCTGGCCGCACGGAGGCATTGCCTTACGTCGCCTCTTCCTCTTTTCCTTTGGTGGTGTGTTGGTCTGGCACAGAGGGCGGGACCGTGCTGATATGCACAGTGACGACTCTCCCTTTTGTTTTGTGCCCGCCTCCACCGAGATTCGGCTGATGCCTCTCAGACTGGGGGCGGGCGGTCGCCGACCCTTTTCTGTACGAGGTTTTCCACAGGCTGCACACCTGCCCCGCGGCTGTGTGGCAGTCTTCGCGGAGTGCAATGCGAAGGTCTGGCCTGACGTGGTGTGACTATTTAGACTCCAGGTGTCTCCACCCTTCCTGGTCTGGGGAGCCTCGGTACCCAAGCAGTTTTCGGTCATGCCCTGGACCACGGCCGTGCTAGACTCCTGGTGCAGGCACCCGTCATGGTCCGGGGACGGCCCCCCCAGGCAGTTTAACGTCTTACCCAGGACCTTTTTTTTTTTTTTTTTTTTCCCCCCGACTGCATCATGTCGCTGCGCTCATTGCTCAGGAAGTTATATCACCGCATCGTCAGCCCGCTTGTTTTCGCCTGGACAAGGCACACGCATGGGCACAAACAAAAAGTACACCGGGGCTGTCTTCACGATCTTGTAACAAACAGTGCCAGTGCGGCACCCTGTCGTGAGGGCAGCCCCACTGTCCTGCTTGGTGTGCTGCCCTACTCGAAAGCAGAAGGCCTCCCACTGGGAGACCTTGGAACTCGGGTGGGGGTGGAAGGGGGTGACATGCCAAGGACGGTCGGCAACGGGAGGCGATGCCAACCCTCAGTGACGCTGGGTACTTTCTTTTGAAGGCGGAAAGAAAAGAACGGGCATACAGCCCAGCTGTGCAAATTCATGCAAAGCTGTGTGTGTGTGTGCGGCAGAAGGCACGATGATTCGTACTCAACATAAACACACACTGTATGCACTGTGTAGATGGATCAAATAGGAAAGAATTTTTCGTGTTGTGTATATGTATGGCTGTTTTTCGACCAATCCGGGAAGGTGATGTGTGTTTGATGCCAGCTCGGTAACCCAGCATTTCCGACTGGAGGTAATGAGAATACCTGACTGTGATTGGCACCCGGTTCTCGGGAGTTCCCAGACAGCCTGATCGAAAAACTCCAGAAATTGAATCGCGCGTGAACGAACACTACCGCGGAACACCCAACCTCGCGGATCGGCCCCACCACTGTCGCGAGGTGCAATGGGGAGGGGGGTATTTCTGGAGGCGGTGCGAAGAGGCGGGGGCGGGGGGGGGGGGGGGGTGGAAAAGAGGTAACGCTTTGTCGCAAAGGATAGCACAACAATATGGAATGTCGGATGTGGTTTTCTCGCACAGACCCTGCAAGAGCGTCCCCTCCTCCCTGCAGGGCTGCAGGGGGAAGGGCAGGGAACGCCACGGCGGTGGCGCGGTGGTGGTGGTGTGGGTGAGGCTAGTCTTTAAGTCGACCACCCGATTATCACCTGTGTTGGGCAGAGTTTCGCGGCGCCGTTGGGGGTGGACTTGGGCGATGTTCCAGCCGGGAAACCAGGCGGGGGTGGTGTAAATAACACCCGCCCTACGCCACAAGCGGCTTTATCTTCCCCCCAAAGCGCACCGTCTGCGTGACAAGACTTGAGATGCGCAATTGCACCTTTGTCTTTGCCGCGCCAAGCTCCCCGGCATCCAGCTGTGCCGACAGCTTCTCCAGTTCAAGGTGCAGCTCCTCAAGGAAGATGAGGAGGAAGGACAGCATGCGCCCGAAGATATGTTCCCCTGTTGCAGTCTGTGCCACCAGCTGGAACGCGTCTGCATCATTCGCCGACAGCTCCGCCTCCTTTGCCGTTTCCAGCATCGTGAGGACGGCCGCAGATGCCTCCGTCACATTGATATTCGCCTCGTCAACGTCGAACAGAAGCTCCACATCGTCAAAATCGAGCACGAGCTGGTCGATCTGCCCCCACAGGTCATTCCCACATGCCACCGACACGGCGCTCAGCAGAAGCAGGCTGCGGAACATGGTAGGATGAATCAGACGAATGCCACGGGATGCCTGGAGTGGGGTGCGTGTGTGTGTGGGTGGGTGGAAAGACACCCCAAGAACCCAAGGACACGGGGAGGCTAGCCACTCCGGGGTCAGTTGAGAAAATGCTGGTACTCTGAAGGGGGGGTTGGTGGGGGTGGGGGAGGAGGCGCAACTCAACAAGAGTGAGTATCACGTGAGACGTACGATAGCCAGAGCGGGCGGGGCTTGGTCACCCGCACACTACTTGTTTTCCACACTCGGTTTGGCTGGGCGACAGGGTGGGGCTGTGAGGGGCGACTACACGTGACGCCACTACAGGCACGAGGATCCAGAAAGGGCTAGCTGTGCGTCGCTCGATCACACACAAAGGCTGGCAAAATGGAGGCTCGCCAGGTCTGGTGCTGGCACCAGGTCGGTCGGAGTGACACCCTAACGTCTTGTATGTGCCGAAACGTCGGAACTGTAGAGGGGGGGTGACGAAGGAGGAGATCACTGTCGTCAAGTCTGTGGCAGGGGGGGCACAACACACGTTGCCATTGTTTCGTGCAGGTCGCACTGAGTGGACGTAACGACGCTACCACCACTGTACACGCTTGTGTATGTGGGTTTCTTGTCCACGTGTTGGGAGGGGGGAATACCACACAAGATACGCTATTGAATTCCTGCAATTCCTGAAGGAGGAGAAACTGCAGAGCGGGCCACAGAGTACTCACAACCGGAGACACACCAGGGCTAGCCGTGGCTAACTGTTTCCGCTGTGCATGCAAACATGCAGACAAAACGTGATGGTGCAGCAGTCCACCCCTTGCCCACACCACCGACACAGGGGGCAACAAGCTGTGTGCCTGCGTCTGGTGGATGGCTGTTGCACACCTTTTCAGACGCGTGCCCCCCCCCCCCCCCCGCCCCCCGTCAAAGTCTGGCGCATTCCTCTTTCTTGCCCCCCCATACCCCTTCACCCCAGCACCGACACACATGGCACCTCTTCTGAGCAAGGAGAACCGCCCACACACTCCACTGTGACCAGCAGGGCGGAGGCAAATATTCTTTGCAGCAGAGCTGCACCAAACAAACGAGAGTTGGGCTTTGGCGAGAGGCAGCGATCGAATTGGGAGTGAGGGGGAGGGCACTGCGCAGTATAGGACATGTACATTTGGTTTTGCATGCAAGGTTTTTTACATGAAAGGTAAAGTTAACATGCGGCCACACCACCATACAGGCGGTGGAGGGGCATGTCGTTGGTTGCATGTAAATCCACATGGAAAAGCGGCTTGCCACACCGTCTTGCAGCGAGGAAGTCTCAGAGCGAGGTGCAGATGTATGGACTGTCTAATTTTTCCGGCACTCCCAGGCAGGGAAATTGCCATCCATTTGTGGGTGCACAAACCGGGCGAAAACAACAGAGAAGCACCGCCGCCACCACCACACCATCCCCTCCCTCTCCCGCTTTCCTCTTTTATTCCGGAAAGCCCGTTTGCTGTGTTGGATTAGCGGACCCGCATCGTACAGAAAGTCCACGAGAGACGAAAGCACGAGAACTGATAGGCTATTCCGGAAATCCCGCCGTAAACGCACCGTGGCTTTTTTAGACAGCCATCCACACCCAACGCTCGCACTTCTGTTCGCCCTCCCCATATTTCAGGCTGCATCCGAGACAAGAGTGAGGAGAGTGAGGGTGACTCGATGGCGAACTCTGGCAGTGTGGGTGGGGGGGGGGGGGGGCTAAAGGGGAGGGGTGGGGTAAAAGGATAACGGCACAACAGAGAATGAACTAAAAAAACGTTTTCAGAGGCGCAGCGCGCACTGCGGCAATAACACACAGATGTGAAACACACATGACGCCCGCCACAGGATCCGTGGGGGCGGGGCACGCGGGGAGACAAGCAGGAGATCTGCATGAGAGCACGGGCGGGAGGAGGTGTTGGGGGACAACCATGCACATGTGGTGGAGGGCCACTGCACATGGTGATTTTGCACACAATAAACCACCCCCTCCCCCCTCCTTTTTTTCGGTTTTTTTACCCCGCACGGCACATGCAGGGGGGGGGGTTTGCGAAAAAAATACGACAAATAACGCTGGGCATCACCACTGTCCCTCGGCAGTTGGCAGATATACACGAGAAGCTAGTTGGGTTAGATTGCCTGTTCCTGCTGCTCCGAGCCCTGTGAGGGGCGCTCCGTGAGGGCCGATATCGCCTGCTCTCATGGCGATTGCCGTGCTGCCACCATAGGAGAGGGTGCTTGCACAACAGATGCTGGCAGTAGAAAGCTGGGCATGTCACATAAACACGTAAATATTTTGCGGTCGCAGTGAGGAGCACACCAATCAATCTCGCTGTGATCCCCGCTGTTCCACATTGACACGTGAATCTTTGTTTGCAAGTCATGTGAAAAGCACCGAGCGCCCCGTGCTCTTGATGCAATTCTCGTTGTAAAAAACATAAACACACACACGCGCAAAAGGAACACCTGAACGTAGGCCGGTTTTGAACGATATTTGAGCCGGGCCCAGTTCACCCGAAAGGTTTACTCGCAGCAAATTGAACCCAACAGCCCCCTCCCCATCCTTCCCGTCCACAACACCCAGCGCTAACGATTTCTCTGCGTGGATGTGTGGTGTTGTGTGTGCTGTTGCTAGGCACCACCCCACTCCCTCCACATCCGTCCTGTCCGGATGCCAGCTGTTCGTTCTGTTTGTACGCGGTCTCGTTGCCTTGGGGGTGGGGGATGCCCTGTTGCTGCAGTTCCTCCATGAGGAGGGCCAGAAGGGAAGGGGGGCGGGGGGGTGGTGAGGGTGATGGCGCAAGGCCTACGCCGAATGTGGACAGAGACGGAAACAGGCGGGCAGGAGGGGGAGATGTCAGAGAGGCCAGGTGTCCTTTGGCGGGGGGTGGGGGAGGGGAAGGACGACGCGCTCTGTACCTGTCCCACCCACACACCACCCAGACTCCCCGAGAAGGACGGGCAATTCAATTGGCAGCGAGCAGCAGCGGGGCCTTGGCAGGGCATTGCACCGCATGTCCCACCGGCAGGGCTCTGCCGCACTCTCCCTAAGCATCGCCCAGCACTTGGTACTCAGCCTGTGTGTGTGAAGGGGTTTGTGTGTGACAATCCATTTTGAAACAGTGATGGGAAAAAGAGCATCAAAGTTCGCAGCAGTGTGTTCTGACCACAAAAGGTGTAGCGTGTGGGTGTGGGTGTGCTCATTTTTCGGAACATACCTCTTTGCGGCACTCACCCGAGGCCAGGTTGAGCGAGTAGATGTACATGTGCCCTTCACTGGTCGCAAGGTAGAGCTTGCTGGGGTCGGAGGAGAACACAATCACGTTGTTCGAAGTCGGGTTGCTGGTGGCTGGGTTGCTGAAGCTCGCCCACGACCGCTCGGCGCTCACCATGTTGCGCATGGTGTCGCTCACTGTGCCGGGTGTCTCTGAGTGGTTGTCCATTATGGCGTGCGGGTCGCAGCGCCAGATGTGCACCGTGCGGTTGCTGCTCGTGCAGGCAAGCAGTGCGGCGTCGTGGCTGAAGGCGAGAGAGAAGACGCTTGCAGGCGATGTGCCTCGCCGCAAGGAGTACAGCAGAGGTGCCTCCGAGTGCCCCTGCACCGACAGCCCGAACACGCGGATCACTGTCCCACGTGTCGACGCCGTCGCAAGCTTCGTCCCGCAGGTGCTCAGGGTGAGGGCAGCCAGGAGGGTCTTGTGCGCCCGGATCACGTGCACCTGCCGCCCACCCAGTGCGTCCACCACAATGACATCCCCAGTCCCCTCTGCCAGCGAGGCAGGGTACGCCAAGAACGGGTGCTCCTCGTTCATGCTGAGCGCGCACAGGCCCTTGGGGTTGCTGCAGGTCGTGAGGTCTGCCTTCGGTGCAAGCTTCGTCAGATCGAACACCTTGAGACAGGTATCCAGCACGACGACGAGGCACTTCGTGTTCATCCGCACGTTGATCACCGTGTCGACAAACGAGATGTCGCAAACAGACTTCTCATCCTTGGTGTTGTACAGCGTCAGCATCCTGCAAAGGAAGGGGGTGTAAGCAGTTGGAGGGGTACGGTTCACCTCCGCATTCTGAAAACAGGAATCTCTCCTGCCACACACAACAGAGCAAAATCACATTCAACACCACGTGGCCGTTGGACGACGGGACCCTGCATACCGTGGGGACTGCGACGCACCCGCCTTCACGATTGCGAGGAGGCTCTTCTGATACAGCATCGACACGATGCGGACGCCGCCCTCTGTGTCGGTATGGAGGTCACGGTGAGGGAAAGGGACTATGCAGAGATCATGCAGAGACCGACATTAACAACACAGCCATTCAGACAAGCCAACTGCACCGCCAGCCCCGGGCCACAAGCCTGGGAGGGGGGGACACGGGCATGGCAGAAACATATCATACCGACGGCCTTTTCATAAACTTTTCGGAACGTATCGGTGGTGTAGATGCGATAGCCTTCAGATGTCCCCACTGCAAGGCAGCTGTGGAAGGGGGGAGGTGCAGGTGGTGGAAACGACAGCCTCACGCCGCGGTAGCCAATCGCCATAATATAGGGTGATGGGTGTGGATGATGTGCACCCTGCCACACAGTTCAGCAGAAGACGTATCACGCATACCTGCTGTTCTGGTTGAAGTGCAGCCATTTCACCTGGGCTCGACGGCGAGACATTTGTCCCACCCGCGCCGCTCCCCCTTAAGGCAAGCGGCGAGGGGTGCCTGGCGGGCCAACGACACCAGCACTGTGCGTCTCGGGGACAGGGATTATCCCTCAGACACCAGCACCCTGCAGTGGGGGTGTGCGGGTTGGGGGTTGGCAGGGCTGAGGAGGAAGATGGGAACACACGTGGCGTGGGGCTGCTTCCCAAGAGGCTGCAAGAGAGAAGCGGCCTCAGCAGGGAAGCGGGTGAAGTGGCGGGGTGGGTGTGATACGCAAAGCACCAACCAAGGCATGTTGCAGGGTGAAGGGTGGGTGGGTGGGTGGGTGGGGGTGGGACGGCCAAAGACTTCGAACGGGACACAGTCGTAGGGTGTCGAGGTCGAGGCTGCGAGCAAGATGCTCTGTGCCAGACGGCACCAGCCAAATAGGAACACACAGGTGCTGCGGTGCGGTTGGAGTGCAGACGAAGAGGCAGATGCGGTGACCACACGGCGACATTGCGGCTCGAGTGCAGCCTGCTGCACGCTCCCCCTGCAGAAGGGGGAGGCGCACCAAGGCAGGCCGCACATGGCTCATCTCGTCTAGGCCGGGGGTCATGCACCACAGCTGCAGACAGCAACAGCACAGCACATCGTAGCACGGCATAGCATAGAAAAGGCACGGAAGTCGGGACGGGATGCCAACAAAGGTATGAAGAAGAAGACCCGTCCTCACCCGCACACACTTACAGGGGCACACACGCCAAACAGGGATCACCGATGCATCCAGCAACAGCCAAGAGAGGCAGATCCGGATATCGGTCCCGACAGCTGTGGCCAGCAGTGCGAGGCAGGAGGGTCCTGACGTCGCCCAGTTGCCCTGGACGGCACAACGCAACACACACACAAGTCAAGGAAATGGATCAACAAAAGGGTGAAGACATCGACATGCAACGCGTATCACAGAATCGGAGAAACGTTGGTCGAAATTTCTTCTCCGACACACAGCACAGACTGTGCGACGGGATCAGAGCACACGCGGAAAAATCAGAAACATTGGCAGCCGTATGTGTTTTCGGCAACTCCTGAAACCTGCTGTTGAGACACAAGGCCAGCCAACAGCACACTTCCAGGGCCGATCAGCCTGCTCACTGCACCCAGGTGCGGCAGGTGATGGTGGTGCAGCACTGCGTCACCTTCTTGCAGATGTTGAGGGCCCACATCTGCTCCGAGCACACGGACGGGTCCGTCATCTCGAACCCGGCAGGGCACGTCGGCACCGCCTGGCAGCAGATGTCAGCGTTCTTGCGACAGCGGATGGTGCGGCAGCACAGCGAGGACGGCTCGCACTTGCCCCTCCAGAGGTCGAGCCACGTGCACGTCGCGTCCTCCGTCGTCCCTTCCGGGCACACCGGCAGGGCGAGGCAGCACACGTCCGTGGCAGCCTGCACGCACACCAGCAGGCAGGCCAGCAGAAGCACACGTGCGAACATTGTAGAGTGGGTGGTGTGGTTTGGTGTGGTGGCGTATCCTGCAGGGGGTGGAGTGCGGTGATGGTGGTGGTCTTCAGGGCTGCCTGCAGCCCAGCAGATGTAGCGAACCACGCCACAACACATAGCCTTGGCTGCACAACACTGCGGCCCACACTCAGAGCTGACAATCACAACGCGGGGGGGGGGGGGGGGACCTTGCTCTTTGTATGCGGGGAAGACTCACCCCCTGCGCGCTGCACCTCTCAGGTGCTTCACCTGGCATGATGTCTGCCTCTGCCCAGGAGCACCACACTTGCCCCCTTGAAGGGTGGCATTGTTGCAAGGCATATGTGGTGCAAGCCTCCGCCTGTAGCACCACTGGCCTGCAGATGTGGGAGTCGGGGACAACATGTCGCAGCAAGTCTTCAGAGACGCGAAAGAAAAGAAGAAAAAGGAATGCGGGATGCGGGTATCAATGTCTTATGTGTATATCAGAGCACGGGAAACGATGTTATGGCGAAGAAGTGAAGGGAAAGGATGCTGCTTCTTAGGAACCATACAGGGGCTCCCCCCTTCGGCATCTCCAACAAAGGGAGCGGACACGACCCATTCTCAGGCAGGTCGCTGCCACGTCATAAAGTCATACAACTTACGTCGCCAGGCCAAGGCAACTGCAGCTTCTGCACTGGCGACAGAGAGAGAAATCAGAGCACAGAACGCGGGGGGCAGATGGGGTGAACAGGTTGCGCTGTGCATCGTGTGGCCACCTGAGTGAATGCCCACGGCGCTCTCAACTCTCAACACTGCATTCAGCACAACCGGCCAGGGCTTCCTGGTGGTGTGCTGTGGAGACTAGCAGGCGTGGTTATTTGAACTCGTTTTTTTGAACGTCCTTTCGTATGAGATTGTGAGGGGATTGCCATCCTGGGCAACGCTATCGGCCCTACATGGGGGAGGGGGATCTCAAAATGCAATGGAAGGTTGGAACAGTTTGCCCGGACGAAGGCTGGAGACATGTGCGGGCAGTGGGGAGGCTTGAACTCTGTGCCCTGGGTAGGCACCATGGCCCAACCAGGCGTACAAGTGACGAAGGCGGGGAGACGTGCCGGGGCTGCAACGGTTGAACACTTCTAAGTGACAGTCGCGGACACGTGTCACAATCGTGCAGTACTTCTTAGCCCCAGTATATTTTGTATTTGCCATTTGCCACTTGCCGCCTGTCAGGCATGCTATTTTAAACGAGGGTTTTCTTGTGTGGGACACGCGCCAGCCACAACCCATCAGCGTTGCAAGCTGCGCTGCCCCGTGAAATTTTTTTTGTCCCAAAACACTGCGCACAACTCACCTGCGTCAACTTCCCTCATGTGTAACAAGCTGGGCACGACAGAAGCAGAGTGGGTGTAGGGGGTGGGATATGGGGCGAGAGTGGACGAAACGCCAAAACAACAAGAAAAGCAACAACAGTGTAACCCCGCGAATGCGGGAACAAAGGGGGAAGCGTGTTATGGGATGGGATGGGATGGGATGCACACAGCCTGGTGCGCCTGATCACGCCACGCCAAGACGGGTGAGATCCTGCAGTGTAAGGTCGGTCTGCGTGCCCTGCGCCTGTGTGTCCGCTCCGGAGGTGTCCTCCTTGCCATCGGAAGCGGTTGACTCCTGCGACGCGGTGGACGCGGCATCTGCGTCGCTCGACGGCGTGGTGGCACACCACTTCTTTGCCCCGCCCTCATCAACACAGGGCAGCTCCAGGCTGAACACCTGCAGGCAGGAGGGGTGCGGGCGCAGGTCGTGCAGCACGCGTGCTGCAGGCAGGGACTTGGTGAAGAGGTCCCGCTCGTCCTGGGGAGGTGCGTCAGCTGCACCACCCTGTGCCTTTGGCCCTGCCGGCTGCGATGTGGCAGACGCCTCTGCTTCTGCACTCGCCGCACCCGCACTCCCGGCAACGCACGACACTGCGCGCATGTCCCTCTCAGTGCTGTCCGTCTTCGATGTGCGGCGAGACCAAGGCGCCATCAGCGGCATCATCCTCTGCTGTGCTGGGGCCGGCGTGACACGCGGTGCCTCCAGCAGCTGTGGCAGAGGCGGTGTGCTCTGCGGCTGGGGCGTGGTTGTGTCGTCTGTGGTGTTCTGCGGTGCGACAGACGCCAGGGGCGGCATGGGGCGCTCGTGCGGCAGAGGCGGCAGGTGTGGCAGGTGCGGGAACATGCTGTGCAGGGGCATCTCTTGCATAGGCGGCTCAGGCACGTTCAGCCCTTCCGGCAGCAGGTCGCGGAATGTGTGCGCGATGCCCAGCATGTTGAGGTGGTAGTGCAGGTGGGTCGCCAGCGCGGCTGCGGTCGCCATCTGTGCTGCCCAGTCGCCCCCATCTGGGAACAGCAGCGGCGGGGGGAGGTCCTCGTGTGTCATGCTGGCGGGCCTCGGGGGTGCCGTCGCGCAGGGGTCGCACTCGGAGGCTGTGGTGCTCGGCTCGTCCTCCCAGCACTCGTCCACCCAGCCCCCCTGCCAGCTGTCGGAGCGCTCCGACAGCTCCGCTGCAGTGACACTCTCCTCCAGGGGCGGCAGCGACTCCACCGTCAGCGGGGAGCCGCAGTGCCGCCCCCGCCCCCGCCCCCCCCTCGGCCTGGGGCTCAGGCGGGGCACGGCACCAGACACGAAGGACACGGCGTCGTAACTGACACGGAGCATGCACTCCTTCCCATACTTGACGTTGCGCGACAGATACTCGCTGCGTGCCATCTGCAGGATGTGGAGGTAGGAGTCGGTCGCCTCGCAGTACACCGCATCCCACTGGGGGGACAGCGGGTCTGTTGTCGGGACGCACCTGCGGGCTGCAGCGACAGTCCGCATCTTGACGTAGAACACGTGGACACGTCCGCGTGGCTGCTTGCCCCTCCCCCGCCCGGGGCTGACGTACACCGCATCTGTCTGTTGGATTGGGAACTGCATGGCGTCGAGGTTGAGCAAGGCTTCGTACAGGGTGGGAGTGGTGTCACTGATGCAGTGCACAAGGACCACGTCCGAGTCACGCTCGGTCACAGGCTGCTTCGCACGAGGCTCGTATTCCTTCACTGCCACACGCGGGTTCCATTTGCACACCAGCTTCGGCCTCTCGGTCGACCGCACAATCACCTTCTCCATCCCCAGCATGCGGTCCACAACCATGACGTTCGCGGCGCCTGTGATCTCTGCCACGCTCACAGACCCGAGGACAGGGCTCAGGGACCACAGCCGGGGCACTGGCGTCGGGAGGGGGAGGCGCGACTGCGCCGGTGGGAGGGAAGGGCTTGCCTTCTGCATGTTGTGTCGGTTATCGAGAATACTATAAACCTGTAGCGTGTGTGAGGCGGTGTCGAACTGTGTTGTGTAGCACCCAAAGCAGCGTGGGGGGTGTCAGACGAGAGGGGGGGGGGGCATGTGAGGAGGTGTGGAGGGAGGAGGTGTGGTGGGGGGGGGGGCAGTCATGAATCAATGTCCGGGTCGCTGCCGCATCTCTGCACCAGCATTGTTCGCAGCATCCCGTGTCGTCTTCGACAAGAGGGCACAAGGGCACACAGCGTGGAGAGGAAATCACGGCCGGGCATCGCCGTCCTGCTGCACACCCCAACAGAAGCAGCAACGGCAACGCACAGCCTGGTTCCTGTGTCTCGCATGCTGGCGACCTGTCCCACCTGTACACATGCATAAACAAGCATCGTTGCTTCCGGAAACATCACCGGTGCCTTCTCAGAAGACAGAACACGTCAAAGCATCACTCGCAGTTCTCACAGAAAAGGTTTACAAGAGGTTAAACGTTGCTGTATGCGGATACGAACACTTCGCACACGCCATGTTATGAAACACAGCCCACTCCACACGGCACGCAGCTGGTTGGCACACGGAAGGAGAAGCAGGGGGGAAAGGCAAAGGGATCTCAAGAGAAGGGTGTGTGGGGTGGAGGGATGGAGGGGAAGTCGCGAGGTGCTGTGCCCCACACACCGACAGGTGCCGCACACACTCGCACTGCATCTCGGGGCACCTTGTTGCCGTCTGCGCTTTGCACTGCACACCGCACAACACATGCAGCGTGCAGCAGGCTCAGGCACAGCAGGGGGCCGAGAGGCGGTGGGGTGTGGCGACAACGGGAAGTGGCGGTGTGGGTAGTGGGGCGTCGGACGACAGGGCGGTGGGCACACATGCATGTGCCGTCAACCCCACTATCTCGCTCGCAGCCAGTGGCAAGAGCTGGAATCCTGTGAAGAAACACAATTACTTCTTCGCGGCGGCAAAGCCGACACGGTTGTTCTCAAAGTCGAAGTTCGTGTAGTACTTGCGGATGAAGACGTCACCCAGGATGGCGTCCAGCCCGGCCGGGAGGCCAGGGAAGCCCATGATCCCGCTGACGCACGTCGTCTGCCCCGCCTCCGTGATCTGCAGGATGTAGTCCTGCGGGGCCAGGGTGTAGGGGATCCCCCCGATCGTGAAGGTCAGGTCCGGGAGCGTCGACATGTCCGGGCACTCCGTGAAGGGGCACTCGATCCCGATGTCGGTGCAGTTCAGGTGCTTGTTGATGGCGACAGCCTCCAGCAGCCCCATCGCGATGAGCGACGTGCCCGAGTCCACAATCGCCCCGAACTTCCTGTTGCGGATCGACGTGTTGCCCATCTTGATGGAGTCCCCCTCAATCTGCCAGTAGGTGTCGTGGGTCAGGGTGTGGTACTGGAAGTCCCCGGTGTAGTGGTTCGGGTCCGTGCCCCCCAGCACCAGCTCGCTCGTCTCGCTCGGGTCCCCCGTCAGGTAGAAGCTGAAGGAGCCCTGCTCCACGCTCTTCTGCTCCATCAGCGTCTGGAACACGGGGGTGATCCCGTTCACGGAGATGGCAGGCCACCCCAGCCCCAGGATCCCGTCGAAGCGCCCCACCACCCACGACGGACCCGGCTCCTTCGTCGTCTCCGCGAACAGCTGGTCCTTCGCCGTCAGCGTCCCGAGCGTCACAATGTCCTGGTCCACGAACCCCTGCACGGCACCGGACCCGTACTGCACGGCGAAGTCAGACCCGTTCTTCACAAACATGGACGACAGCGAGCTGTCGTACTTCTTGTGCGTGCACCCCGTGCACTGAACACCGGGCACCCACAGGTTCGACGACCCCGTGTCCAGCACCACCTTGAAGATCTGTGCCGGCGTCCCGATCGCCACGGGCCCGAAGTACTGCGCGTCCATGAAGTTCTCCACCGGCTCGATCGGCACGTTCTTCACCCCGTACTTGTGGGCCAGCATGGCCGACTCAGCAGCCAGGAAGTGCCCGCTGTGCGCTGCCTTGTGCAGCGGCACCGAGGGGTCACGCCGCCCGATCCCCACGTGACGCGTCATCGGGATCTTCGTGATCGCCGCGCCTGCATGTGCAAACGCGAGCAGGGCAAATGCCGCACGCATTGTGAAGCGCTGAAGCTGTGTGGTATCCTGGATGAGGAGGCTGGTTGGTGCAGAAAGGCATTGGGGACACCAGATGCAGCAAAACATCAATCAAGGCATCCTGCAGGGTACGGGGTGGGTGAGGGCGGATGGTGGGTGGGGAGGGAGGGGTGGCCAAAGACTTCGAACGGGACACAGTCGTAGGGTGTCGAGGTGGAGGCTGCGAGCAAGCTGCCCTGTGCCAGACGGCACCAGCCAAATAGGAACACACAGGTGCTGCGGTGCGGTTGGAGTGCAGACGAAGAGGCGGGTGCGACCACACGTTGCGGCTCGAGTGCAGCCTGCTGCACGCTCCCCCTGCAGAAGGGGGAGACGCACCAAGGCAGGCCGCACATGGCTCATCTCGTCTAGGCCGGGGGTCATGCACCACAGCTGCAGACAGCAACAGCACAGCACATCGTAGCACAGCATAGCATAGAAAAGGCACGGAAGTCGGAACGGGATGCCAACAAAGGTATGAAGAAGAACAACAGCCAAGAGAGGCAGATCCGGATATCGGTCCCGACAGCTGTGGCCAGCAGTGCGAGGCAGGAGGGTCCTGACGTCGCCCAGTTGCCCTGGACGGCACAACGCAACACACACACAAGTCAAGGAAATAGATCAACAAAAGGGTGAAGACATCGACATGCAACGCGAATCACAGAATCGGAGAAACGTTGGTCGAAATTTCTTCTCCGACACACAGCACAGACTGTGCGACGGCATCAGAGCACACGCGTAAAAAGTGTCACTTCAACTCTGCCGCTCCTTCTCTACTGTATGATACTTCGTTTGATGCGTTGACGCTTCCACACACACTTACAAACCCACTTGCCTGATGAAGGGGGTGGTGTAGAGCACGTTTGGCAGAGCCGAATGACACTATCCGCGCGAAGGTCGTGTGCGTAAAAATCAAAAACACTGGCAGCCGTATGTGTTCTCGGCAACTCCTGAAACCTGCTGTTGAGACACAAGGCCAGCCAACAGCACACTTCCAGGGCCGATCAGCCTGCTCACTGCACCCAGGTGCGGCAGGTGATGGTGGTGCAGCACTGCGTCACCTTCTTGCAGATGTTGAGCGCCCACATGTGCTCCGAGCACACGGACGGGTCCGTCATCTGGAACCCGGCAGGGCACGTCGGCACCGCCTGGCAGCAGAAGCCAGCGTTCTTGCGGCAGCGGATGGTGCGGCAGCACAGCGAGGACGACTCGCACTTGCCCCTCCAGAGGTCGAGCCACGTGCACGTCGCGTCCTCCGTTGTCCCTTCCGGGCACACCGGCAGGGCGAGGCAGCGCACGTCCGTGGCAGCCTGCACGCACACCAGCAGGCAGGCCAACAGAAGCACACGTGCGAACATTGTAGAGTGGGTGGTGTGGTTTGGTGTGGTGGCGTATCCTGCAGGGGTGAGTGGAGTGCGGTGTGCTGTGTGGTCGTCTTCAGGGCTTGTGATGGGTTGGAACCTGACTGGGGCTGCATATGACACGCATGAGAAGTGTAGTGCAGAGAAGGAGGGAGGGAGGGGTGCTTCAGCCACTGGTTGTGCTCGATGCAGGGACCCATGTGCAGGTGCGTTGCAGATGCGTTCGAATGGTGCGTCTCTGTCTCTGTTCGCAGGAGTGCAGAAGGCAGTACCTTGCTCTCGATGCGATCTGCACTCCTCCTGTGAACACCGCACCACACGCATGAGTATGTTAGCAGGTTGTGCAAGGAAAGCTGATTGGCGTGGTTGGAAAATTATGAGGAACACATGGGACGAGTACACTCCAATACGCAGCAGCGACAGAAACACAAGCAAAGTGTCACTTCAACTCTGCCGCTCTCTCTCTACTGTATGATACTTCGTTTGATGCGTTGACGCTTCCACACACACTTACAAACCCACTTGCCTGATGAAGGGGGTGGTGTGTAGAGCACGTTTGGCAGAGCTGAATGACACTTTCCGCGCGAAGGTCGTGTGCGTAAAACTTCTCAGCAAGGGGGGTTTGTCAAAGAACCCTCCTGGCAGTTGCCAAAAGACAAGGGGACAAGAGGAGCAGGCTCCAGGGTATGAAGCCTATATATGGGAAGAAGGGGCTGTGCGATCGCGGGTACGAGTCAACTGAGATGGTTCTGACAAAACCAGCCCGGTAATGGGGCATTCTTGTGGGTGCTCGTAGCGCAAAACCGCCTCACGTTGTGTGTAGTTCGTGCAACGACATATAGAGGAATGTTTCAGTTGACAATATCAATCAAGAGTTGCTGCAGACATGACATACATGTCCACAACAGCATCAGTCACATGACACGTAACATTGGCGACGAGGCCAGCAAAGCAATATCACCTCATCTGCTGTCACCAGCCGAGTGTGATGGGGCACCCCAGATTTCGTCTCCGCAACTGGGAGCGGAGAGAGCGAGGCGGGGAACAGGAAACGAAGCATAAAGAGCACGGCACGCTTCTGTGTGCCGCCTTCTCAGCTGCACCTGCAGAGATGTGCCCCGTAGCAACAACGGGACCTGTGAGGCCACGCTAGATGCCGCTGGGGGTGTCCCTGACAGGAGCAACACCTGCAACAGACCCGCACCCCGAAGAAGTGCAGGTGCGGGTCTGTTGCTCACTGGCAGTTCCCGCCTTTGCACTGCAGCCACTGGTGAACATCTGCATGCAGCGCCGCCTTCAGGTCCTGCGAGGCAGACGCGTAGATGTTGACCAGCTGACACGGGTCCTTGTCCATGTCGAACAGCTCGTAGAACTCAATGCTGCTGAAGTCGGTGAACCCCTGGGTGTCTGTTGTGAACTCGCTGTACAGGATGTTCCCGAAGGGGCTCCCTGCCTGGTGCCGCACAGCGATGAAGTTGTTGTCGGGGGTCTCAATCGGCTCGTTCTGCGCACACTTGTTCCCGATCCCGACATAGTAGTACTCGTGGTACGTGCTGTTGCGCCACGCCGCACCTGCGCCTGCGTCACGGTTTGCGTAGCGCGTGTCGTTCTGCAGCAGGAAGGGGGCAAGGCTCCTCCCGTCCAGCAGCGGCGGCTGCTCCACACCGGCAAGGTCGAGGATAGTCGACGCGAGGTCCACGTTCGTCGCAGGCTGGGAGAAGCGCGAGCCCTTCGCAATACCCGGCCCACGCACCGCAAGGTGGATCTTGATGTCAAACTCGTACACGTTGCGCTTGTCCATCGCCAGGTTCAGCTCCCCCAGCTGGAAGCCGTGGTCCGACGAGTAGATGATGTAGGTGTTGTCCTCGATCCCCAGGTCCTCGCACAGCGCCACGGTGTCCGCAATCAGGTCGTCCACAGACAGCAGGGTGCGCCACCTGTTCTTGAAGGTGTCGTCGATGCACTGCACCGTCTCCTCCGACAGCAGCCCCATCGCGGCAATCCCGGGGTGGTGGTTCTGCCGCTGCGCCTTTGTCGTGTTGAAGCTGGGCGGGCGGGGGGCTGTGGCAGGCCACCCCTCCTCCCACGTGTCGGTGTACCACGGCGCGGGCTGGAACGGCTCGTGGCACGCCTTCGGGTTGATGAAGGCGGCAAACGGCCCCTGCGGCGCAACCTCCTTGATCCACTGGTGCGAGTAGTTCCCCACAACTGCTGTGGTGTAGTTGCCCGACCCGAAGACGTGCGACCCGTCGGGCAGCCCTGTCACCCCCTGCACGAAGAACTGCGGTCCGAAGTAGTTGCCACCCCCGTTCGCCAGCCACGCGTCGAACCCCGGTGGCGGCACCGCCGGGACCTCGTTCAGGTACTTCCCGAACATCCCGACCTTGTAACCCGCGTCCTTCAGGTGCCGCGCCATCGTGAAGTTGTTCACAAGCGCCTCGTCGACGTGCATGCAGCATGCGTTCCCCTTGTCGTCGTTCCCTGCGTAGCCGTCGGGGCACTGCCCAGCCTCCTTCAGGTTGTGCAGGTACCGTCCTGTCCACGTCTGCGAGCGGAACGGGCAGCAGATGGGTGTGTGGATGTACATGTTGTCGGCAAGGACGCCCTCGTCAGCCAGCAGCTTCCGCGCCTTGGGCACCGGGGTGGCGCCACCCACAGCAGGGATCGACCCGCCCAACACCTGGTCTTGGTCGTCCGTCAGGAAGAAGATGATGTTCGGCTTCGCTGCCGCACCGAGGCATACCATCGCAGCAACTGCCGCCAAGCGCATTGTGTGTCCCATTGCGGTGCACCTGCAGGCATGGGCGGTGATTGTCTTGCAGCACACACAGCAAGGCTGGATGCGAAGGTCTCGATGGATGGGCACAGAGATGGCAAAGCGTGTTGCAGGGTGAGGGTGTGTGGGTGGGGAGGGAGGGGTGGCCAAAGACTTCGAACGGGACACAGACGTAGGGTGTCGAGGTCGAGGCTGCGAGCAAGCTGCTCTGTGCCAGACGGCACCAGCCAAATAGGAACACACAGGTGCTGCGGTGCGGTTGGAGTGCAGACGAAGAGGCGGGTGCGGTGACCACACGGCGACATTGCGGCTCGAGTGCAGCCTGCTGCACGCTCCCCCTGCAGAAGGGGGAGGCGCACCAAGGCAGGCCGCACATGGCTCATCTCGTCTAGGCCGGGGGTCATGCACCACAGCTGCAGACAGCAACAGCACAGCACATCGTAGCACAGCATAGCATAGAAAAGGCACGGAAGTCGGAACGGGATGCCAACAAAGGTATGAAGAAGAAGACCCATCCTCACCCGCACACACTTACAGGGGCACACACGCCAAACAGGGATCACCGATGCATCCAGCAACAGCCAAGAGAGGCAGATCCGGATATCGGTCCCGACAGCTGTGGCCAGCAGTGCGAGGCAGGAGGGTCCTGACGTCGCCCAGTTGCCCTGGACGGCACAACGCAACACACACACAAGTCAAGGAAATAGATCAACAAAAGGGTGAAGACATCGACATGCAACGCGAATCACAGAATCGGAGAAACGTTGGTCGAAATTTCTTCTCCGACACACAGCACAGACTGTGCGACGGGATCAGAGCACACGCGTAAAAAATCAGAAACATTGGCAGCCGTATGTGTTCTCGGCAACTCCCGAAACATGCTGTTGAGACACAAGGCCAGCCAACAGCACACTTCCAGGGCCGATCAGCCTGCTCACTGCACCCAGGTGCGGCAGGTGATGGTGGTGCAGCACTGCGTCACCTTCTTGCAGATGTTGAGCGCCCACATCTGCTCCGAGCACACGGACGGGTCCGTCATCTCGAACCCGGCAGGGCACGTCGGCACCGCCTGGCAGCAGATGTCAGCGTTCTTGCGGCAGCGGATGGTGCGGCAGCACAGCGAGGACGGCTCGCACTTGCCCCTCCAGAGGTCGAGCCACGTGCACGTCGCGTCCTCCGTCGTCCCTTCCGGGCACACCGGCAGGGCGAGGCAGCACACGTCCGTGGCAGCCTGCACGCACACCAGCAGGCAGGCCAGCAGAAGCACACGTGCGAACATTGTAGAGTGGGTGGTGTGGTTTGGTGTGGTGGCGTATCCTGCAGGGGTGAGTGGAGTGTCATGGGGCAATGCCGCGTACCTGAGACGCCATGTCGTGCCACGTCGGGGTGCGGGGACAGGGGGTATCTCAGATCGTAGTGTCGCTGCGCAGACATGTAGCGCCTGGTTCTCGCCTCGGCCTCGCCTGTCTTTTTTTTTCTGCTCAATTTTTAAACGCACCCCCCCCCCCCCCCGCCTCCCTCCACTCCCCCTTCCCCCTACTAACCCCCTACCCACTGCAGGTCACTGTCGGTTATTACTCGTGCCATTTTTTTAAGTTGAACTATGAGGGGACGGTTCGCCCCTCCTACTCCTGCACACACCCAGCACCACCCACCCCCCCTCCAGACGCCACCGCTCCCCCGCCGATGCACCACTGCGTGACTCCTCTCTTCTCCCAATACCGCACTCCCCCCCGCCTTGTGGCCACCCTGGCTCCGCCACCAGCGTGCTGCCCTAACACGGGGTGCTGTAAATGCTATACGTGCATCTGGGGACACCCTGTCACCCCCCCCCCTGCAGGCTGAACACCTCTGCTGCCCGGCAGCTGTTGGGAACCCCCTGTCTGCAGGGGGGTGGCTTGTTGCCCCTGCCCCTCCGGACATTCCCCCCAGAATGGCCCCTTCTGGTGCAGAAAAGTATAGGACTTTTTGTCATGTGTCACCCAACAGCACATTCCTAACAATATACCTTGCCAGACTGGTGCCGATTCTCTCCTCTCGTGGGCACAGATTATGTGGGGCGTATATCACGTCGAACGAATGCTGCTCGGGCCACCCTTTCCTTCGCAGACATTTTCTTATGGGCGGGGGGTGGGGGTCGGGTAGGGCACGAAGGGAAAGGGATAACCCCACCCCTAAGTTGAGAACGCCAGCGGCACATACGGCGGAAGAAGAAAAGGGAGGGGCGAACGAAGGGCAGAGCATTTGGAAGGCGGAGCGGGAGGGCGTGGTGTTCTTTGAATTCTTGCCGGAGTAGTGTAGCCACAGCTCGTGACACAAGATTTCTTTTGCTTGTTCGCGCAGGCGAAAGGGGGGGGGGGGGTACATGCAACGCGCGTCAAGCGAATTCCGTTCGTCAGACAAAGCAGTGGGTGGTGCGACACCCGAACCCGGTGAGAGATGCCAGCGTACGTTGTGCCCGTCAAAGGGGGTGTGGGGGATGTGTTCCGTGTTGTGTGCATCGCGTGAGAAACAGGCCACTCCGAGTGACCCCCACACACACAGTGGTGTGGGGGGGCGGGGGAGGTGCGTGGGTGGGAGCCGTTGGCCCTCTGTGCGGAAAGAAAGAGGTCAGAGGGGATCGGGGGCGGGGGAGGGTTTGCTGGGCTGCTTTCGCCTCCCCCGCAACGGCGTCTGTCAGGCGAACCTGAAACGAACTGAGAGAGAGAGCTGACCGATACCCTTCACATCCGACCCGATCCCTGCTCTTGACATCATGGTGTCAGTTTTCGTGTGCCGAGACATTGTTCTGGCTCCGTTCTAAACTGCACCGGTAGTGGTGTCACCGGGTGTGTCATTGAGCCCGAATTTTCACCCCCTCCCCCCCCCCCCCGCTTTCGAACAAAGGTTTTGCCTCGGAGCTTTGGACGCTTTGTTCGCATGAAGACAAAAAAAAGACCCCTCGCGTTCGGTGCCCTGCCACAACATGGCACGCACATGCACCGTTTCGTCTCACAACGCAACTTTTTGTTCCATCACAAAAAAATATGGGGCGCACCTCACCCCACCATGGTGCTCACCACGTTCGAGCAAAAGCCCCATCCCCACCCCCGCACTGTAGAAGCTGTTTACCGAGAGGGACGCTCAACAGAGAAGGGAACACCGGATGATTCCAGCGTTCTTCTCCGGGCAAGGAACGACCCCTGGTTGGATAGCGGATGATCGCAACTATCAGCACGGTAAAGATATTCCTCCGGTAGCTCGGCCGAGCTGTCAGATGGTGTGGTCCCCCTGTTGCGTGCTGTGGACTGCGCGACTTGTGTCATGCAAAGCACGCACGTTGCCCGCAGTGTGAGCACCGCACGCCAAAAGGGCAGTGAAGGGGATTAACCGAGGGGTGAGAAGACATGCAGATAGAAAGTAATCGAATCACCGAGTCGCTTCTGCGTGTTTTTTATGTGAAATTCCTGACAGCATGCCACCGCCATGGCACCAAAGAAAAATCACCCACGCCACGTTTGGATATGTCAAACCGAGCCTCCCCCCTGTGAGTTGTTGCCTGGGCAGGGGTGTGGGCGCAGCAACTCTGCTGGCACCCTGCCACCCCCGCCCCCGAATATCCTGTGTGCGGAAAAACAAAACAGCGGGGGGGAGGCCTGTGCACCCCCCCTCCCCCCCGCTGCCTTACTCCTTACCCCAGTCATCCCCAGCGCTGCAAAAATTTAAAAAGGAAAAAAAAAGATCGGGCAAAAGTTCGGTAAAAGGGGCAAAAGCAAAATCGTGAGGAAAAGGCCTATTTTGGTTTCTTCTGTCGCCTTTTTTTTTCAACGTATCAACGCACTGTGTGAGACGCATGTGTGGGCGCGTCCGGACCATCCGTCCTATTTCTTCTTCATAAACGCCCCGCATGGGAAGAAATCACCGACTGTGCTAAGGCAGAGTTTCTTCCCTTGAGATCAAGGAATATGAACGGACAGGAGTGGAGCTAGGGATGCCTCTAGACATGTTAAACGGCTTGTGAACGATTTGAACAATAGTTACTTCCTTTGTGATGCTCGCATCGGGCTGCTCGTCCATTTGTCGAAAGATCGCGAGCAAACTCCAAACTACAGAAGCATGCCCCAGACACACAAATGGATAGAGTCGTGGAATTACTGGCTGACGAAACGGGGGTGAAAAGGCACGCACCCTCGAGACCACGTCCAGCAGAACAGATGACAGTCCACTAGAACCCAGGGAAAGGTGTGTCAAATCCGACCCGGCCATGTTGAATATTTCGTGGAATTCCACTCCCCGCCTGAGCTGGAGGGGTGGTTTTTTTTGGGCTGATTCCCACCTGCTCTGTCTGGGATCAGACCTTCAGCACATCCGCACCACTCCTCCACCCATCCCTCCTCCTCTGCCCCCGACCTGGCATCCAGGCGAAGAAGCAAAAACAGTCCATACCCTCCCTTCTACTCAAAAACGTGAAAAAAATATCAAACCGAGAGTCACTGTGGTGTTACTGGGGGGGGGCAATTAATCGTAAGTAGTCGAATAATCGTAAGGGGGCGATTAATTGTACAACATTTTCTGGGCCATTTATACGTAAATTTGTTTTGAATAATCGTAGGGGTTACGATTATTCACTTTTGGCCAAATTTCTGACTTTTCCTCAGAAGATCAAGCAACAGGAACAGCAGGGATCCCACTCAGGCTGTACAAAGTGGAGAATCGGTCGTCATAGACCAGTGATTGAGTCACCCCACATGTCGGAGCACACATGCCCCGAGTTTAATGGGTGGAAGAGAGTATGGTTTGAGGCCCCCCCGCCCCCAGGTTCCCTGCCAGTGAGGTGAGCCTGGGGGGGGGGGGCACCAAAATTCTGGGGTGGCCCATACGCAACCTCAGGAAGATGGACACAGTCCAGAAACTGTACCCCACAAGGAACAGATGTTCACTACCGTGGCCTCCGGCGGCTGGGGGGCTCCGCCCCCCAGACCCCCCTGTGGACTCTCTTTGCATTCTCTGTACCACCTCGAAGGGTGCACCCGAGCCAAGCACCCAAGCATGGGAACTAGGCTGGAAACTGATACAGTCATTGAAATAGATCGGGACAGCCAGGGCTCCCAGTCACCGTCATACGAAGGGACTATGCGAACTGGAGACGGCGCAAGAGCAGGTGCAGCTGTGCTGTATTCTTGAGGGCTCCCGCTACGTCAAAAACCACGCCCTCATCCAAACGTAAGGACTGAGCCAAGGCGTCAATCCCTTCGGACCTCGTCAGCGCCCCAGGAACACAGGCCCCGTCATCGGTATTCGACGCGTGCCCCGCGCACGCCAGCCAACGACGCTCTGGTGCTGGGGATGGGGTCGAGGGGGTGGTGTGGCAGGCAGGGAAGTGCACGGGACCAGAAAAACCATTCGACGGTCGAGCGCGCACTGGGTGTGGAGGGTACCTAAAAAACGGGTCACAGGGTCCGACATCGGGTGTCGGACCCCACCGTGTGCCCATCTGGATGACTCAAGCGCCTCACACCGGGTCCCTCCCCTCCTGGTGGCCCACCGGGGTGCTATGGCCAGTTTCCACCGGTGCTGTTGCTGTGTGCACGGAATGCCGGTGAGACAGGCCGAGAATGCGACCCACACCCACCCCCACCCCACCAATTGACATTCTGAACAGCAAAACGGGTAAATTTTTGCCAAAAGTGAATAATCGTAACCCCTACGATTATTCACCACCGTTGAAAATTTGTAAATTTTGGGACACCCGATTTATACAGACCGCGTCGCTAAATAATCGTAGGGGTTACAATTATTTGACCCCCCCCAGTAAAATGGATAATAAAAGGACACCAAGAAAAGGGAACCCTGGGGGGGCGTGGCGGGGCGGTAAAAAAATAAGGCACGCAAAGAAAAATAAAGAGTGGGAAACTGCAGACTTTTTTTTTTGCACTGGCGCATTCCGATACGGCGCCTAATCCCCAGAACCTCTCTCCCCCCCGCCCGTCACTGGTTTTTCGACATTTGCTTCGTTAGTTTCTCTGAGCGATCAGTTCTGCTGCCTAGTTTGTAATAGTGTATATGACCCACCCCTCCCTCCCCCAGACCCAAATTTCCAATCCCAGAGTGTGCCCTCATAGTCCCTTCCGGTGGGAAGAGGCGCTGTCTTTGGACCTATCTGTTGGAACACGCTCGCCTGGCCCCAACTGTACCATGCAAAAAAAATGGCTCGAATAAAATCACGCGTTTGTGTGTACGTGGTTCAGACTCTTTACTGCACAGATCTCAGAGATATTCACTTACACACCACACAGAAACATGACTACTTGTTGCAGTCGTATCTTGAGAGTCGGCCACAGAACCAGAAGTTGGAGCTCTCACAAGCAAATTTAGCCCGTTCAGTTTGGGGCGTTTGGCTGGGAAACGTTGCTTCCGGATATTCTGTGAACATACTACTTACTTGCGATGGTCGGGGGTGGGGTGGGGTGGGCACGTGGTGGTCTCGACGAACCCTAGTCATCTGACCCGTGTCTCGACTCCCGCACAACACAACCCAAGAGGGCTGACTCTATCTTCGCATAAAAACAAGGAACTGACCAGGCTCCTCATTTGGTTTGCGCTATCGACCCGCTCGCTCATCAACGCCACCACAACCTCCACGGAAGGGGTCCCGGGTGCATGGAGTGATGTGTTGCCAGAAAATTCAAAATACTTGGGGAACAAACACTGCTCCGGCAACACCAGAGTACTTTTTTTCATCAACGGGACGTTGGGCGTTCTTCGAACGGGAGATCAGCTCACCTGCCCCGAAGACACACAAAATAAAAGAGGCGCGCAATCGGATATGCAACGGGTGGGTGACCCCCAGTGGTTACGCTCCGCATGCGGAACATGCGGATTTCCGTAGGGTATTTTTTTTGGCGAAATCCGTACGTACGGTTTCCACATGCGGATTTCCGCATGTGCCTGGGTAATTTTCCCCGCCTCCCCCTCCGAACGTCAACCAAGCGTCAAACCATATACACTGGGGCGACGCTAAACTAGCGTTACACCGGGTCGATGGTCGACGTCGATGAGGTTTTGCAGGAACAGATGCTCACTACCGTGGCCTCCGGCGGCTGGGGGGCTCCGCCCCCCAGACCCCCCTGTAGTGTGCGTCTCGTACTCCGATCTCATAAGGTCAGGGAATCCAACCACTCCAGTAGTCTCAGGAGGACGCAGCCAATTCACACAGAATCTGTACGACCACAATGAACAGATGTTCACTACCGTGGCCTCCGGTGGCTGGGGGCTCCGCCCCCCAGACCCCCCATGTAGCGTGTGCCCGCCTAGTGACCAAGTCCTGGGTGGGTGCCGTCCGCAATAATTTTCAACTGAAAAAAACGGCACGTGCGGTTTTCCGTATGTAATTGGTTTTGCGTTTCCAAAACTGCGTAACCACTGGTGACCCCATCGAACCCATCTTGCTTGTGGGGAGGGGTTGGGGATAGGGTGTTCTTCTGTCGGTTTTCCTTGCGGAGAGGCCTCTCCGCACCCCCCCCCTCCCCCCACCCTTGCAAGTTTTTCCACATTGGCTGCCGTTGTTTATCTTTGCACTGCGGTTGGCTTCCTGCTTCAGATTGCAAAAATAGAATCAAAAATACCCCCCCCCCCAATCCGACAGGATCGTAACATCCGACGAGCCTTGGGATAACGACAACACCCACGCTCGGAGAACCACGCGGTATCACCCGATTAGGATGCCACCGCGCGGACTTGCGGTGGACGGAGAGGGATCAGGGCAGTTCTTAAAGAATCTGCAACAAAGAATCGGGGATGAGGGTATCTCTATGGAAGTGTTCGTTTTTGTTTGTTTTTTTGGCGGGGGAGGAAGGTGGGGGTCAAGGGGGGGGGGGGGTGGGGTGGGTTCTTAGAATCACTTATATGGTTGCAGTTGTTTTTTGTTGCTGCTGCTCTGCGCAGGGGGGGGGGGGACCGTCCTCCTCTCCCCCCCGTCAGCCCATTTCAAGGAAGGGGGGGGGGGGGGGGGGAGACCTTCAATCTCTTGCGGCATGGGAGAGAGGGCTGCCCCAGACCAACAGAGGTGGCAGCCCCCTATATCGATACCCTGTGCCTCGATGATTCAACGAGCGATCATCTCAGTGACACAGAGCAGGCGTGCCTGAAGACATGCACATATTATTTTTTCAGTTCTGTTTGTTTGCTGGTTTTTTTTTGCTGTTTTGTTTTTGCATCGGAAGGGAAAGGAGACGAGAGTATTTTTTTTTGCAGTTATCCCACATCAACCACAGACCCTCACATTCAGCGCTGAATGGTATCGACTATTGAGATGGGGCACGGGGCAGGGGTGACAGAAAGGGCCTTGCGCCTTCCCACCAATCGACCCGAGGGGGGGGGAGGGGGGGGGGGGGCGTACTTTTTCAACTCCCCGAGAGGAAGAAGGCAGAGCGTGTCCCTTTGGCACGGTCAAACGGACGCTCGCCAGATGGAGGTCGTATGTAATGAGAAATCACAGAAAAAACAAAAAAAAACTCTTCGGGGAATAATCTCTGCTGAGGAAGGGCAGGTGCGATGCCGTGTGTGGGTTATGTGCAAGATTTTGTTTTGAGAGAGAACCGTGAGTTGAGATGAGAGGAGAGCGCACGTTAAAAAAACAAAGGGGTGCGTGTGGGTGTGCAGGGGGGGGTGGCCTCGGCTCTGTGACCCCCCCCCCCCATTCTGCAAAAGAAGGAACGGCAGGGGTACCTCTGTACCCCACAGAATAGTTATTATTGAATAAGGGGGCGACGTCAATGAGATTCTCGGATGGGTGTTGACCCGATCGGTCTACACTATCCCCACCCCCACCCTTCCACCCCCACCACCATTCCCTGGGTTACACCTGCCTGGTGTCGCCCTTCGACGATTTCGACGGTATCCTGTGGTGTGTTAAGCGCAAAAGAGAACAACGGCAGAACCAGTTGCGGTATTGAGACCCCCACAGCTGCTGAAGAAAAAGGGAACATATCTCCCATCGCTGTGCCGGTAAACCCCTTTGAGGCCCTGCACAATGAATAATCCCGACGTCCGACACTTGCCAGGTCAAAGCACACTGGACCTGACTTTCGCGATTTTCGCTTCACCCTTGTTTCGGAACTGGAAGCAATGCGGGTTATAGAACACAGGCGATGTTTCAGTGCACACAACCCCGTTATCTCACACATCCATCTTGTTGTCGTGAAGGAGAATTACACTGACGGAGTTGCTGGCGGAGAGAGAAGACGGCCACTGAAGGCTTCTTGGGTCATGATTCACCACGGCGGCACGGTGCCCTCCACCGGTGGTGCACGCTTTCCGTTTTGGCAATATCATAACCAAAAGCTTTGCGATGGGCCGTTCGTATCCAGAAGGGACCCATGCATGCAAGCGCCTGGTCAGGTTTGTCCCACCTGTAAAAGCTGGGCAATGCACCGCGAACACACACACACACATGAAACCTTGTCGTGGAGAAGGACGCGCCAAGAGTCTGCTCTTGAGGCAATCCCCACTGCCCACTGTCCACACACACGCGAAGGCCACAAATGTATTGCCTTTCTTTCTCCAGGAGGCACACAACAGAGCACAGCCCAGCATAATCCCCCCTCCAATCCATTTCCCGGATTTTTCCCGGATTTTTAAGCCCCCCCCCATGTTTTGAACATTTCTTGAGAAAAACAGAAGAACGCCCCCCCGCGCACCCTCATGTTATAGTCGCCGGTTGTGTGTTTGGTGTGTACGCCTGGGAAGGAACCCACGATTCCATTGTCTGGACGGAGCAAGGCAGTGGGGGCTTCCACAGGGGGGGTGGGTGGGATAGACTGCGGTGCTCATTGCGGAGAAGTGTGGGAGATAGAAGGAAAATCCCAAAGGGCCAAAGCCAAGCTTTTGGCTGGGCTTCTGCGGGGGGGTGAGGGGTAGTGTGATCGGAGAAGAGGACACGCACACCCACCCCGCCCAATGCTTTTTGTTTTTTTGTTTTTTTTAACGATGTTTTGGCCGTGTTCGCAGCGTCCCCTGGTGAGAGGTTGATTGAAACGTCTGGAGGAATTGGGTGAGGGAGAGAGAGAGAGAGAGAGGAAGAGTTGGGTTGGATTGTTGGGTGTGGGTAGAACGGTGCACCTAAAGGTCAGGCCTCCTTTGAAAAAAGAGGCGGATAGGGGGGGGTGGGGTAGTGAAGCATAGAACAGCAAAGGCGCAGCACGGGGAAGCCACACCGCTGCCCCTCTTCACTCTAATGGGTGTGTGTGTGTGGGGGGGGGGGGAGGGGGGGTAAAAAATGTTGAAGTGGTTGTTCAACGGGACTCATCCCCAACCCCCTTCCGTCGACGGAAAATTTATTTTCCCGCCAGTTTCCAGGACACATGTCCCCCCCACCGGCCGCTTGGTGGGTATATACAGGCACAAAGAGATACAGAAAAAAAAACAGGAACCATGTGTGTCGGGTCAGTTGAAGCTTTCGGACAATCTGCAGTGTGCAAAAAACAAGGGACTGGGCCCCCCACATACTAACACCACCACAGCAAAACACGTCCTCTGCCCGACTTTCCATGATCCAGGCACGGGCGACACACGGCACAGGCAGTGAGAAAAAGTGCTTTCGGGAAGCAGTACGCCAGAGACGGGCCTCCAAAAAGCACTTGGGCGAGAGAGAGACAGAGAGTCAGAGATAAGACAAATGCGTGTCATCGGACATCACACTTGAGATATTTTTTGTTCGCATGGATTTTCTAGTTGCTTGTGTTCTAGTCAGGGTAAAAAAAAGCGAAGGGTGAAAGGGTGGGGGTGGGGGAAGAAAAAAGGCACAGCTCTCCGCGAGCTGTTATTGAGAGTGACCGCCCCAGTGTGTGTATGTGTGCGACACGCCCCCTTTTTTTTAAATAGGGACTGTGGCGGGGGGGGGATAGCTCAGCCTCGCGCGGCTGAGCTGGTTTGGTTTTTTGCCGGTTTAAAAAAAAGGTGTGGTGGCGAGCACACCTGCTGGACTGCCCCACCCCTCCCCCCCTCCCCCCACCGCGCTCGCAGCCCCCACCAACCCCTTTTCCCGTTGAAACGATTTGAAAGATTTTTCCCTTTTTTTTCTTCTCTTCCCCTCTTCGGTGTAGTACCCCCCTTCAGGGCCACACAACCCACATCCCCGGTTTTGTTTTTTGTTTTTTTTTGTTGAGAACTATTCTTGTTTCCTTACACCTTTTTTTTGAGTTTTTTTTACCGACGGCTATCAGGTTTGTTTCGCCATTACACCCTCCCCTCTCTCCGCCACCCTCTCTGTTTTTTTTAAAGATTTTTTTGTTACACCTTCATTTTTTCGCTGTTGCAGCACGACTTTTGTCCCTCACCACCCCAGACCCCTCCCCGAAACTTATTTTCCTTCTCGGTTACTAAAACCCTGTGCCTGGAATTTTGTCCAAAAAATATCACGTTTTCGCACAAGGCAAAAAATGGTCAAAAAACCCGAAAATCGGGTTTGTAGGGTATAGGTCCCCTGTCTGAAAATGCAAAATATGGCCCCGCAGGTGCCCCCAGAGTGATTTAAAATTGGAAAATCGACATTTTCCACCTACGGGAAATCCCCCAAAATAGGGGGTCCCCAGCCACGATCCCCAAAAAAATGTCCCGCGCGCCTCTAAGGCACTCTGGATTTTTATTATGTCATCCAGATGTCACATCTGGGTCCAGGAACACCGGTTTTTGGCCTCAGGAAGTCGAAAAATATTTGTGTAAATTTTTATTCCTGACCAGGATCCCCTAAAAGGCCGATTTCCCCTGTTTACACATGGGGGATTTCATGCAAAGCCCGCTCATGTGCTGAGTGTGTTATCCGCGACGTGGATGCGGTCGCCCCCTTCCTCCCAGAAGCCACTGATCTCCCTCATCCAACTTCACCTCCGGATGTACGCGGCACGTGCTTGGGTTGTCCTGTCGCAGTGCAGCAGAAGTTCCCCTGTGCACTGCTGCCCAAGCCATTGCACGGAATATGCCACGCAGAGTAACGTGGTATCGCGTGACCAGCTCGTGAGGCTTGGTGCCACGAATCGAATCGATAGGCTGCGAGCCGCATTGCCTCGGTCAGTTGCTGTCCTTGCGTGTGCATTTTTGTGCACAACAGTCCCTTGGGGTCCCTGGGTATCTGCAGCGCAGGTGCCTGCACTGGACCAGGACTCCTGATTTGCCTCTGGCACTTGTGATCGGAACGGATGCGGCGACATGCCACGGTGCCCATGTATAGCCATGCCGGCACGAAAATACGTTCACGACGGTTGATTACCATTGCTGCACTCTGTCGGAACCCGAAGGGTCTCAGCTCACCTGAACGCCCACCAGGCCCCCCAACAGGGGGTGAAACCAAAGGGTCCCCCCTGGGGTTTTTTAACCCAAAATTTTCGAATTCGACATGTCCCCGGGATTTCCACTATGTCGCAGATTTCGATCATTGGGTCAAGAAAACCTAAAAATCTAGGGGGGAGGTGCTGAAGGATTGCACTGAAAATTTTATCTAACTCGGTCAAAATTCCAGGCACAGGGTTTAAACAACTCAACCCCCCCACCCCCGCCTCATTTCATACACCACGGACTAGTCGCCCGGACGACTAGTCGGGACGACGGGTGAAACGACGGGTGGCACCCGTCGGCACGACGGGTGAACCTGCTGAAACGACGGGTGTTCCAGCCATTTCCTGTTGATATGGGCCAATTTCCATTGAAAACTAGGGGAGTACCTTGCATGGCATCAGGTTATTTTTCACGCCGAGCTATCTTCCCTGCACAGACCCACCCCCCCATTACTTTCCATTTACAATTCCTAGTTGGTGAAGGGGCTGCCCACCGGTGGACCACCAGGAGGGGGGTGAGCCATCCAGGTGGGCAGGGGGCCTGGGGGTGGGGCCTCACAACAACCCCCTCCCACGACGTCACTCCGCTCTCGAGGACAAACAAAATCACCTACGTACCTGAACTGCCAAACACCCCCCCCCCCTCACTTACGGGTGCGCGGATCTCATGTGCTCGTCGCGCTTTACAGTGGCTTTAAAGAGCTCGAAACAAACACAGCAACGCTTTTGTGTCAGCACGCGCGAATGGTGACTGAGGTAGTGCTGGCTCAGTCCCTTCGGTTGTCCGTTTGCCGCACTCCTGGCATGTGACAGTGCAGGTCTGACACGGCGCGTTGTTTTGTGGCCGATGTGCAGCATCATAATGCGCAAACAGTGCTTCTCTCGTGTGGGCAACTTTGGAGCACACAATGCAGATATGCTGCTGCACAGGCACTGTACCGGATGGCGTTGGTTCTGGCACTTCTGGCACATCCTCGCTGTTGCCCCAGGATTTGGACTTGCAGATGCATGCGAGCAGCGTTGCCTTTGGAGTGGTGTTTTCCGGGTCGCCCAGAAATTGTTGGCCCCATCGCCCCCTTTTTGTGACGTGAGATCCAAGGCCGAGGGACTCGAGTCTCCGCTGCAGTGCTGCCGTTGCTCCCTTCCAACAAGCGTTCCTCGCAGTGACACGGCGGCAAAGCTTTATCGCGCCGAACTTCAGGAGGGTCGGTTGGTCCAGCAGGCCGCACCCCTTGCCTTTGGTCCTCTGCATTTCGAAGAGCAGCAGGTCCCGTTCGGCGGTCTGCTGCGATGTCACCCTCAGGGCATGGCGTTTGGAGACGCCATTCCCCCTCTCCAGTTCCTCGTCACTCAGGGCGAGGGGGTGTGCATCTTCTGGATCAAACCAGTGGCTCATCGAATGGATATATGTAACACCACGCCCCTCGGATGTTCTCCCAGGTGACACCCACTCCAGGACAAACACAAGGATGTGCATTGCGATGAGCGAGAAGATGAACTCTTTCGCGCACTTTCCCTCCTGGTGGTACTTGATGGGGATGTCGTTGTAGCGGAAATGCACAAGCATTTCCATTGCAATACAGAGTAGATGATGCACCCCCTTCGTCTTGGCAATGGTGAGTAAGCGACTCAGAACATCTCTGACCTGGTTTCCCGTCATGTTGGAACACGTTGAGCTGCCAAGGACAGCCTTCTGCACGGCAGGTCCATCAGGCAAGATCTCTGCGAGTATTGCGATGAACCCGTTTATGTCGTGCAGGGGGGGTGTGATCGTGTACGCTGTGGAGGTGAACACCCCTGCGTACAGGCTCCCAAACCCAGCTTCATGAAGTTCCTGGATGCTAGCCCTGTGGCAGGCGTGGAGCTGTTTCAACCAGTCATTTCGTGGTGTGGTACAAAACGCGCTCCTGTGCGAAGATGACCCCATCTTACTAAATGCCGACCACAGCTCAAGATGGTCCCCTGCTACCCTAAGCAGGCGAGCCGAAACATCACGTTCGCCTTTTCAAAAACCCCTCTCTGCACTCTTGCGATTTGCTTCAGGAAGTTGAACGTGAACCACGTTCTGTACTCATCCTTCTGCTAATCGGCAACTGTCACCAACCGTGTTGCGAAGGCACCGTCGAAAATGCCTACGGCCAGCCTGCTCTGCTGGGTCTTCTGTGCCTGTTTCTTCTCCGCCTCGTACAGCTTCACCATAGCTGCAGTGCGCGGGGCAGGCGTCGGCCATCTCCTTGAGCCCTGTCGGGTGGTCCTTCCCGTTGCTCTTCCGGAGGCCCAACCCGACAAACTCGATGTCTGACCCGCTATTGACACGGGCAGCGTACATCGTGCGACCATCCTTCGCGGTCGACTTGCTGATCACCCCACCCCCCAGCTTCTCATACTTTTTGTACAGGGCAAGACTGATGATGGGATCAGTCGACTTGATGGTAGTATCCGCCAGCTTGCCGAGAAGCTGCTTCAGGGCCATGTGGCTCAACCCATCAGCATCACGCTCGACAACATACGTGTTGATCCAAGCACGTACAAACACCGTCATGTCCACAGCGCTGGCGAGGGCCTGCGCTGCAGTACGCTTTGCCGCTGGCATTGATTGGTGTGGCTCGTCTGGGTGGCCTGGGTGGTGATGATAGTATCTTGGGGTATCTTGGCCTGGGTGGTGATGAGGGTACGGTATCTTGGAGGCTGCCTTGTGGGTTGTGCAAGGGTTGGGGGCTGGGGCGAAAATTTGCCTGGCAGAAAAGTGATCACCTTCATGAAGTAGGTTGCTCTGTCAAACTGACACAGTTTGTCAGAGTCAAGATCCCTCGAACAATGAAAATCCACGAGAACAGCCGTCGCACATGCACTTGAGGCCCCATCACCAACTAGGAATTGTAAATGGAAAGTAATGGGGGGTGGGTCTGTGCAGGGAAGATAGTTCGGCGTGAAAAATAACCTGATGCCATGCAAGGTACTCCCCTAGTTTTCAATTGAAATTGGCCCATATCAACAGGAAATGGCTGGAACACCCGTCGTTTCAGCAGGTTCACCCGTCGTGCCGACGGGTGCCACCCGTCGAGTCGACGGGTGCCGCCTGTCGAGTTTTCACCCGTCGTCCCGACTAGTCGACCCCACCCGTCACTGCCCGACTAGTCCGTGGTGATCACAACCAACGAGCTCACAAACCCACTTTTACTGGAACTATTTGTGCAAAGTCAGGTTGCCCCAACTCATATCTACCTCACCCACACCTCCTGCCCCGCCGAGCGAGACGAATCCGAAGGCATCAGCACTACAGGGAACGAGCAGCTCCAAAAAACATCGAGCTGTTGTTTTGTGCGCCAAAGCCGGCAAAACAAAAGCAACGCCCTGCAACCTAATGTGATGGACGTTGCCGTTGTTGCCCAAACCGCTGCTCGCTATATTTTTGACACTTGACGGGAGCCCTGTGTCTAAAAAGCGCGCAACGCAGAAGGAACACCATCAGATGTGGCCACGGTAGGCAGTTTGCTTGTCAGAGCAGAGCTTAAGAAGATCACACAAACAGGGGGGCAGGAAGGTAAAGCCTGACTAGATCTCGGGACAGAAAACTGACCGTGACCATCAGTCGATGCCGCGAAGAGAAGACAATCCGCAGGCTGCCCCAAATCACCCCCCCCCTTTTTCTGCCAACCCTGTGTTCGGACCCTCCAGATGCCATCCCACAACCTCCCCCCCTTTCCCCTCATACTATTTGGCTTACCATTGCTGGCTCGATCCGCCTCCCCCCCCACCACCCCACCCACGTATTTTGAGATTCAATGCAACCGCGACCCCCCCCCCCACACACACCGCAGGACGTCTGGAGGTTTTTACACTTTCTGGGCAGGCCAGCGTGAACGGCCCAACCGGTTGGCAGATCAGGTGGAGCATTCGGGAGGAAGGGGTGGGACAAGAGAGGCGGGCATTCCCTAACCTCTCCGTTGACATCAGCGTTCAAAGCAAAGCAACATCGCACTCATTTTGACCGATTTGAACGAAGTTTTTTTTTTGAGCCGTGCCACTTTGTTGGGTGTCGACAATCACAGGCACTGGGAGGCAGGCTACCGCACAGACCCGTTTTTGCCCCAACACTCCGTGTATTTTCTTCAGCGCAGGGCTGGGGCACCGAGCGACGCTCTGGCGACTCGCTCCCCCCACTGTGCGCAACAACCATCACACTGTGCCCTCCTAACCACAACACACGTGACATATCCGCCATGCCCTTCCATTTTTTGAATCACTCTTCTTGTTTGGTAAAGATGCACAGCCAACATCCCCCCCACCCACCCTCTTCCTACGATTAGATTTTGCCCCCTACCCCCCGCCTCCACACTGCAAATATTGCTTGCTGTTGCCGCTGGGTCCGAGAAGACCTCATCAGAAGCAAAGATTGTTTTGGTGAAGCCCGGGAGGGAGGGGGGGAGAGGGTGCGTCAGGTGAGGCCAAACCGAAGGAACGCCTCTCCTCCTCCTCTTTCTCCTCCCCCCCCCCCCCCTGTGGGACGTTGCTGGAGTAATCCAAGCAACGTCCAACATAGATGGGTGGAGGCGGAGACATATCATATAGATAGGTAATAGAGAGAGTAAGGTATACAGAGATTCGACCCCTCGTTCGCTCTCAGAATGCAGGTTTGTGTCGACGTAGGACGAGGTGGTGGAGTGGGGTCTTGGGGTGGGCGGGTGGGTGGGGTGAAGGGGAGTGGGGGGAGTGGGTGGCAACTAAAATTATATTCAGCTGCAAAAAAAGATAGAAAAAAAAGACGATCCCCCGTTTTTTTGGTTTGTGCTTTTTTTTGTGTCCCACCCCCGCAAAGAAGGGGGATGGGGAGGGGTAGATTCGGACCCAACATATCCGAGAATGCAGAAGAACAGATTAAAGGGGCAGATGGGGTTGGAAGGTGATGGGGTGACGGGATCGTGGTGGTGAGGGGGGGGGGTTTCATACATTGGGCGTTATTCCGTTACCAGTAACGGTAATAACGTTATTTTTGCGTTATTTTTTGACCCCAAAAAAGGCAGCATTTCCCGGTGAATCTGACCCGAAACTCGGGTCCCTACCCCCCCTAAAAGAATTTTCTTGGGTAAAATATCACTCCAGGGGGCCACTCCGTGATGTCAAAAAATTGGAAAACGTTTTCTCCTAAAATAACGCGTTATTTTTCCGTTATTTTCATGAAAACTTGCGTTATTCGGACAATTTTGCGGGCGGATGGTGTAGTTTTTGGTGGAGATGGCTCCAGAATACCCCCCTGGGACCATTTTTTGGATAATAACGCACGGACATGTCGAGTTTCGTGAAAAAATCATGTTTTTTGGCTTTTTCAAGGCAAATACTGCAGAAACCCCTGCAACCTTGCAGCATCCAATGTTCCTGGAGTGAAATTTGGAGTGAAAATCACTCCAAAATCACTCAGTGTGGACGCAGAAGTGAATCCTTCAGGAATACACCCGCACACCTCACATTGGCGGTGTATAAACCACCTGATATTTTTACTCGTTACGAGCGACGAAGTAGCGCGAAGTAGCGACGTGCCCATTTTTTCCCGGTCCGTTCTAAAATAGTTACGTTCCAAAAGTCCGTTACTGGTGCTGTCAAAGACGCTTCGCACAATATACGCACGAACTACCCAAAGTACGCTCGGGCTACGCACGAAGTACGCAGGAACTACGCAATTTGAACTTTCTTGCACCCCCCAGTCATTATTTGCACGCACTCCAGGTCCCATATTTGCACCAGTGCAAATATGAGACCTGGAGTGCAAATATGAGGAATTTCCGAGTTCGTCGTGATGTGCAAAACATGACTGGGTTGTGCAAGAAACCATCATCTGCACCCCGTATCGGCCTCAATTGCACCCTCGTGCAGGTAAAAAAAGGCCTCGGGCCTCCGGCCCTCGGACCGTTTTTTAATTACGCACACGACCTTCGCGCGGAAAGTGTCATTCAGCCCTGCCAAACGTGCTCTACACACCACCCCCTTCATCAGGCAAGTGGGTTTGTAAGGGTGTGTGGAAGCGTCAACGCTCGGGTGCAGGAAATTTACATTTTGGTCGCAAATGGCGTTACACATGCACTATGCACAACGTGTGCACGATTTCGGCAGAACTACGCACAACCAACGCAATTTGGACCTTTCAACAACACCATTCACGGTACTTCGATTTTGGGTGGGAAAGATGGGGCAAGGAAGTGGCAAAAACTGCGAAGAAGGTCGAAAATTTTCACATTTTCATCAGAAACCATATTCAACGGATTCCAATTTTCGGGTGAAATCAAGCAGGTTGGCACAATGGCTCATGTTCACCCAAAAATGCACCTACCAAACCTCTTTTGCTTGATTTTTGGGACGGCATGGGTGATCCAGAGGCCAAAAATCACGATTTTTTCACCAATTCCTTCGACAACGGACAGTTCCAGACCACAAGGACCACATTTTGGGGTCAGAATTTTCTCGGTCAAAAAATTCGAAAAATCTGAAATCTCTCGGAATTTTGAGCATTTTTTGAGATTGGCATGCCCATTTTAGACCCTTTGCGTGGCTCTAAACCCAAAAATTTGCTCGAAAATGGCCTCAAATAGCCTAAAACAGCCCATTCTGGCCACCCCGAAAAAAAAATTCGAAAAGGGTCCCCCTATAGAAGTTGCCCAAAAATACCGAAAATAACGCGGTATTACCGGTAATAACGGTAATAACGTTACCGATAACGTTATTACCGTTACTGATAACGGTATTACCGTTACCGATAACGGTAATAACGGTAATAACGTTACCGATAACGTTATTACCGTTCCTGATAACGGTAATAACGGTATTACCGTTATCGATAACGGTATAACGCGGAAAAATAACGTTACCGATTTTCGGATAACGTTATTCGGCCGTTCTGGAACGTTATTAACGGTAAGTTATTTTACCGAAAAAATAACGGTATTACCGTTACTGGTAACGCAATAACGCCCGATGTATGGTTTTTTGCAATGTTTGCAGGCTCGTACCTTGGCGCTCGCTCGCTATAGATCTCCCTCATCCCTTCCCCTCCCATTCAGGGAGGCTGCAAACGATACGATAAAAGCTCGTTTTTCTTGAAGCCTGCCGCCGAAGCTTGCTGCATTGCCTGCAACATTCCCAAGCTCGCCTCACAAGCTTATGGGAGGGGTAGGGGGTGTGGGGGTAGGGAGAAAAGTGCCCGAAAGCGCGGAGAACAAATGCTCACAATTTACGTTGTCAACACAGCTTGACACACAGGGCGAATATAACATCATCACCCACCACCCACGGCCTTGAGGCCTCATGCACACATCGCGCTACCACCTGCAGATTTGGAACGATCGTCAACTGTGTCCGGGCCTCAGCTATTGAGGTATGGAGAGTGCCATTTCACGATTTTTCGACACGTTTCTTTTTGTTTGGGTTTGGTTTCCGCGACCAGAATCCGCCCGGGACTAGGTGGACAAGATACAATACCTGCCAGAAGGGATTGCTTTGCCGTTTTTTTGAGAGTGTGTTTGAGATTTATCGTTGGCCCTCCCCCACCCCCACTCCGAACACACATGGTAACAAATGGTTTGTCCCACGAAGCACGTATCGGGTGGAACCCCCACCCAACCACACGCATGAATGAGTTCAATGGAGTTTCCGCAGAACGCCCGAGCACCCTGCTCATGACGACGGCCCACGGGAACCACAAGTCCTCTATCCATACCCTTCTTGCGGTCTGTTCCCCCCCCAACCCCTGCAGGATACACCTGCCCTGAACTACGCCATCGCTGGAAAGGGCTCTGTATCCCCCTGGAATGAAACCACGCCAGAAAGGCACATTTTGCATTCCAGGCGATAAGAGTACCAACCATGGCACAGGTTTTTCGGGAATGGGCCCACGCCGTCGATACGACAGATGAAGCCTCGTGGATCGTGGCCCAGCCCGACTTGGCGATAAGAATGGCTGTGCATGGCCTGTGAGGGGGGGGCAGGTGGCGGGGTGGGTGGGGTTTCCGCACAGAATTCTGGATAGCTACGGAGTGGAAAGTAGTCAGACACACACACACACACACCCTTGTAGGGTGGGGTCAGCAGATGACGACCTGCGATTGAGAAAAAAATGCACTGGCAAAAAAGGAACTAGCACTGTTGGCAAAAAAAGAACCACTTGGTGTAGGTGCGCATGGTGAGTTGGGAGACCCGGTGTGCGAATCTGGGCCCAACTTGTGCGGAGTGTAGGTGGTGTGGGGATCGCATCAAGTGCAGTTGCTCGGTGTGTCTCCGCCACTACAGAATATCATCCACGTGTGTGACTGTCACAGCGCACAAAAACAAAACTCTTTTGGAACGATTGCATCCAAAGAGAGAGAGAGAGAGAGAAAGAACCACACGTGCCGTTTGCACTTTGCGTCGGCTGGAGCTTCAGGGGAGCAGCACGCAACGGCACGCTGCCAAAGCACTTGAGAGAGAGAGAAACGTGGTTGACCCACTTCGGGTATAATCTGGCAGCTCCGCGGAAAGAAAAAGGACGCTGTGGGCACATTGCCACACATAGTGCCTGACTCAGACCTTCAGGAGGGCATCTGTGTTACTTTTTTTACTGGGGTGGTGGGGGGGAGGGGGGCCGGGTGGCTCGTTGAAATGAGAATTTTGCCATATTTTTTTTGTTTCGACGGGTTGTTTTTTTTGTTTTTTTAAATTTTTTTGTTGTTCTGGGCGCAGCACCCCACCCCCCGACTCCCCCAACCGCTGCCCCACATGCAATCGCTTTCCCTCACAGGATACTCGACCCCCATTTTTTTGCATATCCCCCCCCCCCACACACACACACACTCCTCTCCATTTCTTTTTCCTTTCGCCTGTTTTTTTGCACCTATTAGCTGTCTACACCTGTGTTTTTTGTTTGCTTTTTTTTATTACACACACACCACAGAACACGCACGCCAAATGAACCATATGCCCCCTCCTCCACCCCACCACCCCCCCCCCCCCTGCAAAAGATATTCTCCACGGTGGTTTATAATTATTTTCAATCTGTTCGAACGTTCAAAGACAACGTGGTCGGGAGGGGGGCGGGGGGTCATCGGGGTTGCATGAGAGGCATCTCGTTCGGCACAGCCGTTAGTAGTCACAGGGGTGGGGGGCAGGGGGTGGGGGGGCAGTGTGAGTTGTTTTTATAAATGCGCAGATACGGACAACTGCCATCGGCATTGGGTTGCAGATCCAAGATCATCGGCAGACAGCAGAGGCGCACCAGAGTGAACGAACACCACACCCCTGAGAGAGCAGCCGGTTCACCTATTGTTTGAGAACAGAGGGGGCTCGCTAGAGTGCCATGCAGCGCCAGCATATGGTACAACTTGGCAGTCTCTCTGTTGGTGTCGGCCAGTGTTGGGCACACTTTCCAGTTTCAGCTTCTCGTCATAACCAACCAACCCCCGGGGAAGCGGAGTTGGCGGGAAAAGGCGTCTCATTCGCATGCTGCCATGCAAAAGTGTCGGATTTATTTATGCGGTGGGGGGGGGGGGGGGGTGGAGGGGGGGGGGCGAACAGAAGAGAGAAAAAACGGCGCTGAAAAAAATACTTTGGGTGGACAGCGAATCAGACCCCCCCCCCCATCCCCCTCCGAGCCGAAACGGTATATTTTTTTATCGCCCTACGTTGCCAACTGGGGGTGGGGGGTGGGGGGTGGCAGATAGGAGAGGTAGTGGGGGTGAGTGGGCGGGGGCCCCTCTCCCCCCTCCCCGCCACCCTCCTTCACTCGCCTCCTTTGAGGAATGCTCGTGGCTGCTGTGAAGTGGGGGGTGGGGGGAGGGGTGGGGCTTGTTCCGGATTTTTTTTTGCTCTCTCCGCTGGCCCGACTTCTCAGCAGCGCTGCGCGATGAACCTCACGATCGTCATCTACCCCTCATCACCACCTGTCGCTGCTGCTGCTGTGGTGCTCATCGCTGATGGCAGCCTCACAGATGATCTGGTGTGTGTCGATGATCGACCTCAGAGGGGGCGCCTGCATAAAATCCTCGACAGACGAGATGCGACGCTCGCTTGAGAACGAGAACCCGATCGACTCCCCATCGGCAGCCGCACCGACCCCCTGAGCCACGCGGCCCCCCTTCCCTCCGACACCACCACTGCCACCGGTTGCGTTGACCCCGCCGTCACCACCACTCCCTCCAACCACCCCGCTGAAGTCGAACCCGAGCCCGCCTCCCCCGGTCTCCTCCGGCACGGCATCACGCGACCCCCCGACGCCTTGCAGGATGAGCCCGCTGAAGTCGATCTCGCCCGCCGCTTCGTCTTCGCCACCCCCCACCACGGCAGGGGCGTTTTGGTTCACTCCGCGGAGGAGGGGCTGCACATTGGCGTGCGCTCCTCCACCGAGCGGCGCTGCGGAAAGCGGGGCGTCGAGAGATGCACCGCTGCCGTGCTGCCCCATGGCGAGGAAGGGGGGCGCATTGCCATTGAGGCCGGCAGAAGATGCCCCGGTCTGCAGCGAAGCCGACGAGATGCCGGACGGCGTCCCAGCCGGGCTGTGCGAGAAGGCGGACCCCATGAGAGAAGGCTTCGTGGAGTAGGGCGAGGAGAGGGAGGAAGCGGACGACGTCTCGGCAGGGGGGCCCTGCTGCACCAGCTGCTGCGGGTGGGGCTGCTTGCCCCACCCCGCGAGGAGCGCCTCCAGGTCCTCCGCGCTGCCGCCCTGCTCCTTCGGCAGCCCGAAGTGCAGCCCGGCGGACTCCTGCTGCTGCTGCTCGTGGGGCTCGCCCTGCAGGGGGGCCTGCGCCAGCATGGGCTGCTGCATGCTCTGCACCACCGCAGGGGATGCCCCACGCCCCTGCACCACCGCAGGGGATGCCCCACGCCCCTGCACCTGCTGCTGCTGCTGCTGTTGCTGCCCCCAGTATCCCTTGCCCTGGTCCTCCAGGTGTGTCTGCTGCTGGGGCTGCAGGGGGGCGCCCTTCCCGCCCATGAAGCCCTGCTGGGCCTGCTGGAGGTGCTGCGGGGGGGGTCCCGACCCCTTGTATCCCGCGTTCTTCCCGCTCTTCGCGGCGGTGGGTGCGCCGGCGTACTCCATGGGTGCGCCCTTGCCGCCGAACCCACCGAAGGAGGGGTGGACCACGCCTGCACCGCGGTGGGGGGCGTGGGGGTGGTCCGCCGGGAACCCCTTGGCAGGGTGGTGGTGCTGCGGCTGTGCGTGCTTCAGCTGCATGTCCTTCTCTGCGTAGGCCATGGGCTGCTGCTGCTGCTGGGGCGGCTGCCTCTGAGGGATGAGCTGTGCCACGGGGGGCGTGCCCCCGCAGTACGCCCCTGCGGCCTCGGGGTCCTGGTCGTCAACGCCGTTCATAGAGAACCCAGCCTCGCGCTGGATGTGGTGCAGGGCAGAGACAACCGACTGCGGCTCGCGGACAGGCTTCGGCCCGTTGAGGAACTGCGGAGCAGGCTGCCCCTGCACTGGCTGTGCCTGTGCCTTGTAGTGTGCGGTGGGCGGTGTGTGCCGCACAGCGCCTGCGGCCTGTGCCCCTGCAGGCTGGGGTGTGTGGAAGCTCCGCGCCTGCTGCTGGTGCTGCTGCGGCTGCTGGGGCTGCGGTGCCACAGCCCCCTGCGCGTGGTACGGCATGGCCTGTGCATATGCCTGCTGCGGCTTCGGTGGGGGGAACTCCTCCGCAAGCAGGTTCGGCTGAGACACGAGGGAGCCGTTGCTGCTGCTGACGCGCAGCCACGTCGGGACGGACCACGAGAGCGACGTGCGCTCCGGTGAGAACTCCGAGGGGGAAAGCTGAAGGCAGTGTACGTAAGCATTGGTGGAGGGGCAGTGGAAGGCGTCCCACTTGTTGAGGCACTCGCGCGCCTTCTCGATAGAGTCCATCTGAACGTAGAACTGCTGCATCACTGCGTTGCTCTTCTTCTTGAGCGACGTGTTCATGAAGACGCGCAGCGCGTTGTGGAAGGGGAAGTTCATGTTCGACAGGCAGTTGATGGCAACGTTCATGTCCAGCACCGTGTTCTGCCCTTCCTCAAAGAACACATGCACGATCACAACGTTCGTGACCGCACGCTGTGGGCGCCCCTTGAAGTCATGCCTCCTGACGTAGGTGGGCACCCTCGGAGGGCACACGCCGTTGCTGTTGCGCACGATCACAATGCCGTAGTTGATGAGCCTGTCAATCACCTGGAAGTTCGGCTCCAGCCAACGCTTAACCAGAGATGTCGGCGTCGTTCCGTTGATGTTGCATATCGCCCAGTAAGAGACCATCCCGTTAGAGTCGTTCGCCTCCCAACACCCAGGGCTCTTCGCGTTCACAGCCACCTTGAAATGTCGCACAGCCGGCGGCGCTCGCGGCCTAACGACGGGTGAACAGAGTCAACAACTCGACTGTGCCGAAGAGAGAAGAGGGGAAGACGAGAGAAACAGCAGCAAGAGCAGGCCCCAACAAAAGACCACCCTTGCCTCCGCGCACTTTGTGTGTTTGTGTGTTTTGTGTGTGTGTGTGCCTTGTTGCCTGCGTTCGCCGGCTGTTTAACCCGTCCACCCGTGCGGTCCTGCCGTCTACCGCTCAAAGCCTGTGTGTGGGTGTGGAGTGGGTGCCGCAACACGCTGAAACACAGACCAGAGAAGTGAACCCAGCAACGGCACACCGCTGCCTGGGAGCCCTCTGCTACGGCTTGCGAGTGCGTGGGGGTGGCAAAACACAGGCTGTGCGAGGGGGGGACGGAGGGACAACGCCTTCTCGCCTGTTCGCATGTATACTCCCACCCACAGCACCTTCTTCTTGAATGGGCCTTGTCCACCCTCCTTGAACCCTCGCCACAAGGCACAACAGTCGACGGAATCCGGGTTTTATGAACCGGTGTCCGCCTGCCTGTCCCCCACACAAATTCTTGACAGCAATGGCGGGGCTGCTCTCATGTATAGCATTGGCCCATCGAGTTAAGTGTGAACCGACTCACTCACCCTCCCCCCCCCCGTGTCAACCACACACAACCCTCCCTGCCCACCCCTCCCCCATTCACTACCACTAGCCTTTCTAATAGCCAGACAGAAATACCGGCGAACGTATTGGACGGAACAGCAGGGACAGAAAGCGGATATCCTGAAAAAACAAACCTAAATAAACAGATTGGCAGATGAGAGAGGCAACCCAAAATGATGGGCGGGAGAGGGGGAGGGAGGGGTGGGATGAGGGTGTACTTCCAGGGGGGGGGGGGGGGGCTCTGGCTAAGCAACACAATTGCTGCGTGCCGTTTTGTATGTTTGATTTCCACATGGGGGAGGAGGTGGGGGGGGTGAGGGAAGGGGGCATTTCGTACACCATGGTGTAGGCGATGGCCGGTTGCCTTATCGCCTTACAATAACGAAGCACCGCTGGGGGGAGGGGGGGGGGAGTGATAGGTAAGTTCAAAGACAAATGCTGGGAGTGTTGCGTTGTTTTAAACGTTTCGCGACACCGACACTACCGACGTCCTCCTCTCGCCGTCTGGGAGAGGTGAGGTGGGGTGGGTTAGGGGTAGGGGGCGTCAATTGGGTCGGGAGGGGGGAGGGGGGGGGGGGGGGCAGGCACTTTTTTTCCGTCTCTATTGGCTGCGTTGCTTTGACAGCCAAGGGAGCCAGATGCGTGCAAAAAAAATACTTGGTTTCTTCAGTTCTTCACAACACATGAACCGACTCCGAAGCCCAGTCCTCCTCAGGTATAAACGGGATTCAGGACATCCCTCTTCCTCAACTCATCTCTTTAGGAGAGGGACCCCGGTACGTGGGCGCATCCTGTCGTACTGTGGCTGGTTGGTGGGGCTAGCTCAGCAGGTTCTCCTGAGCTCATCAGCACTCTCTTCTTGTTTGATTTTGCATGACTTTTAACAAAAATATTCATGCTCGAAGCAGCCCCTCCCCGTGGAGGCAACTGGGTGGGATATTTTGAGTTGGCATCGGATTCTTTGCGTTTTTTCATGTGTGTACGAGCGGTACTGATACGCAGGAGGGAGGGGGGGGGGGGGTAGGGGGAGGGGCAGGTGGGCCCGCTCTGTTCACCTGTGTCAGTGTGGCACACAAAGTGCTGGCATGGCGCCCCCACTTTTCTGCACCTCTCGAGAGCAGACCCAAACTGGCATGGCCGCCCCCCTCCACTCCCCTCCGTCACCCTTACCCCAAAGGGGTAAGGGTGACGGAGGGGAGTGGAGGGGGGCGGCCATGCAAGCCCCGCCCACAGACCAGGTTACCTTCTCGGTGTGCCTCGCCCGTCCCTCCCAGACCACACCAGTGTGGGCTGGATGGATGTCGCTTCCAACGCAATATTTTGAGTTTTCCAGAACCGCACCCCCTCCCTCCACTCCAAGTGTATCCGCTGCTCATGGGCCCACGTGACCACAAAGACTTAATCGTGACTCCATAGCAAAGATGGCTACCACGCTCAAGACCATCTGTGAACAGACGGTGGTCTCCTGTTTCCAGGGGTATGGAATTACCACGAGTGTAATGCAGGTACGGTAGGTGTGTCAAGAAGGTTTGCAGCTCACAGCAGGTCGTCATCTTCGTTCTGAACCTTGGTTCTGAAGTCGACAGCTCCTCAAGTCGGAGGCACACAAAGGATGGGTTCCGCAACTGTCCAACTATCTACAGACTCACAGCCCAGAAGGTGCAGTCCAGGTTCCACAGAGCAAATTAAATGTTAGCATTTCTGCACAACTACCGTATCGCAAATCGCAGCGGCGGTAGAAGTGACTGACTCTAAAACGGCGAGGTATCAGTCTTGACGCTGGAAAATTCCGTTCGGAAATACCAAACACATCCAGAAAGTGGAAGGAATGGGCGCCAAGATGATGCGAACGATTTTTGGGGGGAGGGGGTGGACTGCCCTGTATCGTGATACCCGTGAGGGTAAAAAAATACAGGGCAGGGAGGCACAGGCGCAGGCACAACAGAGGCAATACATAGGCAGGCACCAATGGGAAAAGCGACCTCTTCTGGGACAGGCTGGGGAGGGGGGTGGGGAGGGCGGCGCTGGGGCGGCTGCATGCGGTACCTGCGGTTCCGGTCCGGATTTTCGTCCGGACCGGTACCGCATTTGAGGGGCAAGAATCTGATTTCCGAGGCCCGGGAATGGTCGCAGTGGCTTCAAATGGCCAAAAACGTTCAATTTACCCCCCCGAAAAAAAAATTCGAAAGGGTCCCCCTATCAGAGCTATTCCTAACTAGGGGTCCGGATTCCATGATTTTGAATTTCAGATTTTTCCTCTGTCTGGCGCGTTTTTTTTGCACTGCAGAGGAAATTTTTTTTTGGGCAGGGTTCCCCGGCGAGGGGGCGGGGGCGGCGGATTTTTTGCTGAGGTCGTCGAGGTGCACACCGAGCACAGACATACGGCCCCCGGAGGGGGCCGTATGTCTGTGCTCGGAGCACTGCAATCTCGTGTGGGTTGTACCGCTGTCTTGCGAGGCTGTGAGAGTCTACGGATATCACACCAACCCGGAGCAGCGGGTTCTCCACTCTGGTCTACGGCACAATTTTTGTGTCAAGCGCACCGTGCTCACGGAAGGCGTTCAGAACTAAAAAGGTTGCAGTGGGAGCAATGTTTTGTTCACCTACGCTCCACGCCCCAACGTGCCACGATCATTGCACACTCAGTCACTACCCCAGATCACCCATCTTCACCACAGGAGATCACTGAACCGGGTTTGTTGGTCATCGAACTAACAAACAAGGAATATCATATGTCGTGTGACTGACTGCCTTAAAATGCCCCCCAACACTGCCAAACTGACAAAGAAGGCCAAGCTGGTGGCCCAGCGTCCTCGCTCAGCTGTCGCAGCAACGGTGTGGCCCCATAGTCTCGCTGGATCTGAAGTGGCAGTTGCACTTGCAACAGTGCTGGCGCAGGTGGAGCAAGTGGCAGGACGGGTGACTTGGGCTTCAGATGAGCTCCTGAGGATGCAGCAGCGGCCTGCGTCTGGCGAAAGTGATGATGACGGTATTACCCTCCCCCAGTACACGAAGTATACTGACCCCTTCCTGGGCGTCCAGGATGAATTGCGGGAAGATGCTGCACACAGCAGTGCAACGTTGCGGCAGTGCACGGCGTGTGGGGCGCACGTCGGGGAGACACAGCAGGAGGATGCTTGGGTACTTCGTGTGAGCAGTCTTGGGCAGCTGACGATTCCGCGGAGAACACGGGTGGAATGTGCATGCAACTCAACAGCCACGACCGAGAAGGTGATCGTTGGTGATGCGCCTCGCGTTTTGCTCATGAAAGTGGATCGATGGAACAGCGATACCATAAAAAAAGTGAATGGGGCTGTTCCTGAACGAAAGTCCGTTGCCTGCCTTCAGAATGCCTCGGAACTGCCATCCTTGTCCCGTCTTGCAGAGACCTACGGACAGGCTGGAGTGCGCGCATCCACAACAACCCGCACCTACACGCTCGTTGCCGTCGTGAATTTAACAGGGCGATCGAAGAGTTCATCAAAATTCTCGACGGATGTGCACATGCACGATCGTAGCGCAACCCGAACCTGGTGGTGGCAAAAAGACACAGGACTAACATCCCGTGCTACATCGTTCCTGAAGGAAAATACGCGGGTGTACGGTCTTGTGTATGTTCTTGATGATGCGGTGGACCCTCCCACACAACCTCCTGTACAACTTCCCACGCAACCTGCAGCACCGCCGTCACAGACATCTTCCAATCCTCCTGCCCTCCAGTCACCTGCCGCATCGCCCGTGGTTTGCACTGACCAGACGGCTGGCAGTGTGCACAGCATCTATGATTCGCTTTACCTTACATCACCGGCCGTGTCAAATATCAGAGATGTCTGTGGGTTTCTATCGCTTCAAGTCCAACAAGGCGTTGGGCCAGCATGGGGTCAGAAAGACGCCCACAGCTGCGGCTTCTGGTGCGTCTCCGCAATACAGGCCCACCTTGATGGACGGCTCCCCTCGACGAAGGACGCAGTTTCCACGACAGCTCAAGCTGCAGATTTGCTACGCCAGATACAGCCGTGTGATGTCAGAGCATCTTGCAATGGCGGGGGTGAAGTCGCGGATTTGAGTCAGCGGATCGAGCAGATGTTGGCCTCGCTGGATGCAGAGCGTGCGTTTGTGAAAGCACATGAGATTGGAACATCAGTTGCTCTCGCTTTCAGGGCTATGTGGCAAAGGAGAACTGGGGTGCGTGTGGTTGTCGTGAGCGGAGACGTCCAGTGGGAGAACCTGTTGCCGCAGTATGACCGCCCCATCATCTTCGCATGCACCCCGCTGGGCAATAGCCACCACTGGACCTGCGTCATACGCCATCTTCCAGCCCGACCCCCTGTCAGAACGCGCCCATTGAACGTCTTCGACCAGCTCCGTGCAGGTGCTCGCCGGCTTGCGAAGCGCCAACACGCGCAAGTTGCGAAAGGAGAAGCCGCACAACAGAAGGCCGACGATCTTCTGAGAGATTTCCTCAAGGAGGGGGAAACCTGGACGTGCCGCACATGCAGTGAGTATACCGATGATCTCAGTGCCAGCTATGGCCCTCACAGGGTACTGTACTGCCACGGGGTCGAGTTGCTGCACCACGTCTCTACGCGCCTCTCATGTCACTTGCAGTCGCACTGCCATATTTCTGCACTGCGGCTTCAGGCAGGCGATGCCATCCCGGCGGACACTGGGCCAGTCCCCGAAAATCCTGCGCCTCCAGCTGATGACTGCGTCTACGCTTCAGAGGACGAAAAGAAGGGGTTGAGGAATCAAATTCTCAACATCATCCTGATCGCCAAGAGAGGGCTGTCGCTGAACAACTTCTCTGCGATATGTGCAGCAGACGAGCTGAAGGGCATCGCCACCCTCAGAACACACCTCTCGGCTAAGATCGCGAGTGAACACGTTGCAAATGTTAGTGAACACGTGTTCACAGGAATATGCGACAAAATTCAAGCAGCCAGGCACCTTTCCGTCAAGCTGGACGGATCGACGGTGGGTTCATCGGAGAAAGTTCTGGTGTACGTTGTGCTCCTTCATGCTGGAACGGTGCGTGACTACTTCATCGGGATGTACTCGTTGGGATCCTCCATGGCTGCCTCTGCGTACCTGGAGGGTTTACTTGCATTCCTTCAAAAGAAAGATCTGAGCGTGGTGCTCGATAAGATGGTTGCAATTGCAACAGATGGCCCGAGTGCCATGCTGTCATTCCACAAGAAGTTGGAGGAACACATCAAGAGGCCGTTGATGAAGTTTGTTGATCCGGCGCATACCCACAACAACTCGACGAAAGTTGCCATCAACGAGGCCCGTGATATCCTCGGAACACTCAAGGAATGGTCGAACATCTTTCGGAGCTCTGTTGTGCTCCAGACTGCAGCGAGGGAAACGGCTGGGGAGAGACAACTGCTTTCGTGGAAGACTCACAAAGACATCAGATGGTCTGCTTCAGTATCTCGGCTTGTGCGGATGGGCATCACTAACATCGCGATTGCTGTTGAAGTGCTCGAGAATATCAACCTGCGGTTGACCCCGAAGCTCCGCGCGAAGTGCAACGTCGTGCTCCCCAAGCTGAAGGATCCAAAGTTCTCTGCGAAAATGGCTGTGCTCCATGACTTCTTTGGAAGTCTCTCTGCAACCTCATCATACTTGCAGGCTCGCAGTCTCACCGCAGAAAAAGTGGATCTTGCCATGCGGACAGCACGCTGGCATCTCAGGATTCTTGAGGAATCCGGGGGCGAAAAGGAGGCGGCTACTCTTGCAGAAGCGGATGGGGCACTCAAGCAGGAGATCACAACTTGGCGCGCGCGTCTTGCCAAGAAGTGCCGTGTTGACATCGGAAAGCGCTGGAAGCGGCAGTCTGAGTCCTTCTCCTTTGCCCGTCTCCTGACCCAGGAGAAGTCGTCTCCCCAACTTGCCAAATCCCTCCTGGCATTTGCTGCGACTTGCGGTATCCCGAAATCTCGCAGGTACGGTCTCTTGCGAGAGTGGGGGACGTACAGCCTGACAGCCACCTCAAGTGACCCAGAGGCAGAGGCCGCAGCCTTCCTCGGAAGTGAAGCGCCGGCATCCCCAGGTCGGGAGGACCTTGCCAGCATCATAGAGGCAGTGATGGTATGTTCTCCCTCAACCGTGGAGGTCGAAAGAGGGTTCAGTTCCCTCTCATTCATCAGGACGCGCTTGAGGACCAGCCTCAAGCATGACGCTCTTGAAGACCTCATGATGATATACCTGGAGGGCCCTCGGATACAGGAAGCTGACCAGGTCAACGCTCTTGCAGATGGTGCTGTGAAAAACTTTCTGTCACAAAAAAGCTGCACAACTGCAAGGAGGCGCTGCGCTACCTGGCCGAGGCAGGGGTAACGGAGCACGGCGAGAAGGACTACCTGACCGCTGTTTCTGTCACAAAAAAGTTGCACAACTGCAAGGAGGCGCTGCGCTACCTGGCCGAGGCAGGGGTAACGGAGCACGGCGAGAAGGACTACCTGAACGCGTGAACCAAATAACATCATCAGAGAACAAGGGCTTCGGCCCGACCTCCCAGCACCCCCCCCCCCCCCCATCCCAGCCCCACGTCACTTTCCACAGGCCGCCAGGCGCGTCAGCGTCGGCGACCGCCCGCCCCCAGTCTGAGAGGCATCAGCCGAATCTCGGTGGAGGCGGGCACAAAACAAAAGGGAGAGTCGTCACTGTGCATATCAGCACGGTCCCGCCCTCTGTGCCAGACCAACACACCACCAAAGGAAAAGAGGAAGAGGCGACGTAAGGCAATGCCTCCGTGCGGCCAGGAGAACACGAAATAGCGACCCCCTCAACGGGGAATGCTACGAGCACGGCCAAAAATCGTTCAAATCGTTCAAAAAGGCGGCGATTCACTCCCCGGGCGTTTCAGCGCCGTGAAAAAGTGCCTTTTGCAGCGATATACGAGGAGATGGCTGCTGAAGGTGGCTCCGACCCCCAGTTTCTGAACGACGAAGACTCCGATGACGGGATTGACATTCCCGACATAGATGAGGAAGATAGCGAAGAAGCGGGGGACGACGACGATGCTGCCTTGGATCGCATTGCTGCAAATCACCTCCACGAGTTTACAAACCTTGAGGGCGGCCCCGCAAACAAACGAATGCGCCAGTCTCAGGCAACATCAGCAACATGAAGTGGGGGGAGGGGGGGTGGGAGGTTGGGAGGCATGAAGGCCGGGGGGGGGGGGGGGTGAAACCACATCAGTACGGTGCTGAAACGTGCACCAGTGAGCGTTCTTTCAGTGCGTGGTCGGTCTTGGGGCCTCGGCCTCGGCTTCCCAAGGTCTCGCAGGTGGCTGCCTCCCGCAGTACACCTGTCATCAGTATCTGAACCAGACACACTTTTTATGGGTGATACTTGGCACCTCGACCACCAAAATGACCCCACTACGATCCGCACGGAGCTCAAATATTGCAAAACCACCAGTTACGTGGGCCTGCGAGCCTCAGAAGCCCCTCCCAAAAAGGCGCCTGTTTATGGTGCCCCTGACGACCCCATATTGCGTAGTTTGTGCGTAGTGAAAAGGGGGGGGGGGGTCTCATTTTTTGATTTACTCAGCCATTCTCTGTCTCTATGCCGGGACCCCAAACTCAAGGAGTTCTTGCTGTTCCGGGGTCAGTGAGGGTGCAGGCGCTTCAGGTGCTGCAGGTGCTGCAGGTTCTTCAGGTGCTGCAGCGCTGGCAGCCTTCGGTGCGGGTTTCGACGCAGTCTTTGCAGGTCTCTTTGGGGGTGCCCTTTGGCGCGGTGCCTGCTTCAGCTCGTCGGGTGGAAGCATCAACGCATCATTAAGCGGTGCCTGCTTCAGCTCCTCCGGGTGGAAGCGTCAACGCATCATTAAGGAAGAAGGAAGCACAGTTGCTACGCTTTTTTGCAGCTGCAGGAAACGACACCATACCCAACAACAATCCCCAGACCGTCGAGGGAGAGTGGGCGCCTGGATCCCGTGACACAGATCTCTAGTGCCGTTGTGATCCCCTCGGATAACGTCTCCTGGACGTTGTCAGCGGAGGTTGCCTGTGTGGCGGTGACCTCCGTATACCCCGCGGGATCCAGTGCCAGTAGCGCCTTCTTCAGCTTTTCGTCGACCCCTCGGCCGACGCTCTCCTTGATGTCAAGGGCCACCTTCAGGGTGGCACCTCGCAGCGCCCTGAAGGCTGTGATCGTATCATCATTCACAATCTCGAGGGTGTTCTACGCGGCTCCTGGAACTCACTTCCTTCTCAGGTGTTTCTGGGCATGGGGCAACCTTGCCCAGGTGTTTCTGGAGTCCCGCCCCACATGTCGTGCGTTCTTTCGTACGGTGTATAGTGAGTTCTGGCAATAATTTTTTGCTCGGTCAGCGCAGTGCCTCCAGTCCTGTCTCAGTAGCCACACAGAAAGGGGGACCAAAAAAAACTGGGGGGGGACCAAAAAGCGAGACCCCCCCCCAGATTGCGTAGTTTGTGCGTAGTGAAAAAGGGGTAAATCAGGGGCACCAGTTTAGCGCGTTTTTTTTGTATCCGATTTCGGTCACCAGCCCCCCGGACCCCCGGATTTAGGAAAAGCCCTGCCCCCTATAGAAATCCGGTCAGGACTGGGGGAACCGGTTTCAGAACCGGTTCGAGAACCGGTTCTGAAACCGGTTCTCGAACCGGTTCTGAAACCGGTTCCTGCAAACCGGTTCACGAACCGGTTTTTGCCAGTTTCAGAACCGGTCCCAGCCGGTTCTGAACCTGTCCTCAACCGGTTCGGATTTGTCAGTAACCGGTTTGCCGTTGTGATTTCAACCGGTTCCCAAACCGGTTCCCAAGGAACCGGTTACTGTTTTCAAACCGGTTCAGGAGATTTCTGCCAGCGCGTCGTGCGGTGCTTGGCAAAGCTGCTTGTTGAACAATTCGAACAACTTTTTTGGCCCTGCTCTTGGTAGCCCTCCCCGGTGAGAGAGATACCGCTTGGTCTCGTAAAATTCTCGGAATGAACCAAAAAAAATGACAAAGGCACACAGAGAGAGCCGTTCGCACGCGGCGCGGCAGGTAGACCTCCCTGTGAAGGGAAACCGCAGAGCGGTGTGGGCAACGGAGTGGGAGCAAAACTGCCACACACAAAAAAACCGAACACCCAGCTTGGGATTGGTGCAGGAGTAAACGAAAGAGCGGTCGACGGGGGGAGCATTGAAATAGAAGTAGAAGGGATCACCCTCCACTCGCTATAGGTTGGGGTGTCTGAGGGGGGGCGGGCTTTCGTTTCTCACACAAACCACACACAGAATGAACCTGGTGCAACTCGCGGCCTGTGTGTGTCTGTGTGACACGCAGTAAATCGAAGAAAGAGAGGGGATATGATCCGATGCACCGAAGGTCCTGCCCGTGCTGACCCCTGCACAACAGGCAATGCACTCCCTCACAAGGTTCTTGCTGGAGGAGTCGAGGGCCAGCAGTCTCAAAGGGGCTGTTGACACGCGCATCTGTCAGAGTCGGATAGAGATTATGGCCAGCAAGGCGCCATACGAGGGGGGGTATTGAAATAGAAGGAAGGATGGTCTCCCTTCACTCGTTATTCCAAGGGGGGGGGGGGGGTGTGTGGGGGAATAAAAATGCTGTGATTTGGGCCGAACACTGGGAACAGATTCTGCCGGAAGCAACAGCCGTCCGACGGCGGGACAAGAAAACGGTGGATAGACGGGAGAGGGGGGGATGGAGGGGCGAGTGGGGAGCGCTGGGCACACAAGCACATGTTGTACAGAGAAAAGGAATGGGGGAGACTTCCCTCGGGTGATGCCCCCTCAGTGGCGGCCAATGAGCTGGGCGACTTGAATTGTCGTGAAAGGGCCAATGTCAAAACAAAAACTGCTCAAAAAATACATCCCCTGTTCTGAAACAAACTGTGCCTTCGGTGGGGATCGCGGTGTCGCTTGAGCTTGTTTTCACGGGTTTTTTACAGGCATGCATGAAGCGCGCATCTGACAGGCGTTGAACAATTTGAACGAATTTTGAACAGGAGGGGGTGGTATTTTTTTTGGCTGTTCTCATGGGCGCTCATGCATTTTCCGAGCGAGGCTGGAAGGGGAGGGTGCACCAGCCGACACTCAGCGCTCTTCAAGTCAACCCACAGATATCGCTTCTCCGAATGAGCACGATCTCCTCTCCCCTCCCCACACGTTTCGCTTTGCAGGCCAGCCAGAAAAATATTGAGGCCAGCGCTCTCCACGCCCCGCCTCACCGATGCCTCTTGCCTCCTGGCTTGAGGCACATTGATTTGTCACGCTTGTTCTTTCATCTCATCCTTGGACACCCCCCCCCCCCAAGCACACCCCTCCCCCTTTTGCATTATTTGATGTTCTTTCGTTCTGGCATCCCCCCTCTGAATGATAGCTGATGGTCAATCTGGGGTGCAAAAAAAATATGATCAGGGCTTGTTGTTGGGTGGCGCGACATATCCGGGCAAAACAGAAGCAACCCTCCCCTCTGCAGCCTGATGAGGAGGTTGCATCTGTTGCCCAAAAAAGCGCGTGCCTCCCTGTTGCAGTAAAAACAGCGAGGCAATGCACATGCCTGATCCGACAGCACCAGTGGGGGTGGGTGGGTGGGGTGAGGAGGGTGATCTTACCACAAGGAAGCCTTCGCATAGAATCGCTTCATGACACGGGCGGGGGGGGGGGGGGGGGTCGTAAGGGTCTAGGGTGCGAGACACCGTGAGGCATCAGATATAAGGGGTTGGAAGACTTTTGCACCCTGAGCAAGCACCCCTCCTCCCCCTACCCCCCCCCAGAGGCCCAGGGGTTCCCGTGTTGGAACAGCAAGAGAGGGTGTGCCAGATAAGAAGGGTTGGCATTTTGAAATTGTAATAAAGAGCAGGAGGGGGGGAGGGGGACAAAGGCAAACGAGAGAGGTGCAAGTCGCACTGCAGCACAGCTCTGTTGCCTTTTTTTTTTGGCTGATTTTTTGAAGGAATGTCCTGATGATGATGGGTGGTTCTTTCAATTTTGTGATATAATGAAGGATGGAAGGGGACGAGGGGCCTCTGCTACGGTGCGAAAAAGGCACGTTTTGTTTGTTGTTTGTGTTGCATTTTTCACCTTTGTTTTTTGGGGAGGAAAAAAACGCCGAACTTTTTTTTTTGCCGAAAACTTACCGAGAGCGAAGGCCGGGGGGGGAAGGGGGGCTGACGACGAGATACACTTCAAATTTCAAAGAATTATGATGCATCTCCTTCCATGTTTTTGAGGGGTTCGCAAGCAAGCCCCTCAACCATCAGCACAAACCATACGACATTTGCATTGCATCAGTCGGTCCAGATGATCTAATGTTGGGTTTCCGATTTGCCGAATGATGGATAGCTGGCCCTGCGCCTGAGCAGCCAAAGCCCCCATCTGAAATTTTGAATGCTTGAACGGGGGGGGGGGGGGGGGAAATGCGGCTGACTTCTAGCAGCGGCGCAACGGGTGACACAGCAGGCGCACAAAAACAACCAGTTGCCGAACTGAAATCACAACACGTCCCCACCCCACTTCTGCAACAGCACAGCCAGGGAAACTGGACAGGGCCCACCTTGGACCCAGCCGGGACAAGCCTTGGATCCAGCAGCCCACCCGTGCCCCGTGCCCCCCTGCCTACCTTAAGGTGTAGGTGCAGGCTACCTTTCGACACTGGTTAGCTACTTGCGGCTCCCCAACAACCCCTGGTGAGAGGGGCTGTGTGTCTCGGGTTCTGGATTTGGATGTTGTTGCTTTCTTTGGGATCACCCAGGGGAAGGGTGTGATTTTGTCGGGAAAAAATATGAAGGCAAGACAAGTTCTCCCAACACCCTCTAGCGGTGTGAGATCCGGTGGAAAGCGGCACGCCTTTCGTGAGTGGCACGCTGTGTCAGCTGCAAAAAAAAGGGAAATCATCAGAGCTGGGGCAGAGGGGGGGGTGATGGTGCCAAACAATATTTCGATCATCCGGACTTTTTTTTTCTTTTGGGCTTATTCCGTGCAGCAGGGTTCCTTTTTGTTTCAAACCCAGCCCACGTGCGTGATATATTCAGTGTTCTTGATGCACCGGACAGCGGAGTCCCATGCCCTCCCTTACATCCCTTTTGCGGAAGGTAGGGATAATCTTGGGTATCTCTGTCCTGGCTGCTTCCGGACGGGTTTATAAAGTTTGTATTCTCGACAACGAGTTGCATCATGCCCAGCGTGGACACATTATTCTGTTTGCAGTGTTGTTGGCAACGCACCGGTCCCGACACATCATAGAACCCAATTCACCAAATGAGCATACTGTATTCCTGTGTATTCTTTGTGTTAGACACCCTCCGATTCCCTGTGTGTGTGTGAGGGGGTTTTATTGTTCACTTCCACTTTCATTCAAGCATCTTATTCGTTCCTTCAGGGTGCCCCGTTTTTACGGTGGCGGAACACCCCCTCCCGCCAAAACACACATCACACACCACACCCTCCTGAGGCTGTGTTGCCAGCCAATGAGGGGGAACTGATTCCCATAACCACACACATGCCTCGGACAGACTGAAATATAACGAGCGGATCTGTCCGCCGTCACCCTCAAGAAAAGATAAGGCGCTGTTTGTGTGCCAAATCCGGGTATGGTATGTTATCCGTCATTTCTGAACGATGATTTGCGGTTCTGACCTGCAGCCCTGGCAACCCTCCCAACCCACCCTGACCTGACCCATTGTGTTCAGGATGAGGTGTAGTTCCCCTCATGTGCCTGGATGAAAACTCCATCTGCGACACACACGTCAGACAAAGGCGAAAATCCCCACAGAAGGAATCAACACTATATCTGAACCCGCATGCAACAGACTTCGTGTCTCAGGCAACATCTCGGGAGCTGAAGGAGGAAAACCAGCAGGAAAGCGCGAAGCAGAGACAAAAAAAACGCCTGGCTTTGCTTGGCCGCCCCATCCCTACCCTTTCAGGGGCACACATTTTTTTTGTTCGGCAACATCACACAACGGGGTGAAACCTCTCTCCCTCTCTCCCGACAGGAAATATGCTCCCCAAGCTATGCAGGAAAGATGTCTGGGTTTCATTTCAAAAAAAAAGAGGGAAGTCACAGCAGAAATCACGGGGCGCGGGGAGGTGGTGTGGGGAGGGGGGTGCGGGGGGGCGTGAATAGACCATCCTGTGGTGAGAATCAATCCCTTCAGACGCTAACACTTCTCGGGGTGGGGGGGGGAAATGCGGGAATCTTGAGACGGAGATGCGTGGAAACTCGCACGTAAGGATGGGGGACGCATACATTCCTCAGGGGGAGAGGGTGGAGGTGGGGGACAGAAACATCGCTATGTGTGTACAGTAGAGGCCACGCCAAGCGCAGCAACCGTGCACTCGGTGTGCTATGCACGACGACCAAAAGTATTCGCGTGTGTGTGTTGTGTGCGTTGACCACGTTTTGAGTTGGCAGACCATCCACGGCCCACTTGCCGTCCCATCTCTGTGTGTGTGTGTGTTCCCCCAGCGTTGCTACGCCCCGTCCGATTCTGAAAAGAGGGGAATAAAAAAGATAAGAAACAAAGGAGTGGGCCAGAAGAAATAATAATAAACAAAACGGCTTGACTTTGCAAAGCTAAGGCTCTCATCCACCCAGAAGGGAGCCTCCAACCCACCTCCGCCGTGCACTGGTGTTTGACCATCATCTGGCATTATGTTGATCCTAGATGGACATGAGTCAAAAGAAGAGCGGGCGTTGGCCACCCACATTCTCACCCGTCGCGCTGAGGTTCTATGATTGGATCAGACACACAGGTGAATGGGTAAAGACCAGGCGTTGTGTTGCCACGAGGCTTTTTTGTTGTGCGAAAAGCCAGAACTATTTTTTTTTGCTGCAGTGCAGAGCATATGATGCCTCGACAAAAGGCGGGAGAGGGTTCCCAGTGCAGCCCGCCGAAGCGTCTGCAGGGGGGGTGGGCAGTGCCGAACTTCTTCAGATCGCTGACTGATGGTGACTGGTTCTTCTTTCGAGCAGGATAGGGTTGCGGGTAGGGTCGGGTTGAGGGAGGGAGGGAACATGATTCAGTGTGCGACTTCCACAGTGATATGAGAGACGAAATTGTTACATTTTTTTCAGCACACTTTGATATATAACTCGACCCCGAGTGGCTCATGCCGGAGCATAGCCGTTGGGTGGAAAGCGCGACTGCGCTTTGTCGTGACCCTTGCCGGTTGACACCAGACCTGACTTGGGCGGTTGATGGATGTCAAACTGTGACAAGAGAACATGACCCCGAGGGGCAGTCAAGGCAAGAGGGGGAGAAGAAGCTTCATCAAAAAGAGTTGTTCGGCTTCTAAAGGAGGATGGTATCGTTCTGCCTAACTAGCGCAACGTAACCCAATCTCGCTATACACCCAGAGACCCGCGGTTGTTTCCTCCCTCCTCCAATCTAGAGTGGCGTTTCTTCTAAAGCAATAATCTGTTGGGTCGGAAGATGACAGCAAAACGTGACAACAAACCCAAGAGCTGAAGTCAAGAGCTGATCACAACTCGGTGTTGTTGGAACGCATCAACCCATGCAAAATCACGTAAAAAACAGGGGGACAGCGCAGCTGGGCTGTCCAAAAATAAACTTCCGAAAAATATTGCATGTGGTGCAAATATTCCGAAACGGAGAGAAACGGAACCCATAAGGGCATCCATCGAAGAAAAGGCCCTCTTCAGCTCAGCACGCCCAGCACTAGAGGGTGTGGGGGGGGCGATGGGTGAAGCTTCACCTTATTTTTGAGTCGTCACGACCCATCCTGAGCAGCTGCTTAATAGAAGTGGCAAACCCATCCTTCCCAAACCAGCGGGTGGGGGACGCATCCGTCACCCGGGCGCCAGTCGGATTGGAGAAGATGGGGTCCAGGTTGAACCGGACGCATTTATTGCGCTTGCGCTGCGCCTCAGGGTCGCTGGGACCCTGGGACAGGGAAGCAGTCCACCTCTCGAAGGCGTTGGGCAGGATTGTCGTGGCCGCCTTGCCCTTCGACGCCCCTGTGGCTTGCCTTCGGAGGTTCTCGTCGTCGGACAAGGCAGAGAGCGCGGACATGCTCTGCACAAGGCTCTCTGTTGAATAGCGCCACCCCTGTGAGTCCATCGTGGGTGCATCCAAGAGGAACTGTGTGTCGGGGTTGCAGTTCGGGTATGTCGCAAGCAGCTTGCACCGGAGGCTGTGGCGTGGTGTGGCGGTGTGTGTTGCAGATGAGTGGTGTCACACAAGAAATGTTGTTTACACGATTGTGCGTGTGTAGGACGCGGGGGGATCGCAGCACGACACAGCTGCGAAAAAGAATCATGTGGCGGTGGTGGTGGTGTGAGGGGCACGGTACCTGTCCTCCCTGCCGAGGTGCACGGCTGCGATGCGCGAAGCTTCCTTCCGCTGATCAGGCTCATACTGCTGGAAGAAGCTGGCGAGATGCCCCTCCAGCCAGTGATACCGCCACATCACCTCGGCAACATCGTCCTTCAGGAACGCGTCGGACGAATGCGGCAGTGTGTCCTGTGTGGGGAGGTGTGAGGTAAGGGGATCGCTTTGATGATTTGATGAAGTCCGACAAGAGTGCGCAAAAATTAAAAGTAAAAACCACCAGCTCCTCCAGGATGTTTGTGCGGACATACCTCGGGGGGGTCGAGGAGGAAGTCGAGATCGGCGGAGCGGTTCGAGTACCGCCCAATCATCCGCATGTAGAGGCGCAGCTCATGGAAGACGAAGGCTTGCACGACCTGCAAGTAGTTGTTAGGGGTGGGTGGGGTGGTTGTGTGTTGCCAACGAGAGAGAGGACTTGGCTGTTGGGAGGCAGCCAATCGGGAGAGGGTTCGGGTGGCGAAGAATCGACAACATCTCCTGCAAACTAAGAGGGAGCTGCTTGACACGACACAAACGCTCCTGTGAACATCGCAGTGGGATGTGGGATGGCCACGCGTTGAATGGCAACCGCATCTCCCATGCATTAAGTAGACCTGTGGCATAGTGTTGCCTCACGCCTGCTCGAATAGACATGGTTGGCTGATGATATGTATGACGAGACGGACAGTTTTTGATGAACAACATCTCCTGCAAACTAAGAGGGAGCCGCTTGAACATGTCACAAACGCTCCTGTGAACATCGCAGTGATGTAGGACACGTGGCGGGCAGCATATCTCCCATGCATTAAGTAGACCTGTGACATAAAGTTGCCTCACGCCTGCTCGATAGACATGGTTTTGTCACATGGTTTTTGACCCATGAGTTTGTGTGGACAACAATCCTCACCCTTTCTCACCCACACACACAACACACACACACACACCCCTCCCTGCGAACACCGCAACGACCCGCTCTGCCACGAGACACCACAGCCTTTGACTACACACTCCGATGGGGGGGGGGGCGGTGACAAACCTTATCCACATCGACCGACCTGTCCTGCACCTCCGAGGTGTAGAACTCAGAGAGATGCTCCGACAGCCAGGCCTCCCGGAGGCGCTGCCGCTCCACGAAGCTGGAGTTGTTCACAGTCTTGTTCAGCACCGGCTTCACATCGCGCGACGAGTGCTTCTCGATTGTCGACGTGACCGCCTGCTTCCAGGTCTGCGCATCCTCCAGGCTGCTGGTGGTGACCTCAATCATCCCCTTCGGCAGAAACGCCCCTGAGATGAACAGCTTCGACGACTGCGCCGGGTTCTCCACCTTCGCGAGGTAGAGGTGGTAGCACCCCACCTCCTCCCCAAAGGGCTTCGTGAAGAACAGCAGGTGCATCTCCCTCAGAGCCATCCACCGCCTCACGGTGCGGTTCAATATACCCTGCTTGTGCGCCGTGACCCACCCCGCCAGCAGCATGCTGCCCCCGCCTATCGCATCGCACATCGGAGCAGCACCCAATACAGCACCCGGTGCAGGCAAGTTGTCCTCCTCCTCCTCCTCTCCATTCCCCGCCACGCCAATAACCTCGTCATCCAGCAGGTCGTCGTCAATCCGCTCCTCAAAGGATCCATTCGCGCTGAAATCCGCCGGGGTGTCGGGGTACTTCTTCTTCGGCTTCCCCTCCCCGCCCTGACCCTTCTCCTCGTTGTCCCGCCTCCAATACGTCGGGCCGTGCTCCATCCCCTCGTTGAAACTGTCCCCATTCGTAAACACCACATCCCCGGGGGAAACGGGGCTCTCCGGCGACGTTGGAGTCCCACCTCCACCCCCCACTGGGGCGAGGGTCACCCTGGCACTCCGGGACCAGGATTCTATCACGCGCAGGTCCTCCTCCTGCGGGACGGCGGTCTCCTCCGCGGTCTCCACAGCCGATGCAGGCAGCACCGCACCACCCTGCTGGCCTCCCTCTATCGGGAGATGAGCCGAGGAGATCGGAGCCTGCTGCAGCTGCAGATCGGCGGGGCTCCGCCCCGCAGACCCACCACCAACCTCCACACCCCAGGAGTCCTGCCGGCAGGTCAGCCTCTCGGTGTGCGGCTCATACACCATAGGGGACGCGAGCTCCATCTGGATGCCCCCTGCAAACTCGGTGCGGATTTCCGCAGAACCGCTCAGGGTTCTCGGGCGGCCCTCCGGGAGAGACGGTGCACCACCCCCCTCGGAGGGGTGAGCAGATGTAGCGGCAGCGGCATGCGCGGCACTCCCAGCGCTCCGCAGGGAGGAGCTGCTGGAGACCTGCGTCAGGCCGGAGCTGCTCCGGAGCTGGGAGGAGGAGGGGATGAAGGGGGCTGCCCCGCCGCTCCCGCAGCCCGGGCTGGAGGTGGGGGAGACGACTGCAGACCCGCCTATCGCAGAGGAGGGTGAGTGCGACGGGGTGCCGGAGGTAGACGCCGCAGCGGAGCCCCGGATTGGGATAGGTTGAGTCCGGGCGGCGGCGTTTGACCCGGGCACGGGTCGTGGAGGTAGGGATGTCAGCATCTTCCCAGACGAGGGCGAGTGGGTGGCGGACCCATGTGTGGGGCCTGCAGCAGTGTCGGATTCAGGGCTGTGGTGGTGCTGCGGCTGCTCCGCCTGCTGGCTCTCCACCGGCCCACCAGCGTCGCTTTCATGCATGCCGTGCACCCGCGGGTATCGCACCGCGCCTCCCGGGGTGCCCCCGAGCGAGCTCGGGTGCGGGAGGCACAGTGGGACAACGACAGCCACGGTGGGGGGGGGGGGGAGAGGTGGCGGCGGGGGGGGGGGGGGGTGTGGGGAAGGGTGCGGCCCTGCCCAGGGGGGGGAGGGGCCGCGGGAGGTTGGTGTTGGATGGTGTTGTTGCTTTTGTTGTTGTTGTTTTCCGAAGCCGGTAAATAAGGGCTTCGGTGTGTGTATCGCCTGTGGTGGGAGGGGGTGGAGGGTGGGGGTGGGTGTGGAGGGGGCTGTGTGCTGGTGTTGTCTTCCACACAGTTTCACGCTGGCACCCACTCGGGATTCTGGGTGCAGCGACAGCGGAGTGAGGTGTTAACTTGTGTTAGTGTGCATTGTCAATGTTGACTTGTGTTGGCATCTCTTCCACACAGTTTCACGCTGGCACCCACTCAGGATTCTGGGTGCAGCGACAGCGGAGTGAGGTGTCTGTCCTTATTCGAAGTGAGATACGCTCACAGGGTTGACCTTTGCCACACACAAGAGGGGCACATCAAGAGCATACGCGACAAAGCAATCAAGGGGACAAGGGGTCGTGGGTCACAGTTAGTCTCTCCTGCACTCGAGTTGCTGACGTGGTTCCTCTTTTTTGCCCACAGGGACAGCCCCTGATTTGATTGGTGTCCTTCATGTACGCCAGGCTTATTGCTTCGTCCTTTTTTCCTCTTTGCAGTTGCCACAAGGCGAAAACAATTTACTGCCAGCCCTCCCCCCCGAAGCTGCAGCTTGCTGTTTAATGTCGCGACACTGGGGGGCGGGGTGGGTGGGTGGGGGGTCAGCAGCCCTGTCGGGCGGCTGGGATCTGGGATGGGTGCCTCGTCTTCCTGCGTGGAGTGATGCAAACAGTGCAGGCGATGTGGGTCTGCTGGAGGCTGTGGCAGCCGTGCCTCTTTTCGGCCCGTAAGGAGGGCCAAACTGGGGCCGGCTGCAAGGGGGTGGGGGGAGGGAGGTGGTCACGCACATGGGTGGCCGTGGCAATCTTCCTAGTACTCCTCGACGTCCTCCTCACCCTCAATGTCGGCAGACTCGGCACCCACCTCCTCGTAGTCCTTCTCCAGGGCGGCAAGGTCCTCACGCGCCTCCGAGAACTCACCCTCCTCCATACCCTCACCGACGTACCAGTGGACGAAGGCACGCTTCGAGTACATCAGGTCGAACTTGTGGTCGATGCGGGCGAACACCTCGGCGATGGCCGTGCTGTTCGAGATCATGCACACCGCGCGCTGCACCTTGGCCAGGTCACCGCCCGGCACCACCGTGGGCGGCTGGTAGTTGATCCCGCACTTGAACCCGGTCGGGGACCAGTCCACGAACTGGATGGTGCGCTTCGTCTTGATGGTGGCGACGGACGCGTTCACGTCCTTCGGCACCACGTCACCGCGGTACATCAGGCAGCACGCCATGTACTTCCCGTGGCGGGGGTCGCACTTGGCCATCATCGACGCGGGCTCGAAGGCCGCGTTCGTGATCTCGGCCACCGACAGCTGCTCGTGGTACGCCTTCTCGGCGGAGATCACCGGGGCGTACGACGAAAGCATGAAGTGGATACGCGGGTACGGCACCAGGTTGGTCTGGAACTCCGTCACGTCAACGTTCAGCGCACCGTCGAAACGGAGCGACGCCGTCAGCGACGAGATCACCTGCGCGATCAGACGGTTCAGGTTGGTGTAAGTCGGGCGCTCGATGTCCAGGTTACGGCGGGCAATGTCGTAGATCGCCTCGTTGTCCAGCATGCACGCAACGTCGGTGTGCTCCAGCAGCGAGTGGGTCGACAGCACGCTGTTGTACGGCTCCACGACGGCCGTCGACACCTGGGGGGACGGGTACACAGTGAACCCGAGCTTCGACTTGCGGCCGTAGTCCACCGACAGGCGCTCCAGCAGCAGAGCACCCAGACCAGACCCGGTACCACCGCCCACGGCGTTGAACACCAGGAAGCCCTGCAGACCCGTGCAGTTGTCGGCCAGCTTACGGATGCGGTCCAGGCACAGGTCCACGATCTCCTTCCCGATGGTGTAGTGACCACGCGCGTAGTTGTTCGCGGCGTCCTCCTTGCCCGAGATCAGCTGCTCGGGGTGGAACAGCTGGCGGTAGGTACCGGTGCGCACCTCGTCGATCACCGTGGGCTCCAGGTCGAGCAGCACGGCGCGGGGCACGTGCTTGCCAGCACCCGTCTCGGAGAAGAAGGTGTTGAAGGCGTCGTCCTCCACACCGCACGTCTTGTCCGACGGCATGGCGCCATCAGGCTGGATCCCGTGCTCGAGGCAGTACAGCTCCCAGCACGCGTTACCGACCTGGCAACCGGCCTGACCGATGTGGATAGAGATCACCTCCCTCATTGTAGTATGTGTTTGTATGTACGGTTGACTGTGCGGGTGGTGTGTGCTGACAAAACACCACAACTTCAGCATCGCGACACATCGCAAGGGGAGAGGGGGAGAGGGCACCAACGATTCGGCAGACACCTGGTATACCGTTCTGAGAAGTGTTGCCGAGCTGTCCTCAGCTGGTTATCTTTGCATTCTGAACCCATCTGGTGAGGTCTCGCAGATTGTGGTCGATAGGGGTGACACCCTTCGTATTCAGAACAGCAGCAGCGCAGTACACAAAATACAGCGATTCGTCAAGCGATGGAATGCCTTCGTTAGTGCCAAGCAACTCAAACAGTCTATCAAGCCTTCTCTCTGCATACGCACCTGTGTTACAGTGATCGCATTGGCAGATAATTGCAAGTGGTTCGCGCTTGGAATCAATTTTCTTCGCCAGCACGCAGATGCATTGAAGAGATGTGCATCGGATCGTCAACAGAGTCTTGTGATTGAGAAGATACAGCGTGTTGTTCCTCTTCGCAAGATTGAGCTCCTCCTTCTGACCTTCGAAGGGGTGCACCACAACGCCCTTGGTGAAGAGCTCCCACCCAACGGGATCATCCGGCAAGCTCTGTTTGAAAAGGGATATGATGGAGAGCAGATCCACATGTGCCTGGTTCGCCAGCCTTGCCCTATACTTCACCACTTTGGCATCAGGTTCACCCAACGCATCGCATCGCCTCTTCAACTCGTTGAGCGCCAGCCACCGATCCCTCGCAGCCAGCAGCACCTCGGGGTTGTGGTTGGCACTCATCTCGCAATGCCTGCAGCGGATCAGGCCTAACTCAGAGCTGGCGATGTGGTCTTTCACGGGATTTTTGCAAATCTGGCATGCATCGGATCCATCACCGACACGCCAGGAGTCATTTTTGTTGGTGTTCAGCCCAAGGCGGGATCCAAGGCGGGATGTTGGCCGGTTTTGGCGGTTCTTGTAGTCCAACAGCTTTCCTGTCGCCTTCTCTATCTCAGACGCTGTGAGATCCAACCCGGCAAACAGCCTCCGCAGCTCCGTGTGGTCAAAGCTCAGCTGCACAATCTCCGCCACGAGCCGCATCCGGTAGTCACCTTCCTTCAGCACCTCACAGTCCCTGGCGTCCACAGGCACACCCTCCATCCCCATGTATATGGGGTCTTCCTCCTCAGCCAGCAGCGTGGCCCACTCGCCCTTCTTTGCTGTTTTGTTGGTTAGGGTTCTCTCCTTAGGCCACAGGTAGCGCCATTTCGCGCGATTCGGCTTCGCTGTGAAGGTGACACCGGACATCTTAACAGGTCTGTCGCCCAGCTCTACCTCATGCCCCCCAAAGGCGGGGAACGCTGAATCCGCTGGCCATTCGAGCATGCACCCGTTGATGTCGATGGGTTGAGACTGGCCACGGCTGCATGTCACGCTAAGGGGGGCTTCTGAACCCGGCGGTGAGAATTCTGCCTGCAGCACGTCTGTCGGCAGGGTGACGGTCTTCTCCGAGCGCGACATGGTGTATCACACCCGCGCCCCCCTCCCCCCTAACGCAGTCACGAGGGGCACACACAGGGAGGGATACACAGTTCCGACACTGGAGACAAATGCAAAAAAAAACGTTGCAGGAAACAAGCGGTAAAACCACTAACTCACGTCACCTGGGAACGCAGTGATATCACCGCCGTGCCCACACTGTACACACGGGCAACCCACAGAGGGAGGAGGGGGCCAAGTCTATAGCTCCTAGCTGTTGCAGGAGAGGATGCAACGCGCCAATTGCAAGAGAGTGTTCCTCGGTGCAAAATCTACTGTAAACTGTTGCAAGCCGGTGCAAGTGGGAGTGAGGCTGCACCACAGCACTGCATGCACACCCGTCAACAAGAGGCTAGGGCAAGGAATGCTGTCGGGGGCGGAGACTGTGGGGGGGTGGGTAGGTGGGGATGTGTCGTGTGGGGATGCGTGTGTGTGCGGGAGGGGGTCCAACCAAACCACCTCCCTCTCCCAGCCTCCCCGAGGAGCCGGGGGGGACACCGGCTCGCCCTGCGGTGATGGGTGGTGTGTGGAGGGGTCGCGGTGGGTGACGGCGGGGAGGGGGAAATTGTCTGATGGCGAAGAGGGTCAGAAAACCGGGGAATGCGCGGGAATCTCAGGGTGGGGAGGGAGGCGGTGGGGGTGGGTAGTGAAAGGCTTCGAACGGGACACAGTCGTAGGGTGTCGAGGTGGAGGCTGCGAGCAAGCTGCTCTGTGCCAGACGGCACCAGCCAAATAGGAACACACAGGTGCTGCGGTGCGGTTGGAGTGCAGACGAAGAGGCGGGTGCGGTGACCACACGGCGACATTGCGGCTCGAGTGCAGCCTGCTGCACGCTCCCCCTGCAGAAGGGGGAGACGCACCAAGGCAGGCCGCACATGGCTCATCTCGTCTAGGCCGGGGGTCATGCACCACAGCTGCAGACAGCACCAGCACAGCACAGCACATCGTAGCACAGCATAGCATAGAAAAGGCACGGAAGTCGGAACGGGATGCCAACAAAGGTATGAAGAAGAAGACCCATCCTCACCCGCACACACTTACAGGGGCACACACGCCAAACAGGGATCACCGATGCATCCAGCAACAGCCAAGAGAGGCAGATCCGGATATCGGTCCCGACAGCTGTGGCCAGCAGTGCGAGGCAGGAGGGTCCTGACGTCGCCCAGTTGCCCTGGACGGCACAACGCAACACACACACAAGTCAAGGAAATAGATCAACAAAAGGGTGAAGACATCGACATGCAACGCGAATCACAGAATCGGAGAAACGTTGGTCGAAATTTCTTCTCCGACACACAGCACAGACTGTGCGACGGGATCAGAGCACACGCGTAAAAAATCAGAAACATTGGCAGCCGTATGTGTTCTCGGCAACTCCCGAAACATGCTGTTGAGACACAAGGCCAGCCAACAGCACACTTCCAGGGCCGATCAGCCTGCTCACTGCACCCAGGTGCGGCAGGTGATGGTGGTGCAGCACTGCGTCACCTTCTTGCAGATGTTGAGGGCCCACATCTGCTCCGAGCACACGGACGGGTCCGTCATCTCGAACCCGGCAGGGCACGTCGGCACCGCCTGGCAGCAGATGTCAGCGTTCTTGCGACAGCGGATGGTGCGGCAGCACAGCGAGGACGGCTCGCACTTGCCCCTCCAGAGATCGAGCCACGTGCACGTCGCGTCCTCCGTCGTCCCTTCCGGGCACACCGGCAGGGCGAGGCAGCACACGTCCGTGGCAGCCTGCACGCACACCAGCAGGCAGGCCAGCAGAAGCACACGTGCGAACATTGTAGAGTGAGTGGTGTGGTGTGGTGTGGTGGCGTATCCTGCAGGGGTGAGTGGAGTGCGGTGTGATGTGTGGTGGGTCTTCAGGGCTTGTGATGGGTTGGAACCTGACTGGGGCTGCATATGTGCCACACGCATGAGAAGTGTAGTGCAGAGAAGGAGGGAGGGAGGGGTGCTTCAGCCACTGGTTGTGCTCGATGCAGGGACCCATGTGCAGGTGCGTTGCAGATGCGTTCGAATGGTGCGTCTCTGTCTCTGTTCGCAGGAGTGCAGAAGGCAGTACCTTGCTCTCGATGCGATCTGCACTCCTCCTGTGAACACCGCACCACACGCATGAGTATGTTAGCAGGTTGTGCAAGGAAAGCTACCTGGGTCGGGTTAGCGTGATTGGGCAATCATGAGGTGCACATACGAGGATCACTCCAGCACGCAGCAGCGACAGAAACACACACAAGCAACTTCTCAGCAAGGGGGGTTTGTCAAAGAACCCTCCTGGCAGTTGCCAAAGAAAGACAAATGTCAGGGTGCAGAGGAACAACTGCACCGTTCGATGTGACCCCTACCTGTGGAAGGCTGCGATCGCGTGTACGATTCCACTGAGACGGTTCAATGACAAACCAGTCCGGTAATAGGACATTCTCGTGGGTGATCGGACTGCAAAGGCACTTCGCGTTGTAGCTGTAGTTCGTGCAACGACATATAGAGGAATGTTTCAGTTGACAATACCAATCAAGAGTTGCTGCAGACATGACATACATGTCCACAACAGCATCAGTCACATGACACATAACATTGGCGACGAGGCCAGCAAAGCAATATCACCTCATCTGCTGTACCAGCCGAGTGTGATGGGGCACCCCAGATTTCGTCTCCGCAACTGGGAGCGGAGAGAGCGAGGCGGGGAACAGGAAACGAAACATAAAGAGCACGGCACGCTTCTGTGTGCCGCCTTCTCAGCTGCACCTGCAGAGATGTGCCCCGTAGCAACAACGGGACCTGTGAGGCCACGCTAGATGCCGCTGGGGGTGTCCCTGACAGGAGCAACACCTGCAACAGACCCGCACCCCGAAGAAGTGCAGGTGCGGGTCTGTTGCTCACTGGCAGTTCCCGCCTTTGCACTGCAGCCACTGGTGAACATCTGCATGCAGCGCCGCCTTCAGGTCCTGCGAGGCAGACGCGTAGATGTTGACCAGCTGCCACGGGTCCTTGTCCATGTCGAACAGCTCGTAGAACTCAATGCTGCTGAAGTCGGTGAACCCCTGGGTGTCTGTTGTGAACTCGCTGTACAGGATGTTCCCGAAGGGGCTCCCTGCCTGGTGCCGCACAGCGATGAAGTTGTTGTCGGGGGTCTCAATCGGCTCGTTCTGCGCACACTTGTTCCCGATCCCGACATAGTAGTACTCGTGGTACGTGCTGTTGCGCCACGCCGCACCTGCGCCTGCGTCACGGTTTGCGTAGCGCGTGTCGTTCTGCAGCAGGAAGGGGGCAAGGCTCCTCCCGTCCAGCAGCGGCGGCTGCTCCACACCGGCAAGGTCGAGGATAGTCGACGCGAGGTCCACGTTCGTCGCAGGCTGGGAGAAGCGCGAGCCCTTCGCAATACCCGGCCCACGCACCGCAAGGTGGATCTTGATGTCAAACTCGTACACGTTGCGCTTGTCCATCGCCAGGTTCAGCTCCCCCAGCTGGAAGCCGTGGTCCGACGAGTAGATGATGTAGGTGTTGTCCTCGATCCCCAGGTCCTCGCACAGCGCCACGGTGTCCGCAATCAGGTCGTCCACAGACAGCAGGGTGCGCCACCTGTTCTTGAAGGTGTCGTCGATGCACTGCACCGTCTCCTCCGACAGCAGCCCCATCGCGGCAATCCCGGGGTGGTGGTTCTGCCGCTGCGCCTTTGTCGTGTTGAAGCTGGGCGGGCGGGGGGCTGTGGCAGGCCACCCCTCCTCCCACGTGTCGGTGTACCACGGCGCGGGCTGGAACGGCTCGTGGCACGCCTTCGGGTTGATGAAGGCGGCAAACGGCCCCTGCGGCGCAACCTCCTTGATCCACTGGTGCGAGTAGTTCCCCACAACTGCTGTGGTGTAGTTGCCCGACCCGAAGACGTGCGACCCGTCGGGCAGCCCTGTCACCCCCTGCACGAAGAACTGCGGTCCGAAGTAGTTGCCACCCCCGTTCGCCAGCCACGCGTCGAACCCCGGTGGCGGCACCGCCGGGACCTCGTTCAGGTACTTCCCGAACATCCCGACCTTGTAACCCGCGTCCTTCAGGTGCCGCGCCATCGTGAAGTTGTTCACAAGCGCCTCGTCGACGTGCATGCAGCATGCGTTCCCCTTGTCGTCGTTCCCTGCGTAGCCGTCGGGGCACTGCCCAGCCTCCTTCAGGTTGTGCAGGTACCGTCCTGTCCACGTCTGCGAGCGGGACGGGCAGCAGATGGGTGTGTGGATGTACATGTTGTCGGCAAGGACGCCCTCGTCAGCCAGCAGCTTCCGCGCCTTGGGCACCGGGGTGGCGCCACCCACAGCAGGGATCGACCCGCCCAACACCTGGTCTTGGTCGTCCGTCAGGAAGAAGATGATGTTCGGCTTCGCTGCCGCACCGAGGCACACCATCGCAGCAACTGCCGCCAAGCGCATTGTGTGTCCCATTGCGGTGCACCTGCAGGCATGGGCGGTGATTGTCTTGCAGCACACACAGCAAGGCTGGATGCGAAGGCCTCGAGGGATACGCACAGAGTGCAGTGGTGGGGCAACACGTGGAGTGGCCACGGGTTGCACCCGAGGACAGAACTTGCACAGCAGAGAGCATGTAGCCGAAGAGAGAGGGGGTTGTGTGAGAACGTGGGGAGGGGGTGTGGTGGGGGAGGGGCAGTCATGAATCAATGTCCGGGTCGCTGCCGCATCTCTGCACCAGCATTGTTCGCAGCATCCCGTGTCGTCTTCGACAAGAGGGCACAAGGGCACACAGCGTGGAGAGGAAATCACGGCCGGGCATGCGCCGTCCTGCTGCACACCCCAACAGAAGCAGCAACGGCAACGCACAGCCTGGTTCCTGTGTCTCGCATGCTGGCGACCTGTCCCACCTGTACACATGCATAAACAAGCATCGTTGCTTCCGGAAACATCACCGGTGCCTTCTCAGAAGACAGAACACGTCAAAGCATCACTCGCAGTTCTCACAGAAAAGGTTTACAAGAGGTTAAACGTTCCTGTATGCGGATACGAACACTTCGCACACGCCATGTTATGAAACACAGCCCACTCCACACGGCACGCAGCTGGTTGGCACACGGAAGGAGAAGCAGGGGGGAAAGGCAAAGGGATCTCAAGAGAAGGGTGTGTGGGGTGGAGGGATGGAGGGGAAGTCGCGAGGTGCTGTGCCCCACACACCGACAGGTGCCGCACACACTCGCACTGCATCTCGGGGCACCTTGTTGCCGTCTGCGCTTTGCACTGCACACCGCACAACACATGCAGCGTGCAGCAGGCTCAGGCACAGCAGGGGGCCGAGAGGCGGTGGGGTGTGGCGACAACGGGAAGTGGCGGTGTGGGTAGTGGGGCGTCGGACGACAGGGCGGTGGGCACACATGCATGTGCCGTCAACCCCACTATCTCGCTCGCAGCCAGTGGCAAGAGCTGGAATCCTGTGAAGAAACACAATTACTTCTTCGCGGCGGCAAAGCCGACACGGTTGTTCTCAAAGTCGAAGTTCGTGTAGTACTTGCGGATGAAGACGTCACCCAGGATGGCGTCCAGCCCGGCCGGGAGGCCAGGGAAGCCCATGATCCCGCTGACGCACGTCGTCTGCCCCGCCTCCGTGATCTGCAGGATGTAGTCCTGCGGGGCCAGGGTGTAGGGGATCCCCCCGATCGTGAAGGTCAGGTCCGGGAGCGTCGACATGTCCGGGCACTCCGTGAAGGGGCACTCGATCCCGATGTCGGTGCAGTTCAGGTGCTTGTTGATGGCGACAGCCTCCAGCAGCCCCATCGCGATGAGCGACGTGCCCGAGTCCACAATCGCCCCGAACTTCCTGTTGCGGATCGACGTGTTGCCCATCTTGATGGAGTCCCCCTCAATCTGCCAGTAGGTGTCGTGGGTCAGGGTGTGGTACTGGAAGTCCCCGGTGTAGTGGTTCGGGTCCGTGCCCCCCAGCACCAGCTCGCTCGTCTCGCTCGGGTCCCCCGTCAGGTAGAAGCTGAAGGAGCCCTGCTCCACGCTCTTCTGCTCCATCAGCGTCTGGAACACGGGGGTGATCCCGTTCACAGAGATGGCAGGCCACCCCAGCCCCAGGATCCCGTCGAAGCGCCCCACCACCCACGACGGACCCGGCTCCTTCGTCGTCTCCGCGAACAGCTGGTCCTTCGCCGTCAGCGTCCCGAGCGTCACAACGTCCTGGTCCACGAACCCCTGCACGGCACCGGACCCGTACTGCACGGCGAAGTCAGACCCGTTCTTCACAAACGTGGACGACAGCGAGCTGTCGTACTTCTTGTGCGTGCACCCCGTGCACTGAACACCGGGCACCCACAGGTTCGACGACCCCGTGTCCAGCACCACCTGGAAGATCTGTGCCGGCGTCCCGATCGCCACGGGCCCGAAGTACTGCGCGTCCATGAAGTTCTCCACCGGCTCGATCGGCACGTTCTTCACCCCGTACTTGTGGGCCAGCATGGCCGACTCAGCAGCCAGGAAGTGCCCGCTGTGCGCTGCCTTGTGCAGCGGCACCGAGGGGTCACGCCGCCCGATCCCCACGTGACGCGTCATCGGGATCTTCGTGATCGCCGCGCCTGCATGTGCAAACGCGAGCAGGGCAAATGCCGCACGCATTGTGAAGCGCTGAAGCTGTGTGGTATCCTGGATGAGGAGGCTGGTGGTGCAGAAAGGCATTGGGGACACCAGATGCAGCAAAACATCAATCAAGGTATCCTGCAGGGTACGGGGTGGGTGAGGGCGGATGGTGGGTGGGGAGGGAGGGGTGGCCAAAGACTTCGAACGGGACACAGTCGTAGGGTGTCGAGGTGGAGGCTGCGAGCAAGCTGCTCTGTGCCAGACGGCACCAGCCAAATAGGAACACACAGGTGCTGCGGTGCGGTTGGAGTGCAGACGAAGAGGCGGGTGCGGTGACCACACGGCGACATTGCGGCTCGAGTGCAGCCTGCTGCACGCTCCCCCTGCAGAAGGGGGAGACGCACCAAGGCAGGCCGCACATGGCTCATCTCGTCTAGGCCGGGGGTCATGCACCACAGCTGCAGACAGCACCAGCACAGCACAGCACATCGTAGCACAGCATAGCATAGAAAAGGCACGGAAGTCGGAACGGGATGCCAACAAAGGTATGAAGAAGAAGACCCATCCTCACCCGCACACACTTACAGGGGCACACACGCCAAACAGGGATCACCGATGCATCCAGCAACAGCCAAGAGAGGCAGATCCGGATATCGGTCCCGACAGCTGTGGCCAGCAGTGCGAGGCAGGAGGGTCCTGACGTCGCCCAGTTGCCCTGGACGGCACAACGCAACACACACACAAGTCAAGGAAATAGATCAACAAAAGGGTGAAGACATCGACATGCAACGCGAATCACAGAATCGGAGAAACGTTGGTCGAAATTTCTTCTCCGACACACAGCACAGACTGTGCGACGGGATCAGAGCACACGCGTAAAAAATCAGAAACATTGGCAGCCGTATGTGTTCTCGGCAACTCCCGAAACATGCTGTTGAGACACAAGGCCAGCCAACAGCACACTTCCAGGGCCGATCAGCCTGCTCACTGCACCCAGGTGCGGCAGGTGATGGTGGTGCAGCACTGCGTCACCTTCTTGCAGATGTTGAGGGCCCACATCTGCTCCGAGCACACGGACGGGTCCGTCATCTCGAACCCGGCAGGGCACGTCGGCACCGCCTGGCAGCAGATGTCAGCGTTCTTGCGACAGCGGATGGTGCGGCAGCACAGCGAGGACGGCTCGCACTTGCCCCTCCAGAGATCGAGCCACGTGCACGTCGCGTCCTCCGTCGTCCCTTCCGGGCACACCGGCAGGGCGAGGCAGCACACGTCCGTGGCAGCCTGCACGCACACCAGCAGGCAGGCCAGCAGAAGCACACGTGCGAACATTGTAGAGTGAGTGGTGTGGTGTGGTGTGGTGGCGTATCCTGCAGGGGTGAGGGAGTCTTCGGTCGGACATAAGACACAAAACATCAATATCAAAAACGCGTCTCGTGGGAGATGGGGGTAACTCAGCCACCGCTTTTCCGTTGCATTAGGCACCGTTCAGTGCAAAAGCTGACGTACGGAGGGGCGAAGGCAGGGAGCAAAACACCACTCGTTGGCCTGATGAAGGGTGGTGTTTGTTCCGTTCGCCCCCCTTCCAACCTTGCAAGAAAACTGTTGTTGCAAGTGGTAGAAAAACAAATACGCACAGGGAAGTCGTCTTCTCTAGTCCTCCCTTGACTCCCTAGTCGCACCGAAGGTGCTTAAACAAGTTTACTGAATGTGGAGTGCGGTGTGATGTGTGGTCGTCTGCAGGGCAGCTGCGAGCAACAGCTGTGAAGCAGCTTCAGCAACACCAACCAACACATCTTGCATGGCGAGGGCTGGGCTGGGGCACTTTCCGCTCGTTCTCTATGACGAGACAGTGGCCGCCTCCGTCCACACCAACAAAGGTACTGGGTAGCCCACCAGGACACAGTACGACCCCCAAGAGGCCGTGCCACTGCCCCAGCGGACTCGTCATCATGCTACTGCGGATACAGTGTCACGGCTCCGCCACAAGTGGCGGAGCACAACAGAAGAAAAGAGATACAAACAGTCAACCCGTCGTGTTGTCTGTGGAAGATTTCCTTTACAACAACACCATGTGGGGGTTAGGTCCGAAATCACACAGCGCCAGGGCCTCCAATGGCAGTGGCCTCGATGTTTGTCGCCAGAAGGCGCGCTCCCCCGCACACCACCCCACCCCCCACCCCTGCTGTACTTCGCACAGTCCCTGTGAGCAGAGGAAAACAAGCGCCACACAGCCAGCAACGCAGAAAGCCAACTCCCCCCCCCGCTCTCTCTCTCTCAGCACCAGTGTAGGTCTCCACACACCCTCCGCAAATCGGCAGCACCACAGCCACCCCAAACAAAAGACAGCTTTCTCTATCGGTTGCTGCGTAACGGCGTTGGCACCATCAACCCTCGTCATCCGGATTGAAAAAATCCCCTCAATCAACCCCTCTGCCTGTTCAGCCACACATCTACATACGGCCGCGCCTGCGGCAGCACATGCTGCGACCGCGACACCGCAGACCCTCTCGGATCTGGCGGAAAACTCGCATCGGTCGTCCCTCGCGGCACCACCCCAACACCTTGCGCACCCCACCACACGCCGCCACCTCCCAGCTCCCCCCTCCGCGGGAAGCAGCCAATCTTCCCGAGCTCCGGGATGCGCGCAGCACCACCGCCACCCACCACCCCTCCTCCGCCCCCACGGCGCGGCGGGGACACATAGAGCGGCAGCGCTGCCGCGTTGGTCACCCTGGCCCGCGACTCCACCTCAGCCGCCTCCACGGCCCGCCGGGTCGCCTCCTCCGACGCACACACCACCAGCAGCGCCTCCCCCTCCAGGGCGGGCATGCCGCTCCCGCGCAGCTCCCGCCTCCGCCGGGATGCGGGGGACTCCTGCAGCAGCATCTCCACAGCACGCCCCTGCCGCGCTGCATACCCCTTCACCCTCGCAGCAGCAGCTGCCTCCTCTGGGGTGACACTGCTCCCTCGCTGCGGAGGAGTCGGTGGAGGAGGGGCGAGCTGCTGCTGCTGCTGCGCAGCAGCAGCAGCAGCCCTGCGGCTGGCACCCAGAGGCGACAGAGGTGAGTTTGGGGGCGGCGAAGGCGGTGCGGCCTGGCTGTCCGCTGGCGATCCCCCAGCCCCCCTTGCGGCTGCAAACCCCGCCGCGGGGCGGCTGCTGCTGCTGCTGCCGCTGGGGGGCGAAACCGCTGCCCCTTCGGGTAGCGGCAGTGCAGGCGACACCGCCCCACCCGCGAATGCGTGGGGTGCAGCCGCGGTGAGCTGTGCCTCGCCCCTTTCATCCCCCTCCACCCCTGCAGGAGGGGGTGTCGGCGGGAATCTCTCTCCGGCTTCCGCAGGGGGTGGCTGTGGTGTCGGCAAGAGTGACAGCGAGCTTCCCCCTCCGGCTTCCGCAGGGGGGTGTGGCGGAGGTGTGGCGGCTGCCGCAGAGAATGCCCGGAGCAGCGTGGCGCAGGCGTGGTGCCCCTCCAGCGTGGCGATGTCGAGGGGTGTGCGCCCCAGCCCGTCGGGGCGCTGCGGGGCCCCGCTGCCCAGGAGGGAGGTGATGCAGTCGAGGTGGCCGAGGCCTGCTGCGCGGTGGAGGGGGGTTGCGGCATGGCCTCCTCTGTCCTGATCTGCGGCTGGGTCCGGCAGATCAGAGGAGGCGCATTCTTCACATGCCATTCGCGTAGGGTGGGGGAGGGGGCTGGAAGCAGCGGGGGGGAGGAGTGCCCAGCGCAGAGGGCTGCGGAGGAGGAGGAGGAAACCCCGAAGAAGACGAAGAAGAAGAAGCGCAAGACCAGGGGGAGGGAAATGCTGCAAGGCCCTCTTCCCCCCTGGAGGTGGGGATGGGAGGTGGGAGATATGGCGGTGGCGGTGATGGTGAGGAGGTGGAGAAGGAGGTGGTGGAGGTGATGGAGAAGCAGCGGGGGGGAGGAGTGCCCAGCAGTTGAGGCGGGAGGAGGTGGTGGTGGTGGTGACGGAGGCAGAGGTCGGTGGGTTGGACGTTGGAGGGGGAGGGGAGGGGGGAAGAGAGGGAGGGGTTGGGGGGGGTGCCATGCGCTGTTGAACTTTACTTTGTTGTCCCCCCCCCCCCCCTCCACTTTTTCGTTGGGTCGTTCTTGCGTCCAGTTGGTGGGAGGGTGAAAGAGGGGGGTGGGGGGGGTGGGGTGGGGGACACTGCTCCGGTTCTATGGAGGGGTAATAAGCGCGAAAAAGATTCACATCGCAGGTACAACATATTTTGTATGGAAGACACGGGGTGGGTGTGCGTGTTTGGGGGTGGGTGAGGGGTGGGGGAGGAAGCACGCAGAACGAAAACCTAATGACGCACACGGCAAGCAGGGGATCTCTGATGCCGTGAGGGTTTCTTCTTTTTGACAAACGCGTTGCCCCCCCCCCCCCGATTTGACGGGCAACTAAATAATCTCAACGAACCGCTGCATCTACAGGGCAGGGTCGGTGCATCAACTGAACACGAACAGGGAATGATTTTGAATGATTTTGGCCATACTCACAACATCTCCAGTGAGAGGGCGACTCGACGAGCGGTGGGTGTTGTCTCCCCCCCCTTCCCCCCCACACCCCCCAAGGCGATTCCATCCCCCCCTGCCGCAGCTGAGACACAGGCTACACCACCACACAATTGGGGTGTGAATCGATGCCCCCCCCTCCACACACACAGCATCAATTCGAACGCACACTTTTATTCACCTTCCCCCCCCCCCTCTACTGCGCACTGCTATTTGGCTGCTGCCCCACAGCCTCTCGCCCTTCAATCCTCAACCTTGTGATACTCTGCGGCAATCCTCCGCAGCGCTGTGATAAGCTCGTTCACAGGCACCTCGCAGACACCGCGGGACCCCCCGTGTACCATGGCCATGCCTGTGGCGCCGGGACGACGATCCATGAGGCTGAGGAACGCAGCCTGCACCTTCAGGGGGGAGGCAGCCTCACCGGACAGCACCAGGACGGCATCCAGGACAGAGGCACCGCCGGCAAGCGACAGTGGCACCGCCAGGAGGGTCAGGGCGTGGTGCAGTGCGACGGAGGTGGTGGTGTCCGCCACACGCTTGATGACGGTGTACAGATGCCGGCTGCGCCGCACGCCCTCGGGGCCCCCGAGCCGTGGCACCGCCTCCTCTGGCGCCGCACCCGGTGGCGATTGTGCGGCAGCGGGTTCCGGCGACTGCCTCCGCGACATAGGTTTGGGCGGGCGGGGGCGCGGCTCCGGTGCGACCTGCGGCGTGTTGAGCGCAGAGACGGGTTCCGGGTCGCGCCGCGGCTGCGACGGCGTCGGGGGTGGCGCCGCCAGCTCCGGCGACTGGCTGGGGCCGCGGGGCGGCAGCGGGGTGGCCCGAAGGTCCGCAGGGGAGGCAGGTGCGCCCTCGCTCTGCGGGTCGCGGGGGGGGCTGTCGTGGCTTGTGGTGGCATCCAGCGGGATGTCGTCTTTGCTCTCCCCCTGCTGCAGTTGCACGCAGCGGCGGCCTGGCTTGTGGCGGGGCTCTCCGTCAGTCCGGTGCGCCAGACGGCTCCCCTGCCCCGAGGCGCGGCGGTCGACAGGGATTGCGTCGGGTCTCTGGCTGCTGGACCTGCTGATGCTGACCATGTCGTCGTCCTCCCTGCCTTCTCTGCCCACGAGGCGCATGGCGCGGTCCCGCCGCACGCTGCTCATCTGGCGCTCGAAGCTGCGCTCAGCCTCGCGCATCAGGCGGTCCACCACGCTTGCCGTGCGGTGCACGCGGGGCGACTCGGTGGCGGCATGCCCGTTGCTGGTGCTGCGCGGTGAGTCCTTCTCCAGCTCGCGTGGTGTCATGTGGGTCGGCAGTGCGCGGCGTGCCGTCATGGGAGGTGCTGAGGTCATCGTCGCGGTGGTGGTGTAGGAGAAGGAAGAGCTGGCGGAGGGGGGCGAGTCGGGTGCCCGTGCCTGGGGGCGCTGCACAGCCACGCGTGCCGCCCATGTGTCGGGACCCACCTTGACCTGCTTGAGGACCACCACGTCGGCAGCGTCGCAGTTCAGGGACTTGGCGACGGAGCGCTTTGCGGTTTCTGGTTCCCCGCCGTGGACAGACTCGATGACAAGGTCGTACACCTCGCAGCCAGACACCTCCATCGGCATCGGCTCCGGGCGTGGCTTGGAGTTCTTGAGGTCGGGTATGACAGTGTACTCCCCACCCCGCCCCACCGCCGCCATCTGGAGCTCCTTGCGGGACTGCTTCGACATCACGAGTGTCACTTGTGTCGAGGTGCCTGACCCAAGGAGCACCTTGCCGCCCTTCTCCAGCACGACGTAGATCCCCTCGAACAGGGTGTGCTTGTGGTCGTGCGTCAGCACGTTCAGGCTCTCGCGCCGCCCCACGACATAGACCGGCAGGCCGCGCTCCGGGGATGCCCCACGCCTGCGGAGGAAGGACACGGGCCCCACAAGTCGTGCCTGCACAGCGAGGATCAGTGCCTCTGCCCTGGGGCGGGGGGACTTCTTCTGGCTGGGTGCCGCCTTTGAGGGCGACGCGGCTCGTGCAGCGCGGTCGAAGTCGGTGGCCTTGCCCGGTGACATTGCCGGAAGCGCAAGCTGCTTGTGGCTGCTGTCCACCGAAGCAGGCTCGCACGATGCGAAGGACGGCGAGGGCAGGATGGTCGCGCTCGTTGGCTGCCGTTCCGCTGCACGCTCTGCATCCTGCTTCTCTGCCAGGCGTATGGTGGACGACGATGACGATGACGCGGTGGACGACGATGTTGCCGCCAACGAGATGCCCCCGACGAAGGCCTGCCCCTTTGTGGGAGGTGGCTGGGATGCATCTCGTGCAGGCACCGCAGGTGGTGACTTGCTCGCCTGTGCCTGCTGCTGCTGCTGTTGTTGTTGTTGCTGCTGCATTGTGACATGATGCTGGTGAAGCAACTTGAGTGCATCGGCCCGTTCACGCTGCCTCTTCTTCAGCACCTCCTCGCGCGCATCGATGCACTGCACCTGCAAGGCAAACACAGCACGCATGCAGTCCTCCTGCACACCCCTGCGCACCTCCACCTCACGCTCCACCAGCCGCCCCACCGTCTGCTGGAACACCGCACGGCGCTGCGCCACACCCTCCGCACCACACGCCACCGCCACCACGGCCGCCACCACACACGCACAGCCACAGCGCTGCCCACGGGGGACATACCACCGGGGAAAACGCGGCTCCCTGCCGTACGCCTCCGCAAGCTTCACGAGAGGATCGTCACCTGTGCTGCGCAGCGACTCGCGCACCAGCCCCCCCACCTCAGGCAGCTTCTCGGGGCAGTGCGTCAGGTAGTACACCTCCACACGGTCCCACAGCAGGGGCGGGGGCGGGTGCGGCCAGCCCTCTGCAGGGGACGTGCCCAGCGGGTAGTGCCCCTGCTTCGCAGGCCCCGGCGCATGCCGCACCGAGGCAGACCGCTGCCGCAGCGGCGGCAGCGCCTCTGACCCCGCCACAGACACCTGCAGCACGCCTGTCTCCTTGTTGCCCTCAGACGCCTGCCGCAGGGGCAGCTCGAAGTTGGCACACACCCCCACCTCCAGCGGGAGCTCGATGGCGTGCGACGCGCTCCCCAACACCTCCTTCTCCGCCAGGAGGTTCCCGTCGCACACACGCATCTTCAGCCTCAGGGGCCACTCCGCCTTCGCCTCAAAACACTCATTCCACGCAGGAGCCGCAGTGCCCTTCTTCAGACGCGTCTTCATCGGCTTGGCCCCCGCAACCTCCACCAGCACATACGGGTCGGGCAGATAGGACCCCGGCTTCCCCCCGCCTCCGCCGGTCAGCTTGGCGCGCTTCACTGTCACCGTGACGGAGGGTGCTGGTGACGGCGGCCCTCCTCCTCCTCCTCCCCCATCTCGGCCCTCCTCGGGCACAGGCATGTTGGGGGCGGCAGGCGGCAGCAGCGCTGAGGCCGAGGAATGCGGCAGCGTGTCACGCCCCGGCGATTGGGACCGCTCCTGCGACGGAGGCGGCGATGGCTCGGGCGGCGGCGTGACGACGGGCTCCGGGACAAGAGGGGGCCTCCTGGTGGGCTCGGCATCGCCGCCACCACCCTTCGCCGCACGCTGCTGCTGGGCGGCTGACGCCACCGCCGCCGCAGCAGCCTCTGCCTCCGCCCGCTCCTCCGCCTCCCGCTGCAGCTCTGCCTGGCGCGCATCCTCCAGGGCCTGCACCCTGGCCTGCTCCTGCTCCAGCAGGGCACGCTCCGCCTGCAGCTTCTCGTGCTCCCGCTTCTCCGCCTCCTCCTTCTCCGCACGCTCCTTCGCACGTCGCTCCTTCGCCTGCTTGTCTGCCAGGGTGCGCTCCACGCTGCGGCGCATGCGGGCCTCCTTATCGACCCTCTCCTTCCGCTCCGCCTCCTCCAGCGCCTCGCACCTGCTGCGCCCCTTCGCCTCCTTGATCCCAACCTCGTCCCGCTCGCGGCGCGTCTCCCGCTCCCGCCTCTCCTTCTCGCGCTCGCGGTCCGCCTCCCGCTTCTTCGCACGGCCCCTCTCCTTCTCCGCCTCCTTCTCTGCCTGGCGCTTCGCCTCCTCCTCCGCCGCCTCCGCTGCTGCCTCATCCTGCTTCCTCTTCCGCTCTGCCGCCGCAGCATCTGCCTCTGCTTTGCGCCGCGCAGCCTCCTCCGCCTCCTCCTCCTTCTGGCGTGCAGCAGCAGCAGCCGCCGCTGCCTCCTCCTTCTCCCTCTTCTCCTTCTCGCGTGCAGCAGCAGCCGCCGCCTCTGCCTCCGCCGCCGCCGCCGCCTCGCTGGCGCGGCGCTTTTCCTCCCTCCTCCTCCTCCCGCTGCTTCTTCTGCTGCGCAGCCAGGCGGGCCTTCTCCTCAGCCTCCCTCTGCACCTTCCGCCGCAGGTCCTCCTCTGCTGCCGCAGCACGCGCCTCCGCCTCCTCCAGCACGCGCTTCGCCTCGGCGGCAAGCCTGACCCGCTCCTCGGCCTCAGCCTCCCCCCTCGTGTCGTCAGCCTCCGACTCCGCGGTGGCCGCACCGCCGCCCGACGCACCTGGGGGCGGGGGGTCTTTTCGGGCGTATTTTGCAGTCAGCTTGTCGAGGAGGTGGGCCTCTTTGCCGCGGTGCTCCTCCAGCACAGCGGCGATGTCCTCCTTGGAGAGGTTCGGCTCAAACTGTGACATGGCTGCGGCAAGCTTTGCCCGGGCGTCGTTCCGCGTCGTGACGAAAACCTCACAGGCATCGCTCGCCATGATGAAGCTCGCATCCGCATCGAACGAACGGGAAACCTGCACCGCAGTGTCGATCACCTCCACGAGAAGCTGCCGTGGAACCCGCATCGACCTAATGGAATAGGGCAGCCCCGACAGAGCCCACCTCCCCTGCTGTATGAAGGTGTGTGCCCCCTGGAAGGCCTCTTGGGAGAAGGCATATATCCCGTTCCTCGCGATGCCGAAGAGGAGGCGGACAGGCTCGTCACTCGCGCCCCGCCCGCACTCCTCCTTGATGTCTGCTGAGGATGCCACGGTCCGTGCGTTGCATGAGAGGATCCGCCGTCCAACCAGGGCGCCCATCCCTGCCTTCTGCGCGTGCCCCCCTTCCGCGACGTCGTTGATGCCGCAGGATGTCTCATCCATGAAGAAGCCCAGCCGCTCCCCGCGGGGGAGGGACAGCAGCAGGAAGTCCACCTCAGGCGACACCATGACGAAGCGGAAGGCCTGCTGGGGCTTCTCCTCCGCATCCTGCTGCACGCAGTCCTCCACCACGGCAGGCCAGCCGAGGAAGTGCTGCAGGCCGAGCGTCTCGGCGAGACCCCCCGGTGCAACCCCATCGATGGTGCAGGTGGCGACGCCTCCACCGCCCTGCCAGCTGAACTGCTTGTCGAGGCTGGCGAGGGTGACGCCCAGATTCGATGTGTCCCCCAGTGAAGCGGGTTTCGCCTCCTCGGGGATCAGCAAGGCGGCCGGGTAGGCGCAGTGTGGGGAGGGCTGTTTCGGCACAGCCAGCACCTCGATGGTGTCACCCTTGGCCTGCTTCAGGGCAGATATGGCGGTCTCACGGGTGCCAACACGTTTCCCATCCACCTCGGCCAGCCTGCAGCCGACGTAGTGTCTCCCGAGGAGGCTTGCAGGGGATTTGTCTGCCACCGCGGTGATGGTGCAGTCGACATCGACAACCAGTCCGAGGGACTCCCCCGGAACCCGCTTGATGCCAAACCCGCCACTCAGAGGGGTGAAGAGCGGCGGGAAGAAGCTGAGGGAGAGGGTGACATCTCCGGGCTGCGTGAGGAAGCCCCTCACCTCGCTGGTGGAGGAGACCGGCTCTCCGTTGACGGCGAGGAGAGTCCACCCCAGCACGGCACGGCAGCCTGCTGTGTCGGAGGGTCCATCTGGGGTGACGGAGGTGACGCGCATCGCACCCTGAGATAGAACGATACCCAGGCTGACGCCGTCAGGCTTCACCACCTGGATGACCCTCGCATGGCCCTGCGCCACCTCGCTGTAGACCTGCAGCAGGCGCTTCTGCGGCGATGCCCCATCCTTCCTCCGCTTCTGCAGCCCCTCGTCGGACACCCCTTGATAGCTCTGCAGCAGCCGGTCGGCCTCCGCCTGCATCTCCAGGGCCTCGACATTGACAGCCTCCCCCTCGCGCGCGGGCAACAGCCTCAGGACGCGTGGGAGCAGATACAGCCTCTCGAGGCGTGCCTGTGTGTAATAGTGCTCCACCTCCAGCCGCTCGGCGACCTCCTTCTCTGTCAGCGTGGCGGTGGTCGCCTGCTGTGACATGGTGGGGCAGGAGAGGAGAGAGAAAGGGGGTAAAGGCCGAAATTTTCACACAGCGAGAAAAGCGGCCCTTCTCTCACGCGCTTTTTGATTTGGCTGACGCTTGCGTAAGGTGGAGCTTCAGAGGAGGTAGCACGCCGTCAAGCAGTTGAGAGAGATAAAGACTATAGGGAGGGGGCAGAGAAGGGGCAGCGGATGATCAGGGGTTTGAGAAGAGGGTGTGTGTGTGTGTGGGGGGGGGGGGGGGAAGGACGAGGATCCGGGGCTTTTAACAACGGATGAGAGGGGAAGAAGAGGGCATTTGGGGATGGGGGGGGAGGGGGAGTGGTTTGACCCCCTCCCGCCCCCGCCTCGGCAGCTCCCCCCCCGCGCAGATCTCTGTTGGAGACCCTCCTGTGGGGGTGGTGGTGGAGTGGCTTTCGTCCCACAGACGAGGCGCAGCGCCCTCTGTGGCGCTTATGATTTCGCATTTGAGGAGTGTGTTCAGCTGGAACTACTCTCGGCACTCGGCGTTGCACAGCAGCTGGAATCGGGGTTGGAGGCGAAGACGGATGCGCAGCGCCGCAAGTGGTGGCGAAGTTCCGGCGGAGCTGGTGAGGGTGCCGGATCCCACGTGAAGGTGAACGTACCCAAGACGACGCCGTTGCACCAGACGCGAGGCGGGCACTCCGTTCGGCGGGGGGCGCTTGTGGACCTTTTCTGCCGGGGGGAACCCACCGTGATATTGCCTGTGGGGAAATCACTCACATCTGTGCGTCAGATGAGACTGCACTGCTGATCAAACCGGTCACGGACTCAGTAGTGTGCATGCACGTACGCGTGGAGACCACGGGAAGGAGAAGCAGAAGGGTGATCTCCCTACAGTCGTGTCGCGGAGGTGGGCACGGAGAATACCACTGTATCGTCAGCGAGAGATTCGTTGCGAAGGGGGGGGACACGGTGGGATCTTGTAAATTTTACATGTATAACTACAAGTATAATACATGTACCGTATACGTAAATATTATGGAACGTAAATATTATGGAACGGGCCCATTTTTGCCCGGTCCGTTCCATAATATTTACGTTCCAAAATATTTACAGGGCCAGTTGGGGACTCAGTGGTGAGGATGGCTTGCCTCAGGAATCGCACGAAAAGTGCACGAGTAGGTCCCGTCAGGGACTCTGTATGCCGTCCGATCACCTGGTCCAAGTCCCCGAGTCGCAGAAAGCCCTGTAAATATTATGGAACGAAAAAAATCTGGAACGCCAACCCACCAGCGTTCCAAAATATTTACGTTCCATAATATTTACGTTCCATAATATTTACGTTCCAAAATATTTACGTATACGGTATTATACATGTATAATACTTGCATGTCAACTATTATACATGTATAATACATGTATATGCCTGAAATATACATGTAAAATACATGTATATCAAGTAAAAATACATGTATAATCACGGATGACGTACGAATCGTAATGGTGAAATACGAATCGTGCATATCGTATTTTATATCGCAATATATCGTATACGATTACGATATAAAATACGATATTATGCGATATTACGAATCGTTTAGGATGATGCATGGCCACACGGGGTGGGTAAATGTAGTCAGCCACACCCCCTCCGCACCAGGTTACCCGGGGGGGGCGGGGGGGATGGGCAGGGCCAAGAATCCTCCAAGTTCGCTGTCCCAGCTGGGGACTGAGCTGCGGAAGCGGGATCGTGACTCGGAGGACGAGGAGGACGAGGAGGAGAAGCCTGTCAAAAAAGCATCTAAGAAGACCACGAAGAAACCGGCGAAGAAGGCACCTGGGAAAAAGGCACCCAGCACACCAACGAGGGGCGGCGAGACTACCACCACCACCCCAGATGAGTCGCCCACTCCGAAGCCAAAGGCTCTCAAAGAGCAGCTGGCGAAGCAGAAAGCAGGGGCGCGAGTGAGCTACGTGACAGCGAAAACACGTCACGACAAGCTGAAAGGCGATGCCAAAGACGTGTACGCCGTCAAGGATGTCGCGTCTCTGCCGTATGAAATCCGGACGCCGCTGAAGACAGCCGGGAGGAATGACACCGACGAAGTGATGTGGTGCATTCCGTGTGGGTGCGTGATCGACCACAAAGAAAGTTCGGTCACTAAAAGCCACTTGGGGACGAAGGTGCACGCCCGTGCGGTCGAGCACCAGAAGAAGAAGCAGTCGGGCGGCGAAGACAAGAACGACGACAGGCAAGGGGGGCAGCAGATGGCGCACGGGGCCAATCCAGCACCGGAATTCGTGAGTGACCTGTCGTATTCACTTTGCATCGGCAATACCACGGCCAGCCAGGCGGAGCTTGTGGTGTTGGCGATTCGGAAACACCTGTACCCGAACATGCCCAGCGGACGCGCCCTCTTGCAGAAACACAGCAGCCACACGGAAGCACTTCTGAAGGCGCTGAAAGATGCTCTCAAAGGTCGCACCGTGCCTATTGGCATCGACGGAACTACAGCAGCATCGATCCACACCTCGTACCTCGCTGTGACTGCATATGTTGGGCAACAACCGCTGCTGGTGTGCGTTGAGGTGTTCAAGGCTGGGGTGAGCCCTGACGCAGTGATGCTTGAAGATGTGCTGAAGCGGCTCGAATGCGACTACTCGTTTACGATCGCGTCTGTCAACATGGACAGATGCGCGACAAACCAGCGCCTCATCAAGCTCACAGGGCGTCTGTCGGTGTGGTGTTTGGGGCATCACGCCAACAAATGTTGCAAAGACTTCTACACGAAGCGCTTCCCCCTCGCCATCCAGTTCGTGACCTTCTTCTCACAGGTATGCTGAATAATGTGGTTCGGTTTCCATGATGTACCTCCCCGTGACATGACACAGGCGTTTGCCGGAAAGAAGAACCCCCGCCGCGTTCGTTGGATAACGTTTCAGCAGAAAGCACAGCAGCAGGCCGAAGAGCGTCATACAGAGAACAAGACGTCTATCCTCAGGGCGCAGAGAGGTCTCCAGCTCGTAAAAGACGGACAGCCCCCTGTGCGGGTCCTGAAACGGCAGTTCCCAAACGTGGACGATGACAAACTCGTGACTGCTGCAGAGGAGTTCATCGCATCGCAGGAAAACGACATCGTGGCTTCCGACATTGAGACGATCAAGCCTAAAGCGCCGCGCACCACCTCAGAAACGAGGTGGTCAGCGCTGTTTCACGTCGTTGAGCATGTGGCACCCCGGACCGACCTGCTTGCAAGCTTCTTGCACGAAGAGCTTGAGCGCGCCTACAAACCGCAAAGTGTCCGAGAGTTAGCACATTTGATCGGAGGGGATGGGTGGAGGGACATGCTCTCGGAGATCCAGACGATGGAGAGAAACACACAGAGCCTCCTACAGTTCTTCCTCTGGATGAGCAACCCCCCCAGCGATCAGAAGTCCTGCTTTGTCGTGGGGGAAGTATGGAAGAGCATCCAACACGTCACCAACGAGGAACAACAACTTCTCAAAGAGCTGTGGGACACGTTTTCCTCAAGAGAGTTCTTTGAACTCATGGAGGTGATGGACCCGGAAGCAGTTGCCCAGGAGGTGATTGCTGATGAAGTGCTGGAGGCGTCGGAAGAGAGGTGGCGGGACGTCTTGGGGCTTGATAGCAAGGCGTTCGGAGAGATAGCTGCGTACCTCAAGTCTGACTACGCTGTCCTGACTGCCTTCCACAAAGACCCTGTGGCATTCTGGACGTGCCACAAGGCGACGTTCCCGCACCTGTCCCGTGCTGTGCTGCCGCTCTTGTCCGTACCGCACTCTGTCACAGCGGTTGACAGCGTATTCTCGGTAGCCACCCGAGTTGACAAGAAGGAGAGTGCCGCGCAATGCCCGGACACATTTGCAAGGCGCCTCCTTTTGACACGAAACACCGACCTGCTGGGAGTATACGCAGACACGGAGGGAGGCGACGCCTTCGGACGCTACGCCAGTGCCGTGCACGAGACAGATGACAGCGAAAACGAGGCAGACGATGTGCCGGAGCTGAGCTTCTATTAACAGACTCCCAGGACGGGCGCCATCATATCTCACCCCCCCCCCCCTCCCAGTGCGTGCTTCATTTTGTTTTACTACCCCCCGTTTTCCGCACCGTTTTGCCAGTGACCACAGCTGCTCTACCCCGGTCAGTGTGCGGTTTGTTTGTCCTTGTTGTTCGTGTTGTGTGTGTCATGTGGTAATGTCGTGCGACAGCTCAATGCACGTTACGTGTGAAGTGCAGACGCCTCCGGCTTGCCGGAGTTGGGCATGTGTTTCCCTCTTAGGGCCCTGTGAATGCTAGATCCCCCCCCCCCCCGTACGGCCCTTTTGTCCTAGAGAGCAGATGATCGGAACAGAAAAAAAGTGCCAAAACCCCCCTCACAGTGGGGAACGGAGGACGCACATGGTCCCGTGATTGCAGAAGGAGTGATTGCTGAATCCAGTGTCCCCTTTCCCACACCCTTTGCCTCATCCGCGGCTGGCCCTGTGAATGCTATTCTCCACTCTCGAAGTCCTCCCCGCCCCACTCTCCCTTGGTCGAGGCGTTGCGCCTTCGTCACTTGCTCTTTGCTGTCACTGTGCTACCACACCTCCCAGGCAGGGTCCCGACGGGGCGTAACACCACTTAGCCGTATCCCATCCTTGTGGTGTTGTCTCATGTGGCCACCTAGCCATCCCATTGCCTCCCTCAGAAGCCTGTAGTAATAGTGCGATATGGGCATATCGCATACGATATCAAAGCTGACTATACACGATATAAATACGATATATTGGGGGCCCTCGCTACCAAGTGTGACTGAGTGAGAAAAAGTGAGAAGTCAGCCATGTTTGGCTGAAAACTGACGACTCGTGACTCACAGTGACTCGTAGCGAGGGCCCCCATTGCGATATATTGCGATATCGCCTTACTGGGGGGGGGCAAATACAAGCATATATGCTTGTATTAAGCGTGCCAGCTCGCATAATGCGGGGCTTTCTGGAAAAATTATAAATGGCTATACTGCGAATACAAGCATACTAAAAACCCAATTTTTGTTGACCAGGCTAATACAAGCATATATGCTTGTATTAGCCTGGTAGAAAAAATTGAAATTTTGTGGTGGAAACCCCCCAAAAACCCCAAAAATACCCAATATTTTCTACCAGGCTAATAGAAGCATATATGCTTCTATTAGCCTGAAAATTTTATATAAATCCGGATTTTCAAAATATGCTTGTATTCGCATGTATGCTTGTATTAGCATGTATGCTTGTATTTGCCCCCCCCCCAGTAAAAAATACGATACATATCGTATTTACGATATGATACGATAATACGATTCGTACGTCATCCGTGATAATACTTGCATGTCAACTATTATACATGTATTTTTACTTGATATACATGTATTTTACATGTATATTTCAGGCATTTACATATATTTTACATGTATAATACTTGTCATGCAAGTATTATACCGTCCCCTGCAGAATAAATGTTATTTGTTATAAACCGCCTTTCTGGGAAAATGCCCGATTTATTTAATTTTAACATTTTCTTTTTAACATTTTCTGGAAATGTTAAGCCTGCCTGTTGGCTTTGGGAGAAGATCATGGGACCCACCCCTCAATGCGCCACTCTCTAGCCCAAGTTCTAACCAGGAAGGGGTTAGCTGTGTGACACATGAGCTTGGAATGCAAGGAACTGCAACGCCCCTGCTTTGGCGCCACCTCACCCAGGAGCACCTGGATACTAGGAGCTGGCTCTGGAACCCAAGGTCGCACTGGGAACGCCTGATACGCAGCCACATGAACTGCACAGCACGTGTATGCGGCAAAGTATGCATGTTATGTGCCCGCACGGACGACCTGGCCCCCTATCCCGGCCACTTCTCGCGATTTATTTTTAACATTTCTTTTAAATGTTACAGCAGAAATGTTAAAAACCGGGATTCTGAGTCCACATTTCGAATTATGAATTTATTTTTAACATTTATTCTGCAGGGGACGGTACATGTAAAATACTTGCATGACAAGTAAAATACTTGCATGCAAGTAAAATACATGTATTTTACTTGCATGCAAGTATTATACATGTATTTTACTTGTCATGCAAGTATTTTACATGTGTAATACTTGCATGACAAGTATTATACATGTAAAATACATGTAAATGCCTGAAATATACATGTAAAATACATGTACCTACCCCCCCCCCCTTGTAATTGTCCGCCTCGGGGCCTCCTCGGGGGGCGGACAATTACAAGGGTTATACTGGGTACTAAGGCCTGCAGTGCGAGTGGTTGGCCTGCGTGACAAGGGTCTCTTGATCACCCCTCGCTACTCCCCTATCACCCCCTGGGGGGTGGTAGGGGTGAGTAGCGAGAACCCTGGCCACACAGAGCGCACAAACACTATGGAATGTGCCTCTGTTGTGTTGTGTGCACGCTGCAGCCAGTGGTACAGGCTAATCCCTTGTAATTGTCCGCCTGACCTTGTAATTGTCCGTTTCGGCCAAAAATGCCAAAATAGGGCGGACAATTACAAGGGGGTGGGTAGGTATATCAAGTAAAAATACAAGTATAATAGTTGACATGCAAGTATTATACTTGTATTTTTACTTGATATACATGTATTTTACATGTATATTTCAGGCATATACATGTATTATACATGTATAATAGTTGACATGCAAGTATTATACATGTATAATACATGTATATACTTGTAGTTATACATGTAAAATTTACAAGATCCCACCGTGGATGGGCGGATGGGGGGGGGGGGGGGGGCCGAGGGGTGGGGGACAGTCTGACTGCTTTGCTCCGTTGGGGATGGGGGGGGTCAGGAGGGTGCGCACTTCCGCTCGCCTCCGCCCGAAGCCCCCCACCACCCACCCCCCACCCCCATCCTGGCATCCGACCAGTGAGACAAAAGTCAAATTCAACAAAAAGAAATCAAGGCTGTCAGTTGACACCGTATTCTTTTCCATCTTTTGGTGAAACAGGGCAAGCCGCCATCTATCTCGACTGCGGTGGAAGCTTTGCCTGCATTTTCACCTGCGCCCCAACAAAGCTGGGTGGGCTAATGTTGGGCCAGCGGGCTGGAATTGAAAAGGTGTCTGTGAGAAAGGACCTACACCCGCACGAAATAAAAAGCCAAAACGTGCTTCAGAGAGTTAACAAAACAGCTAACAACGCTTCGGGGCAGTGATCTCGCTGGGCTCGTGCCCAAAACTTTAATAGGTAGGGCAGCTGCCCTACCTGGTAAAAAGGGGGAAAAAATTCGCGCGCTTCGCGCGCGAACGTGAGCGCTCGGCCAGTGGACCATCCGTGTCTATCGTACCACAGGCGGTTCATGATATCCAGGAGCCAGCAGACCGCCTTCAGGGGGTCTGGGGGGCGGAGCCCCCCAGCCGCCGGAGGCCACGGTAGTGAACATATGTTCTCAGGCTGACATATCGTCCATGACCTGCCAAGCACCTGACCAAATTCGGTGGGACGTTGGGTCGATAGTCCGGAATAACCCTACTCCCTGGGCCCCAGTGGGCCCAGGGGGGAGGGGGCAGATCAGAAATAATACTCTTGGTAGGGCAGGCTGGTCAGGCCTGCCCTACCAAGGTTTCGGACAGAAATTAAATAGGTAGGGCAGCTGCCCTACCTGCCTGACCAGGCACGAGATCGCTGCTTCGGGGGGCTTGAAAGGAAGAAGGCTTGAAAAGAAGAAAAAAAAGGGCAAATATTTTTTTCCGTAACAGGCGGATGACGAAAGCGCTGTTGTAGGCACTTCATCCCTGTCTATTTGGAGGCATCGCGTGGATATCCCAGGGACAACCGGTGCAAGCCTTGCTCACAAAATAATAAAACGGCGGGGATTGGGGAGGGGGGGGGGGCAGTGAAGGAGAAGAAAAAGGGCAACAACAGAGTTGACCTCCCTTCACTGGCGACGGGGAGAGGGAGGGGGGGGAGGGGGGGAAGGGGGGGAAGGGGGCGTAAAGTGGAGGGAAGATGCATGGCACACAGGACGATACTCCCCCCTTCCACCTTTTTTTATGAAAAACAATGCCTCTCGCGTCTCCCCCAGGTGGAGAGAGGTGGGGCCACCTATAGGAGGAGGTGCGTGAGGCACCCCCTCCTCAACCGCTAACAGCCACAGAAGGTTTGCGGTTTTTAAGGTGCACCTTCCTTGTGGCTTGGCCCTTTCTCGAAGATGGCAATATGCAGTGACGTTGTCAAAACACGTGGTCTGCCGCGCCGTGTGTTTCAGGCCAATTCACCGTATCACCCCAGCAAGACGAGACTCCACCCTGAAGGCCGTGGGTTGCAATCACGTCTAGCCCGCAGCACCAACACAGCATGCCACAACGTGCCTTGCCAGCACGCCATGGCGCTCGGTGGTCCCCCATACGGGCTCCAAAGGCACCCGCAGAGGGTCGGGATCCTCGTGATGCAATGCCCTCACAATCCGGGCGGCGTTTGATTCGATCCTTCCATACATCAAGCGTATCTAACAAGACGGGGGGCGGGGATAATTGCAGACCAGAAGAAATTACTGCAAAACACCCCCCCCCCCCCCCTGCAATCGTTGGGGGGGAGGGAGAGACAGGCAAGGGGGTGGGTGGGTGGGTGTGGTTGCATGTAGTTTGGTGTTTCTGAAAAATCGCAGTGTTTGGAATCGGTTTAGGGGGTGGGGGAGGGGTCAGCGCAAGGGCACTTCCCCCTCCCCCTCCCCCTCCCCCGTAAGGGCTGCAGGCTTCACTGCCCGTAGCTGGCTGGGGGGCTTCGCACGACGCGGCATACGGTGCCTTACGCAGAGGTGCCACGGGGTTGGCTGCATTCTTTTTGGATTGTGTAGGTTAATACACACAGACACAACTGTGATGCACGCAGCCCGTGCCGGGTGGCACTGAGTGTGTTGACCAAGGGGGCTTTGAGAAGGCACCCAAGTCCCACCGCTCCAACCTGCGTCCACACCGCAAGGAATTATGAAAGAGTGGCACTTTGGAGGGAGTGTGTCAGGAGCCACCCGGATGCGGCCTTGTGCAGTGTAGCGGAATCAATGGCCCGTTGACCGAGGGTCTTTCCCAAAGAAACGTTGCTTAACGTTGCTATGCAAGAAGGTGAAGGAAAAAAGCTCATGCAAACAGCACAGTCCGATGTGCAGCAAGAAGGTTGAAAGGGGTATACAATGAGGTTTTGTGTTGAGCAGAAAAAAATACACCGCTCTTCTGTGTTGGGCGCCCGCAAAAAAAATACACGGCAGGAAGTTTCGCATGGATCTGGCAACAAAGGACCCCAAGCCTGGCAAGAAATCCACAGTCTTTTTTCCGCCTCACCACGGCACACACCCCCCTTCTCCGTCCACTCAAACACAGCCACGCCCCGACCCCCGACGGCTGGATGCGTGCGCTGTGCCTGCTTCTTGCAACTCATCCCCCCACACAGACAACCATGGTTCGTTCGTAGTGCGTGATGAGCAACGTTGTCGCAAATCTTTCCACACCCGATGCATATAGGCACTGCATATGGGCACGGCAGCCGTATGACCTTCCGGACAGACGGTGAGCGATTCACAGATATGGACGACGTGCTGTGTGGTGGGAGGTGGAGGAGGACCAGCTGTTGGCACAACACGAGCGCAAATAATCTACTCCACGGGACACATCCAGGGGCAGCGGCCACAGCCACTGAACGGGATAAGGCTGTTCTAACCACGCCACAGCAGGGGAGACCCACGGGACGTATCACGGTGAGGCGCTACCTGACGAGTGCCTGACGACGACAGTGCACAACATGAGAAGCACTGTTCACACCACGCCTGGATGGTGGATAGACGGGGGAGCGGGGGGCAGGGCACTGTGCGGCGGGCTGCCACCAAAGACGCACCGCCGGCGCGGTAGGGAGGGGGGAGATAAAGTCATTTTGCTCCGACAATGCAGAAAAGCGTGCCCCAGACGAAGTGTCAGAATCGAGAGGCACGGTTCGGCAGAGAGAAGACCCCCCCCTCCTGCCCAGAGTCAAGAAAAAGGCGTTTTCAGTTTCGGTTTATGAGGGGAAAAAGGGGTGCGGGGGATGAGGGGGGGGGGGAGAGGGTTAAACCTTAAAACAAGGGCAAGAAAACAAAACGCGACATTTTTTATTGCTGCATGCACGTGGGCGGGTTGCCACCCGGAACCACACACGCACACCGTACCCCCCACCCACCCCAGCACCGCTGCCACAGTGCCACAGGCACGCAGCTTGACACCGCTGCGCCTTTTTGGCACGACACGGGCGGGCGTGGGTGGGACCACCCCGACTCAGGCAGAAAATACATCGGCTGGAAGTGACACACGGCGTTTATCAGAAACTCTTCCTGACATCTCGCTTATTGTTACACGACGCTTCCGACACTCCAAACACAGCAATCCCCTTGAGAAGCAACCTTTGGCGAAGGGCGGGGGTGGGGCTCTGGCAGAGCACCACTTGTTGCGGGCTGGCTGCAGTGTGCCACCTTTAGTTCCCCACGCGAGTTGTGCGAAAACACGGCAAGCAAACCCGGCACAGCGGAACGCCCCTCAGGCCGCAGTGAGGAAGGAAGAAGGCCCGTAGAACCGGAGGCAGGGCGAGCCGTGGTGGTGCAGGCTTCCGCAGCGCTCCCTGAGCAGCAGCTTTGTGTCCTCCCTGCCGCAGCTCATCGCCTCCTCCAGCACGGTGGTGCCGTCGTGCGACACGGCATCGATGTTGGCCCCAGACTCCAACAGGAGGGCGCACACCGGGGTATGCCCCCAGCGCGCCCCGAGCATGAGGCTCGTCCACCCGCATGCCCCAGCCGCGTTGATCTCCGCACCGTGGTCCAGGAGAAGCCGGCAGGTCGGCACACACCCGCCTTTCGCAGCCTGCATCAGGCAGGTCCACCCTGAAGCTGACCGAGCATTCACATCCGCCCCGCTGTCAATCAGCTGCTTGCAGACGGCCGGGCTGCCCTCCTCTGCGGCAAGCATGAGGCTCGTCCACCCCTTCTCATCGCTGGCGTGCACATCGGCACCGCGGCGGATCAGCTCGCGTGAGATCTCTGCCATGCCGGAGCAGGCGGCCTCCATCAGGCAGGTCCACCTGCTGGGGCCTGTGGCATGCAGGCATGCCTTAGAGTCCAGCAGCAGCCGCACCACCCGCATCTGCCCTCCGCGTGTGGCAAGCATCAGCGGTGTGCGACCCTGGGAGTCCGGCACGTCGGGGGAGATGCCTGCGTCGAGCAGCCATTGGCAGCGCAGGGGGCGGCCCGTTGCGGCGGCCTCATGGAGGGACGTGGCAGTCACTTTGACACGCTCTTCAGCCAGGACAGCGAGGGCACGGCCCCGCAGGGTGGGCATGACCTCAACAGCCGTGCCCGGTGTGAGGCGCCGCAGCTCCGCCTCGTCCAGCAGGGCGCCAGGGTGTTCGCCGCTGACAACGTAGAGGTCGAAGTCGTCAGGTTGCGGGACGGAGGGGATGGCGCCGTGGACCAGGGCCTTCACCTTGCAGAGGCCCGTGCGTGGGTTGGCCTTGACCACAGCGGAAACGGTGCCGAGGAGGACGGTCAGCTCCATGTTGTGTGGCGTGTCGGGGAGGGGGGTGGGGGTGGTGAGTCAAACAGACCTCTGGTGTGGGGGTAGAGGGTGGTGGTGGTGGGAGGGTGGGAGGGGGGGGAGTGATGGTGTTGTCTTCCACACAGTTTCACGCTGGCACCCACTCGGGATTCTGGGTGCAGCGACAGCGGAGTGAGGTGACAGTCCTATGTACAAACTCGTTTTATTCAAAGTGAGAAACTCTCACAGGGTTGACCATTGGCACACAAGCTGTGAAGAGGGGCTTGTGTTGACATGTCTTCCACACAGTTTCACGCTGGCACCCACTCGGGATTCTAGATGCAGCGACAGCGGAGTGAGGTGTATTTATTCAGTGAGAAACTCTCACAGAGTTTTCCCGTTGGCACACAAACTGTGAAGGGGGCTTGTGCTGCATCTCTTCCACACAGTTTCACGCTGGCACCCACTCGGGATTCTAGATGCAGCGACAGCGGAGTGAGGTGTTAGCTTGTGTTAGTGTGCATTGTCAATGTTGACTTGTGTTGGAATCTCTTCCACACAGTTTCACGCTGGCACCCACTCGGGATTCTAGGTGCAGCGACAGCGGAGTGAGGTGTCAGAAACAAAATCAAAATATATGATATGCATCGGCATCCACGCAGAGGAGTTACTGGATGGATGGATCGCGGGGTTCTCAAGCAAAATCACTCGCTGCGCACGGGGAGGGGGTAGAGGATGACTCCGTACTTGTGAAAGGCTGCTCGTGTGCGTGAGCACTTGGCGCACCTTTTTGTTCCTGATCTCGACCTGCTTCGTTGTCCTTCCAGCCAGTGTGTGTGTTATGTCCGGGGAAGTGCCACACGCTGCTGCAACACTTGCACCGAATCATGCCTGAGAACCCTCATATGTGGCCATCGCGCCCCCATCCCGCCCCCTGAAGGCGCCCATGCCGTGTAGTCTCGCCTGCCCTGTCGAGAAGCCCCACCCACACCCACCCACACCCCCCCCTGCTGCGATTCAGGAATAGATTTCTGTACAACCAAAACACAATACCGCGAGTCAACTTCTACTCACAAGAGTCACGCATGAATGCACGGTGCTTCTTGAGTCCACTGGAGTCCTCCATCCATCACCAAACCCCATCCGATGCTCTCTTTGCCCCCCCCCCCCCGCACATACTCCATTGCCACACACATTGGCGTCTGCTTCTGCCGCCAGGTGATACATTCGACTTGTCTGGGATACTGTTGAGGTGATATCACATCACACAAACACCCAAATATCACGCGACAGATCCGCCAGAGGCCAGGGAGGGCTGGCCGGGTGACAGGCCTGGTGTGGGGGGGTTAGTTCTGTTTTGTTGTTGTTCACACACAACATTATATTGGCCGTGCTGCATCCCCAGTCAGACTGAGCGCTGTGCCACGGAGAGCTTCTGGGGCGGGACCTGATGCGGGAGTCTCGCAGTGGTGGTGGGGGGAGGGGGGGGAAAGCGTTTTCAGTTGGGTGTGTGGGGGGGACATGTGGGGGCTTCCTCGATGTTTTCTGAACAATCATTCTTGTTTCGTTCAATATAAAAAACTAAACTTTTGTTTTCTGGGGGGGGGGGGGGGGGGGGGTTGCTGTGTCTGCGGAGAATGTGTTGAAAACTTTTCTTTTTTTCTCAGCCTTGGAGGCAGAAAGAGCTCCAAGCCTTGGGGAACGAGCTCCAAAGGACTGCTTGGTGCGCACGAGGGGTGTGCGGAGGGGGGAGAGGGGGGTGGTAAGTAGGACTTCACTCAATGATGTGCAGAAACTGTGCGTCGTCGCCATCAGATTACCCACCTGATTTTGCCCTGAGTTTGGCGGAGTTTGGCGGAGTTGGGCGGTGGGGGACCGTTTAAAATGGAAACCCCCTATGGAACCCCCCTGAGGGGGGGTCGTCTTCTGGTCACCCGGGAGGGTTTGCAAACGTCACGCCGGACCAAACTTGGTGTGGAAGGACCTGTCTGCCCCCACACAGCGTGCAGGATGACGAGACGACCTGGGTGACTGTGTAGAATGAGCATGGACATGGGTGACTGTATGGAACCGTGGGGTGGGTGGGTGGGTGCACGACGCGGTCTCCACCTTTCCGGGTACCCGGGTACCCGGGCCGGATACCCAGCCGGATACCCCGGGTAGTTGGCCGCCCACCCACGACGGGAGGAAAAAAGAGTGAACGGGCAGCATGCCGTTCCTCTTTTTCCCCCCGTGAGGGTGGGCCCCCCCCTGCCAGGCAAGGTGAAAAAATGAAGAAACGGGCAGCATGCCGTTCTACATTTTCCCTTGCAAGGCAGGGAGGGCGCCCCCCATGCCAGACAGCAGCCACCCCTGCAGGGGCAACAACTGACGGGCATGGGGGAACGAGGTGGGTCTGGACCCGACACCGCCACCACACGCGCAGTGCACCTTTCGGATACACTGTCGTGAGTGGGGTGTGGGCAGTTCCCCTATCCTGTGAGCTCCTTTCGGACGAAGAGGTGCAGCGGTTATCTGCAACCTTCGTCCTGGACTTGCCTCGGGGGGAACGCCACGGTTTACCGCGGGTCCCGACGAGGGCACTCAGGCAGGATCTTCACGCCACCCCGCACCGAGGTCCCTTCTCACGCGGCGTGTCTCCCAGGTTCATGGCGGCGTCATCAGGTCAGGCTTTGTAGTCTCTACACCATCAGTAGTAAGGGAAATCCTAAAACCATACATGAAATCCACCTTTTGGGCCGCTGGTGTACGAGGCTTGTTCCTCCAATTGAATCATGTTTGCTGTGTCAGGCAATATCAATACAGCCGCTGAAAGAAGTCGAGGTGTTGTGGATCTGCTGCTCACAGGAAGGATTCAGGGTGGATCACAAGACTGACCACCCTCTTTCCTTTGTCAAGTACCCTGTAAAACATCAGAACACCAAGTATCTTTCAACACTACATGTTCAAGAGTGGAATCAGTGGAATCGGAAGGGGTCACCTACCACACGGACACAGTTCCCGCGACTAATAAATGCCGAGAGTTCCGGTGTCCGACCACCTGGTATTACTTGGCTCCATCCACCCAGTCATTACGAGGGGGCGTCCCTTGAAGCCAGTTCCGCAGAACTCAGACCCCCTGCCCGGTGTGAGGCGCTTGAGTCATCCAGGTGGGCAGGGAACCTGGGGGGCGGGGGGCCTCAAAACCATACTCCCTCTTCCACAGCGACAAGTTCCACAACCCGCGACTATTCCCGACATGCGTGTCACATTCGTGACACGTGAAAACCCTGCTAAACTCACTTGGACCCCAAATACCTACCACCCCCCGTGTATATGTCACCCCCCAAAAGGGGTGTTTATGTCACCCCCAAGCGGCCCTGGCGGGGGGTGACATACACTAACCTACCACCCCCCGTGTATATGTCACCCCCTAAAAGGTGTGTTCATGTCACCCCCCTCCCGATTTTTGCACCTGGGGGGGGTGACATATACACGGGGGGTGGTAGGTAGCCGAAATTTTGAGAAACCCCCAGTACCATACCCCCCCCCCCGCCCCCCAAGGGCGGAAAAGGTAGTATCCGCCACTTTTGGAGCTAATTTTGGCCCGAGTTTGGCGGAGTTGGGCGTTGGTGTGGCGGCGTTCGGCGGAACCCGTTTTTGGCCAAATCAGGTGGATTACGTGCAACATCGACACATTCTGACACAGAGCTCAATCTCATACGCCTATATAACACACGAGCCAAAAAAACTTCCCGCTGCAACCCACCAGGCAGGCGGGTGGCAGGATACGGGGGGTGGGGTTGGGTGAGCGGGGGGGACAGCGCAGCCACGGCGCGCACAGATCACTTCGCGCCCTCCTCGTGTTTCTTCTTCAGAAACTCAACGATGAACTGCTTGTAATTTGCGGGCTGCTCAATCACCAGCTCTCTGTGACGACGAGGAAGAAGGTGAGGTGCGTGACTGCGTGACAAGACGGGCAGTGGTGCCCGCCCCCCCCCCCCCAAATGTAACATTGGCATGGGATGCAAACCCACCCTGGGAATGCATTCAGGAGCCACCCCACCCCCACCCCCACCCCACCCCATCCCCCCTTGCAATGCAATGCAATCCGTCCCCAGGCATACTTGCACAGATCATCCATCAAGTAGTGAATGTTCTTCGTCTGGATATACTTGGTTTCTTCTGCGCCATATGTCCCAACCATTGTCAACCCTCCGCGCGCTCCCCCCCCCCCCTGCCCCCTTTGCGAAGCCTTGGCGAGGCTTCCCTTCTCACCTCACAAGCCCCTGGGGAAAAACTGGCGTTCGTCCGTGGGGTTGGCAAGTGAGAAGGTACCAAGGATCACCTGTTGTGGGTGTGTGCGAGGGGTGGATCTAGTGGATGGCTGGACATCGAGGTGCATAAAGTGCGTGCGGCAAAAGCTGGGCGGGGGCGGGTGGGGTGGGTGGTGGGGGGGTTCTGTGCGTGGTTCGGCATATTGCGCATGACACACAACCACCATCACCATCATATCCTCCCCCCGTCTCCCCGGTCCCCTCCCCTCCCTCCCCTATCGACAGATGATGTTGTGGTTTTTTTTCGAATGAATGAAATACGAGAGGACAGAAAAATAATAATAAAAATCAGCAGGAAAAAAGGTTTTGTATGTGCAAAAAATCCTCCAGACCCATGGCTGGATAGCCCCACCCCACCCCTCCCCCTCCCCCCTGTTCCCCTTCGGTATTACTTGGCACTCCCTCGCCCCCCCCCCCCCCCTCCCAACCAACAAGGCAACATCTCATTCCCTCCCCCGTGGGCATGGTTCTGGGAAGGGGTGGGTGTCGGGTGGTGGGGGAGGGGATCTGGGGCAGCGTCGGCAGGGAGAAGGCGTAGGCGTTGGCCAACCTACATGGCACAGCCTCCTGCCTCTTTCGGAGGTCTCATTTTCTCAGATTTCCGGCGTGTGGGGGGGGGGGGGGGGGGAGCGGGGGTCAGGTGAGGGGACGAAGGGGGGTAAGCTGTATTTCATTGTTTTGTCACCCAGTCACCCATATGGCGCAGATCGACCGCTGGGGGGGGGGGGGGGGGGGTGGGGGGGGGAAAGCCAGTTCGCAAGGCTGGACGAGCGTTCCTCTGGAGGGCGGTCTTTGTTCTCTCCGGCAAAAATTGAACGAAATTTTAGGCAGAGTTACGGCGTGCTATCTCCTCTGCACCCGCAAACACAGGAGGGAAACATACCGTTTTCGGCACCGCCACCAGCCATTTTTTGGAGCTAGCCTCGGTTCTGTCCTCGACTCACCCGTTTTACGGTGACTTTACTTTACTGGGGAGGGGGGAGGCAGCGTGCAGCACACACCCCACATCCCCTCCCCTCCCCCAAGATCTCTTTTCTGAAATGTTCTTGGGAAAGGCGGTGGCGGTGATGGCGGTGGCGGGGGATGGGGGAGGTAAAAAAAAATATATCCGAATTCCGAATCAAAAAAAAGAGAAATTTTCCCGCCGGAATCGACCTGTATCCGTATGAGACACGCCCCCACCCCCCCCCTCCCTCCCCCCTCCCCCACCCCCCGTCTCTGTCTGCCCTCTGCCCTTCTGCACCACAGCCCTTCTCTTATTGATGTTTTTTTCGCCGTCGCTCCGCCAGAGTCTAAACAGAGAGTCTGAAGGCATCCACACCTATATAAGCCGTCTGCCGGTCCGCGGTCAACATCTCTGATATGCGAAAAAGACCAGGCGAATGGGTTTGTTTTTGGCACATGATGGCATCAGCAAATTCTCAGGGCGACCGTTGCTTAGAAAACCGAATCATTTTGTTGGGGGGAAGAGAGGGGGCCACGGGGAGGGGATAAAAGTGATGACGAGCATTCTCATTGGAATTTGATAGAACCTCTCAAAAAATGCGCTTTTTCCGCCTACGTTTTGTTATGCTCTCAGAACCTCCGCCACCCACGCGTGTGTGTGCTTTGGAAGGGCGCACCATGCACTGCAGTGGGTCGAAGGGGTCACCGTTTCTCGTTCTTCGGCCATCATCCCTTGATGGATTGACGTGATGTGACGTGGGAGGGTGCGAGCGGAACTATCTCCCTCACATCCACGTGGGTCTTATTAGAGCAGTGGCGAGCACACCCGATCCCTCCGCTGTTTCCTTGATGATCTCCCACTGTTTCACCCGCGAAGAAATCCAAAGGTCACTTCACAATCGCGCGAAGTGTGTAACGCACAGAGCACCGATAACTGGATACCTCTCCACTCCCACACAACGCAAACACACCCAGCTCCCAACATCTCCGCGCAGCGCAACGGCGTGGCGAGGGCAGGGTAGGGGAGCGAGGGGTGACAAGGGGGGGCGGGGGTCACACCGACACACCTTCCGAACCGCAGCAGGGGTGTTGAGGATCTTTCCGTCAGACAGGGCCCCCTTGCACGCTGTGGCTTGTTTTTTTTATTGCAGGCATGTGGGGATGGGGTGGGGGTAAGGTGGGTAATGTGGGAGAGAGAGAGAGAGAGACAGAGAGAAAGGGGGGGGGGGGGTGATATCACGCACGGCACGCACGAAGCACGGCGTAAGAAGAATATAAAAAAAATGGGAGGGCGTTCTGTTGTGTGCGTGTGTGCATCTGGTGCGGAAGCATCCCCCGTCTTGAAGCTTATTGCAGGCTCCTCTGCACCTCGAAAATACGTGATTTTTGCAAGTGTGAGAATTGGATGCTTGAGTTGAGGGGGTGGGTGGGGGTGTGGGGGGGGGCCGACCGTAGGCTGACCGTGAGGGGCAACCAGGCCCTCGCCCAACTAGCACACACACACGTGAATCTTTTTATATTAGTGTAGACACACACCGAGCACTTGCTCTTGGTGTGATCTCCACTGTGTGACACCCCCCCCCCCCCTGGAGCGCACAAACACACCCCCGCACACTTTTCGGAACATCCCCACCCCCCACCCCTGCCTGTTTCGTTATCTGTGGCGGCAGAACGGACATCCTCCCTGCTTGACAACCCTTCCCCCCGCCAGAGCCCCCAAAAGGCCCTCCCCATGATTTTTTTTCCAAACACAGATAGCAACTGAGTCATTGCACTGAACACATAGGTGGGAAGAGGTGGGGAGAAAAGGGGGTGGGGGTGGGGGCGACAGCAGACAGGGAAAACAGCAGCGCCAAACGCAGGGAAAGGGTATATGACGGCGCCACGAGCATTCCCCACTTGGGGGGGGGGGGGCCAGGGGTGTGGTGTGGTGGCTGCAGAACCCGGGGGGGCGGGTATTTCCGCCCCCCGAGATTTCTGGCGGGGTGAATCCATGTTGTGCCGAAGGGCGGTGAGAGTTGCGATTCTCACATCAAGGTTGGGGGCAGGGGGGGGAGGTGTTTTATTGCTGCAAAATCAGAGAGAGCAATTATTTTACATGTATAATACATGTATATACTTGTAGTTATACATGTAAAATTTACAAGATCCCACCGTGTAACCCTTTAGGAGTTATCTGCACATATATGTGCAGGTAACTCAGACTTTTTTGGCCACTGGCACTCAGGTACTTTCTACTCGGAATTTTTGACCGATTTTTTTTGTGGTGAACTCAGATGTCGCAGTTCTTTCCACGAACAACTGAGACAAAAATGGGCACGTCACAGTGCACATGTTTGTTGCGAGTGCGAAAATTGGGAAAAAACGGAAATTTCCAGAAATCGGGATTTTTTGGGGATCTGGGCACTTTGGGTGCTTACCTGGGCAAAGTGCCTTCTACTACGACTTTTTCAAGATTTTTTTTATGGTGAACTGTTCCGAACTCAACGTGTCGTATTCTCGCAAAGAACACACATTTATCCAGAAAAAAATGCAGTTGCCGGCGAAAGAAAATTGTCGGCGAGGCCTGCCCAGCACTTCAAATTGCGGTGGCCCGGAAAAAAAAATTTTTTTCGGGAAAATTGTGTTCTCGGAAACGGCGAGAACAGCGCATTTCACGACAGAAAAAAATCTAAAAAAAGTCCAAAATTGGAGAAAATTCCTGCCCAGACCAGATTTTTAGTCCACCTATTTTCCGGTTTTTGGTGGTTTTTGGGCACCCGGGGGTCCTGCGCCTCTGGTCACAGAAACAGCCCCAAAACACCCCCAAGCCCCCTAAAAATGTATTTCTGGAAAGATGTGTCCCAAAACTGCCCGAAAGTTGCGTCTGAGTCTGGTGACCTGACCCCACTAACCCTGTATTTTCACCTTTTTCACCCCAATAATTGGGTCGGCAGGCAAAAATCGAGATTTTTTGACTTTTTCACCAAGTCTCGGCATCGTGGAATGCGCTGTCCTCGTTCTGCCCGAAAAACGCATTTTTCGGATTTTTTATCCAAATCTGGGGGTCTGGTTTGGCCATGTGGCTGGGCCCGAAAATCAGCCAAAACCATTTTGGGTGGTCATTGGGAGTCGCCTGCCGTGTGGAAAAAAATATTTTTTTCACAAAAAAAAGTTGATTCTCGGATCGTTCTGAAACAACGCGTTTCACCATGAAAAAAATTCCGATTTTGGTGGAGTAGAAAATTGCTTACTGGGCAAAGTGGCCAAAGTCCCGGTTTTTCGGGCCTTCTAAATCGTACCCCCCTGGTCTCTAAAGGGTTAAGCTGTTAACCTGGCCAATTTTTCACCATCGGCGTCTGGGGGTCAAAAACGTCACCAAACCTGAAAATATGACCCCTGGGACCCCAGAAACACAATTCCGCCCGGTTTTGGGCACTTTTGAGCACTTCTGAGCAGTTTAGTCGTGTTCCGGAAAAATGTACCACAAAGCTGTACCTCAGCCCCCCCTGGGCAGAAGGCAGAATCGCAAACCATCATGTCTCGCACTGATCCAGTGAGCGGTGTTGCCAACCGTGCTGCCCGACGATACGTGGGGTCAAAAGTGCAACATGACAACACCTTGTTTGCGGTGTGACATGCGAGACAGTAGAAAAGTAGCACCAGAAACAGGGGGTCATAGGTACTAGAGGAGGGGCATGTTTCCAGCCCTTCAGACCTTCAGGCGCATCGGTTGCATCTCTACTCGATGCGGGACATTCGCTGATCGGACTGGCATAGTGCATCAACTGTAGGCACATCGAGGAACAGAGGAGCCCTGTGCCACTTGCGAAATCACTTGTGTCAGAATCTGTGTGCACATGTTCTTGGGCCAGTGACAGTGATAGTGGCAGTGAGCCATCCGGTGACCATGAAGAAGGGGGCATGGATTGGTATCAGACATCAGCAGTGCACCGAAGACGGCCCCCTTATGGTCGTATGAAAGGCTGAAGACTACAATGTCAAAGTTCAATCCGTACAACAAGGACGAGGGGGCGCAACTCGGCTGTCCAGGCAGCTACACACGAACGGGCAGAGTCCACACTTCTGCCATAGCCCACATCCAAAGCACACTCGGTGCCTTTGATTTCCAGGCACAGTTCGATCCGTGTGGTGTGTTCACACGGATCCCATGGTTGGCATATCCAGTGGTTGCGGCAGTCCCGCCTGCGCACCTGGGCATACTCCGTTGTTCAACGTACCGCATAGTCTGACGGCTGCACGGCTCCCCCCGCAGCAGCGTCTTTTGTGTTCAGTTGTGTGCATCGAGTGGGAAGCCACCACAATGCCCTCCCCACCCTCCCGTTTTGTTTCCCACTAATACACGTTGAGGCCTTCGCTCTGGGGTGGCCGGGGCAGCCCGCCCTCTGGCGATTATGTCGATGTGGCACCACCTGCACCAACCTGTGGCCGTGTAGTTGTACCATCTTCAGCCAAAAAAAATTGTCATGAGAGCACGGCCTTCTGTGTCTCTTGCCGCTGAAGGTGAGTGGTTGTTCCTCGTACGCACTCGGGCATCTGTGCGAGAGTGCGGAGGTCCACGTAGTGACGGAAGGGCTTGAATCAGCCATTGAGACCTTCTAACATAGGGTGGTGTGGTACAACTTTGTGGTACATTTTTTGGAATTGCAAACTAGGCGCTTCTGGAGGCTCTAAACCGCCCGAAACCGGGCGCAGATGCATTTCCGGACGTCTGGGGGTCGAATTTTCAGGTTTGGGTCACTTTTTGGTCTTTGTACGCAAAAGTTTGATTTTTTGGCCAGGTTACAGGGGGGGGGCGAATAGTATTACCTAGTTGAATAGTATTACGGTGCCAAATAGTAATTGGTGCCCCTGACGACCCCATATTGCGTAGTTTGTGCGTAGTGAAAAGGGGGGGGGGTCTCATTTTTTGATTTACTCAGCCATTCTCTGTCTCTATGCCGGGACCCCAAACTCAAGGAGTTCTTGCTGTTCCGGGGTCAGTGAGGGTGCAGGCGCTTCAGGTGCTGCAGGTGCTGCAGGTTCTTCAGGTGCTGCAGCGCTGGCAGCCTTCGGTGCGGGTTTCGACGCAGTCTTTGCAGGTCTCTTTGGGGGTGCCCTTTGGCGCGGTGCCTGCTTCAGCTCGTCGGGTGGAAGCATCAACGCATCATTAAGCGGTGCCTGCTTCAGCTCCTCCGGGTGGAAGCGTCAACGCATCATTAAGGAAGAAGGAAGCACAGTTGCTACGCTTTTTTGCAGCTGCAGGAAACGACACCATACCCAACAACAATCCCCAGACCGTCGAGGGAGAGTGGGCGCCTGGATCCCGTGACACAGATCTCTAGTGCCGTTGTGATCCCCTCGGATAACGTCTCCTGGACGTTGTCAGCGGAGGTTGCCTGTGTGGCGGTGACCTCCGTATACCCCGCGGGATCCAGTGCCAGTAGCGCCTTCTTCAGCTTTTCGTCGACCCCTCGGCCGACGCTCTCCTTGATGTCAAGGGCCACCTTCAGGGTGGCACCTCGCAGCGCCCTGAAGGCTGTGATCGTATCATCATTCACAATCTCGAGGGTGTTCTACGCGGCTCCTGGAACTCACTTCCTTCTCAGGTGTTTCTGGGCATGGGGCAACCTTGCCCAGGTGTTTCTGGAGTCCCGCCCCACATGTCGTGCGTTCTTTCGTACGGTGTATAGTGAGTTCTGGCAATAATTTTTTGCTCGGTCAGCGCAGTGCCTCCAGTCCTGTCTCAGTAGCCACACAGAAAGGGGGACCAAAAAAAACTGGAGGGGGACCAAAAAGCGAGACCCCCCCCCCAGATTGCGTAGTTTGTGCGTAGTGAAAAAGGGGTAAATCAGGGGCACCAAGTATTACTTTTTTTTCGGGAGCTCTGGGGCACGTTTTTGTGGACCCTAAGTACGGGGTGCAGATAGGCACCCCATGTCCAAAATGACCCCACCACGATCCGCACAGATTCCAAACGTTCAAACGAACGGTGTTTTGGCAAATCTGTGAGGGGGGTCATGCTGGGTGGGTGGTATGGGTGGGCAAGCTGCCTCCCAGTCACCTTTTCCCTTCACAAGTGCCTGAACCCGACCCGCATTTCATGGGTGAAGCTTGGCACTTGAGCCACCAAAATGACCCCACTACGATCCGCACGGATTCCGAAAAGTGCAATAGAACGGGAGACCCCTCGAAACACCCCTTTTCACGAATTTTGGAGTAGTACTACTACGTAATACTATTTGGCCACCCCCGAAAATATACCTTTTTTGGGGGGGTCAAATATACAGGTTGGTTCGCCGAATAGTATTACGTAGTAATACTATTCGCCCCCCCCCCCCCCCCTGTAACGTTTTTAAAGGGCTTAAGACCACCCCTAGGGCAGTGATGTTAGGATACGGTGGATACGTACCCGTATCCGTATCCAAATTTTCCAGAAATCGATAGGATACGGTCAGGATACGGTCCATTTTCTTGGTGGGGGAGTACTTAGGGTACAGACGGGCACACCACACGAAGGCCGTCGCCAAGGCTGTCGCCAGGCGGTGCTGAAGACGGTGACGGGATCTGGAACCAATGCTGCACCAGGAATGCTCGTGGTGGACGTGGCGGTCAGGGGATGGTCAAGGGGACCAATGGGCGGAAGACGGTCATGTGTAGGTTCTGCAGCGGATTGAGTGCATGTTGGCCTCTGACATGAGCCTGCTGCATCCCCTTCTGGGAGGGTCTGGGATCATCCGTGGCTGTGCCCCCAAGGAGGATGAGGAATGGGTGCACACCACACCCTGAAGGGGACATAGCAGAGCAACGTGCCCGCTCCACAACGGGCACGTTACCCAACGACAAGGGCAGCTGCCCACACCCCCTAGCACCAGCTTACCTGGGATGGGTCCACTTTGGTAGGCAGAGCGTATCCCGTATCCGGATACGTATCCGTATCCGTATCCCGATTTTGAAAAATCACCGTATCCGACCGTATTTCTACATCACTGCCCTAGGGGGGGGGGGGGGGGGTGGCGGAGACATAGCGCAGGGCTCGCACCGAGCGAAAGAAACTCTGGCGCTGCCTCCACTATGCGATGCCACCCCCCACACACCACACCACACACCACCCTCACCCTTTCGCTGAGCCGCCGAGCAAGGCCACCCCACCACCCCGTGCTGTGGCCCCTGCAAGAGGGAGCCGAGAACGCTCAATTCTCATGACCACCTCTGCAGGACTTGGGCCACAGGGCAGCAGCGCAGTCAGCATGTGACGGGGGAGGGGTGGGGGGGCAGGACAGAGAAAAGGGTACGGGGTAAGGCACGGAGCTGATAATTCTTCGCCCTCGTGATGCAGGCTGTGGGTGTGGGGGAGCCCACATTGATGCTCAAGGGAGCTTCAGGCCGCGCGGTGTGTGTGTGTGTGTGTGGAAAAACAGCAAGTAGGACGCAGACGTATGCCGGAGGAGAGAGAGAGGGCGGTGGGGGGGGGGGGAAGGGAAGGGTAGATCTCTCCGATCGCAGAGACAAAGAATCTCGAGAGAGGGGAGAAGAACCGGGGGGGGGGGGAGAAGAGAGCAACGTATACCCATGTTCTTCTTGTCGCGGTTATTCCTGTTTTTGTTTTTTGCTTCTTCTCTCCCCCCCCCCCGCTCCCCCACCCATGGGGATTTTGTTATGACCCGCACACACTGGCGCGAATCAAATCTGGGAGGGCCAAAATATATATATGCTCTGGGACCCAAGCACCTTTTTATTTTGCGCAGAAGACAGCCACACCGCACATAGCAAAGATAAGGAGAGGGGGGGGGGGAGGGGATGAGGGGATATCTTAATATCAGCTCTTCGCGCAGGAGCGGAGAACGCAGTGGGAATCAAACCATGTTGCTTGGTAATAGGGGGACCCGGAGGTAATGGGTGGGGGGAGGGGGGTAAAGCAAAAAAAGACACATGTGTTGTGTCTCCACACCTCCACCTTTTTATCATGCATCACGAAGAAAAACTAGGGGGGGTAAAGGGGGGGGGGGGTTTGATTGTCGAGAGTGAATGGAAAAGCAAGTCTCCCAGCACCTTCTTGCTATGTAGAGTAGAAGGGGGGGTGGTAGTGGTGGTGGTGGTGGTGGTGGGGGGGGAAGGGCCAAAAAAACGATCGCGATATATCTTCAGAGAAATAACCCTGATCTCATGTATCAAGGGGCAAAAAAAATCCAACCCGGTGGGGAGAGGGGGTTCGCAGAGTCTGCCTCCACACTCTGCCTTTCACAAAACGCTATCCACACAGCGACAAGCGTGTGGGGCAGGGGGTAGGGGGGGGGGGGTGGGGAGGGGCAAAGAAAGCCACTGAACGGAAGTCTGACCAAAAGAATATGAAGGGTTGGTTGGTTGATTGGTTGGATTTTTGATTGTATTTTTTTTGGAAAATTCTTGCTGGAGTGGGTGAGGGTTGGGGGGGGGGGGGGGGTGGGGTGGGGTGAAAGAGGCTGCCGGCTTCTGTTGTGAAGGCGGGGTGGGGGAGGCGGGGGGGGGGGGGGGTGTTTTTTTGTCTCAAGTTCTTGACCACGCGCCCCCTCACGTCATCAGGAAGGACCAGTTCCCACAGCACGATGAGTATTTTGCAAAAGATTTTTTTGCCCCTCTTTGGAGCTTTCCAGCCTCCGCTCCGTGTCGCTTTTGCAGCCAGTTTTGTAGACTTCTCAGAGGAGGGCACTCGCCTCCTCTCGCCTGTCTGCACTTCTGAGTGCGAAGGCCTCAGTTGGGAGAAACATCTCTGACGCAGGAAAGACCACTTTTCCGCACTTCTGCTGAGAGCCGCGAGGTCCTCTGTGTTTGAACGAGTTTTGAAAGATGCTTTGACCATGTTCCTGCTGTTTCTGGGTTCTTCTAGCCGCACACACGTGAATATTTTTATACTAAATGTAGGCCACACCGAGCACTTGCTCTTGATGTGATCCCCACATACACAGCGGCATATCCGGCACAGACGCTCTGTCGAGTCGGGACTGCCACCAGACGTGTGACGTACACTCACACGATGCTTTGAACTTTTGTTGTGTGCAATCATCATGAAACCCCATGCGCACCCACAAACCTTCCGTTTCATTCTCCTCCTGATGATGAACGAATCCTTTCACGAACACCCGTCGCCCCCCCCCCCCTCCAGCTGCACTTTATTGAACGATTCTGAACGGGGCCTTTGCCTGTGCTGGGTGTTGCGGGTTTTACCCTGAGAAAAACACACATACAACACCCCACCCACCCCACCCCACACCCTCTGAGGGGCCCCTCTCCCCCCTCCCACACCAGGAGAAGGGCAGTCAACTGAGACTATTTATTGCAAACAGGGGGAGTCCGCCCATATGAACCCACCCGAACTCCCCAGGGAGCTCTGTGTTGCCCTGCAACACCTGCCCTGTCGAGGCAGGCAAAACCATGATATGTTTTTTTTCCGCTTCTTCAGTTCTTATTTGTTTCTCGTTCCATTTAACGCGCTCACACCGCCCCCCTTCACCCCACACCTCGGGAAGCGGGAGAGGAGCGTGAGAAGGCTCTAGGTCGCGTGGGGTGTGGGTGTGGGTGGGTTGGGCAGGTGGGTCGTATGAGGCAACACCCTTTATTGTGCGATTGCCACAAAATTCCAAAGTTAGCCGGAGTATAGGCACCATTCTGCGTGAGAGGAGTGTCACAACCCACTTTGGAGATGCGCCCATGGCGCAGGGTGACGTGAGGTCCGAAGGGGTCTGTGCTTGGGCCGAGACTTGCCTGTGGTGGGGACTGATCCATAACTCTGACAGACAGGCCGACTCACCTGTGAGCCAGATGCACTGTTCCGCGCTGCCATGCCATCGCACCAAAAGGGCGACCGGGGACGGGGAAGCGCAGGTGACAGTTTTTTTTTACACAAGCAGCATCACCAGCAGGGCATAAGATAGCTTTTCTGACCGGGGCCCAATAGGTGGGGGTTAGGTGGGGGTAGCGCGCGCGCGGCTTCGCCGCGCGCCTCGTGCACTTACTTGTCAGTTTGCACCCCGGTAATTGTCACCGATGGTGTCGACTCTCTCCAGCTCCTCGCTGCAATCATGCACTCCTGCAACTCCTTGAATGTACTGTACTTGAGAGTGCGCGGCTTACTGAGGAAACGTGCCACGTACTGCCCCATGGCTGCCCGTGTGATACCCCCTCAGCGTCGATCAGAAGCAGGCTCTCCATCGTCAGGTCGAGGAGGGAGCCTCTGAGACATGGTTTCACCCATTTCATCAAACTGAACACCCTCTCGACCCCAGCAATTGAGAGGGGCAGAGAGAGAGCTATCTCGCAAGGACTTGGTTACTAGACGGGCACACGCTACATGGGGGTCTGGGGGGCGGAGCCCCCCAGCCGCCAGAGGCCACGGTAGTGAACATCTGTTCATTGTGGGCGTAGATTCTGTGTGAGTTGGCGCGTCCTCCTGAGGCCTGAGGCTACTGGAGCGGTTGGATTCCCTGACCTACTGGGTATCGAAGGATCAGGGGGGTCTGGGGGGCGGAGCCCCCCAGCCGCCGGAGGCCACGGTAGTGAGCATCTGTTCCTGTAAAACCATGCTCTCTTCGACGTCGACCGTCGAACCAGTGTAACCGGGTTGACGCTCTTCTATGGGGGGTGGAAACCCAAACCACCCCCACCAGCAATCATGGGCGATCGGTTTTTTTTTTTTTAGTGAGGGCCAGGGTATAAGATAGACTTTTTTTCTGGCGCCGTTTTCCGGTTTTTCTGGTTTTGAAAATTTTTCGCGCGCGCCTTCGGCGCGCGCGACCCGCGCAAACCCTCCCAGAATCTGAGAGGGCCCGGTGCCTGCGCGCGTCCTGTCGTACTGAGGCTGCTTGGTGGGGCAGGCGCAGCAGCTGCTTTGAAAGTTTGGACTCTCGGCCAAAAAAGGTCTGGTGCAATGTTTTTACGCAGGGGGGGTCTGGGGGGCGGAGCCCCCCAGCCGCCGGAGGCCACGGTAGTGAACATCTGTTCCCTACAGTCTGGATTCGCTTGTAAGTAGGAAGGCTTCGCTGTATCGCAGCCCGGCCAGCAGGAGATCACTGGTCCTTGAGGGTTCAACCTTCAGGGTGGAGGAGGACGGGGGAGCGACCACTCGTGATAGGTGTGCGTTGTGGGTGGAGTGGGTGCACGACAGAATGGCCAAAGGGTCCACGAGATCTCTGCACACATTCCGTTGTCGAGGAGATGGGCACCTAGCTGTGACGACAGGCAACAAACAAATCTCATCTGTTAGTTGCCCCCAATAGGCTTGGCGACCTTCAAGACTGCTTGAAAGTCGTTCGTGCTCTCGTCTCAGCCCTCCAGACAAGCAGATCTGTCTCGAGTTGGTGGGCTGTCGCCATGTATTCGATGGCACCGAGTGACGCTGCACAGAGGCAGACGACACGGTGAACTCCAGCGGAGGTTACCCTACCTCCGCTGGAGTACACCGTGTGTCTCCCATGAGTCTCAACTAGCGGGAGTCTTAGCGTAAATTAGCTGGAAAATAGACTCCCGTCTCCAGTACAGACTGCAGTCTTAGACTCCCTCTTAGACATGGTGGCTGGAGTCCACCATGTGTGCACCTTCAAAACAGAAGAGACCTGCATGACGAGGGCATCACCACCCACCGGGCCACCCGCTAGGTCCATTTTTTCTTCTCCGCTTCTCTGCCTTCTTTGGACTATTTGAGCTCTGTGCGGATCACGATGGGGTCACTTTCTATTTTTTTATGGCGTTTTTTCTGACTGTTTTACTGTCCCAAAGTCACAAAAAAAACGCCGAAAATGAGATCGACCTTTTTTTTTTCCAGAAAACCGGGAACCGGGAAACCCTGGTTTTGAAAACCGGAAAACCAGACCTATCTTATCCCCTGGTGAGGGCGGCTACCCCCACCTAATCCGCCGCTCAGCCCGCCAACTGGGGCTAGCCCCCCTAGCCCCACCGCTATCTTTTCCCCTGATCACCAGGGAGGAACGAGGGCATATCCCCCCCCCCCCTCCCAGGCCAAAGGAAATGTATCAACTTTATCTCAGTGGGTTCTCTTCTGTTCTTTCAACATAATGGAAGAACGCACGGCAGGTTTTTTTTGTAATAGTTTCTTCGTATTTCGTTCGTATATACTAGCAGTATGGGGGGGTGGAGGTGTTGGCGTGTTGTGTGTGGTAGTGTTTACATCCCCCCCCCCTCAACCAGGCTGTGAGGCTTGCCGCGAAACTGTTTTTGCAGCAGGGCCGGGAGGGGGAGGAGGTGATGGCAGCCCCTCGCCCCTCGCCCCCCCCCCCCCGCAACATTTAGGAATCGTAAAGCACATCCTCACTCCCCTCCCCGCCCCCGCCTTGTTGGGCTTTTTGGAAGAATCAGCCACCCTTTCCAGAAGAACTTTGAACCCGTTCTGGGGGTTACTTACTACCACTTCTTCTTTTGCAAACAGGGGGGGGGGGGGCACGGTTGTCGGGAATGAGGAAGGCAGAGCCAGCCTCACAACACACTCGAGCACTGCGTGTGTCCTTTGCGGTGAAGACGAGGCTGTCGCCAACCGGTTTGGTTTGACCATCACAGCCCTGGGGGGAGGTGTTGGCATATAAGCAGGCAGGCACAAGCTGCGCGGCGCTGACCGTGCAGGCCTGCAGGGTGCAGAGATGTTCATTCACAGGAGGCGACCCGTCTCTCGTTGGAGAGATGCAGATACAGCCTGATACCACTGCAGGGAGAAAGCCGGCAAGCAGATCCCATCACTGCATGGCCTGCTGGCATTCGATTTGAAACAATTTGTCGCCTGTGCTCTTCGCAGCCCCTCGGTGAGAACGGGGGTTTGATTTTCTTTTTATTTCCAAAAAAAAAAAAAGACGCAACACCACCCAGGCGCAGTGGCACGCGCTGCCTGGCAAAAAAAAAAAGGGTGAAAATGATGACCGGTTGTGACACAATATGCGAAACGACAAGACCTCTCCCGTACCCAAAAAAATTAGCATCCCACAGCACCTTGGTTGGCTGTGAAGAGGGGGGGGCGGGGGTGGTTGTGGTGGGTTCCGAGGCACGCGAGAAAAAGGCAGGCAGTCCCTTGCACTTCCAATCTACGGGGGGGGGGGGGGGAGGGGCGATGCACAAAGCACGACACCACAACAACCGAAACACACCGGTCCTTCCCAGAGCCAATATTGCAGTGAGAGACTGGCATGTTGAACCAAGTTGCAGGGGAATATGTGGAGGGGCGGGGGGGGGGGGGGGTGTGGGGAAACGCGGTGCGACGTTGTGACCCAAAGCTCTATCATGGCAGTTTTTTTGCAGCAGGGGGGAGGGGGGGGAGAGTCGCTGTGTGTGTTCGTTTATTCTTGTTCTGTTTCAAAAGGTTTCGTTGATATTTTTTTTGGGGGCAGTTTGTTTTGGAGGGAGAGCAAGCTTCCTGCACATAACCTCACACACTACACCGGCACACACACACACACACCCCGGTGCTGCAGGTATTCGCTTGCCCTAAATGTTCCCTTGTTCAGAGCGTCTACACATAGATTTCCCCTGTTACACCCTTCGTTATCTTCCTGATTTGGGTGGGGACGATAGAAATCAGAGGAACCAGAAGAATATTTCAATTCGTTCTGACCAATACCGTGAACCCCCCCCCCCCCCGCTCCCTTCACACCTGGTGTCTACTTGGCACACGCACAGTATTCCTGTGCTGATATCCAAAGACCAAGACCTCCCCCTCACGCACGATGCGGTCGTAACCTGCAGAACCAGTGTTTCCCGGAATCATCACTCCGTTTGTGGGAAATTGTGATTCGTTTGATGCGGATAATGCCTCCCGACACAACTTGCACCCCCTACGTGAAAGGAAGGGTTGTGTGCCGAGCGCGGTTGGCAGAACTGAATGGCAGCTTTGCGTTTTCTGGGCACCCGTTCACCCTTCTGACATGTCGAGCGGCGCGCCACTTGAGCGCCTTTTGCATAAAACACACCTCGCAGGAAGAGGAGGGCCGAACTGACTCCTGAATAGGGTTGGTGTCGAGAGCACGGTCCCCCAGAACTGAACAACGACACTTTTTCGTGCGGGAAAAAAAAAAGGCCGTGTGTTGCGCGTAAGAAAGATGCCCTTCACATCACCCCCCACCCCCAGAGGCTTGGCCATAAGAACCAAAACTAATCAGATCAAATCAAACCACGACAGGCTGAAGGCATCGCCTTCACACCCCCCCCCTAGGGGGGGTCATAAGCCCCCCTAAAAACGTACGAAAACCAAAATTTTCAACATACCATCAGAACCGCCCTAATACCTGATCTGACCCGAAAATCCGACCCATACCCCCCCGGAAACTGTCTGGGGCCCACTTGTGACACCTGATACGCACTTTTGTGATGATTTTTTGGGGTCCTAAAAAATGTACCTCAGTTTCGTACCTTGCCTTTGTACCTGAACCACTCCCGACCGCATTATTTCGTTCTTTGCCTTTTCTGCGGTGGTTCTGGCTCAGGTGGCACGCATGTTGCCTTCCCCAGTGCCTCGGCAAGGTCTTTCTTGACCTGATTAGTGGGAATGTTGTGTTGTTGCGTCAGCAGAATGAGTTCAGCCACCTTCTGGGTGTAGTACTTCGATCGCATATGGGTCATTGTGAGTACTTCGTACGCCTGGGAGGCTGCATCGGCATTAGTAGGCAGCGTTGTAGATGCTTTTGCTTCGTCGATCTTAGCCTGTGAAGGCACGATTGGGATATTGTACGCCCTGAGAGCCGAAGTGGTTATGATTGTGCTGTGTAATTTGCGCCCCGCAGGATATGCACACCACGCAGTCTCGACAACACGTATGAGAGTGTACCATGTGGGGACTCAACAAGGTCATTGGATCGGCATCTGCCTGCCGACTCAGCCCCCACACAGTGCGACCGCAAGGTCGCCAGGGATGTCTCAACGCCAGGGGAATACCCTCCCCTGGCGTTGTACAACCCTACTCTCAACCCTCGGGTCCTCTCCTGGAGGCGGTGGTGGCGGGCCCGCAACGCTTCGTACTTCCGGTACAGACTGAGGTAGTCTGCCCGGCTGACCCGCTCATTGCTTCCTAGATCATCTGCTGCTCTGGAGCTGCCATCACTCTCACTGCCCGTATCAGTTGGTGTGGGGGTAGGAGCAGGACGAGTGGGAGGAGTAGGAGTGCAGGTGACATCTTTCTTGGCTAGCAAGCTTTTCCCGCACGCCGCTTTTCCCGCACGTGCGTGCAGTTGATGCACCACTGCATATATCTGTCGTCACCACGTCCCACTCGCTCTCCTACGTACCCAGCCCGACGGAGCGCCCGAAATAATGTCGCCTCACCGATGTCGTGTGCCGTTTTCTTTTTACGCAGGTCTGCCACAACGCTCTCTGCCGAGACCCCGCACATCTCCCGTTTGGCGAGCGTCTTTCGAGCAAGGTACTCCTCTGCAGCAGCATCTGACACCTCTGCGAGGCCCTGGGCACGCGGCATGTGTTGCTCGGCGTGCTGAGTGAGCGTAGTGACACCCTTCCCTTGCAAAGAACGAAATAATGCGGTCGGGAGTGGTTCAGGTACAAAGGCAAGGTACGAAACTGAGGTACATTTTTTAGGACCCCAAAAAATCATCACAAAAGTGCGTATCAGGTGTCACAAGTGGGCCCCAGACAGTTTCCGGGGGGGTATGGGTCGGATTTTCGGGTCAGATCAGGTATTAGGGCGGCTCTGATGGTATGTCGAAAATTTTGGTTTTGTACGGGCTTATGACCCCCCCTACACCCCCCCCCCCCCCAGCCCCTCCCGACATTCTGTTCATTCGCTTGATTCGTTCATTACCAGAGAAGTGTGGGTGTGGTAGCTGGGTCTGGGGGTGGGGTGTGCCCATCAACAGCTTGCGGGAAAATGGGGATTCATGCGATCACCACCAAATAATAGGGAGGGGCTCCGAAGGAGGGGGGGGGGGGTTTGCGTTCTTTTGTTGTTTGGCGGTGTGGCTGCGTCTTCTCATCATACCGTGTATGGGGAAGGGGTGAAGATATACCTTTTCCGGAGAGAGGCAAGGGGTAAGGAACTCAACACCCACCACCCACCACCCACCACCCCCCTCCTCCCCCCCCCCCCCCACACGAGCCTGCCTCTCGCACTCACACCCCCTTCTGATACCCACATTGCCTCCCACTAACCCGCAACCCCTCCACACGCGAATCTTTTGGAAAGCAGTGGCGTCGCCCGGCAGGAGCACACACCGACACAGGGCACCTGATGACGCACAGCTGCAGGGAAACGGGGCTAACCAGATGGGATGCTCTATGCTGTCAGCCCTGCGAATCCGAAGTGATTCGTGTGATGGTGGCACATCAGCAGGGCGAGGTGTGGCGGGGGCAGGCGAGAGGGGCAATTATGTAGACGGAGAGCGATAGAGGGAAAAGTAAGGCACAGAAGCCGATAGGGGGGGGGGGTGGGGGCGATGAGGGGATCGAGGGGGGGGGGGGGAGGGGAGGGGTTCGAAAGCCGGTGTACGCTCGCAAAGCTTGCGAGGGCTTCCCCTTCCCTTCCCTCCCCTTTCCCCCCACCCCCACACTCGCCAGCCCGGACGTACACACACAGCAGTGCTGAGCACGGGGAATAGGTCAGGTGCGCGTCGCACCGAGCGCACGGTCACGCAAAGGTTGTTGTAACCGCCTCTTGCACACGCACCCCGTGTCTGATAAAAACCAGACATCGTTTTGCCAGAAGCGTCACAGATTCAGGTTGCTGCGCCTGGAGTTGCTTCCCACTTTTATTTTTTACCCGCAATATGCTTCGGGCCCTGAAGGGGTCCGTCTTCAAACGACTTTGCCAGTGGACCTGTGGCACGGTTCTCAATGAGCTTCCATATGAGACGAAGGCCGATTGCACAAACCCCCTGCCTCCCCCGCCAATCCACGTGCGGGTGTATGTGTTGTGTGTGTGTGTTTGAGCGCGCGCACGCGATTTTTTTTCATGAAGGAACGCACAAAATAATGTCTTGGAGGAAACAAATCATTTTCTTGTTAGAGTATCTTTTTAAGGACCAGACAGGGGGGGGGGGGGGGGAGAGAGAGGGGGTGGATGGTGGTGATAAAGGTGGCCTTTGCGATTCCGCCTGCCGCCCGCCCCCCCACACACACACACACCCCTCCCCGCTGTTTCTGTTGGGGAGGGTCGGTGGGGTGGGGAGATCGCCAACAAGGAAAAGGAAGAGGGGGAGGGGGGGGGGGGGGGGGCGGGAGACACGCGCACGGCTGCCTTCTTGCGGTTGCTTGCAAAAAGGGTGGGGGGGTCGCCAATAGAAACGTGAGAAATCCGGAAGCCCAGCGTGCAGATCTACCCGTCTATGAACCGCTTCTTGTAGTTGGTGAAATGCGCGGCGAGTGAAGAGGGGAGCACGTCGCTGTGAGGAGGGTGGGTGGGTGCTGGTGGGGCGGGGGGAGGGGGGGGAATGTAGACGCGATTGCTCCACGGTATATGGGGAGGGGGTGGTGGTGAAGGGGGCACGACAGCCGGTGGCTGAACAGGGGGGAAGGGGGTGCCCACATCGCACACTTCTCGGTCTCTCATGCGACATACGTTGGGATCGGCACGTTGTTGGTGACGAACCAGTTGCGGAGCAGGTGCTTCAGCGAGAGGGGCGCGAGAGGGTATTCATAGGAGTCGTTCATGATGACGCCCCTGAAGCGGCCGCCAAAGAGCACGAGGGTGTCATTGACGATGACAGTCGTGTGGCACTCACGCCTGCAAGGGAGAACAGGTGCGTCGTCCGAGTCGTGGATGACCTGAATGGTGTTCTTGCTCGGGTTGTACATGCACAGGTCGTTCAGCTTCTTCTTCCCATTCCAGCCCCCGAAGATGATGATGTTGTCGCCATGCACCACTGCGCTGTGCCGCGCACGCACCAGAAGCTGGTTGTCATTGAACTGCAGCTTCCGCCACATGTTGGATTCCAAGTGGAACTCGTAGAAGTCTTTGCAGCACCCGCCGTCAGTGTCCCGCCCACCGAAGACAAGCATCTTCTTGCCGTACACAACACTGGTGTGCGCGCTGCGGGAGCTCGGCGCCTCCCCCCGTGTGTTGACAGACGTCCACGTCTGCGTTTCGAATTCATAGCTGAAAATGTCGCTCAGACGCTTATTGCTGTTGCGACCCCCGTTCTTCCCGCCGAACACAAGCATCTTGCCCTGGTACTCCACAGCGGTGTGGCAGTAGCGCGACTGGGGCTTCTCGCCTGTGAGGGGTGTGGGGTGGCTGGGCTGCGGCAGTGCCTGTGCATCATACCTTTGGTCTCCACCTCATCGCAGTGGCCGGAGTCGCAGTCGATCATGTTGATCTGGTGGAACCGCCCCTTCCCGTTGCAGCCCCCGAAGATCACGACGTTGTTCTGCACGGAGGGCGGGTGTGGGGTGGAGCGTCGGGAGACCGAGGCGCTGCAAGACACAGAAGGCAGACCTCCCTGCTCACACAAATTAAGGCAACCCTCGTTTCGTGACCACAAAATAAACCCCGCCTCCTGGATGACATCCCCGATGCCGCATCTTCTCCAAATGCACCCTGCACGTGATCAATAATGTAGTCGAAGTTCTACAAAACGACTGACCTCAAGGGGAAACATGTCCACAAGTTGGCCAGGGATCTTAGGTGTTTTTGATGGGAAGCTGTGTGCAGGGCGGAAGGAGGCATCGTGGCAGGAGAAGCACTCCGTCGAGGGCAACCACTGCGCCGCTGTGAACGCGTGAACGCACTCCACCTGGGGCTTGACGAGGGCAAGAGAGACGCTGGACCAGGGTCTAGTGACGTGGGGGAGCTCGCCCCAAGTGTCGCGGAGTGGGCTGCGTCCATCATCGCTTCGGCAATTCCGCTTGAGGAGCCCGATACTCTGGAGGTGATGTCCCTCGCGGCCACGCAGCTTTCCGGAAGGGTATACGGGAAGACGCAGCGAACCCGACTCGGCTGAGCGCCGGCTACGCATGCTACGCCCATGTGTACGACCGGTTTGCTCGAAGTGGGTGGGAAACCGGGTCACCCAACGCAGGCCTTCAGAACCGTTTGCGACATACCTTGTAACACACAGCAGAGTGGAAGGCCCTTGCAACAGGGATTTTGCTGTCCTCCCCCTGGAGGGGTATCGCAGACCAGTCCTTGCTGTGGAAGTCGTACCTGTGTGAGGGGGGGGGGGGGTTTGTGCCGAGGCGTCAAAGGCAACGCCCCGAGATTCCAACATGAGCCAATGCCTTGAGGATGTGATGGGGCGTCTCACCCGGAGGGGGCACACAACATACCTGAAGAAATCCGCAAGGTATTTTCCCTCCACACCGTCGTTCACACCGCCCCAAAGGTAAAGGTTCCCCTTGCCGTCATGGCAGATGCTGTGGCCGATCCTTCCAATTGGCAGCGTCCCGCTGCTGTCAACCTTGTTCCACTTCTTCTGCGACTCCTCGGACGAAGGGGCAGCCTCCATGTTTGTGTTGCTGTCAGCGGGGTCGGCTTTGCCACCCGCGCTCCGCACCGAACCTTGCGACCCGGTGCTCTCCGCACCGCTCGACGGCACCGACGGGAGGGCGAACTGTCCGTGCTGCATCGCTCCCCCTGGGGGCGCTCGCCCGACACCTGCTAGAGCAGCCAACTAACAACAACAACAGCAACGGCTACAACAATGAAGCCCCGACCCACCCCACCCACGGGGCGGGTAGCGGGCCCTGGTTGTCCCCGCCCTCGCGCCGCTGCCCCTGCTTTGGATTACCGCCTGGCAGGCAACACGGTCCTGAGAGTGATGAAACGGGCGGGCAAGGAGAGGGGGTTGGGAGGGGGGGTGTCTTGGCTTGGGTTGGGTGCTTTTTAGTGTGTGCCTGTTGGGTTGCTGCGTGGAGGGGTGAGGTGGTGGGGGGGGGGGGGTTGATTGTAGAGAGTGAAGGTGGGGGTGGGGGTGGGGATGATTGACAATGTGTGTTGGTATCTCTTCCACACAGTTTCACGCTGGCACCCACTCGGGATTCTGGGTGCAGCGACAGCGGAGTGAGGTGTTTCAGTAAAATGGCTTGACGCCAGCTAGCCTTGTGTTGGTATCTCTTCCACACAGTTTCACGCTGGCACCCACTCGGGATTCTAGATGCAGCGACAGCGGAGTGAGGTGTTAACTTGTGTTAGTGTGCATTGTCAATGTTGACTTGCGTTGGAATCTCTTCCACACAGTTTCACGCTGACGCCCACTCAGGATTCTAGGTGCAGCGACAGCGGAGTGAGGTGTTGTCATTTTTCAAAATGAAAAACTCAAAGGGTTGATCATTACCACACAACAATCGCTCAACTGTTCAACACGGTGTGGATGGGAGAGGGAACCGCACACCGGGGGTGCTACCGCAACCTGCAACTGCCACAAACTCTCTCATCTCAATAGGGCGATCTACGATCTATGTGGCTTCCCCTTTTGCACGGGTCAAGGAACTGTGTAGCGTTGCCCACACGCGAATGATCTTTTGAATTGTGGACCAAATGTGTCACGGGCATTCCCAGTCTCCCACGCCCGGCCTTCTCGGGCAGGCTCCCGTGCAGCCCCACAGCCACACACCCCCAGGCACCGGGCGGTCGAGCTGGGAAGCACCACACACCAGCCTCGCACGAGGCACAACCCTCCCTCCCTCCCTGTTGTCGGGAGGCGGATGGGGACAAGTGGGGAAACCCACTTGGCACACCACAGCCTGCCACTGGCATATTGGTTAGGGACGATGCCGGATAGCGACGGCACGAGGGCTAGAACAGGAGCCTGTCAGCAGAGCTGAGCTCTTCTGCAGACACAGGCAGCGAGAGGTTCCCTGCAGACTGGTATGTGTCGATGAGGGTGCGGACGTTGTCCAGCGCCGCCTCGATCTCCTCCCGCTCGAGGTACTCCGTGTAGTGGTGTAGGTGTGCACCAACGGAGAAGAGGCGCACAAAAGAATCTTCAATGTTGCGGAACGACTGCACGATCCCCGAGTTGTTCGTCAGGGACAGCAGGGACGCGGGCTGCTCTGTCGCAGGCACGGAGCACATCCCCACCTTGAAACCCTCCCGGTTCCAGTCGGCGAGCTTCAGCGTCTGCTGCAGCTTCTCGATATTCGATGTAGCATCCGACAGAGAGACGTCGCCACGCAACAGCGCACAGGATGCAAAGTACGTCGGCTTGAAGTCGGGGCAGGTGAGCAGCTGGTTCCGCCTGTCGAACGAGTCGCGGAAGAGCTCGTTGATGCGCTTCGACCCGCTTGCCGCAGTCTTCGACACGTGTATCGGTGCCACTGCGGAGTGCAGGAAGTGCAGCCGGGGGAAGGGGACCAGGTTTGTCGTGATCTCATTCAGGTCCACGTTGAGCGACCCGGGGAAGCGCATGCTGGCTGTCAGGTGCGTCAGCATCGACCCGACGATGTAATTCATCGTGTCAAACGCAGCTCCCCCCTTCTTCTCGGCCCCCGGGCGGTGCGCCTTCACGACAGACGGGTTGGCAATAGAATACGCCCCTGCACTGCCCGTCCCACGTGCAGTCTCAGCCCCTTTCGCAGGCGTCGCCGCGTGAGCTGCAATCTCCGACAGCTGCGAGTTATCAACAGGGATGACGCAGTCGGCGTGGTCGATCAGCTTGGAGAGCGACAGCACGCTGTTGTAGGGCGACGTCACGACGTCGTCGTTCTGCTGCGGGAACACCGCAGAGACAAACCGATAGATGGAGGGGTACTCGTCCTGCAGCTGCATCAGGATGCGCGTCCCAAACCCGCTGCCCGTCCCGCCCCCCAGGCTGTGCAGCATGAGGAAGGTCTGCATGGAGTCGCAGTCCTCCGCCAGCACGCGCACCTTCTCCATCACGTTGTCCAGGCACTCGCTGCCGTACACCTCGTGCCCCACCGCCCAGTTGTTGCCGCACCCGCTGGAGTTTGCAATGAAATGCCTCCGGTCGAACAGGGTGCGGAGATTCCCCTTCAGCAGACCGTCCAGCACACCTTCCTCCATGTCGATGGGCACAGCCCGCGCCTTGATATCCCCGAGCCCCACCAGGCCACCCGCCTCGGTGCGGCGATCGGGGTTGTAGAAGAAGCTGCTCATCGCATCGTCCAGCCGCACGGCACGCGGCTGCCCCCCCTTGCTGTCCCGCCGCGTCCCATCGCTGTTAAACCGCAGGTGCTCCTGCAGGGCCAGGTCCCAGAACTTGCATCCCACCTGGTTGCCACATTGCCCCACCTGCAGGCACACGAGCTCGCGGGGCATTGCGGCGGGAAGAACACGAACCCCCCTCCCACACACAGCCCAACACCTCTCCCCCCTGCCGGAGTGTGAGGGTTGGTGAGTTGGACCCACGCGGAACACGCGGAACGATCAAAATCGTACTCCTTTCGCTTTATTATAGACACCCTGTCCAGCAACTGTGGGAGAACAGTTCCGGACTACTTTTTGTTGAGCGCACACTTGCTGTCTCAAGGCTGTGTTGAGGCCCTGTGAAGTGGCATGAGGTGCTAATCCAAAGCTTCAGTCGTACGATTTCCTTCGTTACTTCGCGACTTCGCTACGCTTCGTCGCTCGTAACTAGTAAAAACAAAAAGAGAAGCGGGCCGGGTGGTTCGTCTGCGCGGGGGGCGGGAGGGGGGTGCGCGCCGGGATGGGGATGAGTCGCTAAACCATTGCCGCTCCCCATCTCCCCCACGGGGGGCAGCAGGGTGTAAATGAACCAACGCACCCACCCACCCCACTCCACAAGCGGGTGGCGAGGGCTTGGCGTGCAAAACACACACCACACACGAAAAGAGGCGCTGGCCAGCTTGCCTGGGATTGGGGACCTTCTTCTCCTCTCACCGCGCCTCGCTGCGTGGCCACGGCTTGGACAGACGCACCGCCACAGAGACCATCTCCTCCGGGCTGAGCACCCGCTTGTTGCTGTCCAGCTCCCTGCAGTGCCGCGACACAAGCCGATCCCTCGTCTCAGCCGCCTTCTTCCCCCAGGAGTAGAACAGCCGGTCGTTACACTGGGCAACCTCATCCTTCGTGAAACACACCCTCTCCGGCGAGGGCAGGTAGGTCTCGCGGAGCCGCGACGCGACACGCGCCGCATGCTCCTGGTGGTCGGTGCACAGACGCTTCGCCAGATCCTCCTGCTGCAGCGCCGTCAGCACACCCCGCCCCCACTGCGCCTCGTGAGCCTGCCTCTCGCACTCCTTCCTGCGCTGCGCGTTGCGCCGCCGCTTCTCCATATCCTTTGTGTAGAGCCGGTCCACGCTAGCAAGCTGTGTAGTGCGGTCCATCTTCCGCAGCCTCCCACGCCCCCCAACGCCCTGCGCAGACGCCGGGCGGGCCGCAGGCGCCGCACCGCCCCCCTCCACCAGGAAGCCCTCGCCACACAGAGGCTCGGGCGAGGGGGGGCCCTGCGCCTCCTCACCCAGCGCAGCGACGCTCACCTCCTCCATGCTGGCCTGGGTGGTGGCGCGTTTCTGCTGCGCGTGCCACGCGCGGAGCGAGCGCACTGCATCCAGAAGGAGGTGCGCGTCGCAGGTGTCGGGGTTGCCGACGTCGTCAGATAGCTCCGCGCGGAGCGAGGGGGGCACCGTGCTGCGGGCGAAGCGGCGCAGGGTGGCGTTCTCGCGCTGTGCGCGCTGCAGCTCCTCTTCGAGGGCCGAGTTCTCCTCGGCGAGGCGGTCTGCAATGGAGAGACCCTCGGCTGGCGGGCACACCGTGTGACCCCTCACAAACTCCGCCACAGCTGCCAGTGTCGGGTTGGCGGGGCTGGGGCTGCCGCCTTCCGTGGAAAGGTCGACCGTGTCGGAGGTGCCCCCAGCCCACACCACCTCCAGGACCCTGCCGGTGCCTTCCGAGGGGCGGCTAATGTGTATGGCATGGATATGCTCCGCCGCCACGGCCCCAGCTTGCATCGCTGTGCCGCCTGCAGAGGGGTGACGCCTTGCAGCGCCCCCCCTGCATCGAGAGCCTGGTGGTGGGGTGGTGTGGTGTGGAGAGCATGGGTTTGCAGGAACTGTAGGCACCTCCCCGCGCGAAAGTTGTGTGCATGAAGTGATGGGAGGGAGGGTGGAGAGTGTGTTGGGGGTGGGGGCGGCGAAACTGGCAGTGGGCGGCGACGGGACGGGCCATATAGCGGGGGGCGGGGGGCGGGGGGGGGGAGAAACCCCAGCCACAATAACCCACTCAAAAGAATTAGGTGAGGCAGCGTGACGTTCCGATCCCATCCCAACCCGCTGTCTGTTGTTCCCACGCCGCGTACACAGCCCCTGCTGCCTCGCGTGTTCCACGGCTGTTTGGTTCGTTCGACAAACACACAATAAAAAAGAGAACGAGGCGGGGCGGGGGCGGGGTGGGGCGGGAGGGGGAAGGCAGAAACAACAGAGACAGGCAGGGCGCGGGTCAAGGAGTTTGGGGGGGGTCTGGTCGACGCACCCGCAAACCCGAGTTGCACCACTGCACCGAACACCTCCCCCCGCAGCCGCCGCCAAGTACACCCCCCCGCGCCACCCCCCGTCCCGTTCCCCTCCCAGCCTTTTTTGGGTGTGCGAAAGTATATCCTCCCCTTGGTTTTGACGAGAATTTTCACTACGTCTTCCTCGTCCCCCACACAAAAAAAAACACATGTGCACCACCCCCACTCCCCACCCCCCACCCTTTGCCCCCATGAGAAAGACCTTTTCGGGCATCGGAATATCCATTATAGCAGTTACTTTTTCTTGGTGTCACCGTGTCGACAAATGCACTGAGCTATATAAATTGCTCGACCCCCTGCCCCACCCCCCTCACCCCACCCTCCCTGCCTCCATTGTCCCTGAAATTCTCGACAGCGTGTGCCGTGGAACCCTGGATAATGGCCAGGGCTACTCTACGCCACGTGTCTTTTTTGTGTTTCTTGGCGTGGAGGATGGGAGGTGGTGGCGCGGGAGGGCGGGCAAACCCCTTCAGAACCTGGGCCTTCCGGTGTTGCACTGCTAGCTGTACTGCGTGGGCTCGCTGTGTGGGGCCCAAATATGGCTGGGAAGCACAACATAACGGGCAGGCATGGGCTTCTTCATCCTCAGGTTCCTTTTGCATGGTTTTCACCCTGTCATAGACAGGGGGGGGGATATGACGTGCTGCGTTTTCAGTTTATTTTTCAATTCTTGGCAACGCGATGCAGCACGGCCGGCATGGCCTGCCACACCGCGTCTTTATTTTGATTTTCTTGAATCTCCTTCGCGTAACACAGGTTCCTTGTTCGGGCAAGCCACCCCCCCGCCGCCACCGCCATTCCGGCAGTTACACGGCCCCTACAAATCCCTACCATCCTGCACGAGAACATATTTGACGGGAGAAGTTCACCGGGCACAAGCACAGGAGGCCCAAATGCACCAGCAGGCCGCAGCACTGCAAAGTGGTTTGGGAGGAGAAGAACGAGAGACAAGATGCCGTCTCGTCAGACGAGGGCCGGGGCCGCGGCAAACCACCAAGTCTTACCCGGCAGTGGGTCTCGGGAGGGAGGGGCGTGGGATTTCCTACCCCCCCCCACCCCCCCGCCCCTCAAAGCCTAGAATTATCAGTTCAGAAGAGAAGAGAGAGAGAAATAGTGAGAATATAAAAAAGCAAGGAAACAAAGCAACGGCCGCAGTTCGCCGCAGTGTTGACACATACACATCATCTGTGGTTTTGCTGCCCGGAGGCCCAAAGGGGGAGTTGATGTACGAAAGGGTGGCAGAGTCTTGCCGTGTGTTCTTTCGCGATGCCTTTGTGGTTTTATTTTGCTCCATGTTCTTGGCAGCGTGGTGCGTTGCACGCACCGCGCATTACGTTATCTGTTCAGAAAGGGAGGGGGGGAGAGGTATTACCTGCGTTGTCTTTGATCGAAAATGGCAAAAACAAAACGAGGAGAGAGAGAGAGAGAGAAGTCCCCAAGAGGGGTGCGTATGAGAGTGAGTTCTCAGAGGGGAGTACGCCGCTTGAAGCAGGCAAAAAAATTGTACGGGGACGAGGAGGGAGTCGGGGTGGGGGGGCAACGATGCAGGAAACCCTGCCGGAAACGGACAAAGCATGGAACAGATTGGTGACTACTGGGTGGGGGTAAGGGGGCGCACGCGCAAGGCAGTGCACCGGAGTGGCATTATTTTTTGTGCCGTTCGTGCCCGCAGGGGAAGGGCCATGGAGACGGAGGGTGGTTCAGAACAACCTGCCGAGGCCACTGTTGCTGAGATGACAGACGGTAGCATGGGGAGACGATCATGCCTTGGAGGCGTCACGCTCAACGATGGCCACCGTGCCCAGACCACCTGCAGCGCAGATGGACACCAGAGAGTGCTGCTTCTTCGAACGGCGCAGCTCGTTCATTGCTGCGGTCAGCACACGCCCACCAGTCGCGGCGAACGGGTGACCAATCGCGATCGACCCACCGTTGGGCTGTGAGGAGGGGAGATGGAGTGGAGTACCCTGCAGCATGGACGACCAGACGGGCCGGAAGAGGGAGAAAACGCACCGAGACATACGTTGACGAGCTCGCGGTTGATCGGCTTCAGCGCCGGCATGTTCAGGAAGCGCTGGCAGAACTCCTCCGACTCCACAGCCTTCAGCGTCGACAGCACCTGCGTGGGGGCAGTGGTGTGTGTGTGCTTCAGATTTGCAACTGCGAGGTCTGCACCGATCACCCCACCCTTGCCCTCTTGCGGATGACCTCCACTGCTAGGACCAACATAACAACCCACCCACACTGAAGGGCACCCAGTCATACCTGTGCGGAGAAGGCCTCGTGGATCTCCCACACGTCGATGTCCTCAGAGGACAGCCCAGCCTTCTGCAGGGCGCGCGGGATTGCGAGGGCGGGCGCCATCAGCAGCTGCGGGTAGGGGTCGATGGCGGCGAAGTCCCAGGACTTGAGGGTGCAGTCGATGGGGTAGCCCAGAGCCAGCGCCTTCTCCTCGCTCATCACCAGCATGCAGCTCCCGCCGTCCGTCAGGGCGGACGACGTGGCGGGGGTGACGGTCGCACCCTCACCCTTCCGGAAGGCCGTCTTCAGCGACGGCATCTTCTTCTCCATGGAGGCGGTGTCCTCCATGATCAGGTTGTCCGCCGTCACCGTCTTGTCGCCCTGCTTGGTGGGGAAGATCTCCTCAGCCAGGTGCCCCTTGTCGCGCGCCGCCTTCGAGTTGTTGTGGCTGCGCAGCGCGAAGGCCTCCTGCTCCTCACGCGTCACCTTGTTCAGCTCGGCCATCAGGTCCGCGTGGTAGCCCATCGTCTTGCCCGTCGACCGCTCTGCAACCGCAGGGGGCTTGGGTGCCCACTTCGCGGGGTTCCACGACGCGAGCTTCCCGAAGTTCTTGATGCGCTGCACGGGCGACCACTTCTTGGGGGCGTAGACGAAGGACATGGCGAGACCGTGGGCAGTGTCACGGGGGAGGGGCAGCTCTGCGCACGACAGGGAGTCGCTCCCACCCGCGATGACGCAGTCGGCGTGGCCACCCTCCACCATCATCGTCGCCTGTGCGATGGCGTTCATACCACTGCTGCATGCCATCGACGTGGAGTGGCCCACGATGTGCTTCGGCAGGTTGAGGTCGATCACGATCTCACGCGCGATGTTGGGTGCCGTCGTCTGGAGCACGACGTTCCCCCAGATGATGTTGTCGACATGCTGGGGGTCCAGCTTCGTCTTGTTCAGCAGGCCCTCCACGGCGGACACGCCGAGACCGATGCTGTCGGTCTTGTACAGCTCGCCGAAGCTCTTCACAAACGGCGTCCGCGCACCCTTCACAAGCACGGCACGGCGCAGCGTCCTCTTGGGGTCCATCTTCGGCATGGTGTCTGAGTGTGCGGACCGGGACCTGGCAGGAGAAGGTGGGGGAGGGGGTAGTGTGGGTGGGTGGGGTCCTCAAGTAGAAGCAGGGGTGGGTGGGGTGGGGTGGGGGTGGGGTGCTGCAGTGATGGGCGCACTGTCTGCTCCCTGAGCCTCGGTTGAGGGAGGTGAGGTCGGGGGGGCATCTAGAGGCCCCCCCTCTAGCGTCTATCTACACGGCATCTCGCTGCGAGCACAGCCCGCAGGAGAGCATGCGGCACACAAAAAGAACCCCTGACAGGTAACAACCTGCCCAACACCAACCTCCCCAAATAGATTACACCAGCACCCACACACCACCCGTTGCAGACACTGCACACAGGGGTTCGTGGAAGTTGCGATTTCACAGGGCGTGGTACTTGTGTGTGTTTTTCTGATTTACGGTATCCGGTTTGCTAGAGCGGATGGCCTTGTTTACTATGCCGAGGAAGGGGCCAAGCTCGGCCTGCTTCTCCGCCAGCTGCCCCACCTGCTCCGCATGGTGCGATGCCAGCGCAGCAAAGTCCCTGCTGATGGAGTCACGCAGGTCACGCATCTCCTGCGACATGTCGGCAAACGTCCCCACCATGCGCTGCGACAGCGGCAGCAGCACTTGCGTCGCCGACATCAGATCCTCATCCGCCAGCTGGGGCACCAGCTGCAGGTTGGGCTCCCGCTCCCCGATACACGCCGCGAGCAGGTTGATACGCCGCCCCAGGGCCTCCGCCAGGTCATCACCAGACTGCGCAGACGACGCAGTCGTGCTCTCGATGTGCGCCTGGTCGAAGATCTTCAACGCACGCTTCGAGGGGATATGCACCTTCGCCGCCTGCTGCCACTCCTCCTTCCGAAGCGTCACCCCTTCATCCATTGTGTGCAGCATCGTCGACAGCTGCACATACCTGTCCTCCATGCTCCTGGCATGCGCGGAGAACACCACGGTATCCTGCTTGAAGGGCACCTCACGGTGGACATCCACAAAGTCATCCGCACTCTCAGTTGCCACTGTCTTCTGCGACTGCCGCTTCACCGTGACGAAGGGGCGCGACTGCCCCGGCATGGGGACAACTTGGAAGACGGTGGCAGGCTCCCAGGCGGATGTCTTCCTCTTGCGGACCAACAGCCTGTCTCCCTGCTCGAGGTCTGCCCACCTGACTGCACCCCCCGTGTCGCGGTCCGGCTTCTCCTGGTTGTTGATCGCGAGGGTGAGCGGCTCGAACATCCGCGACAGCCAGGCAGGGCGCATCCTGCGCGACGCCGCCGCCAGCTCCCTCCAGAGCGTCTCTGGGGACCAGTTGTGGATGTCCCCTTTGGAGGACTCCTGTGCCAACGCGAGGTGACCGATCACCAGCGCGACAAGTACGTTGAGGAAGACAAGAAACCCCAAGACCATCAGGAGGTGGATGTAGATCACAGTCATGACTCTGTCGGTGAACTCCATGTCGAAGTAGGACACACACGCGCCCCCCCTCTTGCAGGTGATCTCCTGCGTCAGGATGAATCGGATCGCAAGCGAGATCGCATCGGGCAGTGTGGAGAAGGCCTCAAAATCGCTGCTGAAGATCATCACCCCCGCGATGGACAGCCCCACTATCACAAGGAAAAACATCGCCAGGATCGACAGGAAGGCGGGCGCCATGCGCGACACCCCACGCGTCACCACCCCAAACCGATCTGTATGCGAAAGATACCGCACCACACGGAGCCAGGCCAACAGCATCCCCCAGGCCTGCCATATCATAGCACTGTCGTAGCTTTCTACAAGAGACTGAAGATACCCTCTCATGAACTTATCCTCTGCCTGAGGCGTGCCTCCGTAGTTCTTCGCATGCCCTGCGTTGTAATCACTCGAGGCACCGGAGGCTCCAGCCTCACTCCAGAGAACGCCTTTATAGTAGTAGAGACCCATCCACATTGCGATGAAGGCGATGTCATAGAGGCGCCAGAAGGTGACCAGGGATGCAACAGAGTCCCAAAGGCGGAGGTCGATATAGATGGAGCGGATGAACAGGAAAACGAAGAAGACCACGTAGAAGAAGGAGAGGAGGTCGACAGCGAAGGCAAACCGGTTGCGGTCGCCCTCCCAGCTGTAGGCGCGGAAGAGTTTCGCGGCGTGTGTCGGGAGGAGTTTTCCGGCAGGCTTCGCCTCCGCAAGGTGGACCGCCTCGAAGAACTGCTCGCGGGAGGTCATGAACCCCGTGATCTCCACGGAGATGGCGGACGTCCCGCTGTCGACAAACCCGTCGCTCCGCAGGCCCCGCAGCACCTCCGTGACATCGGTCCTCTCCACCGCCCCGGTTGAATTCACCGCAGATGAGTGGACGTAGTCGTTAAACTCGTCGTTCGCAACGGAGTTATTCTGCACCACCACAGCCGCCTCCTCCCTCAGGGGAATGATGACGGAATACACAGGCTCCGGGAGATACGTCGCCACCTTCCCCTGCAGCGACATCCCCAGCAGGGGGTACTCCTCATGCGAGTCGGGCCTGAAGGGGTTCCGCTGAGGCCCATAGGCCTCTGTGGATGCCGTGCCTTGGGACCACGCTGGGTAGCACGTCTGGTTTGCCACCGAGAGGACCGCGGAGCGGGACAGCCCGTGGGGGATTTTGCAGGTTTCGCGGCGCACCCGCCACTGCCTGATGAAGATGAACCCAAGAGGCAGGCCCGGGCCCTGGATCTGCGTCTGGAGCGTGTTGGTGGGGACAAGCTGCTCGACACGTGTGGCGCTCTTCTCCAGCCAGGTCCACCAGTCGTCCCATGTGGAGGCCTGTGTGAACTCTTCGCTGAGCATGACGCCCGACACAGAGTCCACGGTGTAGTATGAGTTGGTCTGGTCGCGGAGGAGGTGGATAAAGGTTGTCATGGTGACAATCGCGAGGAATATAAAATAGCACGTCGCCTGCTGGTAGTCATGTGTCTTGTGGATGTCGTTTATGACTGCGTTGCGGATTGCGGAGGCGCTTGCGCGTGCGGTGGGGAGGAGCGCCGTGTTGGACTTCTCATTCTCGATCTCGTCCTTCTGGATCTGCCGCGTGATGCGGCGCTGCAGGCGGCGGAGCTCTGCGGTCGACTTCTGCGTGAACTTCTCCTGCGACATGACAAGCTTCTTCTCCTTCCGGACCTTCACCTCCGAAGCTTTGTACCGTTCGGAGAAGCCCCGCTCCATCCCCACCTCATCGAACCACTGCACCCTCCGGCTCGCATTTTTCGAGGCTTGTTTCGACATTCTCCCTCGTGTGGGGGAACTTCACCCCCTGGTGCCGAACTGCGCCGGGGTGTAAGATGGGACGCACCGCCACTGAGGCATGCCAAGGGCAAGGGCCCTGCTGTGTACCGCACAGGTGGGTCTGCCCACCCAGTGCCTACAGGGGTGTGTGGGTGGCTTGAGGCAAAAAAGATAAGGCGTTGTTTGTGCGCCAAACACGGGTGAACAAACCTCACGTGTTTTGCCTGATGAAGGCTGGTGTGAATGTGCGCACAGTCATAGCAACAAGGCAAGGTAGATTGTGTTTGTCATCCAAAGCGCTGCCAACTATCTTTTTCACTCAAAAAATACCTGGCGAAGGGGGGGGCTCTAAAGCAGGCGTGGGGGGGGTCCGGAAAGGGGAGGGTTGTGGGGGAGTGGGGGTGTATGTGCAACGCAGCATCTCTTCCTCCCCCCCTCCCACGCCTGACAAGGTGTGGGGGTGGGGGTTCTTTACGCAACCCCGTTTTCTTTTTCCGCCTTTGTCTGGTTTTTGCGGCAACAAAAAAACAAGGCATATCTTCCGTGAGCACCGGACCCTCACGCAAGACATTGCGGCTCTGCCGTTCGGCAGGCATCCTCTCCCCCCTCCCCCAATTGATTACGCAAGGTGGCGAATATGCAAAGGAATCCCTCATTCAGCGTGGCACGCACCCGACACCACGCTAATTCTATCCTCTGTGGGCAAATACAATGGCAGGCACGAAATCAGCAGGGAGCATGACTGATAGGAGGACAGGACAGCCCGCATAGGTAGGGGGGGCGGTGGGTCTGTCGGAGGCGAAAAGCAGCACCACACACACATTGCATGTGTTGGTTGGGGACAGACGCTGCAAACAGAGAAGGAACGGACAGATATCCCGACACAACTTTTTCTTTTCCCGCAAACACAACATTGCAAAGGACACCCCCTCCTCCCCAGGCCGGAAGGCCTGGGGATGGTGTCCCTTATTGTGGCGTCAAATTTTTCCGGGTGAGGGAAGGTGAGGGGGGGGGTGAGGGGATGGTGTTGCCAAGGAAAAGCTAAGAGCTACCACTCACCAATAGAGAACCGCGTCCAGCACATCACATTACTTCGATCTGTGTGGTCTCCCTGAGGGAGGAGGCGGTGGAGGCCCTGGGGCCCGTCTGGGGGTCGTCGTCTTGGCCTTGCAGCTCGCGGAAGCGCTTCACGCGCCGATGCGTCAGCAGGTCCGACAGCACCGCTGCCGTGAAGGAGTCCAGCCGCGGGTTGGAGGAGATGTCAATGCCCACAACAGAGGTGTTTTCCGCCAGCGCCGACAGCAAAACCTCCATGTCAGGCGCAGAGAGGCAGCAGCCGTTCAGCCGGATAGAGACCAGCCTGCAGGACGGGCTTCTGATGAGATCCGCCAGCACGACAAGCAGGTCGTAGGTGATGGTGTTCCCTCCCAGCTTCAGCACCGTGATGCTGTGGTTCTTCGACAGCGCCACGAGATACTTCATTATGTCCTGCTCCCCCCAGTCCAGCCCCTCGAGGTCCAGACACGCCGTGGCTGTCTGGCTCCGGAGCAGCTGCTTCACAGTCACATTCGGCACAGCCCCCTTGATGGGGAGAGAACGCTGGCTGTGCCCACCACCACCACCTCCTCCTCCACCGAACCCCACTGACCTATTCTGTTCGGACACAAGACCCCGCTCCTCAGGCGAGGCCTGCCACGGCACAAACACGGGGCGCAGTTGGGTAGAGTCGGCAGCAGCACCATCTCGCGGATCAAGCGGCGCGGTGTGCGCGCTGAGCGTGATGGTGCTCAGCCCGACACTGCTGGGTGTGTGGACGGACGCTGCCCCCGCAGGGGTGGCCGAGGCGCCCCCCACGCCGCGCGCGCTGGGATACCTCATCAGCTGCGCCTCCTCCTCCTCGCGCAGCCGCTGCTGCTGCTGCCGCATGTTGAACTGCTGCCGCTTGCTGACCTGCAGCAGCCGCTGATACTTCTCCTCATACGCCTCGAGATCCGTCATCTGCGGCGCCGACGACACGAAGCCCCGCCCATTCTTTATCGGGGGCAGGGGCGCCGCCTCCGCCACCAGCGCCGCCGGCACCTCCGCCGGGCCCTCCCTGGCGAGGCACTCCGGCAGGGCCTGCACTGGGGTGTCGGCCTGCGGGGGCAGCAGCCTTGCCACACGGTAGGCACCGCCACGCGAGGGGAGCTGCCTGGGGCGGGCACGCAGCTCGGCGGTGACGAGGGTGCGGCGTGACTTCCGCTCCAACCTGTCGCACTCTGCGCGGCGTATTGCCTCATCCCTCTCGCAGGCGGTGAGGAAGGAGACTACCGCGGCACGGACCAACGCGTCGCGCTGCAGCTGTGCCTGGTCCTCCTCCTGCTTCAGCATCTTGACGCGCAGCGCAGCGACGCTTCGCCCCACGTCACTCTCGCGCTGCATGTCGGTGAGGATGCGCCGGTAGGCGCACTCCTCCAGCACAATGCCCCCGCGCTGTTTGTCCTCCAGCTGCTGCACAGGTGGTGGCGGCGGCGGTGGCAGTGCCTCCCCAGCGGCAGGCAGTGCAGGGGCCTGCAGCGGGCTGGCAGAGGCCTGCTCCGCCTGCATGAACTCCTGGAGGAAGGCATCGGCGGATGTGACGGGGAGGCCCCACCACAGGCGCTCGCGTGCCTCCTCCTGGACTATGAGCATGGCGCCCTTGAGGCCGTCCTTCACAGTGGCGTGCATGGCTGTGAGGGTGCTGTGCATCCCGAGGTGGAGCAGGGTCAGCGTGTTGCGCGACGCAGCCTCATCCACTTGGATGTGCCTGCGCACCGCATCCATCTCATCCAGCAGCAGCGGGGGCAGCTCGATGGACTCGCGCTGCTGAGGGGCTTCCTGCTTGGGGGCGTCGGCGGACAGCTTCGCCTGGGCGATGCGGTCCATATACTGCTTGTAGTGTTTGAGGAAGGAGGGCTTCTCCTCGTCGTGCACAGCCTCCCAGGCCTCCTGCTCCTGCAGGGTGATGGCGGCGCGCAGCTGCGGCTCTGCATGCTGGGTGTACTGCGCCATCTGTGAGGGGATGGCGAGGTAGAGGGAGGCGGCCCCAGGCGCTGCGATGCCTTTGGTGAACTCGTGGTGTTCCGCCTCTGCGATGTCACGCCTGGCGTAGAGCTCCACGTAGTAGCAGACGTAGGTTGCGGAGTGGTAGTCGGCCTCTTCCATCTGCTCGCGTGCAAGCCGTTCGGCCTTGTAACGCATGTCGATGCGGATAAAGCGTGCACGTCGCCTGGCACGCCACTTCCTCGCCATGCACTGCAGCTTGATTGCAAAGGGGGTGCGGTGGAGCATGTTGAGGTAGTCCCAGACTGTCTCGTTGTCGGTGTGGTCTGTGTCGTGCTCGTGGAGGATTAGGGTCCGTCCTGCGTCGTGTTGTGTCTGCAGCAGCGGTATGGCAAGCGACTGGGGGTGTGAGAGGGCGTGTTGGCGTGCGATGGTAAAGCGGCACCACCCTTCTGCGAGGTGGAGGTGGTGCTGCAGGATGTCGTGTGAGGCAGCTGCGCGTGCCTCGGTCTCGCGTGCGGGGTGGAGGGTCACCTCGCGTGTCACAGCCTCCGACCACCATGTGGCGTAGTGGCGCCGCGTGCCGGCCTCCAGGTCTTGCAGTGCAGCCCGCCCGGTGCTCTCCTCTCCGCACAGCACGCGTGACATGCCGAGGAACACAGGCCCCTCCCAGAAGGGGCGTCGCCGCGTTGCCACATGCTTGCCAGCACCGAGCACCTTCTTGAGTGATTCGAGGGTGCGGTGGTCCATTGGGACACCAGGCGGAGGGTCTTCGTAGTGTGTGTCCAGCAGCACCGCCAGGGGGGCGTAGTCGGCAGCCAGCAGTGCGATGTGCGGGCGGCGGGGGGTCGGGTCGGCCGACAGCAGCGCAGCCACATACGGCAGGACGCGCTGTCTCCGCTGCCGCTCCTGTTCGGCAACCTGGCGCTCGTGGCGTTCGAAGGTCACACGCTCCAAGGCCTCGAGGGCACGGTCTTTCGCACGGGACAGCAACCGCATGGTGCACACTCGTTGCATGGCTATCCACACCCGGACGGCGCGCTGCAGGGTGCGCACGGCATCACGCTTGAAAGCCCACTTCTCCAGAATTGTGTCGCAGTACAACTGATCGTCACGGTCGCAGCGGCGTTCGTCAGCACGTCGGCGCGAGTGCTGTGCACGGACATTGCGCTGAATCACAGAAGCACTGTGGGTGCTGAATGCGCGCAGCTCTGCCTGCCGGCACAGCTCTTCGACTTTGATCAGGTAACTGCGTCTGTTGTGGACGAGTGTATGCGCAAACATCGACCGGCACGCATGCTGTATCACGCGGGCAGCCGCGTGATACTTCGTCACATTCCGCTCTGCCACCCGCCGGTTCCCCAGTCGCTGGACCCGCTTCTTCGCGACATGCCGGCGGAAAGTCTTCTGTATGGTGACACACGCAACACCCGTATGCACCTCCTTCTCGATCGCCATCACATGCCGGTCGTACATGGCCCCACTTGACCGATACAGCGACACGAGCTGGCGTGCCATGTGCCCACGCACAACAGCCTGTATCCGCTCTGCTTTGAAGTTCTGCCACTTCGCCATGGTACACTCATGCTCGCGCCGCATCGCCACATCCCGCCCAAGCCACCCCCGCCATGCCGCCTGCACACGCACGGCAGCCACCTCAGGAGACATGCCTTGGGCAGCCATCCTGATGAGACCTGTTGGCAGTGGTGGGCAGCCTATCACACGCAGACTGGCACGATAGCATGAACAACTAGTGAGACCAGCCACAGCCTGCATTGCCTCTCCCCTCTATCAACCGTCCTGGAGCAGAAGCCTTCGTGGATCGTGCGCGAAAGCACAGCGATAGTAAGCAAATGGGGGCGGGGGGGGAAATGACTTAGGCTCAGGAGTGCAGAAAAAGCGAGCCGCCACAAAACACAGGTGGCGACAGTTGACACGGTTTCGACACAGAGCGAAAGGCCGCCCCGAGGGGGAAGTATACAGCATCGGTGGCCCCCGCCACCAGGTGTGACTGAGTGGGACAAAGTGAGGGCCGCTGCTTCCTCTGACTGACGAGCCGTGACTGGCTGTGGCAGCTAGCGAGGCAGCAAGGGGCCCCCATCGACTCATCCAGAACGGAACATGCTTCTTCAGAATTCAGGAGTTACCGGTACTTCCCTTTATCACGTCGGTGGGCACAGTGGATCCAACCCAGGCCAGGGGAATGCGGAGTGTGTAATCCAAACCGTGACAGGGGGGGGGGGGGGGGGGGGGTCGGTCTAGAGAATTGCTGCAGCGGAGGATGGTTCAAAAGCTCACACGCGTTATCCTTTTTAGTTTAGTGTAGGTCGCACCGAGCGAACGGTCGGGGTGGGAGGGGAACGCCTAGAAGATGTGTGCGAACTTCGACCTCACACGATGGTCCAGACAGGAGAGGGGCTGGTGATCCGACGACATCCCCTGCACGACGAGGCCGGTGGCATCGGGCACCCCACCCCCCCTATGCACGACACGTCGCGGCTTCTCCGGAAGCTTCACCGACGCAGACCCGGCCCTCCGCACCACACCACGCCGCGCCTTCGCCTTCGCCTTCTCCCCCGACGTGGGAGGGCAGTGCGAAAACACCGCCCCCACCCACGACCCGCCCCCGCTGGGGCTGTCCGGCAGCTGCAGGCCTGCGAACCCCGTCGTCAGCTGGGGACACTCCGGCACGTCGGGAGATGGTGAGGGGGTCCGCGGGCCAACCGGGGACTGCCCACGCTCTGCGCGGGTTTTCCGCTTCTTTGAGCTCGCTGCCCTGTCGTGCCGATGCCGCTCGCAGCGGGGCAGGAAGGTGTCACGCACGTAGTGCGCCGTGTCCCACGTCTGATGGGGTGCATGCTGCCACCCGAGACCCCCTGGCGTGAACCCCACCGCACCCGACACACCGCCGGTGTGGTAGCACTGCACCTTGCGATCGCCTTGCGGCAGCTCTTGGAGAGTCGGACCCATCCAGAGTGCCACAGGGTGTGGGCTGCCAACCCAGTTGGGGAGAGTGCGGGGGCTGCGTGACACCCCCCCCCCCCCCCCCCCCCGAAGAAGAACACCCTCAGCTAGTTCGAAGATTGTCGAGAGCTGCACGGCAGGCAGGCGGGGGCATGGTCAGCCCTCGGCGCTGTCGCGGGGCATAGCCGCTGCAGGATGGGGGTGCAGAACACAGGATGGGATCCGGATCTGGCGGGACAGGCGGTGCGCACACGGTTCGCCCCCGTCTGAACTGATCACCCACACTGGAGTGGCATTGTCCACCCTTAATGTCCTGTGCGTCGTGTCCTGTTGGGTGCTAGGTGGTGAGATGGAGAACCTGCACATAATAATATACCACATTGCCACAGGGGGGTGTCTTTAGCAAGCAGCGAGGGCCTGCGTGATAATCAGAGCCTTTATTGGGGGCGCCTGAAACAGCGTTGCCAAACTTCTGATAGAAGAGGTTCGCCTGAAGCAGCGTTTTTTAAGCTTCTCTGATAGGGCGGTCTCAGGGCGCCCGCAAACTCGAGCGGAGGGGGGGGGGTGTGGGGGCAGGTTTCGGCTGTCAACTCACCACGACTGTTCAACAAGCACATGGCACGGAGGGTGGCGCCAGCCCGGTAGAGCTGGACCCCCTACCGATTGAGAGACACAGCTGCGTTGGAACAAGAACACTGGGAACAGGTTCCGTTCCGGCAGCCTCGGATACTTGATACTGCAAAGGGATTGTTGGCTGTTGATTTCGTTGGTTGGTTGGGGACCTCCCCGTGTTGCGCATCCCTCCGCTGTAAATGCTCGGAGGGGCACACAGCACAGGCAAGGCCCCCCACCTCCCCCCCGTCATCTGAGAGTCTTCCGCGAGAGGTTGCCGGGTTTCCCCAACTGCCCCGCCCCCCCCCCCCCCGCGTTTGTGGTTCAAAGCAAACATGGGTGGGCGCACAGAGGTGGGGCGTCACCGGGTTCCTGTCACAACCGTTGTGATGGAGCAGCGCGTCTATATACCGTATACGTAAATATTATGGAACGGGCCCATTTTTGGCCGGTCCGTTCCATAATATTTACGTTCCATAATATTTACAGGGCCAGTTGGGGACTCGGTGGTGAGGACGGCTTGCGTCAGGAATCGCGCGAAAAGTGCACGAGTAGGTCCCGTCAGGGACTCTGTATGCCGTCCGATCACCTGGTCCAAGTCCCCGAGTCGCAGAAAGCCCTGTAAATATTATGGAACGAAAAAAATCTGGAACGCCAACCCACCAGCGTTCCAAAATATTTAGGAGGATCCTTGAAATCGGTAGTGGACAGTAGCGGACAGGGCGGACATTTCCTTGTGGAAAAAGTGCCCGAAAAAAAAATTCGAAAAGGTCCCCCTTACAGAATTCGCCTTTTTTCAAAAAATCGGAAAATTTCGGACCGCAATTTGTACCCAAGAAAGTGCCGAATTTTCGGACTTGGTCCGATTTGAACGATTTCCGTGCCTCTTGCAACCCCCATGAGGGGGGGCTGCTGTTTCGGGTTCTTCCGGTGGTACATGCTGGGGTGTCAGGACAGGGAATCCTGCTCGCTGTACCCGGTGATCCCTGACGCAGCCAGGAAGTGGAGAGCCTTGGAACCCTGGTTGAGGCCTGTAACACCCGGCCTTCCTGCCACTTCTGGCATTGTGGAGTGGAGGTGGATATGGAGAAGGTTCTCTCTCCGTCCGGTCGAGCACAACCGTCCTCTCCAGCCAGGGGCCATCTACTTTCCAAACAAGGGCCAGGAACATGCTCAAACAAACTAATTGATCAGAAAATCTGGCTAGCCGTGGAATCATTGAGCAAAATTTGGGGAGTGATTGGTGCCCCATTGCTGCATATGACATGTCCATTTTTGACGATTTTTGGGCAGAATTTGGTGCGTGGGACCTTTCGATTTTCATGAATTTTTCGGAATTTTCGTGGGGACCGGTACCCCATTTGAGGGCCAAAAATCTCATTTCCGAGGCCTGGGAATGGTCGCAGTGGCCTCAGATGTCCAAAAACGTTCAATTGACCTCTCCTCGAAAAAAAATTCGAAAGGTCCCCCCTACTGGCACCCCGGATTAGGACATGTCTCTGGGGGTGCCCGGGGGCATTTTTGGCCCATTTTTGGCTGGGGAAAATGGGCCATTTTTCACGATTTTTTCGGTTTTTTGTCCGGACCGGCACCGCATTTGAGGGGCAAAAATCTGATTTCCGAGGCCCGGGAATGGTCGCAGTGGCTTCATTTGGCCAAAAACGTTCAATTTACCCTTCTCCAAAAAAAAATTCGAAAGGGTCCCCCCCTACAAATCGCCGGTCTTAGGAATTTTTTTTTGGGCACCCAGATTTCAAAAATTTTCAAACTATTTTCTGGACCAAAAATCAAACTATTGAGGTCCTGGCCGGACATGTCCGGGGGGGGGGTCAAAATTGGATTTCCCGAATTTCCGGGTCCGGACATGTCCGCCCGGACATCCGGACACCAGAAAATGTCCGCCCGGACATGTCCGCCCTGTCCGGGGCGGACATTTCTGGATGTCCGGATGTCCGCCCGGACATGTCCGGGCGGGAAATTCGGGAAATGTCCGCGGGGGGGGGGGGGGGGGGGGGGGTCAAAATTGGACCCGGACATCCGGACACCCGGATTTCCGGTCCGGATATGTCCGCCCTGTCCGCCCTGAAATCGCCTAAGGGGCCGGGGGAAATCCAGGAAATTCGGGAAATCCAGGAATATGAAGAATCCTCCTTACGTTCCATAATATTTACGTTCCAAAATATTTACGTATACGGTATACAATGGAGGTGGGATGGCAGGAGTGTTCTCAAAAGGACCAATGGGGAACCACGGCCTTTTGTTGGGCACACGGTGGACTCCAGCGGGGGTAGGGTAACCCTTTTCGGGAGTCTCAACTAGGGGGAGTCCAACTCCCGCTAGCGGGAGTCTGACTCCCCCTAGCGGGAGTCTTTTCACCTATTTTCACTCATTTTTCCCATGATACCTATGCAATGTGGCACTCGTCACTGAAGTACAGCCACACACACACACACCAAACGGACGTTTCCACCCATCCCAGCTCGCAGACCTGATTCACAAAAATGGGGAAGACGACAACGAAGCCGGCAGTGAAGGTGGCAGCGAAGCCGGCGGCGAAGTCGAGTAAGAAGAAGAAGAGCGCAGAGAGTCCCGAGGCTGCGGAGGCGACGAACATTGTGGCTGATTTTTGCACGGCCTTCCTCGTTAAAAAAGGGGGAAGTGTGCTGACACTGGGATCCATTAGAAGGCTCCTAGCAACGGTGTTGACCGGCAAGGAGATCAACAAGCACAGCCCCCAGGTGGCCAACGCCATCACCGCCGTATTCCCTGACATGGACAAGCTCGCTGTGAGGGAGGTCGAGATGATGCAGAAGGACGGCACCCTCCCCGCCACCTACAGGGTTGAGGTGAAGCGCGGGAAGGTGCAAGACACCAAGTTGGTGGGTGTCACCCTCAAGCCAAAGATGCCCTTGGCTTGGGCGGAGGAGGGCCACAAGAAGAATCCGCTGTACCAGCGGGTCCTTGCTGCGCTTGCCCCGGCCTACAAGGAGGTCGAGATGAACAACGTGTACACTGCCGTGCAGCAGGAGGAGGATACTACGACGAAGAATGTGATGCAGCACTTCCCGGTGGTCACCCCGTTGCCTGGGGCAGCCAACGTGCATGTGGTGATGCTCGAGGGGCTGTTGACCCGGGTTGAGTTTTCAGTGACAGGCCTGCAGGTGTCGCTGACGTGTCTTCGCGTGGTCCACGAGGGTTCGACAATCCCCAGCGGCACATACACCGCCACCTATTTCCTCCCCAGGAGCCCTGCCGATGGCGAGCCCATCACCTGCGAGCAGGTGGAGGGGCAGTTGGCCCTGTGGAAGGTCACCGTTCCTTTGGAACAGCCCCGCGCCACGGTGACCGGCTCAGGCCAGGCCAACACCTCCACCGTGGGGAGGTACAAGGACCTGCTGGGGATCGACCTCGCACAGCCTGAGGTCCCCGACACAGAGGAAGAAGCCCCTCCGAGCATCCCGCAGGCCATCACAGTGGAGGAGGACGACATGGACACCCTCTGAGGGAAGCTGGCTGTGCATCAGCCTGCGGAAGTTGAATGATCAGACTGTCATGGAAGCCACAAACCCCACACTCCAAAACATCGACAGTTTTTTCGCTTGGCTACATCTGACGTGGTGTGTGTGTTGCAACCTTATTCGGCTCCACTCACACTCGCTCTCACAGGTGTCACAGGGGGTATTTTCAAGACCCATGCCATCGAACCATGTCGAATGCAAATGAAGCGAAGAGTGTCGGGGAGACTCTTGCTGCCAACCGGCATGCCCTTCGGATGTCTCAACGGACACTCGCCAAGGTCAACCAGCTTCATAAGGAGCGTGTTGGTGAGAACCTGGGTGTGTCACGAAAGCGACTCCGCGAAATGGAGAAGCCTGCCTGCGAACGTGTTGAATGGCGCCTTTCCCGTGGTTTGCTCGGGGCATTTGAGTTCCTCGAAGAAGAGGCGGGAGAATCATCGACAATGCAGTGTAGCGTGCCACTTCTCGGCGTCATGTACACGGACGGATACACGCCACGTAATTCATTACGTTCCGATAACGCACGTGTCCGTCTGTCTCTCGGGGTCATCAATCCCGAAAACACGATGACTGCGCCGGGTATTACTTTCTCAGACCTTCCGAAAGGTGATCACAAGCTGTTCCAAAATCACGCGTTGCTGCAACAGATCATGAGGCTGCACAAAGCGAAAATCTTCCGAGGGGTGCATGTCGCGAGTGTGTCCATAGCAAGAATAACCGCCGACCATGCTGAGCAGTGGGCAACAATGAGGCGATGCGGGGGGCGAGGGCACCGATGCTCACTGTGCGACATCCCAGAAGAACGCTGGTATCAACAGGTGCATCGATACCCGCACCTGACTCTCTCTGAGATGAAAGAGGCTGGCTACCCCTCCCTCTTGGCAGGTGTGCTTCCCAATGCCCGCTACGTCACCCCAGCACTCCATGACTGCAAGGGGCTCGCCATGCGGCTGATCAGGGTACTGGATGAGACAACAAAAAAAATATTCGACAAGACCTGTACAAACCTTGCACTGAATGTGTCGCAGAATGGGACAGGTGCTCAGTTCCGGAAGGTCGTGCTTGCCATGTCACAGGACACCACCTACAAGGGCTTGTTCCGCTACCTCTTTGTCTCCCTTGCAGACCTCATGCATTTCCGGTATGCAGACATCCCCTGGCGCTTCTGGGGATGCAAGGATGAGTCAGCCCGGATTCCCTTCTTGCGTGCTCGGATCTCAGGGCATATATTTCACTGGTTGATGGAGCATGCCGAAAAGGGATCAACGCGCAATGCCTACGTACACAGTCTCCATCATTGGTGGGCTCCAGAAGATGCAGTGCCTCTGCAGAACAACGACGAATTTGAAGAAGCAGAGAACGGACATCGCAAGAAAGATGCCGTTACAATCGCCAGCTCCGCAACTTACGAGAGAGATCTTGCAATGGCAGAAGAGAAGCGGCGCGAATCGGGCATGCCTTGGAAGGTTGCGCACCTGTCGCAGGACGGGATCCTCGGGTATAGAGAAGTCATTCTGTGTCCGTGGCTGCACACCCGACACGCTCATAGATTGGCTGTGTATGTTCTTTGCACACAGTTGACACAGCTGCAGAAGGGGTTTGTGCACTGCAACACACAGGACTTCGTTGAACCCAGCAGCGCGCCCTACTTCCTGTTCCGGTTCCCCGAAGGACACCGCAAATTATCGCTCTGCTTGTGCAAAATGCCAATCCCGCTGGGGGCGACTTTCACACCATTCGTGTCATCCGAGGCGACTTTGAGCACGCTTGACCAACGCGCACAGCAGGAGGGGGATGACAGTTCTGACGAAGAAGATGAGGAAAGCCTGCAGGATGGTTTGTCTTGCCCAAGGTGTAACACAACTACGACAGGCGACGGCCGCACTTTGACACCTCAAATTCTAACCGCTCACCTCCGCAGGTGCAGCCGCTACCAGGAGGATAGGTAGGTAGTCCAGAGTCCGGGGAAACTGACAGAAGCAAAACAAGCCCCTCCCCATCCCTCTTCCACCTTCCCCCCGCATGATTTTACCCCCCACGCCAGTAGACTGTAACTATATCATGGGAAAAATGGATGAAAATAGGTGAAAAGACTCCCGCTAGGGGGAGTCAGACTCCCCCTAGCGGGAGTATAGACTCCCGCTAGCGGGAGTCTTTGACACCCTCTCAGACTCCCGCTCCCAGACTCCCGCTAGGGCCGCTGGAGTCCACCGTGCACTGTTTCAAACATTCAAAAAGGATGGAGCGCCGAGGCGGTTTCACAACGCGGTTCACTGTATGCCTTCGACCGCCTGGTCTTCCGAAAAAAGAAAGTGGCACTATTGTTTACTCCCGACACGAGAGATAACTGCATGCTAACGTGATTTACAAACGCGTGTAGCCAATAAAAAACGGTCTCAAAACGGGCTCAAAACTCAGAAATTCCTTTGAAATCGGGCTCAAATATGCAAAATAGGCCCACCCCGGAAAAATTTTTGAAAAGGGTCCCCCTATGGACGGTCACCAGAAAACCGCCAAAAAAGTTTTGACAAGACACAAAAAAACCGGTGCCACCTACCGGTTTTACCGGTCCGCCTGTCCCGCGTGTCCCATGTCCGGTTACCGGTAAAAAAAACCGGTTTTGTGACAAAGGCCCAGCGGTAAACTAGCGGTAAAAACGGTAAAAACGGTAAATTCGGTATTTTGGGGTGACCTCCAAAGGGCCAAAAATGGCCAATTTTCCAAAATTAACTTTTTAATTTCCAAAAATTAAAAATTAATTTTCGATTATTCGCCGGAACAGCAAAATTACCGTCACTCAAGTAATGTTGGTGGGGTAATAACCCACCAACTTCTTCCAGAACCTCCAAATCCACCAAATTAGTACCCCACCAACATATTTACCCCACCAACAAATCTACCCCACCAATTTATTACCCCAATGCGCATCACTGACTACCGTTTTTGTGGCGAACGCCTAAGGGGCCCGGCTGATGGCTACGTTTTCCAGAAAATGCATACGGCGTACGCGTGGGCGTGCGGCGCCTGCAAACGGCAGTCTATGTAGTACAAGAGACGGCCATGTCCGCACACCAAATCGGTCGTCAACCTCAGCAGCCTTCCGCCTTCGAGTAGGTAATCGTACCTTTTGCACTTGTGCGAAGGAACCGTCTGTGAAGGGCAAGAGCAAAGGCCAGGGCTCAGCCTACTGGGTGGCCTACTGTGTGCTGAGAGACCTGGAATACCAGCCGTACGCAATTTCTGCGTACGCGTACGCAGCGCGGTTTCAGAACGTGCGGACGGCGTACGCACATGCGTACGCGCAGTCGGGGTGGGTGGGCAGGGGGCTCCAAATCCCAGGTGCCAGAAAAAATCGCCAAGCGGGGAAAGGCTGACCTCGGCAGGTGTGTGAGAGGACGCGGCGAAGACACCGGGACCAACGAAGAAGGCACAACCGATAATGAGCTGCAGGTATACAGGGGGGCGGTTTTTGAGCTGAGGTTGCTACACCGATAACCTCTTGTGGGTTGAGTTTTGTACCATGTGCATGTGGGGATTCCAAAGAACGGAGGCAAGCGAAATCAGCCTGGAGTTCGCATACGCTACGAGTTCACACACGCTCACCTGGTCGCTTCCCAGCCTACTCTTCGAAAGCAAAATCAACCATATCACCAGCGCATGTTCGGATGAAACATTTTGGAGAGATTGTGGCGACACGCACACACCCCGACCTGTGCGGTGGTGCTATGTGGCTCTTCTTGCAGCAGGCACCGGAGGTAAACACTGCCTACTCCTTTGTGTTCAGTTTTCTCCGTCATTGCATGGGGTGACAAGAAAACGGAGGGTGCCCACCTGGACGGACCCGAGCGCCTCACACCGGACCTCTCCCCACCCGGTGGTCCACCTGACGGATACGCCAAAAAAAACAGAAAGAAAGAGGCTTAGAGCGGGCTACAAAAGATATTCAACAGCATTCAAGAAGGACTGGGTCACGTGGGTCACGGAATGACCGTTTGATTATTTTCAAAAAGGAATGGAGAGAAGGGGAGAGAGAGTGTGGTGGTGGGGGAGGAAGGGGAAAATCAGGGGCTGTTGCCGCGAAGCCCCTCTCCCCCAGTCTGTGATGTACAAAAAACACTCCAACCGCGGGTGATTATGGCATCACTTCTGGTTTTGGGTTCACCGCCAAGACCTGGCTACCAAGCCTGGAGCACAAGGAGCAGAACACTGAATATGGTGACGAAACATGAAGGTGCCAGACCTGCACCGCATGTGTGTGTGGGAAGGATAAACAGTGGCGCAGTGGGTGCAGGTGTGCTCGGGATTGCAGTCACTGGCTGGCTGGTCGGCTGAGGTGCAGGCGAGCCTGGAGGGAGTGGCGCAGTGGTGTTGGGCAGGGGCGTGGCTGCGGGCGGCTGCAGTGTCGCCGGGACAGGCGTCGAGGGAGTCGGTGTCGTGGCGACACCCACAGACAGCGATGGCGACGCCTTTGCCTGTGAAAACGGTGAGGGACCGGTCGAGCCGGCAGGCGCGGACTTCAGCACACTCGCCGGGCTTGCGAGATCCGCCACAATGGCAAGCACCAGCGACGTGGACACAGCTGCCGCATTCACCTTAACGGCGGTCACCACCTCGAACTCTGCAACCGCTTCCAACCCTCCTGCCAGCACGTCAGCATCGCGGGAGAGCACCTCGTCATCGTACCCAACACTCATGGTCTGGTTCATCATGTCTGTGCAGACGCTGGAGTTCAACTTGTCGGCAGGGGTAATGGAAGCCCCTGGAGGCTTTGTGCACAGGAAGGTGAGCAGCGCGTCACGAATCACCTGTGGGAAAAGAAAAGGAGGGGGGTGCAGGTGAAGGATAAACAGCAGGTGGGGGGAGGGGGCGCAGGTTTTAGGTTCAACACGTATGAAGGGCCCGCCCTCGTGCATACCGGGTTGGTCTTCTTCAGCAGCGCAAGCATCTGGGTTTCCATGGCACCCTTGTCCACACTCTTGATGAAGCTCTGCACCTCTGCCGCGGTCCCCGAGGCAACGGACAGCCCTGACACTGTGATGGGCTCCGGTGCCTGTGTCGGTGTCGGTGTCTTGCTGCTATCAGCATACTTTGCCTCGAGGCGCAGCTCGTGCGTGATACCGCTGCATGCAGGGCTTTTGCAGGACAGCGTCAGCACCATGTCGGGGCATGGCTCTGTGATGCCCATGTTTTGGATCACCACCTCACCGCGGCTCATCGTGCCACTCGGCTTTATGATGTAGTCAAACCCGGAAGGCCCCATCAACACGAAGAAGGAGTTGGGGTTGCTCTGACACTTCCCGGTGACCTCGATCAGCGCCTCGCTTTCGGAAGTGACGACAGACTCCATCTCGTCCAGCAGCAGAACGGTGACGGAGAAGTTCACCCCGGGATCGATGCTGCTCGTGCGGAGGCAGGCCACGGCATCGCAGGCCCACCCAGTGCCTGCTGCGGGGCGCAGCAGGACAGGCAGCTGCATGTCTGCCTCGAAGAGGAACGATTCGGCCGTAGCAGAGAGCTCATTCGTCGGGTCGCCAGACCGACGCGCAGCAGGGTATTGCAGGTCATGGCTGGCGAGGAGGAACTGAACAGCCCCGGCGCGTGCTCCACCCAGCCCGTAGACCTGCCCGCTCAGTGTGGCACGTCCCTGAGACAGGGAGGCCGGCATCTGGATGGACCACCTTGGCACAGTGGTGCACTGCGGCAGGTCGGAGAATGTTGTCATCATACACTTTGCCTGAGCGTAGTCAGCACAGGTGTTGTTGAGCCACCCAGAGGCGTCCACCCCGCCGCACGGGATGGACATGTCCTGGAAGGTCACCACCGCGGCGCTGCCCTGGTCCTCGGGGTGTGTCACGACTGCGCCGTCCGCACCCACCGCCTGCACCTCCAGGTCGAAGGGCTTGCCGTAGCCCCACGTGGCAGGGTGTGGCATGCCGGGCTGCTGCCCTGCGTGCTTCTCCCTGTTGACTTGGCCCGGGCCGTGCAGGCCCAGCGGGACGTAGCCACCGGTGATCCTCTTGAATTGGGCTACCACGCCTGGGTCGGCACCCGATGGTGGCTGGGGGCAGCCTCCACTGCAGGGGGCCCCGAAGTTGGCGAAGGCGGCCAGCCGCACGGCCCTGCCCACCACATAGAGGGAGGCAGCGTTGGGAGCAGTGTGGAACAGCGTCGTCAGCCCAGGTGCTCCTGTGGCTGACACAGGCGCAGAAATGACAAGTTCAAATGACCAAAGAGTGTGAGCGCAAGCTTGGCTGACAAGCAGTGTGGTTTTGCCATCGCACGCCGGCGTGCGTGTGGTGGATTTCAGGGTGAGGTCGAATGTGATGATGCCGCGGGAGGCTGTTGCTGTCTGTGTCCAGCCAGTCGACCCCTGCCGTGTGGCGGAGAGCGTGGCTGTCATGTGGTTGTCCCCCAGCAGCACAGCCCCGTTCGCGTCCAGCACTTCCAGCTGCAGGGTGGTGCGGATGCCAACAACTGCAGCAACTTCGCCACCCCACGTCTTGCCCCAGAGGCGCAAGAAGTACGGTGCTGCTGGGAGGTTCACAGAGGCGGGCTCCCCAACAGTGGCACGCAGCCCGCTCTCTGGGCTTGCGGTGGCGTCGCCCTGCGGCAGGCCGGAGAAGACGTTAGAGAGTACAATACATGTGCCCAAGGCGGGGAACACACCCGTGATGGCAGCCGAGCCTCCACTGTTGGTGACCACGACGGGGCAGGTGATGACCCCCATCACGTCCTGCTGCCCGTAGCACACGAAACAGTTGGCAGGGTTCATCAACGTCGGGTCCATCGCCACAGTGTTGCCCGACCACGTCAGGCCCGCCAGGTTGCTGGACACACTCCCGGAGACATCGTACGCCTGCAGCCCAAGGGTGACAGAGCGGTTTGCAACGCTGTCCACAGACAGAGTGCCAGTCCCCGTCGGCACCTTAAAGGACGACGTGTCCACCCACTTCCACACAGAGGCAGTCTGCTGGGTGTACGTCACTGTCAGGGCCTGGGATGTAGCGTTGACAAGCTCTGCTGGGGGCGCCACTGTCACGGTGCATGTGCAGGGGCTGGTGACAAGCTGGATGAGGCTCAGCGAGAACGTCGCGACACCTTGGTCAAACGTGGCACCAGCAGTCACCCTGGCCTGGCCGCACGACGCAGCGCAGGTCGCCGAGGCTGTGGCCTTCCGCCGCAGGACTGCGACATACCACTGCGGGTCGCCTTGCGCTGACGTCAGGCCGCGCCCCATCGCAAAAGCCTGGAAGGTGCACACGCCGCTGCCGTGCTGCATGTCTGTGGCACAGGCACTGCTCCGTGTCGTGCGCGACAAGTCCTCGAGCCCCATCCGCACCGCCATTGGGGAGGCGTGCACCGTGCTGCCAATGGCCTGCCCATAGTACGCCCACGGCGACGCGAGGCTGCCAGTGTGCAGCTGCAGGGCACACCCCACACACAACGACCCTGCCTGCAGCTGGATCGTGACCTGCCCCACAGGCCCCGCCTCCCCAGCGGCAGCGGGCACAGGCACCCCGTTGTAGATCTGCGACCCTCCTGCCACCGATGGGGCCGCCGTGCCGTACGACAGGGTCGACAGCTGGTAGGTCGTGTCGACAAGCGTCGCAGGCAGGTCGGCAGGCGCGACAGCTGAGACTAGCAGGGATACCGGCAGGCGAAGCGCCCTGACGGGGGTCTGGTAGAGGTGGTGCATAGCGAAGTCTGTGGGGCCGCCGACGGAGTAGGACCTGTCACCTAGGTCGTCCGCAGCGTAGACCTCGAAGCCCCACGTGGGTGACACGGTTGCGTTTGTCATGACAGACACTGCGCCTGCTGCGGAGTGCAATGGGCTGACGATGAGCCGTGTCGCCTCCGTCAACACCGTGAGGTCCTCCGGGCTGGTGGCGAAGGTGATGCGGCACTTCCAGCAGGCACGTGCGATGTACATCCGCATCGTCACACTGCCGTCGACGGCGCCTGCGGTGTCGGTGGAGCCGAACTTGAGAGGCGACGTGATGACCGGCAGGGCGCCCCCACCGTTGCCCGAGCCTGCCGTGTAGCTGAGGGCACCCGCCTGCGTGTCGGACGCACCCCACGAGGGGATGTTGTTGCGGTCCGTCCTGATGGCGGTCACGGAGAACTGCCGCCTGCGGTGCACCGCCACGTGAGGCACACCGCCCGGCACCCAGCCAGCGCCGCAGGTCGTCACTTTGAACGCAAGCAGCGAACCGGGGAGGGCGCCAGGGGTGTACTGACGCAGGGGGAAGCTGCCTTGCACGGCAGTGCCTGGCTTGCCGGAGGGGGGTGTCAGGCGGTAGTCGAGGGCGATCCCGCAGTTGCTGCAGGGGCGGGCAAAGAAGAAGGACAGCGTTCCCGAGGATGCGCCGCTCAGCAGCATGCGTTCCCTCGCAGCCTTGAACTCGAGGGGGAGCACGGCGGCCGTGCAGCCTACCTGCGGTGTCCCTTGGGCACGTGATGCACCGTCCACCAGGAACCCGCCGTAGCCGTACTTCATCTCGCTCGAGAGGCTGTCGCTGCCCTGCGGGGCCCACACAGACCGCACCCACACCTCCCGTGACCACCCAGTGGCGGCAGGCTCGGCGAACACCCACTTGCCAGCAAGGGTGGTGTCGGTCTCGACCTTGACCTGGAGGAGGTCGCCCACAGAGATGCCTGTTGTGGTAGGCACCGTCTGCTCGTACACAGAGATGTGATCCATCTGGGGCTGTTTGACGGAGAATGGCTTCGTGATCTTCGTGCGGTCGGCGAAGATGGGCACCGAGTCGGAGGGGTTGGTAGACCCAGCGCCGAGCCCTTCGAGGCACTTGTCTGCTGTTTTGCCGATGTAGCAGAGCTGGAGCTGGATGGTGCACGACTGACACTCCCGTGCGAAGACACCCCACGGGATGGCAACACCGCGCTGTGCGGAGACAGCGGAGGACGGCTCTGCTGTCCAGCTTGCCGCCACATCACCTGGGAAGTCTGCGGCGCTGCTCGTCTGCGGGTTGAGCGAATACGTCGTCAGGTTGCCTCCGTCGTTGCACCCAGTCCAACTCCGCTTCGAGACCTTGACCAGCGTGTTTGAGAAGCTGAAGGCACGTGTCTGTGCGGTGGTGCGCACCACCGTCTGGATCGGGAAGGGGAGGCCTGCAACCACACCCTGCGTGTAGTTCCAGCCAAGCCCCGGTGCAGCTGTGGCGTATGTACGGTAGCTGCTGGTCGTGGTTTGCAGGCGCTGCCTCGTGATGCATTCCTGATCAAAAGTGACTGCGTCGCTAACCTCCCAGTTGGAGTAGGACTCTGCAACATCCACATAGCGCAGCGACTCAGCGGAGGTAGCACTCGCAATGGTGACAGATACACCGCGGCCCTTGGCGCTCAGGACGACAGGGGTCGAGGCGTTGACGAAGTCCCGCCCGAAGTAGACAAACGACACACCGTGAGATGTGCCAGTGTGCATCAAAGAGGCTGCATCGAGCGTGTTGTTCAGCACCAGGCTTGTGCCACCCATGGTAGAGCCCGACTGCACAAAGAACTGAGTGGTTCCTGCCGTAGTGAGCTGGTACTGCAGCGGGGTGTCGTAGATGTAGTAGCGCAGTGTCGAAGAGACAGTGGGTACAGTGTAATACGCCACGACCTGCGTGGTCAGCTCTGTTGCAGAGCCGCACGTGGCACCCTGCCCACGCAGCACGTCCCCTGCTGTGTAGCTCTCGGAGAGGATGCCCACAGCAGAGGAGGTCGACGACGGCAACACCCACAGGTTGAACGTGAGGCACAGCGAACCTGTCACCTCCGTGGCGCCGTCCCAGGAAGAGTCGCACACACTAAAGGTGGCCTTGCGAACAGGGCCCTTGTCGCCCACTGATACGTAGCCGAGGCGCAACTGGCCCTGCCCAGACGTCACGACTGCCCCGGACACTGCAGTCCTCTCAACGAAGCCGTTCAGCTGGCCGTACGTGTATGTGTTACCACCGACCACGAGAGGTGCGGCAGGGCTGTAGGCCGAGTCCAGCGTGCAGTTGGCCTGATACGCCTGGCTGGCGCTCGAGTACTGCCACGAGAGGGCTGTCGTGGACTGCGGCCCTCCACCGGGCACAACGGTGATGTTGCGGCGCGTGTTGTCCGAAGTTGCGCCTGTCGAAGTGATGTTTGCGAAGGCAATGTTGATGGTCATCCCCGAACTCACAAGTGCGGCCGTGGTTGTGCTGTAGTCGAAACAGTCCTGGGGCGGCACGGCACTGGCGCACAGCGACGTGACGCCTGTAACGCTTGCCAGCTGAGGTACTGATGCCCAGCTCGCAGTCGAAGCAACGCTCGATACCGTCACTGCCGACGTGCATGTGTACTGTGATGTGCTGGTTGGGAGGCTGCCGACGGGGTAGGCCACGCCACTGGAGTAGCGGTAACCCACAGAGCGGAAGGTCAGCGACAGGTCGGTCTGTGTGCCTGCAACAGGGGCAGCAGCAGTGCTGACGTAGAGGCCTGTGAAGGTGGCCACAGCACCAGGGCCCATGCGCTCCCGCGACACAAGAGCTGTTGCCCCCACCTGTTCGAGGGTGTAGGCGGCAGACCCCGTCTGCACCACATCGACCGAAGAGTTCCTGTCAACCCAGACCCACCACCTGGGATACACGGCGCTGGCGCTTGTGCCATCCGCCATGGCCGCCACCGAGACAGCGAACCGTTCCGACTCTGCTGCCCCCTGCACAATGCTGACACTCGCAGCAGCGCACTGCAGCAGCACGATGTCCTCACTCCACGTCAGTGTCGCCACGCCACGCTGCGTCCCGTCAGTGTTCAGCTTGTACGACACGGGGCCTGCGCCCCAGGTGGTGTGGAACGTGAACTCGCAAAGGTTGCATGGCCTGTCGGGGCGCATGGACCAGCGCGCACCCCACGCACCACTCCCGATGTCCCCCACGGCGTACTTCTCCACGAGGCACACGCCTTGGATACTGCGGAACGCACAGGCGCCCGGCACAAGGCCCGCAGTGTCAGGGACCATGACCAGCCCGTCCCTGCTCGTGGTCCCGTCTGTCGGTGACGGCGAAGCAATAAGACTGAATAGGTCACCGTAATGGAACTCGTCGTACACAAATACTTCTGTTTCATCAGGGGCAGCAATGTATGATCCAGGCCGCACTGTCACCGTGATGCCCTCGCGCACTGTCGCCTGAGTATTGGTGGTGCTGATCTCTGTTGTACTCGCAGGCACACGCACAGGGGTCACGAGCTTCATGTCGAAAGCAGTGTGGTTCGGATGTGTGAAGGCGAAGTTGATGGTGCACCCGCCCCCACTGGCAAAGCGCGAGCACAGGTTGTCAGCGACGTAAACGCGGAAGTTGAATGCGAACACAGTGGTCGCGTCGTTGAGCGTCTGCACAAACTGAGAGGCGGCGAGCAACTCGGGGTGTGTGACAAACGTCTGGCTCTTGGACCCGGAACTGTAGTGCAGCACCGATGACACTGAGGACCCGAGAACAGACCCTGTGATGACCCACGACGACATGGACCCCTTCATATTTGGCACCTTGGCGGATCCGGACATGGGTTGATACCACAACTGGTAAGGCACAAGTGCCTCGAGGTGCACACCGCCGAGGGCTGTCCTGCTGCTCGCCACACTGCTCAGCAGCACAGCCGGGGCAGGCGTGCGTGTGGCAGTGAGGCCCTCCTCCACGTCAATGGGCCGCACCGACAGGATGTTGGCAGACAGAGGCACATGCCGTGTCACCTGCACGGCAAACCGCGTCCAGTCTGAGGCGAGCCCTTCGCCGTACGTCGCATTGAAGAAGATAACCGCGGATGACGCGGTGCTCGACAGCAGTGGTGTGAAGCGGTAGGACGACGTGCCCCCCACCAGCCAGGCAGCAGCATCCACGGGGGTACCTGCACCGACTGACGACCCGAACAGTGAGGAAACCGATCCCGGTGTCGTGCCTGCGCCCACACCGTAGTCAACCGCAGAGTACGACAGCGTGAGGGTGCCCAATGGGGCAAACTCACTGGGGCCGTTGTAGCGTGACTGGAAGGTGATGACGCACTCCACGCCGTGCTCGCACTGCTTCTGGTAGCAATCCGTGACACCGGTGGACACGCAGGAAGACCCTACCACAGCAGGCGTCACGTCCAGTGCATCCACGGCGATGGCATTGGGGTAGCGCGGCTCCACGTTGACCCACTGCGGCTTGGAGAAGAGCTCCACCCCTGCAGTGGTGGTCGCCACAAACACCACCCCGCACCCGAACGTATCATCAGGGCAGGCAGAGCGGTACTGCAGGGAGAAGGCTGCCGACCCTGCCTGTGTAAACTGCCGCAGGCCGTTTGCCTCCCAGCCGTACTGCGCAGCATCGAGCGGGCTGCACGACCCATCGACACCCCACACTGTGAAGGTACCGGGTGCCACAGCAGGGCTCTCCTGGTTGGCTACAGCGCAGTCCAGCCCCACTGTCAGCGACGTGGCGGCCTTGCAACGCCTGATGTCCACACGGTACGACCCGAGCGGGACAAACGACCCCTCGGCAGTCGCCAGCTTCACGGAGAAGGGCACCGTTGTGCCAGAGGTGACGAGAGGCGTGTTCGATATCTTCCCTGAGGCACTCGTCACGTTGGCAGGAGACACAGAGGCGTACTGCGCGGAGGTGGTGGCTGTGTACTCCATGAACTGCAGCGTGGGGTCGAACGAGAGCCCCGTTGACACGATGAGCTGTGTGGGCTCGCCGATGCCGCCCGTGTCGCGCCAGAACCCGCTGCCGCCGCCGTTCGACACAGAGCCACGGTTGTACAGCTGGTAGACCAAGCCCCGCCTGCTGACTGCGGAGGTGGTGGCGTTGGGCATGAAGGCCTGTGTCACCTCGCCTGCCTTGTAGAGGCACATCTTGTACTGCCCGGAGGTGGACTGCGGGATGGGCGGCATGTTGAAGGAGACGGTGCCGTCGTTCGTCACAACAGCAGACGCGTTGGTGTTGCGGTACAGCGGGAACCACACTGCGGCACTCCCACCGAGCGGGGCTGTTGTGGGTGCCGGGCAGATCTGAGATTCGTTCACCACAATCAGCAGGTCGCGTGTGAACCCCGTGTTCTGCACACCGCAGTCGATGCCCCGGTCGTTCGAGCCGCCGCACCAGCTGGTCACAGGCACGGAGGTCCCGTCGACATCCCGTGTTCGCATGTCAAACACACTTGCATTGGTGCTCAGCACCACATCCATCTCCAGGTAGGCGGGATGCGAATACAGGTAGAGGCTGGTCGCACCCCCCACGCTCTCAGAGGGCACCCACAGCCACGGCGTATTGGCCGTGGCATTGACGCGGTAGCACACCATATACTTCCCGGGCGCGAGGGGGATGTGGTAGTACGCAGCCAGCTTGGTCGTCGACCCCGACAGGCTTGCGAGGGATCCACACATCGGGCTGCCTTCTGTCGCATCGCCGTCGACGCACGAGTCGGTGTTCGAAGCAGAGTCCATGGCAGGGGCGTCGCAGTCGGTGTTCCCTGTGTCCGCCCACGAGGCGGGATCGCCCCACGAAGCCTCTGCAGCAGTGGTCTGCGGGAGGCGCGTCGTAGGCGCCTTTGCCGCCACAAGCTTGAACTGGTTGTGCGCCCCCAGCGCCGACGTCACCACCCCGAACATGTTGAACGTGAACCCCGCCGACAGCACCACGCTCCCACTCGCAGTGGACGCGCTCCCCGGGTTGGACACCACCTGGGTCGACGCACCCCCCAGCGCTGTGAACGACTTCGCCACCCCTGCAAGCAGCGTGTTCATCGGCTGCAGCCCGCTTCCAAGAGACCACGACGCCACCTTCGCCGACTCCGTGATAAACGCCGGACTCCCTGTGTCCGCCGTGACAAGAACCTGCCCTGACACGCCTGTTGCCTCCTGCACCTCCACCCAGCGCCGCGCCCCCACCTCACCCAGAAGGGAGGGACGCGAATACGCCGTGAAGACACACACCTTATACTGCACGGGCACATCCCCCGCCACACCGGGCAGCGTGGCACGCATCGTCGCGCTGTCGCTGGGCCCATTCGCAGGCCCCAGGTCACTCACCCCCAGCACACCGCCACCCTCGAAGCCGACGTGGTGCGACGCCCCCCAGAGGAACCCCGCTGTGGGATTGCCGTGGCAGGCGGTGCCGACAGACACCAGCTTCGCCGCATCTCCAGACGGGTTCGTGTCGAAGGTGTCCTGGCTCAGGGCCGCGTTGCAGCCCCCGCCCGCCACAGGGGCACACCGAATGAGGTTCACTGTCGACAGCCCCTGGTTGGTCGGCTGCGATCCCGACGCAACATACCACCGCACGCCGTTATCCTCCACGGTGTAGTCATGCGCGTAGGCATTGCTCGGGCGCCACCACCCCATGGAATCCCCTGCAGAGCGCCGCAGCTGCACACACAGCGAGTAGTTCCCTGGTGTGTGTGGCACCTCCAGGTAGAACTCCACGGTGCGGTTGAGGGTGTCGGAGCGGACGGCTGACACGCTGCGTGTCGTTGAGGAGTAGATTTCGCCCTCCGTCGTCCCGGGGGGGTTCTGGCAGTGGTTGTTCTCTAGGCGTGCGTCGAACGGCACCAGCTTTGCGTAGAAGTCGAACAGCGGCTCGAAGGAGGTGTTGAGGGGCAGCGCCCCCGACTGCAGGGCCACGGAGAAGCGCTGCAGCTCGCCACCCAGGAGGCTGGCGGTGTGTGGCGGCGACACCAGGAGGAGGTCTGCTGCGCGGACCACCCAGGTGGTGTTGAATATGGCCCAGTTGGCGGAGCCCATCTGCTTGAAGCACACCTTGTAGCGGTTGCCAGCGGGTGTGGCGGACAGGGCGGGGAGGGGGATAACGGCGGCGGCTGTGCCCAGCCCCGTGCCTGGCTGGTCGCCCGGGACGATGTCGTCGTAGAGGTCGGGTGTCTTCAGCGCCAGCTCCGCGAGGTATGGGTTGGTGCTGTTGCAGGCGCTGCTGCGGCACATCCGATGCGTCTGCTCCGCTGCGGCGCAGGCGGTTGCAGCGGAGGAGGAGGGTGTGAGGAGGCCCGACTGTACGGCGGTGCCTGCCCCGGAGGTCTTGCAGATGAGCGAGAGGAAGGTGTCGGCCAAGTGGTGTTCGGCACCCCAGCGTGTCGGGTTGATGTCGCACTGTGCATCTGCGGGCAGCAGGCGCAGCACATCGCCCGAACTGCTGCAGCCTGTCGGGCAGAGGCGCCGTGGGGCAGCGACCAGCGAGCTTGCGGTGTCGGTGATGATGAAGAGTGCCTCGGACCCTGCACGGTCTTCCACGCCCTCGATGCTGAGGGTTGACATGGCGCTGGCTGTCGGGGTCAGGTAGGTGCTAGCGGCCCAGTCGCCCCTCTGGCGTGTGATCTGCGGCACCGGGTTGGTGGCGTCCTCCCAGTATGTGCCAGGCGAGCCTGAGGCAGAGACCTTCACCCAGTTGAAGCCGCGCAGCCGGTAGCACACGGCGTAGTTGGCGATGTCCGGGACGGTTATGTAGAAGGACACCTGCGGGACAGCGTCGATGTTGGAGGCACTGCCCATGCAGAGGGAGGTGTCGTTGGTGGCGCCCAGGCTGTTGCATTCCACCATCCCGCCGTCCTTGCTCTCTGCCCCCTGCGATGGCTCGTTCTTCCAGCCTGGGAAGTCGCAGGGCATGTCGTGCAGCACGAGACGCACGGTGCTTCCCTGAGTGAACTGCACTGCGTCGCTGCCGGTGTAGTTCCGACGCAGGTTCCAAGGGCGGGAGTCCAGCTGCATCAGCTCCACCTTGTTGTCGCGCTCGATGGTGAGAGGCCCCCATGTGCCAGTTCTCGTGTCGTTCATGTACCACGTGACGCCTGAGGGGTACCCCACAGAAGACCCGCCCAGGTTCGTTGCATTGCCATGCATGCCTGGCACCAGCATGTGTGCCGCTGTGGCAGGCACGCCTGGGGTGTATGACTCGTTGAGTGTCATCCAGCGGACAGGGAGCGACCCCCTGCCTCCCTTGTGGAAGGGCAGGACACGCAGCCCGGTGTTCTGGGCGCATGTGGCAGAGGCGAAGTTGCAGGTCCGCCTGTAGCACACATACCACTGAGTGCTCATCGGGGGGAGGTACAGCAGGGACGTGACGAGCCCAAGAGCATCGGCATCATCTGAAGGAGTCCACGCAGACGGGTCACCCCGCAGGTCCCGCGAGCCAATGTTGCGACGTGCCTTCTCATCGATGAACCCGCCGTGGTAGGTCGGCGTGTTAGAGGTAGACGCCACGTCCAGGCCGCGTGACCAACACCCAACAGACGGCAGCGACCCTTTCCCTGCAGCAGAGGGCCATGGATGGGCACGCCCGACACTGGTAGTCTCGCCGAACAACGTAGCAGGCACGATCCTGAAGTAGTCACCGCCTGTTGGCGCCCAATAGTTCGCCGTCGATGTCAGCCCCTGCGGATCGGATCCCGATGCTTCAGGTGTGCTGACCAGCACTGTGCTGAGGGCAGGCCTGTTGCTCAGCTGGCTGTCGCCGCTGTCGTCAAATACGATATCGCCGTACGTGCCTGGTGTCAGGTCCACCATTGACCACCCAACCGGCTCCGCCACCACGGTGAAAGGGAGGTCAGGAGAGTTGCTGGTACAGGCAGACGCAGCCGTACACCGGTACAGTTTGCGCCACATGGGCACAGCATCAAGGAGGGAGCTGTTCATTTTGCTGAAGGAGGCACGCTCTTGCTTCGAGGAGTAGCACACATCGTACGTCCCTGTCGTGGTGGGCAGGCGCAGGTACACGTATGCGTGGGCCGTATTCTGGCTGGCTGGATCAACAGTCAGGTTCGTCGAGTCTGCATTCGCGGTGAAATATGTGCCAGGGTCAGACCACACATCAATCAGCGGATTGGCGTACTGTGTGCCAAACACACCAACACCACCTGCAGTTGCACCTTCCAGGAGACCCTCCATACCACCGTCCCACTCGCCGCTGGGACCAACGTAATTGCTGCCGTAGTACGGCACATGTGTCTTGTATTCATATGTGCAGGGTGCACCGGTGGGGACGATTTTCAAGCTGTCCCCCGTGCCGCATTGGTAGATGTCCGACGCACACGCAGAGGGGGCGTAGGTGAAGTTCATACGCGGCTGCGTGGACAAGAGCTGCACAATAGCGTACTGCCCCGCTGTGGCCTGTGGGAGGTTGTACCAGACCTTGCTCTCAGAAGCCGTGAAGACAAACAAGCCATCAGACATGACTAAGGTCTGCCACACACCGTTAAGGCCGTCAGCTTTATACACGTACTCGTTTACTGTGTGCTTGAAGCAGACGACAAAATCCGTCGACGGAGGAGCAAAAAACGTCACCCTTGCAGAAAGTGCGAACAACTCACCCTCGTTTGCGTTCGCCTCAGACAGACCAAATTCCTTGCGCTGCGCGAGTATCGCTGCGGACGAAGCGTAGTCACTACAAGCCGCATGTTTTGCTGCTTCGTATGCATACACACGGATGTCAAACTGGCTCCCGTCAGTCACGTTGATGGCACGCACAGCCACATCTGTGTCTGGGGACCCGACAACAGTCCCGAGAGCCACGCGGAACTCCTGTCCCACCCAGAGAGTCTGCGGCTGCAGCTCCATGGAGTAGTTGGACCATGCCAACAGGGACCGCGTCAGGGTGGATGTCTGCGAGTGAGTCGGAGTAAGTGTATCCGTCTTTGTCAGTGTATGCGTGGGCGTAAGCGTATGTGTCACCGTCTTTGTCAGTGTCGGGGACAGCGTCTTTGTCAAAGTATGAGTCGGTGTTAGTGTCGGTGACACCGTCAGCGTCTCAGTCGGTGTGAGTGTGTGCGTTGGAGTGAGCGTAAATGTTTTCGTCAGGGTATGTGTGTGCGTGGGCGTCAACGTCAATGACGGCGACAGGGTCAATGTCTCTGTCGCAGTGGACGTGGGAAGCGTCAAAGTAATGGATGAAGTGACTGTCGGGAGTGTCAGGGAGTACGTCGCCGTGCCGGTGGGAAGCGTAAGTGTGTATGACTCGGTCGCTGTTGGCAGGGTCATGGTGAAGGTGTGAGTCTTCGTCAGAGACGCTGTCGGGGTCAGTGTGATCGTCTGGGTGAGGGTCGGCAGTGTGAGCGTCAAGGTACGCGAGAGCGTCATGGAGTGGGTCAGTGTGGACGTCGGCGTCTTCGTCAAAGTCACAGTGGGCGTCAGTGTAAACGTATGGGAGGGTGTGATGGTGTGCGTTGGAGAGAGCGATATCGTCTTGGTCAATGAGTTCGTGTGAGTCGCAGTCGATGTGGGCAACGTAAGCGACACTGTATGCGTCAGTGTCAACGTTGCTGTTGCCGTGGCTGTTGGTAGCGTCAGTGATAGCGTGTGGGTTGGCGTCAGGGTCATTGTCTGTGTCATAGTTGGCAGTGTCATCGATAAGGTGGGGGACAGTGTCATCGTTGCTGTCTTTGTCACAGTCGGTAGCGTAAGCGAGAGCGAATGAGTCAGTGTCAGCGTTGGTGTGTGTGTCGCAGTTGGCAGCGTCATCGAGAATGTCCTTGTTAGTGACAACGTTGCTGTTTGGGTTGCAGTTGGAAGAGTCAGAGACAACGTATGTGACAGCGTCAGGGATTTCGTATGTGTCGACGAATGCGTTGCCGTGGCCGTGGGCAATGTCAATGACAATGTGTGTGTCAACGTCAATGACATGGTCTTCGTTGCCGTAGGCAGGGTCAGCGAGAAGGAATGCGTCACAGTGGGGAGCGTCATAGATATGGTGTGCGACAGAGAGTATGTTGCAGTCTGTGTTGCAGTCGGCAGAGTCAAGGATTGCGTGTGTGTCAGCGTGAGAGAAAGTGTTGCCGTGGCAGTGGGTAACGTCATTGAAACTGTGGGGGTCAGTGACATTGACATGGTTGCTGTTGAGGTCGGCAGGGTCAACGAGAAGGAGTGGGTCGCAGTTGGGAGCGTGATCGACTGTGTGTGCGTCAGTGACAGGGAGTGCGTAAACGACAAAGTTGGGGTTTGCGTTGAAGTAGGTAGAGTCAGCGACAGTGTGTGCGACAACGAGAGACTTACTGACAAGGACGGCGTGGCCGATTGCGTCGCAGTTGGCAGGGTAAGCGACTGGGTGTGCGTCAGAGACAGAGTTGAGGTTTGCGTCGAAGTCGGCAGAGTCAGCGACATTGTGCGTGACAACGAGATAGTTGCTGACAAGGACGACGTGTCTGTTTGCGTGGCAGTCGGCAGGGTAAGCGACTGGGTGTGCGTCAGAGAAACGGAAAGTGAGAAGGTAGACGAGGCCGATTGTGTCACAGTCGGCAGGGTCAGCGACACCGTGTGCGTCGCAGTCGGTAGGGTCAACGAGTCTGAATACGTCGCAGTTGGCAGGGTAAATGACTGGGTGTGTGTTAGCGACAGAGTCGAGGTTTGCGTTGAAGTAGGCAGAGTCAGCGACAATGTGCGTGACAATGTGGAAGTTAAGGATAATGACGACGTGGCCGATTGTGTCGCAGTTGGAAGGGTAAGCGACTGGGTGTGCGTCAGAGACAGCGACGAGGTTTGCGTCGAAGTCGGCAGAGTCAGCGACACTGTGTGCGTCGCTGTCGGCAGGGTAATCGACTGGGTGTGCGTCAGAGAAACGGAAAGCGACGAGGTCGATGAGGCCGATTGTGTCACAGTCGGCAGGGTAAGCGACTGGGTGCGTGAGAGCGACAGCGTCGAGGTTTGTGTCGAAGTCGGCAGAGTTAGCGTCAGACTGTGGGTCACCGTCGCGGTATTCGCTGCACTACACACGACGACCGCCGCGAGGACCGCAACTAATCGCAACATTGCACCCCGCTGTATGCAGAGTGTCTTTACACTGGCGTGGGTGGTGCGGTGACATGCGACAACCAACACAAAACAGAACAAACCAACAATGCAATGGCAAGACGGGGAAGGGGCATCCTCCTGCTCACACGTGCGACACGGCACCTTCATTGGCTACAGAAGCAGCCGCCGCGATGCGCGGCGCGGGTTAGGCGCACGCTTCTGCGAATGCCTCTGGGCGGCACGAGCCCCCTTGGCCCCCGACAACTCCCTGCGCAGCAGCCTGACAAGGATGCTGGAGGGGATGTTGTCGAGCGGCGTCGTCGCCAGCATATCAACATACTCCGACATCGTCTGCCCCGCGGTCGCCGCCCGCTTCCCACTCCCCGCCACCGGCCCACCCGGGTGCCCCCCACCCCCACCCACCGGCATGTTGAACCGCAGCTTCATCGACAGCACCCCCTCCATCGCATCCTCCGCCTCCCTCACGGTGCCGACCATAACACCGTCGACATGGGTCAGCGTCCACTGCAGCAGCTGCGCACAGCAGGCCTTGCTTGCCGGGGTCCCTGGCTGCACCCCACGCAATACGAGGCCGCTGCCCAGCTGCAGCCCCAACGGGGCGTCCACCCCCTTCCGCTTCAACCGCAGGCACACCGACCGCTCCTGCTGCTGCACTTCACGGGGGGGCACCGCCACCCCGCCCTGCCCTTCCACAGGGCAGGGCAGCCCACCCTGCACGACAGGAGGTACCTTCCTTCGGATGCGCTTAGAGGGCACCACGCCGCAGCGGTTCCCCCCCCGCGACAGGAAGCTGCACGTCGAAGCCGCCGCAGGGGGCGCCGCAGCGCGCGGCGAGCAACGCTGCCTGCTGGGCTGCGTCTTGGCAAGCCCTGCGGGAGGCTTCGCCACCGCCCTCCCTGTGGCGTTGACATACACAGGGTCCGCAGGCTCCTCCGTCACGACGCCGTGCCCCACGCGCTGGAATACCTTGGCCACGGTGGCCACGGTGGGGGGCGCGGGCTGTAGCTTCCAGTTGCTGCTGCCGGGATGCGTGCGGGACGGGCTGTAGAGCGGCGACACAGGGTGGAAGGAGTCATGCGCCTGCGCCGTGCCGGGCTGCAGTGAGGGCTGCGCCCGCTTCTTCGGGGCAGGCGTGGTCAGGATGCAGCTGGGACACTCCGCGTCGTGCACGTCTGTCTGGGTGACCAGGTCCTCCACGGCACGTATCACGGCGCCGCGCAGCCCTGCAGGGGCGTCGCCCACCAGCCGCTGCTGGCGCTGCACAAAGCTGCGGAGCATCTCCGTCTGCAGAACGAGGGTGTGCGACAGGTGCTCCAGGGTGCACTTCGCCCCCTCGCCCCCTTCTGCGGGCCTGCGCTCCAGTGTCAGGATCTTCCTGCACAGGTGCTGGAAACGCTTCGCCAGGGCTGCGGAGTGGAGTGTCTCCTTCGTCGTCTGCCTCCGCTTCTTCGTCGTGATCATCGCCGCAATGAGGGCTCCTGTCGGAGCACCGCTTTCGCTCTGCAGAGGGTGGGTTTGTACAAACGTGCTAGCATGTGTGCAGGATACCGAACGCTGCCACCTGCCAGGGTCTTTTTAGTTGGAAAAACACGCTGTTCTACCAAAAAGAAAAAAGATAAGGCGTTGTTTGTGCGCCACCCAGGGGGGGTAAAAACCTCTGCGCATGACATACCCTTGACTCGGTGACGGAGGAGGCGCTGTCGATCGAATCGAGAGCGTCGTTGTCCATCAGCTGTGCACCCTCCAGGCTCAGACCAAGCACAGTCCACACCTCCGTTGTGAACCGCATAAGGCTCATCGGTGACTCGTCATCGATGCGGTGCGACAGGGCTGCAAGGGCACCCTGCGAAAACTCGATACACCCCACCTCCGACAAGATCAGCAGAGCCTCACGGAGCTGGCAGAACCGCACGGTGCAAGCATGCATCAGATCCCCACCCGCCAGCTGGAAGGCATCGTGGGGATGGGTGATGGAGGAACGCAGGATGGTGTGGAACTCCGAAAAATCCACCACGCCGTCCCCATCTTCATCCCCGTCGCTCAGGATATCGGCCTGCAGGTCCAGCTGGAACACATCGGCGGTCTGCCTGAGAAACTCCAACGAGATATTTCCCGTCTGGTCACGGTTCCCCCCCATCGCGACAAACGCCTCTATCATGTCCGAATCTGCCACATCCGGAGGCACGCCCGACGACTTCGCCTCCTTCAGCACATCGCATGTCATGATGAACTCGCTGAGGCTAAGCGGCTGCTGCCCCCTCTGCTCCCCACCCTGCGCGACAGCAGACCTCGCCTCCTGCACCGCCCTCTCCACCTGCCCCACGTCACTCCCCACCCCGATGCCCCAGCTGTGCAGCACGCCGTGCAGCCCCTGCAGATCCTGTGGGTTTTCGGGGCAGACAGCAAGCTTTGAAATATGCTCGTCATATAGATGTTTCAACATCCCCAGCTCACGCCTCGTCAGCAGGGACCCTCCCTGCTTGGGGTAATCCACCTGAAAGTCATACACCACGCCTGGACCCGCCCTCTCCTTGGGAGACGCATGGTTTGACGCGCCATGCAACTGGCTGCCTCCAAACGCAGTGAGAGCTGCTGCGCTCATGCTAAACCTCCCCCTAAGCCTAGCACCCAGCCTGCTCCCCAGTGTGGGGCTCCCCATGTCTGAAGCGGCTGTGCCGTTCAGCTGTATCCCAGGCGGCGATGTGCCTGCCGAGTCCCCTGTGCGGTGCGTCTGCGGCCTCTCCGCAGGGAGGAAGGCAACCCCATGGCAGGGGATCCAGGAGGTTCCGGTGCCCCTGCACCACTGCGGGATGCTGTGCGGCAGCTGCCCCTGGTGTGCCTTCTCGCTGGACAGAAGGGAGGCACCGCTGAGGAGGCAGCCCCGCCCCTCCCCGACGCTCCACCCCCGGTTGGTGTCGGCGAAGATGTAAGTCCCCAGCGCGGCGCACTGCCACACCGGGAGCCCGTTGGACAGTTCACCCGTCAGGACGTAGGATCCTGCACAGTTGCCTATGGTGGGAGGGCCCATGATGGTGTAAGCCTGTGGGGGCTGCGCGGATGCGGCCTGCGGCGCGTATCTCGCACGCAGGCGCTTCTCGGGTGGCAGACCGTCTGGGGGTTCGGGCGACCGGGTGGCAAGAGGGAGGAGCGGCATCGTAGCCCTCCGGTGGATGGGGGGTGGGGGCTGCAGGTGGTGTGTGTGTGAGGGGGGGGGGGGGAGTAGGGTCGTGCAGGTCAGGCCTTGGCCTCCGTTTTGTTCAATGTGGTGTGGGGGGGAGGGTGGGGGTGTGGGGGGTGTGGGGGGGGAGTGGGGAGTGCGGGATTCAGACTGCCACACCGCGCGCCCCTCCAATGGCCTTAGTGTTTATTCACTGTCCACACTGCTGCTGTTTTCTGCCGAGGTTAGAAGGTAAGGAAACACGGGTAATATGGCAGTGGTTAGTGGGTGCAAGGGGGTGGGGGGGGGATATTTGTAGGGGGGGCGCATGCGGGACACCACACCGTCCCCCAGCTTTCCCACCAGGGGGGTTGTGGGGGCACTCCCCTCTTCCAAAACGTGCCGCAGTGCGGCACGCGCGTTGTGACGGTGGTAGGCATCGCCCATTAGTTTGGCCCGCCCTTCCCGCCAAGACCACCACACTCTCTTGCTATTTTATGTGATGCACAACCGCGTGGGGATGTGGGAAGATGGCATGAGTGCCGCCGCAACAGCACGCCAAGTTCACAGATTAATTTATTTGTCACACATTCTGCCGGATTTGGCCAGGCCAGGTGGGGAGTATCCCGACTTTTCTTTTTGTGTGCAGCGAAGGGTGGGTGGGGTGGGTGGCGGGGCAGACACACCCTCCCTCCCCCCCGGGAATCCCCCCCCCCCCCCAACAACAACATCTGTGGCAAACAAATAACCTCCTCGCGTGAAATTACGATCGGGTTGGCGTCGCCACAAGATTCTTCCCAGCCACCTAACCACACCCACACACACACACGAATCTCTTCTTTGAAAAGTGCCGGTGCTCAAAGCACACTTCGGAGCATGCCTGACAGAGACACGCTCGCAACGGATGATGATCAACAGCACAGCAAGCTTTTTTAAGATTCATGCTAACCCAGATAGGGGGTGCACGGGGGTCATGTCGATACGGTAGGGTAGTTAGGCTTATCAGGCGCGTTGTGTGTGTCGGGGGGGGTGGCGGTGGATGGCAGCAGACCCCCAAGAGTTGGCGACCTAGATCACATCCTTGGTGTGGACGGGCTGCAGGACACGGCCGAAGAGCTGCTCCTCCATCAGAACGTGCGTGTTCTTCTGCGCGGGGTGGGGGTGGGGGTGGGGGGTGTGTGGAACGCAGGAAGGATTCACTTTATTCACAAACAATCCAGAGAATACGTGCGTCAGCTGATTGAGGGTGTGATATGAGGGTTCTATCCAACAAGGATATCAAGGCGGCACTTTCAAAGTCCTGCCAAGGACAGCGCCACGTGGGTGTGTGCTTCTGATATATGTTATGTCATCATGTGAACCCTCCCCAGCGTGTGCCAACATCCCTGACACGCTCACGAAAAGCATGACACGGAGAAAACAGGTGCCGAAACAACCTGCCGAGCACACGGGTAGTGCCACGTTGATCCACGCAGCGATCTCCCATGACAGGAAGCCTTGTCGCCACGGCAGAGTCGCCGCAGACTGTGGGAGAGGTGTCGCCAGTCACCTTGAGGTTGCAGTGTGTCATCAGGCTAAGACCCGTGCCCTCTTCACCTCCCCTGTTAGGTTGCTCCCATATCGTTGCCTGCTTTGGGGCCTGAAGGACATAGGGGTCCAGCAGGCACTTGAGCATCGCAAGGCATGAGTGGCTGTTTCAAACTCCTGGTGCAAGCACCCGTCATGGTCTGGGGAAGCCCTCCCAGGTAGTTTAACGTCTTGCCCAGGACAGAGAATACATCCCTTCTCGGAAGATGGACACCTTCATACGACACCCCAGACCAAGCCCTCAGCATGCTCAATGAAGAAGGGGGGGGGGGTGCGTGATGCGGGGAGAACATACTCTCACACGGTCGTCGTACATCGGGTCCTGCAGGTAGTCCTCCCACGCCAGCTGCGTGTGGTCGCCACTGCAGGGGGCGGGGAGGGTGGGGATGTGCGTGGCATGACAGGCTCTTCCTGACGACAGTACATCCAGGAAGTAGAATGGGTGCTAACTAACATACCGGAAGGTGTCAAGGTGCAGGTAAGACGACTCCAGGGGCGCGAGGCGGCGCTGGCCCATCAGCAGGCGCTCGGTGAACTGCGGGCGGTGTGGGTATAGGTGTTGTTGGGGCAGAACACAGCGCGCCTGGAACCTCCCCCCAGGTGCATCAAAAAAAGCCTTGGCTGGCAATGGGGTTTGCGGTTTGGAAAAATGGCCTGCAACCCAGGCTCCAAACGAGGGCACCGTTTGGTTCATAGACTCGGTCTGGCCCAGAGGGCGGGGGCCATCTTGACACAGTAACGACCAGACAAATTTTTCATACCTGGTGGCGCATGGGCAGGGCCAGACCGAACATCTCCTGCATCTGCCCCAGCCTGTGTGTCTCGGTGTTCTTGAAGTGGCTCTTCTCCAGCTCCTCCACAGCGTGGACCCTCTCCCTGTGTGCGGTGTGGGTGAGGTAGAAAACAGGCCAACTCAGGTCACAACCCCACGCTGCAGGCTGGCAAGTCACAGAGAAGACGACGCGGGGTTGCTCCAGATCACTCGATGATCAGGAACAATCACGATGACTCACGTAGCTGTCAACATACCCGATCGGCACACGCTCATCGGGCATCGGCCCTGCCGGGCGCATTGGGGCGTGCAGGTCCATAGTATACCCTGTGAATGCCCTCGTGTGCGAGTGTACCTGCGATGTTGAAAGAATGCGAACAAACACCAGCAGCACTCGCGAAGAGCCTTCGTGTGGCGGTTTTGACAACCAGAAGGGCGGGCATGGAGGGGGTCACCCTGCACGGATTCGTCACACCTGACATTCCTTCCCAGCATTCCATGAGAGAAGAGGCAGGCACAAAGGTAAGCATGTGCCGGAAAGCACCCCGCTTTGCCTAAAGGGGTGCGTCAACAGAGTCGAAACGCAGAAAAATACAAGCCCTGCCAGAGAGGGACGCACCGACAACGTACTCCTTAGACAGAATGACCTTGCCGACACGGTGTGATCAGCTGCCATGTTTGTGTCGCGTTGAAATCGTAGTTAACTTTGTGAGAAGACCCTGCCGTTTTCGTTTGAACGCAGCCAGGCAAAGGCATTTGTTGTTGGCGCACTGAGCGTGGCAAAAGGGCAGAGTGATAGCACTAACATGATGTTGATCCCGGGTCTGTCTTGTTTCTTTGAACACTTCGCGTGCAAGCAAGAAACAATACAGCCCCGAACTACTTTGTTGAGCGCACACTTGATGTCTCAAAGTAAAGCCTGTATTGGTCAATACAGCCCTGTGAAGTGGCAGGGAGGGAAATGATTCATCCTACGATTATCCTCGTTGCTTCGCGACTTCGATGTGCTTCGTCGTGCACCTCATGAAGATGTGCACCGCACATCCATGAGGTGCGCGACGAAGATGGGCATAGCGTAACATCGCCTCGAACTCGACAGTCGCATGACCTACGTGTCATTGTAACTGCGAAGCAGAAGCAGGGTGACTAGAATCGGTGGGTCACGCACACGACACAAGCTTGGCAGGTCTGGTTGCGTGTTGTTTTTGATGAGCACAACTCATTCCAGAGTTGCTCCAGACAGCTCCAAGACAGTGAATATGGGGACTCCCAGGAATACAAGGCTCTGCCTTCCCGCGTGGCCCTTTTCATTTTGCCAAGAACTTGTAAAAGAACGACAAAAGGCAGGTTCCACAAGGGAGGCCAACAGTGTGCCTACGTACGAGGTGTGCAGTGCTTGCAGGAGGCAGCACAACAGTCACTGTGCACAACGAAGCAGCGGGAGGGCTTGGCTTTGAAGAACACCCCGCTCCGTGTTACGTGGAGTTAGTGGGTCTTCGCTACCTGCAAAAGTTCGCCGAGTTTCATCTACAAATAGGAGGAAATGCACCAAAACACACCGATTTCGGCACCGTCGAAGACCCCCTGAGACGGAAATTTGAAATCAGCTGCTGGTTGCATTGAAATACACAGTCTTAGTGGAGCAGTGCAACGCATGAGGCCACAAGAATGCCGTCATGGTTTTGGTTGTCTGAAAATCACTCTGGAGAAACGCACGACCGACCACGGCCCCGTCGAACGGAGCGGTGAAACACTCAGGAAATAATATGAAATCCAAAAGTATGACTTAACGGCACCACAGACCACCGCGCGGTCAGGGATGTTGATAAGCCAGGTTGCCAAAACACTTCAGGAATCACGGGGGTGAAGGGAAGCAGGGGGGCTCACTAGGAGGCTGCACGCATCGGATGCAAACAACGGATCGGGTGTGAAGAGGGTCGCTGTCGGCAGGAGCTTTCTGTGGTGAGGAAACCGCCACCGAAGCAGGGCGGCGAGAGTCCTCGGAGGTTCCCTTCGGGCAGCTTCTGCAGCACACCAAAAAAAATGGGGAGGAGGGATAATCAGCTTTGTACACGCACAATAAATCCCCTCTCCCTCCCGTCCGCAAGTTGGTGGTGTTGCGGCGACCCCAGGTCAACCTGTTGTTTCTTTCTGCAGACTGTCTTCGCAATGGCCGACAGCCTGTACATTTTGGTGCGTTTCCTCTTATTCATCGGAGAAAATCGCCGAACAGTCGGCCGAGAGCAAATACACCCCCGCAGTGTACCAAAGAAGGAAACCCTGCTCTGGAACAGGCGGTTTAAAGATTGAAAGAGAGAGAGAGAGAGAGAGAGTGTGGCGCCTGCGCCTCCTCCTCCTCCTGTGTCACTTCCCTCACCCCACCAGAGCAGCTCCTCTCTCAAACAAGGGGAGTCTACCGGGCCGCGGGCCCGCGTAGTTAAGTAGACGACACCCTTGGGGTGCGAGTATTTTCGTTTCGGGGATATTCACACTATAAGCATACGAGAGAGAGAGAGAGAGAGAGAGAGAGAGAGAGAGAGAGAGAGAGAGAGAGAGAGAGAGAGAGAGAGAGAGAGAGAGAGAGAGAGAGAGAGAGAGAGAGAGAGAGAGAGAGAGAGAGTCGGGGTCGCGCCGCGCGGGCTCCTCTTCGCGCAGCAGGCGAAGCGCGCGAAGGAGCTGCTTGAACTCGCGCAGGCAGCGGTAGCGGAGGACTCGCAGCGTGCCTATGCTGTGATCTGCGGGACACGCTTCGCCGGCGCGTCGGAGGAGATGCTCACCCTGGTGGGTGGGATGGTGCGCCCGCTGTGGGTGGCGACGGCGGGGAACATCCCCTTTAACAGCGGGGTGCCGGCGGGAAGCGACGGCGTGCCGGGCGTTGCCCATGTCGACGCCGTCCCACGGGGGGAGGAGCGGACGAGGGTGCTCGTCTTCTGCGTGGCCGCGGCTCACACGTCGAAGGACACGTGGACCGCGCTGACGACGGGCACCGACAGCCTGACGGTCCTGCAGGGGCTGGCGCGGCGGGCGGCGAGCGACGCCGGCAAGGTGCGGGTGCGGCCGGAGCAGGTGTGGCGGCCACAGTGGCGCAAGGGCCGGGTGGACGCGATGGTGCGTGTGCCACGGGAGGCTGTCACCAGCCTCCTTCAGGCGTCGGGGGCAGGAGGCTGTTTCTGGAAGGAGCTGCAATTTGCCGGCGGCCGCGAGCCGTACGCGGCGATTCCCCTCTGCAAGGGTACAACACTGTCGGAGGCACGCGCCGCCGCGAAGGGGCTGGGACCCGCTGCGCTCGGTCTGGTGTACGGCGTGAGGACACTGTCGGTTCGCGTGGCGACACCCCAGCAGGCTGAGGCGGTGCGCGCCAACCTCGGAGATAAAGCTGAACCGGCTCGTGACCCCCTCATGAAATGGGTGGTATCCGGGGCCCGTGGGCAAGAGCACGCCGACGACATCCTGTTCGACTTGCGGCGGGCGGGAAATGGCTGGAACGCGAGTGTGATAAACTCGCGCGCTAAAAGCGGACAGCGCGTGCTCGTCGTAACGGCGTCAACACCCCCCCCCTTTAGTTGTATAACGAGGGCGGGCCGCCCCTCCCTCTGGGTGAGGGAATGGGCGAAAGAGGACGCCCCCCCGCAGGATGTGCGGCGGTTCAAGCCCGCGCCCGCGGCTGGCCCCCCGGCCAAGGTGAAGCTGCCGGAGCGCTACGTGTCATCCCCACCGACAACACCTATCGCCCCCCCGCAGGTCTCCCCGCAGGCCCCTCCGCAGGACCCCCCGCCGCCTCCACAGGCACCGCCAGCCGCGGCCCAGGCTGAACCCGCCGCAGATGAGACCGCGGCCCCTCCTCCTGCCGCCGGCGGGGGCGACGACGTTGACGACGAGAGCTCCGCCGACATGCTCTCAGCTGACGGGGAGGACGGTGCCCCGCGTGCGGACGCCAACGGCAAGCGGCGTCGGGTGGTCTCCGGGGGCGACGGGGCCGAAGAGGAGGACGACATCGACGAGATGCTGGGGCAGCCTTCGTCGAAGGGCTGGGGGGAGCGCATCAGCTCTGCGGTGTCCGACGCGATGGACTACGTCTCCCCGATCCGCAAGAGGAATGTGAGCATCCACATTCACCAATGGGGCGTCGGGTACAAGGCCACAATGAACACCCGCTGCCAGCTGTGCGAAGCGGTCGTGGGCAGGCAGTACACGCTGAAAAGCTGCGAGGGATGCAATCAGGTGGCATGCGCGAGCTGTGCAAACCTGCACAAGTGACTTCCCACCCGGGATAAGCGACTCGCAGATGCTGCGTATCTGCGCCTCCCCACGCACGGGGACATCGAGACGAACCCAGGCCCCGCTATCACCCTGGCTTCCGTGAATGTGACGGCGCTGCTTCCTCACCTCGAGAAGATCACGCTGATCCCTGCCGACATCGTCTGTCTACAAGAAACTGCCCTGACCAAGCACATGCAGGAAGAGGTATCGACGCACCTTTCCCAGGAGCGGATATGGTCCACGGCTTGGGGTGCACCCCGCGACGGCGTTAAAGGCAACCTTGTGAAAGGCACCAAAGGCGGAGTCGGCATCCTTGCCCGCCCCGCTCGTGCGCCTCTCCACCCCCACGACACTGGAACGTTTTGCAAGCGATGGCCGTTTTGTACACGCAAAGGTGGCAATCGGAGATGGTAGCTCCTTCCTGCACGTCCTATGCGTGTACGCCCCGTCGGGTCAGAAGCGGCGCAAGTCTGGGAAAACCTTCGCCGAACGGGAGCGACTCCTGCATGCGGTGCTGCTAGACTACGGCAGATGCTTGGGCGACGTGCCGGTAGTGGTGATGGGCGACCTCAACACCGACAGGGATGCGTCGCCCACCCTCGCACATGCACTGGACAACTACTGGGCCGATGCTGCGGCACTGGCCGCACAGGCCACCGGCACCACGCCCCCTTCAACCTTCACCTCCACTACATGCGAGGGGACACGTATCGACTACGCGCTGCTGAACCCGATCGCAGCGCAGGCCCTTACGGCGTGCGATGTTCGGGACGTGGGAGTGCCGAACCACCTCTGCGTGACGATGACTCTCGACGTTCAGGTCTTCGACCAGACGTGCCTCAAATACAGGGTCCCCAAGCAAATCCGCGTTCCTCGGGCCCCCCCCGGGGATACCACCGCGCCCCCTCCTACTCCATCCCTCTCGGGGTTCGAGGGAGCCCTGCGGCGGGGCGACCTTGACAATGCCTGGAAACTGCTCTGCGAAGCGTGCGAGACCTACCTCGTGCAATTGGCGGGACTTTCAGCTGGTGCCTCCCGCGCCTACATCGGCCGTGGGGATGTACGCGAGCCACGGAAGGTCCGCCTGTGTGCGAGGGAATCACGGGCACCGGATGGGCTGGGAGCCGCGTCCTGCCGTGAGCTGAAACTGCGCGCTGCCATCCGACGCCTAGAGGAGTTGGTGGGCGCCCGCATGCGTCTTGGCAACGGCCTGCTGCCATACGATGTTTCACGCTGCTGGGAGAAGTGCAGAACACTGGTATGTGAGCTGCCCACCAACCAGGATGTGCCGGCTGGCGGCCGGCGCGACGGTACCCCGCCCCTTGCGGTGCTCCAACGCCTCCTCCACGGGACGCGCGCGGAGTGCCGACGGATTCTCTCTGAGGTGGTGCACCAGCGCCGAGGCCTGCTCCGCGACGACTTCCGGAGACGTTGCCGTGAGGATGCGAAGAGTGTCGTGGCGATGCTGAAGGGAGAGACGCCCAGCACTGCCGACACGGTGCGGCGACCGGACGGGACCTTCACCGCCAACCTCGCTGAGATGGACAGCATCCTGCAAGGAGCCTGGGACAGCATCCTGCGGCTGTACCCTGATCGCGTTGGGGAACCCGAATTTGCGCCGTTCATGGAGCGCTTCGGGAAATACGTACACCACACTCCGATGACTATATCCGACATCACGGGGTCAGACCTCATCGCGCTGGCACAGATGAAGCTAGCGAAGTCCAAGTCGGGCACCTGCGGCGTCGACGGCTGGAGACTGGACGAGGTTGCACTTCTGCCGGTGGGGCTAATGGATGGGTTTGCAGCCCTCTTCAACAGCATCGAGCGTACCGGCTCTTGGCCCGAGGCGCTGAGAACCGCACTGGTGACGCTCATCCCCAAGGGCGAATACGCTGGCGACCCGCTCGGACTTCGGCCCATCACGGTCACGAGCCTGGTGTACCGCATATGGGCCTGCCGCCGTCTGCAGGATGTTGTCGTATGGCAGGAGGGCTGGATTGACCCCTCTCAACACGGCTTCCGCCCCGGCCACCGCGCCGACGACGCGCTGATGGACCTCACGACCCAGATTGAGGAAACGCTCCTGGACAAGGACACCTCGATCTACCTCCTGGCGCTCGACTTCTCGAAATGTTTCGACAGGGTACCCCAGCGCTTAGTCCTGGAGCTGGCGCGTGCAATGGGGCTGCACGAGCGCATCCTCCGGCCGCTGGAAGCGATGTAATCGCGCCTCCGCCGTCGCTTCAAGACCCCACTCGGAGTGGGGGGGGAGTTCGATGTGACGAACGGAATTCTTCAGGGCTGCCCATTGTCGGTCGTCCTCATCAACGCGCTGCTCTCCGTCCTGGTGAAAGCGATCCAGGAAGAGAGCGGGGGGGCCCTCAGCATATCGTACGCGGATGACGCCACTATCATCTCGCGTGTCTCTGAGGCGCTGACACAACGTGGCGCGGACATCACGGGCGAGTTCTGCGCAATAACGGGAATGCGCCTAAACGAAAAGAAGACCATTGCCATGGGCGTGCATCGCGTGGACCCCTCCTCTGGCGCACGCCCTCGATATGTCGGCACCATCGCTGTAAATGGGGCCACCTTCCCCACCAAAACCGCCTCACCTGCACTAGGCGTGCGCGTCTGTGTGTCACCAGCGTTCATAGACCGCGGCGACGACGGACGGGCGAGTAAAGCGCATGCCCCCTTACGCCGCCTGGGCAGCTCGCCTGCGACCTTTGAGCAGCGACACGGCCTGATTGCTGGCGCAGTCATGCCCCGAGCGATCTTCGGTGGCTGGTATGCGCCCATTGACCACCGGGTCCTCCGCGACCTAGAGACCCGAGCCTCAAACTGCCTATACGGTGACCGCCATCCCTCCCGCAGCACCGCAGCGGCCCTCTCCATTGCCTCGAAGGGACACCTCCTTCACCCAGGAATCATAGTGCCGTATCGCATGCTGCTCCTACTTCTAGACTCCTGCCGCCGCCTACCAGAATTGATCCCGCGATTCAACCGCATTCGGGCCATGTATGCACAAAAAACACGCATCGACGTCCCCCTCGGGCCTATCGGGCTTGCGCTCAAAAAAGGACTGCCGCCGGCCTCCCTCACCTGCGGCGATGATGTTTCCCTCATATCTGCTCCAGGAGGTTCCGAACCACTGCTTTCACTCGAAGTGGCGGCACGGAACCATGTGCTACGCGAGGCGCTGCGTCACAACATCTGGCGAAGGCTTGCTATCTCCAGACCCTCCTTCGGCGGTGTGGAGGACGGCGTTGACACCGTGCTGACAAACGACTTCTGGCAATCATGTGGGGATCCTGTGCTCGCCGCTGCGATGCGCTGCATTATTGTTGGGGGCGTGTTCCTGGCAGACCGCTGGGGACGCAATAAGCTTGGGGCTGCGACGGACTCCGGGCCTGACGGGCCGGAGGCCGAGCGCTCGACCGCTCCTACTCCACCTCCTGTGACCGCTGCCGACCACGCCACAGCAACCGCGGACGGCGACGCTGCCGGTGACACCGATGATGACGACGACTCGTCGAGCTCAGCCCCGTCCGAGTTCGATGTCCTCGACGACTCGGGTGAGGTGCCCCTACCCCTCACAGCAACACAGCCGGAGCCGGGTAGCGACCGCCTCTGCCGGAATTGCGATACGGGCTCCCCCGAAACCGTCACGCATCTCTTCTGGGAATGCCCTGCCCACAACGACGTCCGTGCCCGGGAGCGGTACGCGGGTCTCTGTGAGGAGCGCCTCTCATGGCCGCCCTGCCTAGCCAACTGGGGCATCATACCGAAACCCCTATCCGGTACGGTGCGGGCGAAGGACCTGCACCACCTAATGAGCACGATAGTCGCCCGCAGAGATGTGCTGGAACGTGAGCGCCTCGGGGTATCCCCAACTGTTTGCGCGTGGGACGCAGCGCTAGCGCGACCCGCTGCGCCCCATCAGTCCGACCTGGCCTCACTGCCGGACAACCCACCCCGCTGGACTCACGGAGAGTGCATCATGCGTGCCCTGCGGGCCTGGCTCGGTCGTCTCACCTGGACGAGGGAGGGGTCCGTCTCCTTCTGCGAGCTCGCCATCGACTTCGAGGTCTTCTCCGGGCTCGACGTCTGCCCGATCGCTACTGGCGCCCCGGCAGGAACCCAGCCCGCCCCACTCAACATGCGTGGACGCATGATGGGGCAGACGTTGAAATACCTTGTCTCCCAGTGTGAAGCAGTTAACCTCCGCGCGCCCCTGCCTGGCGCGTTTGTCTCGCGTGTCTACTGCCTCCGCGCGGTGGGGGTGAAGGAAGTCTGGGGCGGTCTTGAACCACGCCCCCGCTTTGCCTGCCACGGGCTCACCACCCGTATCCTGATCGAGCAGATTCCCCGCGCGATCCACTGGGCCTCGAGCAAGTCGTGGGGCCTGGACCTTACCCCGTCGTATACCGAGGTGCCCGACCGGGACACGCGAAGCGAACAGTGGGACCCTACTCCCGTAGCCCCCACCCGTGACCCCCTCGACACGGTCAGCCCGAGGTCGGCGCCGTGCGGCGCTGAGCGCTATGCCCCCCGTTCGGAGGTGCTGGCTCGCAACGTCTGCAGGGCCCACTCCAAGCCCAAGTGCCATAACTGCGACGCGGCGGGGCACAACCGAACCCTGCGAATGGAAGACTGCTGCCGGGCCCACCACCGCCAGGATGACGGACTGCCCGTGCAGTTCTGCAGCACGCACCGGCTGCTCCGCTGCGGCACCTGCAGCTCCTCCAACATGTGCTGCAAGCGTGGCCACCACGGCTGCCGCGACCATGACCTGCCCCCCTGCGGGGTCTGCGCCTCTCTGCCTGAGATGGATGACAGACGCCCCACCGCTTGCTGCAAGAAGGGCCACCACGCCCCTCCCGCCCCTGCGACGCCTGTGGAGGCAGACGCCCCCACCCCGCCGCCCCATGTGCCGCCAACCCCGCCCTTCCCAGAGGCGACTGCGCCTACCGTGGGGGATCTTCCCTCCACCACGCCACCCCGTGTGCCTGCGCCTCAGCCCTCCCCTGAAGCGACCCCGTGTCCCGCTACTCCCGAGCCCGCCACCCCTCCAGTTATCCTGAAGAGGCTGGCCCATACCGTGTGCTCCCCGGGCTCACCCCACCGCCACCTGATGCAGCCTCGTAGGAGGCTCTCACCCGACGGCGTCAGGCCATCCATCCCCGCCGTGGCGCAGCTGAAGCGCACCGCCTTAGAGGCGCATACCGGTTCCACCCCGGCACTGCCTGCCCAAAGGCCTAGGGTCGACCACGTGATCCCCACCGCTAACGCTGACGTTGACGTGGGCGCCGCTGATCCGGACCCACCTTCTCCTACTACCTCCCCTCCCGACGGCGTGTCCGTTGACGCAGCCCTTCCCCAAAGGCCCCGTTCTGGTGCCTCTTCCTCCTCCGCCCGTGCGCGGTCACCGCACGCGCCTACAGGCTTCCGGGCCTACCTTAATCCTCCTTCCTCACGTAGCGCGTCACCGGGCGCTACAGACCGTGTGGCGCCTGCGCCTCCTCCTCCTCCTGTGTCACTTCCCTCACCCCACCAGAGCAGCTCCTCTCTCAAACAAGGGGAGTCTACCGGGCCGCGGGCCCGCGTAGTTAAGTAGACGACACCCTTGGGGTGCGAGTATTTTCGTTTCGGGGATATTCACACTATAAGCATACGAGAGAGAGAGAGAGAGAGAGAGAGAGAGAGAGAGAGAGAGAGAGAGAGAGAGAGAGAGAGAGAGAGAGAGAGAGAGAGAGAGAGAGAGAGAGAGAGAGAGAGAGAGAGAGAGAGAGAGAGAGAGAGAGAGAGAGAGAGAGAGAGGGGTGTAGTGAAGCAGAGAAAAGTAAGGCACAAAGTCGGCATTCCTTAACTCGTGATGCAGGGCGTGGCAGAGAGCGAGGAGCGGTATTTTGTACGATACGGTAGCCCGATACTGGAGTAGTCTGGACCGGGCTGCGTCGTGCACTACAACTAACTGGAGAGGACAGAATCGGCCGTTCTCGGATATTCCGGAAAAATATCAGACTCTAACAGCCACGGGGTTTTTTCGCGTATCCGCCTGCGTATCCGTCAGGTGGATCACCGGGTGGGGAGAGATCCGGTGCGAGGCACTTGGGCGCGACCGGGTGGGCAGGGAACCTGGGGGCGGGGGGCCTCAAATGGGGGTTTGTCACGTTTTGGCGGTCATTTCACGATCCAATAGGGGGGGGGGGGGGGTGAGGGGTGGGGCACAGATAGCCTCTGACCAGACAGCCCTCACAGCCACTGACCTGCTGGCACCCCCGTGTACCGGAGCGCACCAGTGCAAGAAGGGTGTCGGGCGCATGTCCAACACCCGTGTATTGCCGGAGGCCGCCAGGCAACCAGCCTGAGAGGCGTCACCCACAACTCGGTGGTCGGGGTGTCCCACACGGTCCCTCTGGGCCAGGCCGGCAAAACGAAAGAGGCGACAGCCAGCATGGCATGAGCAGTGAAAAGAACCCGAATGAAGTCGTGGCCCCTGTACCGTTCATTTTTATCAGATGCACTGGACGCTGGGGAGGGGGCGGTGTCATGTAGAAACAGTACACAGTGCACCCGACAGTGTGTGAAGGCAGTGGAGGCAGTGTCAGAGTTTCGGTGCCATGCAGGAAACAAAAATATTAACGTATGTGGGGGTCTTCACTACAGGCCCCAACGAGGACACCTTGATGCACTTCCGTCTTGGCAAGCTGAGTCATGACGAATATTGCCGAAAAATAGGAGCGAAGACCCACCTGTTGTGTGTGAGAGTAGATTGTGTTAGAGGAAGTGTCCGATCTCGGAATGCGTGAGCCGAGCAGTCGAGATACCAGGAGTCTCCCGAACAGCAAATTGTACACGGTGGACTCCAGCGGGGGTAGGGTAACCCTTTTCGGGAGTCTCAACTAGCGGGAGTCTTTAGCCTAAATTAGCTGGAAAATAGACTCCCGCTAGCGGGAGTCTCCAGTACATACTGCAGAAAAAGACACCCTCTCAGACTCCCGCTCCCAGACTCCCGATAGGGTGGCTGGAGTCCACCGTGTACACATGATCCCCTGGGGGACACAGTGGAAACGGGGTAGAGCTGGACGGAGCAGTAGAGCACGCACCACCTCGGAAATTGTTTACAAATTGTTTCAGTTTTTCGCCGTGGCTCCAGGAAGAAGGGCCAACGAGATAGAATGCCGGCAAGACAGAAATCACCTCTTCGGGGGTTGCAATAGTGGGGCACAAGGCACCCACCGGGATAGCAGGCTGGGGTGCGTTTGCCCAGGATCGAGCAGAGGCAGAAGAAAATACGAGGGGTGGGTGGCGAGGGTTCGTGGGGTCGGGCCATTCATGGAGAAACGGAAGGGGGTGATAGTTGAGACAGCACGAAAGGCATGGTTGGGAGGGGGGGGGGGGGGGGGCAGCGTTGTGAGGCACACACAGCTCGTTTGTTATCACTTCTCTGCATTTCGAGCAAAAGGGTCAGCTGCAATGGTTGGCTTTTTGGACAATTCCAGCACTCTTATTAATCTTTCCACACTGTGGCGTACTGATAACCTCAACTCATCGAGAAGCCAGGAGTTTCTTCATTGTCGGCATTTACAGCCGAATTTGTGACGATCGATGCTGAAGAGGCGAGAAACTTCTCATCCCGTCACTGTCCACTAAGGATGACCTCCCAAGCAGAGCTGAGAGCACCGCTATTGCAGAGGCCCGAGCTGTCACATCGCAGGATAGAGGCAGCAGTCAATATTTTCAACGAGAGGCGAGGGCCACCCTCACATCCAGTGAGCGATCAGGCATCTTCTTCCCTTCAGTTCATGCAATGCAGGAAAACGGGGCACTGATTGTGAGGATATCACATGGCATCACACCCAAAATGGCGGGTGCCATCTGATATTTGAGACCCCCAGTTTCAGAGGTTGGAACCCCACAGTGCTGCAAGAGCCACATGTCACCTCCACAGGTCGAGGTGAGTGTGTGTGACGCTGCGGCCGTAGTAGTAGAATATCGCACGCACCCGACCTTCAACCTCCTCCTCTGGAGCCGATGAGGTGCCACAGGCAAGGCAGGAAGTGGACACATCGCTTTGAAGCCCACACAGGAGGAGACCGAAGTATCAGGGTGAAAGAGGTTGCACAGTTGCCCTTCCAGGCACTTCTCCCACAGGGATTTTCTGATACGACTGGAGTTCGAACCGGAAGAGGCACGCAGAAGACAACAACGCAGAGGATGGAAAGGAGGAAAAATTCCACCTAGAAAGAAGAGTGGTTGGGCACTAAAGAGAAAACATTGTGGCGGGAAATATTGATTGTTGGAACACAGACCGTACTCTTGTCAACACCACACCCGTGGTGAACGGCAGTGAGAGGGTCAAGAGTCCAAAGAAAGTGGGGCACAGCAACCCCCTTAGTTGTAACACCGGAGTATCAACATATAACTGGGGTTCATGCAGGGTCATTCATGGAGACAACGAAATGCAAACGAGAAGGCGGTTTTCGTCGATCGCGCGGAAGACACGGAACAAATCATGTGAAAGTGTGGTGTGTGATTGGTAAGTGCAAGTGACTGGCGGCAAGCACCTCGCACCTCTTCGAGTGAGAAAATAAAAAGAAAACTCGTGGACTGAGGTCGGTGGCCAAGTGACAGTTCACATCGATTGTCAAACAGACGTCGTACTCCTTCCACTTTATGGGAGAACCACCCCGTCCACTGCAAAGAGAAACAGCTGTGACAACTGTTTTTTTTGTTAGTGAGCGTGCTGTGAAGTGGCATGAAGGTTGTATCATCCAAAAGGCTCCGTTGTACGATACTCTATTCGATACTTTGAGACTTCGGTGCGGATCATTGTTTGCGCGGAACACACGAACGGAAATCCGATATGTGATTCTGGCAGGCACAACACGAACCTGTCCTCTTATTTCGATCACTTGCGACTTCACAACGCTTCGTCGCTCGTAAACTTTGCGTCTGCAAATCAGAAAGGGGAGAGAAGAACCAGCGGGAAACAAAGGTTGTGTTCAGTGTGACCCCATATTGTTAAGACGCTCACTTTTCTGCACCTTTGAGCGAAGGCCACCCCGTGTACGTGAAATATACAAGCCAACCGAAACACGCACCATTACACAGCGGGGCTCTCGAAACGGACACCGGCGTGGGAACACGACTCGATGCTGGAGAGAGACGTTAACCGAGAACGCCCTGCCTGATCCTTCAGCGAAGACAGGCGCCGCCGCAACGGGAAACTCGTACCACTGCTCACGCCACTGCTGCTGTTCGCGGCCAATGACTCCGTATCTGACGGCGGTTCGGATACGGACGAGGCCACAGACTCCCGCAGCTGCCGGATCATACCACGCCCCGTGGGTGAGATCCCACCCCCCGCACCGGCACCTTCCGAGATGTAGGCCTCACCCCACACCTCGCGCCACAGCTGCGTGGTGTGCAACATCCCCTTCGTGTAGTGCTCCCCACTGTGTATGTTTGGATCCACAACGCTCCCCCCGGTCAGCTGGTGCATCATGCGCGTCGGGACACACTGGTAAGCATGCAGCATCAGCTGCAGGGCAGGCGTCGGAACAAGCTTCACCTCGCCGTTGAACCCATCGGGACACCCGAAGGAATCGCAAGCAGACCCCAGGTCGCAGGGGTGCATGCGCACTATCGCCTGCAACGCCAGGAACATGCGAAATCGCTCTGCTGTCGCCCGGGCATGCTTCACCAAAAACTCTGCATTGTCGGTGGTGCCCAGGATGTGCACCTTCGCCTCCTCCGCCGCCCGCACGAAGTCTACCGAAAAAGCATAATCGAGGATCGCCTCCGGGAGAGGGGCCACCTGGCAGCGCCCCCCTGACTGTGAGCTTGAGGAATCTGCGTTGGACGCAACTGCATGGGGAGACGGGTTGTAAGCGTAGGGCCCGTCTTCACCATACACGGCGGACCAGAGTGCCCGTGTGTGGGCCACCCCCGAGGCATCGTCAGAAAGCTCAGAGATGTACTTGTTGGGGATCACCACACCGAACAGCGACTCGCAATCTTTCTTGTATTCGACAGGGTGAGTCATATGGATGTAGTGCACAAACAGGACGTCAATCGGGGGATGCAGCAGGGCACCGGAGTGCTTCGAGGCGAGCAGGAGATACATCCGATAGCGCATGACACTAAGGTGTATCCGCTTCTCCAGCCCAGGGAGCTGGGTGCTGAAGCGGTGCAGCATGCTCATATGCTGCACAAACTGCTGCTCCATATCCAAGCCGAGGTCGATTTTGAAGTAACCCCCGCAGATGACCGTCTTCATGTTATCCCCAAGACACTTTGTGTGCCTGTTCTTCAAAGTCACACCATTCAGCGACTCGAGCGGCAAGCCCAGCAGGGGCAGAGGCACACGTGTTGTGTAGGGGTTTACGTTCTTCTCCGAGGATGCCCACTTCTGGAAAATGAGACGACGCAGCTTCCGCAGGCGGCCGAGGTACTCCCAGGTCTTGGCATATGCGCACACCGGATTCGCCAGAGGGTTGCCGTGTATATCGAGCGACTCCAGGGAGGACTCGGGGAGACCGGACACCACATTGATGTTGTTACAGGAGAGATCCAACACCTTCAGCCTCTTCAGAGTCCGGATCTCGGGGGGAACCTCGTCGCAGTGCACCCCCTTGAGGTTCAGCGAGGTGATTGCCGAGTCGCGGAGGTGGTGCAGCCCGTCGCGCAGCAGCGGGTTGAAGGAGAGGTCCAACTCCGTGAGGCACGGCATCTCGTTGATGCCCGGCGGGAGGGAGCTCCAGGAGACCTTCGACAGCTTGAGGGACTGGAGGGCCCCGCACTGGCTGAGCATGCGGAAGAACTGCGTGCCTTCCGACAGGGGGTTATCCGCGAGGGAGAGCGCCCTGAGGCTGCTGAGCTGCGATATCTCGTGGGGGACGTCACAGAGTGAACACTTCGACAGATCCAGCACTGCGAGGTGCGGCATGCTGGACAGGCCATCGAAATACCTCAGGGCGTTCTTCCGGAGGATCAGCTCTTCGACTACACTGCTGTTGAGCGACTTGGGCACAGCCTGGAGCTTCGCGCTGCTGAGGTTTACAACAGTCGACCCCCCGCCAAGGGGCCTGCTCGGCAGCGACGCGTGCCGCACCTTCGGCAGCACATTCTTCCTGCTAGGCGGAGGGAAAGAATGATCCGTCTTTGCCATCGTGTCGGCGTCAGTGAGGTCACCCTCTGACCTCGCCCAGAGCCGGCGCGAGGGCAGCGTGCGGCGGCGCCTGGGTGGGGGCAGATCTCCGGAGCGTGGTCGCAGGGTCCAGTGGGCTGGTGCGGCATTGTTGCTGGACGTGCTTCCTGCACCTCCCATTCCGGTTGATCGCGCCGCCCCACCCAGCCTCCCCTGGTGGAGGCAGCCTGCAGGGGGGGGGGGGGTGTCGTGGGTGGTGGTGGGGGGTGGTGGTGGAATGAGTGGGAAGGAGGTGTGACTGGAGACAGCTCCGCATCGCCCCCCCCCCCCCCCTCAAAATATGCGGGAGGCTTGTCCGGGAGGGGTGGAGGAGGTGAGGGGTGGGAGTGATGCAGAACCATTGCGATATTTTTGCCCCACATCACGGCCTGCAGGAGTGTGTGGCGACCCCCACCCACCCCCACCCCCCCCTTCCCCACCCCACTCCGTTGCCTGCAATGCCCATTGGAAGGGGTGAAAGTCGCACCCCTCATTCCTTCCCGTCTTCAGGTGAAGACTCGGGGGCAGCCCGGAAAAAATATATATATGGGGGAGGAGGATAAAACTGAATACAGATTATTTTTTTTCCTCCATCCCAAATGCGGGCAGGACTCGTGCGATTTCCCTCGTTACCTTTTTCGCGACTCAGCTTCGCCTCGCAACGCAGCAACAGCAAAAACAGGCATGTAGCTTGGGGGGTCCAGCTGGTCTCGAGACCAGCAGTTGCCTATGTTGCTGGTCTGGGGGGAAAAAAAAAAGTATAAATCCGGGAAACCCCAGATTTTTTTTGGTGGGGGACTTTTCCCTCACACCAGGCCGAAGATGTACCCTGCAGCAGGCCCGAACCACGAGGATTTCGGCTCCCGATGACTGCTTCCCGCGCAGGACTGGGTTCCGACCTGATGTCGGAGAGATCCACACCGTGTTCAGCCCGGAAGGAACAGATGTTCACTACCGTGGCCTCCGGCGGCTGGGGGGCTCCGCCCCCCAGACCCCCCTGTGGCTTGTGCTTGTCAATATGCGACTGTGGGGTTCTTCGCTACCGCCAAGTTTTCGTCAAAGTTCGGCGATTTCTTTCTATGCGTACACATAGGAAATGCACGAACACACCGTTTCGGCACCGTAGCGAAGACCCACGGTGGCGCTGTCTACTCCTGCCTCCGGACGCGCCCCGGAGAGCCCGGTGTTCGGTCAGGACGGGATTTTGGGGGAAGCGCCGGAAAATACCCCAGACCAGCAGAACCAGCAAAAATCTGAAAATCCAATTTCAAGCTACGTGCCTGAGCAAAAATAACACAAAAAAATAAAAAAAACAACAAACGCAAGAAACGGTGAAGCACCCTTTTTCGCACTTGCGGGTGAGGAAGAGAGAGAGAGAGAGAGAGAGAGAGAGAGAGAGGGGTATATGACAGTGGCAAGCCGAGAGCCGTGAAAGTGGGGGTGGATGTTACAACGAGAGAGAGAGGGGGGGGGAGAAAAGGGGGGAAGCAGGGACGGGGGAGAGGGGGGGGGTGGTGGGGGGGATAAAGGCCCGTTTCAAGGAAGAGCAAAGTATTACGCTCGGCCGGCTTTGCGGCACCAGCTGCTCTCCCCCATGCCCCAGGCCTCGTCCCCCCCCCCTCACACCCCACCGTACCCTGTGCCCCCCCCCCCCCTGTTCTCACCCCCCCTCCCCCCCACCTTCAGACGACCAAACTCGCACTCCGCCCATGCGTCGACTCCTCACCCCCCTCCCCTCCTAAGTTGGCGTAGTGGCATTCGTATTTGAACAACGCATCGCGGCGCAAAAACGCGGCCGGTGCAGACATGAACTGAAGCAAAGTAGAACACCAGGAGATGTCACAATAACACCCCCCCCTCCTCCTCCTGTTCCATAAGCATGGGGAGGGAGGGGGGGGGGGAACGGGGAAATTGGGGGGGGAAGCTGAGAATATTTGCTCACACGCTACATTGGGACACCCCCCCCCCCACCCCCCACCCACCACCGGAAAAGGCGGGAAGAACCCAGCTGGAAAAAAAAGGACGTTTTTTTTTAAATCGGCGGGATTGAGCCGCCTGGAAGGAACCAGGAGGCCGCGAGCAAACCCACCACTGATGTGCGCGTCATGCAGGGTGCGCGGAAGAGCGGAATCAAAAACTGCAAGAAGATATGTGTGTTCGACCAAAACAGATCACACCGGAAGGGAAAACGAAACGTCGCAGCTACACACGAGTGAGTCTTTGTCGGCTGTAATGCGGGAGGCCCATCAAGCAAACGCGCTGTTGATACGCAACCCACCTTGCGCCAAAAGAAAGACACACACACATCCACACGCGAAGCTTTCTGGAAAGTGTCGGTTGGCACTGGTCGGAGCAGGTCAGCAACCCACTTGGCCCATAGCGGTGGGGTGGGATGGGAGCAAGGGTGGGACAGACTCTTCCGGGCAACGCCTACAGCTTCGCGTGCTTCGGGAAGACGCGGGTCGCCTGGCGCACACCCAGGTCCGCCATGACCTCCTCAGACCCACCGAGGATCGCGCCGTACTGTGGTGTGGGGTGTGGTGACGTGCATTCGTGAGGAAACATGGAGCCGGCACACAAGGGTCAAGGCAGGAGCGGGCTGTCCGCTCTCTGCTGGCAATCCTTAGAGGATCTTCAGAATGTGTCGGGCGGCTGGGTCCCGACTGGGTCACAGTGCGGCATACCTTGATGGAACGGATGTACTGCTCGATGGCACGCCCCATGCCCGTCTTGGTGACGGCACGGCCACCGAAGATCTGTGCCGTGTCGTCGGCAACGGCGAGGGCCGCACGCGTGATCTGGTACTTCAGCAGGGCCAGGGGACCAGCCAGCTTGTCCATGGCCTCCTTGTAAGGCATCACGTTCATGGCGTGCGTGATCTGCTCGAGCCAGGCGTACATGCTCTCCGTCAGGGAGAACATCTTGGCGAACTTCTGGCGCACCACAGGCTGCTGCATCAGGGTCTTGCCGAAGGCCTTGCGCTGCATCGCCCACTTGAAGGTCTCCGTCTGCACCGCGCGCATCGACCCCACAACCTGGGCGCAGATCATCCAGCGCTCGTGGTTGAAGTTGTACATCACGCAGCGGAAGCCCTGGTTCTTCACGCCCAGCACGTTCGCCACAGGCACCTTCACGTTGCGGAACTCCACCAGGGCCACACCCGAGGCACCGCCGTACGCGGTGTCGATGTGCTTCGTGATGACACCCTCAGAGCGCTCAATCAGCAGCATCGTGATACCGAACATGCCCTTCCCGCCCGTGCGCACGGCGGTGACGAAGTAGTCCGAGAAGTCGGCGTTGGTGATCCACTTCTTCGTGCCGTTCACGATGTAGTGGGTCTTGTCGGCGGACAGCTTGGCGCTCGTCACGATGTTGGCGACGTCGCTCCCGGCCTGCGGCTCCGTGATGGCGAGGCAGATGCGCTTCTCACCCTTGATGCACGCGTGCGCCACCTGGTCGCGCATGGGGTTCTTCCCGAAGTGCAGCACAGCGGGCAGCCCGATGATGTACCCGTCACCCAGACCCGCCACGAAGGACACGGCAGGCAGACGGATCATCTGGTCGTGGCACATCATCTCGTGGAAGTAGTTGTACTGCTCAGGCTCCACACCGCCGGGCAGCGAGATGCCCAGCTTCTCCTTCGCGTCCTTCACCCACGGGCCGGGCCCGAGACGGGCGAGCAGGATGCCTGCCTTGCCCATCTTCTTGTACAGGTCCAGGGTCGGGTACTTGCCCTGGCGGTCGCTCTGCTCAGCGATGGGCGCCAGCTCCTTCTCACGGAACTCCGCGACGGCGTTACGGAAGCGCAGGTGCGACTCGTCGTAGTACGGCGAGGGCAGGCCCTGCAGGAAGTTGGGGTCCGCGTACGGCACACCCGACGGGCTCACGGGGTCGTACAGGTCCAGGCACGACTTCTTGCCCTCCTGGCCCGCCACCTTCCCGATGCGGAAGCGCTTGTACTTCTCGAGGATCTCGAGCTTGTGCAGGCCGAAGAAGGCCTCCGTGCACTCCTTACCCGCGTACGGCATCAGCGCCGCAACACCACCCGGGTGGAACTTCACGAACTTGCTGATGTCCCACACCTCCCCATCGATGATCAGCCACAGGTCCGTCTCAGTGTTGTGGCGCGCCACCTCATCCGGGGTGAAAGTCTTCGACATTGTGTGTTTTGGTTTGTGGTCTGAGAACCCTGCGGTGCGTGGAAGGTAATGAATGGGCGCTGCAGTACAGGGACACAGGGATGGGTGAAGTGTCGAGAAGAAGCGCAACCCTCAACAAGAGTCCAATGGGAGGTGGGGGGCGGGGATGGGCGGGAGGGCTCTGGCCCCATCGTTTTGGTTGCAAGCGCTGTGTTCTTTTCCCAGGAACCCCAGGAATAATCCGTACACCTTTCTGCTGCAGGCAGAACCCACCCTTTCCCGCAAAGGCCAAAAGTATCAGCTAGCGACATCACTTTTCGTTGCGAGCACACTTCACCTCAAAGCGGTGTGAAAGCCTTGAAGTGGTGTGGAGGAATTGGTTCAATTCAGTCGTACGATTTTTTCCCTTGGCACATTCGCGACTCCGCAGGCGTCGATCTCTTTGGGTTCAACCCGGGTTTTATGGATCCGGACTGTTGCAAGTGTAAATATGCTGATCACGGTGCGGAGTCTGTCCTCCAGCGCTGCAAACCATATTGTTTGATTGTAGGTGCTGACCTTGCATGCATGCAAGGATCAACAAAATAAAAGCCAACATGAAGTGGCCCGCGATACCATTCCTCGGAAGTGGAATTGCGGCAAACCCAGGAACAGAAGAAGCCCCAATAAACCACAGTTTGTTCTTTTCTTGAATCAGAGCGTAACACTCACAGGGGTTATCAGTCTTTGGGGAGTAGGGGATTGGCCCCCAAGGAAGGGGGGCTGTTTGTGATTGTCTTTCGGGGTGTGTCGCAAAAAAAAAGAGAAAATAGAGAAGCTGCTTCTCAGCAGCAGCTGCCGTCATCAACACTCGATATTTCAAGTTCTTCACGGGATCGAGTCGCCCATGCTACAGTGGTTCTGACTTTTCTGATCGCTTTGCTTTGCTTCCCTGGCAAAGGTTTGCCGGACGGCATTCTTCTGAAATCACAGCGCAGCGCAGTTCTTTGTGACAGGCATGTTGCAGACGGGTGGGTGGGGATAATGGGATCCGAAAGAAAGAGCACTTTTTGAGAGAAGAAAAATCAAAAAACCCCCGGCTTGAGGTTACACGACACTAGGTGTACCAAAGGCCTTGAGGAGGAGGAGAGGATGTGTGTGTTGCTGGTATTTGCTTTGAGTTTTTTCCTTGCTGGTAAGATGTTGTTTGGCTGGACAACCAGGCTCTGGCTGGCCCCATGATATTGTTTTTGCATTGGTTTTTTTTTGAAAAAGGATGTAAATTCTGAAACAAAAAAGAAGAGCGGGTTGTTCTCGGCATTGGTAGAGGGACGCAATTCAACCGCAGGCAGATAGAAATTGTGACGTTGCATCCCCTGCGTTACTTTAACAGGCACAATCAGGACGAAGAACGGCTTGTGCAGGAGAATGGGGTTACAGCCCCTCATCCTCATCTTCGTTCTCATCATGCTTGCCTGACTTGCTGCGGTGCATGTCAAGGGCCTCAACGTCGTCGGTGAAGGTGCGGGGCACATGCTCGTAGCCGGCAGCAAGGATAGCGCGCGACCGCTTGCCAGGCCAGAGCAGCGCAGCCATTGTGATGATGCTGATGACGCGCAGAAGCGTGTCCGACATGAACACAACCTTGAAGCGCACCCATGGGTCCACCAGGAGTGCGACGATCAGCATTGCAGGCAGTGTTGCAATCTGCGCGGCGAACACCCCTGCGCATGTGTAGAAGGGGCGGGTGCGCTCCTCGTGGGGCAGGAACTCATGCGTCGCCTTGAGGGTCCACAGGAAGTAAGCCAGGACAGGCACGCGCAGGGCAGCCAGGAGGAAACCGGGCCACGTGGCGTAGGGGTACTGCGTGGACCACCCGGACATCTTTGTCTGCGCGATAATGAGGATGATGTGCAGGGCAAGCATCACCGCCATGAAGATGGCAAGCGTCTTGCGGCGCTTCTGCACGCTCTCCTGGTTGCGCAGCTGCACCACCTCCACAACCTTGAAGCCCATCGCAAAGATGACAATCAGCAGCAGCAGCATGAGCGTTGCAAGGATGTCGAGCGACTGCCCTGCCACCTTCAGGCCGTTGTTCTCCTGCCCTGTCGACGCGTAGTTGACGTAGTCGCACAGCAGGAACAGGTATGCCGTGATCTGCAGCACCACTGTCCCCACGAAGTGCTTCATCACCGGGTGCAGCTTGACGTCTGCCTCAGTCTCCCCCTCCTCCCTGTGGTGGGCCGTCAGGTAGCCGACCAGTAGGGACGTGCAGACCGCGCATGCAGCGATGAGTGTCTCCGTGACCCACTGCTGGTCCACACCGAACTCTGCGGTGAAGAACCCGCCGGCGTTTTTAAAGTCGACCACCACACGGCCGCCGGTGCCGATGGTGCGGTTGCAGTCCAGAGAGGCCACGTAGGCGTACCACACACGGGGGCGCAGCTTGTCAGGCACAGACACTCTGCCTTCGTGGTGGTAGTCAGCCAGGCACGACACATTGGTGGTGCACTCGCCGGACTGCAGGCACACCTCCGTGTCGCTGAGGCCGCGCTCGCCTGCAAACATTGGCCCCACAACGCCCCAGCTGATGGCCATGTCGTTGTAGAGGCGCATCTCCACAGCGTTGTGCCCCTCCCGCCCCTCGATGCGCCAGGAGAACGTCGTCGCGCTGTACTCTGCTGAGTGCGGCGCCACCTTGTCGTAGGTGAACCACCCGATGAACTGCCACGTCCGATCGCTGTTCAGATCGACCGACACATGCTTGCAAACCACCGACTGCAGCACCGCAGCAAGGAGGGCTGCGCGCAACATCGCTCGAAAAATCAAATGTGTTATGTACGGTGTAAATGCCTGTGTGGTGTCGTGTGGTGACTCGTGGCCAAACCGCCATCCCCGGTCATTCTGAAGAGACGTCTTCTGAGGAGAAAGAACCGGGAAGGGGGCGAGGGGGTGTCGTGCCATCCCGACTTGCCCATCGATGTCGCTTCTAATAATGACCCATGCTGGCGCCGGAGCCTGGGGGTGGGTGCGTGTGTCGGAAAGGGACGGAGACACGCCGTGCATCTCCTCCTCGCTTTGCAGGACCCACACGGGCCACAAGTGGACCCAGCACCCGGCAGCACTGCCGGTGCCTTGTGTGCGCGTGCTGACACCCCCGTGTCACACTAACCCCAAGAGGGTGGTCTCTACTGCCGACATGCCTCCAACCCGAGGGCGCTGGCCGTTCCATCGGCACGTGTTACGTCTTAGACACTCAGAGAACCGGAGGCGGAAGGCTCGGCAAAAAAAAGCCAAACCACGCCCCCTCTCCCCCTCCCTCCCCCAGCTGCAACTAAGAGCGGCACACGCCGACAGAGTGCCTCACGCAGGACGACACATACGCCTGTCGCTCCGAAGACACTACGCCACGACTTCCGAAGCGAGAGGCAACCCCACCCCCACACCCCCTGTCTTAGAGCGACAGGACACCATTCGTATCGCCTGGGCTAGACACGCGGATTTTCCATTCACTGCATCGCTTCCATCAGGGTGGGGTGTGTTTGCCGCGTGCGGGGCAAGTATGCCTGGGACTTTGGCCTTTTTGGGTCCAAAAAGGGGTCGGGATTCCACTTTTTCTCCAAGGGTTTTTCGGGGGGGAAATGGCGCGCAATCCCCCTCGCGGGCAAGAAAATCCCCCCATCCCCACCACACAACCAGTGTGAGTGTGGTGTGTGGGTATTGGACGCCCTGTGTGATGAGAGATAGTGGCAACACAACAGCAACATGCCAGGCAAGGGGTGCCAAAAATGGGTTTTCGGGGCGTTATTGTAACGACCCCTTCCTATGCCCCAGTGGCACAAACTCAAGGATTTGGTTGCTCGACATACGGGGGGTCTGGGGGGCGGTGCCCCCCAGCCGCCGGAGGCCACGGTAGTGAGTATCTGTTCCTTGCGCCGTAGTGGGAGCGCGTGGGAGTTGCGGGCGTACAGATTGTTGGCTGCGTCCTCCTGAGGCTACTGAGAGTGGTCTGGGTCCCATTCGCTGATGTGAACCCAAAGGACTTGGCTACAAGACAGGCACACGCTCCAGCCTAGTGGTACAGGGGGGTCTGGGGGGCGGAGCCCCCCAGCCGCCGGAGGCCACGGTAGTGAACGCCTGGCTCTTGACTGGGACAACGCCGGGTTTTGGCTGGAACAACCGAAAAAGGGGCGGGTGTCCGGAGGATTCATCCTCATCCCCCACTAGAATACCACCTGCCCCCGAAAAACTTCACCCAGAAAACCTGTGGGGAAAATATCCCACCTAAAAAACCCAAGGAGAAAAAATAATTCCCTCCCTATAAAAACCCAAAGAGAAAAAAAGTGCAATCCTGAATCGGGACTTGGACTCCACATTTAGCTTCATACTTGGTGCGGGGGGGGTTTTTTTTTCATTCGGTTCGTTTCCGCTTCCCACCCTTCGCCTCCTCTAGAGGCAGGGACTGGAGGAACGCCAACTCCTCTTCGGAGGCAAGGCCCAGCTGCGCTGTTCTGTCGCCGAAGGTGAAGCTGCGGTGCAGCTCGGCCATCATACTGGCCACTTTCTGAGAACAGCGGGAAGCGGTGAAAAATGTGTGAGACACCGCGGAAGGTAGCAGAGGTGAGAAGAGACATGCCCCTAGAAGAGACACTCCAATTGCTTTCGTGTTCATTTGATTTCTTGACAGGAACAGTGCGGCCCACGTGCCCTCAGGGCTGTAAGGCACACTCTCCTGTGAAAGGCTGTAGTTCTCCCGGTATCACCTGCCACCAGGCGTGGAAGACGGCTCCGGCAGTGACCCACAACACAATGTCGCCGGAAGGCGGTTGTCCTGCTGCCCCCCCACCCCCCCCACCCCAACCCATGGCAATGCCGTGTGTGTGTGTGTGTGGGGGGACCATACCTCATCTCTGAGGATCATGTAACACTTCGAGTTAGCAAGGTCCAACAGCGTGTACACCACAGACCTGCTCCCCCCTGTTCGTTCATCGTTACCCTATAACGGGGGAGGAGGGAAGGGGGGTAGAGTGGGGCAGAGTGGGGCAGGGTGCGCAAGATGGGGAGGTTCGGATGAACGTTATGGGGAGACGCCGCATTTTGATTGCAAACGATGGGTGGGGGAGATGGAGCACATGGGTGGCCTTGTTGGGCCTGGGAAAATGTTGCGATACTGTGGGGGCATGGGATGGGGCACAACAAAAGGCCGCTGTGCGGCCAGTCGTGAGCTGAGGTGATATCGCACAAAATAGGGCCAGTGGGGTGCCACAGGCCCTGGCGGGATTTGCAGTATAGTACCCCTGGACTATAGAACACTAAGGCATCCTTGCATCTTTTGCCTGGCACATATACACTGACATGCAACCGCCGTGACGGACCCTTCTCCCTCACTTGGCATCTGATGATGACATCATCAAGAAACAGAACAACTGGAAGCACTGGGGATACCACTTCCCCGAGGATCCAGCTGGGGGAAGGAGGGTGAATGAGGAACGGCTAACACACCAGGAGCCGCGTCTGGGTCAGATTCCGGATGTCGCGCCAGGCCAGGTTGCACAGCTGCCCCCCCCTGCGGACCTTCTCCGGCAGGTTGCTCAGCGTGCACACCTGCCCCTTGACGAGGTGCTCCTTCCCGGCATGGCTGTGATGATGAGGCGTTGGGAGTGACGAGCAATGAGATGTACAAAATAAGGATAGTAACCAACGATTTCTCAAGCTACAGTTTCTGTACTTCATTGTGATAACTAGCCTGGATGAAGTCAGGCGCGTCGCTACGAGCGTCGCCACAACTGCATTTGACAGGAGGAGTTCCGATGCCAGAATCGAAGAACTTCATCCTGCTGAGAACCATGAACCGTCTGCTATCAAGAACGCCGTATACGAGAGTTACTCGCCAACCGCCCCGTGATGAGGATCATCGGTCTGATGTTCTGCATGATCGGTATGTCGGATACACTCCAGCTGACCAACAGCGCCTCCGTGTACAAGGCTAGGATCATCTTCATGACGATTCTCATGACATGCATTGCGATATGTGTTACCAACCTCACCATCGGAGTAACGATATTTGCGTTATATGCTGCAGCCGGCGATCGCGTAATAGACTGATCTCAACGGATGATCATGCGTTTTTGTTTTTACTCGATCCGACAGACCTATGCTTATCAGTACGAATAACGCTTGACCAAAAACGCTTGATCAACGCGCACAGCAGGAGGGGTATGACAGTTCTGACGAAGAAGATGAGGAAAGCCTGCAGGATGGCTTGTCTTGCCCAAGGTGTAACACAACTACGACAGGCGATGGCCGCACTTTGACACCTCAAATTCTAACCGCTCACCTCCGCAGGTGCCGCTACCAGGAGGATAGGTAGGTAGTCCAGAGTCCGGGGAAACTGACAGAAGCAAAACAAGCCCCTCCCCATCCCTCTTCCACCTTCCCCCCGCATGATTTTACCCCCCACGCCAGTAGACTGTAACTATATCATGGGAAAAATGGATGAAAATAGGTGAAAAGACTCCCGCTAGGGGGAGTCAGACTCCCCCTAGCGGGAGTATAGACTCCCGCGAGCGGGAGTCTTTGACACCCTCTCAGACTCCCGCTAGGGCCGCTGGAGTCCACCGTGCATACTATGGACATACACCATAACACAACACAAGAAGATGGGGGGGGGGGGGGGGTGGGAGAACCACAGGGAACATCAGCACACCTCATCTTCTGCTGCGTTGCTGCCGCAGCGCCTGCGACATGCTCAAGGTTCCTCTCCGTCACAGAGTCGTTGCGGAGCGCATACGCCGCCTGACGCTTTGTCACCTGCAGCTTCGGGATGAAAAAACGCCCCACACCCGTCGCGCTGACATATGAGGGCTTCGCCTCGATACACTTGTCCGCCTCCTCACGCGTGGCATACACGATCAACACGCCGGAGCTCTTCCGCACATTCCCGGTCCGCGGGTCGGTGAACTCACCACGCTCGATCCGCTCGGTGGTGCCCCATTGGCTGAAGAACTCCTGCACCTCCGCCTCGGTCGCCATATAGTGTATGGGTGTGGCATGCACCGTGCGGTTGTAGATGTGGTTCTCCTGCGAAGGTATTTTTGCGGGCCGGATCTTGCCGTCCTCCACAACCACGTTGGCATTCGGGTTCTCCTCGAATGCGGTTTTGATGTCGTCGTATGTCACGTCAGCCAGGGCGCTGCCGAAGACGTGGAACCGGTCTGGCGTCACGCCCTCCGGGGTTGCCGCAAACACGCGCCACAACGTGTCATTCTCGTACAGGTTGTCCTCCCGCAGCATCTGCACAATCTCACGCCGGATGGCGGCGCGCCGCTGCGCGGGATCGACCGACATCGTCGCGCCTCTCCAGCGACCCGGCCCTCAGGGATGGGGGATAGGGGTAGGAGGGGGAGGAGGAGGGGCGCCTGTGATGTGTGGTGGTGGTGATAGATAATTATGTTGCTGGTGATAGATGCGCCGGGTGTGTGCGCGGTAAAAGGGGGTGAGATTGGCACAGCCAAGAGATCCACGGCGGGGCGGGGGGAGACGTGTGACATTCACTCCCCGTTTTGCCAAATCTGTGAAAATCATCGTGCAGGAAGTGCCCTCCTCCCTCCCCACCCCCTTGTTTCGTTATCTGGAGCGGCTGCACATCCCACAGCCCAGCCCCGGCTCTAAATATACACCCCCCCAACACCGCATCCATTGTGTTCTTGATGATGTGCGCGGGCGATATGATTGCTCGGCACACGGCGGTGGCCAACCAATGCATCTTCCAAGTGATATTTTTTTGACAACCGCTTCTTTTGACAGCTTGGAAGCGGGGCGCACAGAACTCCGTTCGCCCCACCCCCACCCCCTTGACTTGAGAAACATGCAACAAACCACTGACACAACGCGGGACGGGGGTGCTGCATTCCGCGATTGGGCAAGGCGTTGCGGCATTTCGGCATTTTTTTTCAGCGGAACCAGAGCCACCAGCCACCAGCAAATCTCCCTCTCTCTCTCTCTCCTCACCGCCGCCCCCAACCGCTCTACCGCCCCACAGGGTAAAGAGAAAGGTTGTCGGCTGACAGCACCGCCAGCGAAGGCGCTGCGGACCTCCCAGTGAGGGAGGCACCCCACGCCATAGCCAGCGGGCTCAGCTTCCGGGAGCACACCGAGAACATGCTGGACGGCAGAGCGGTGTTTCCGACAAACAGCGAATCCGAGAGGTAAGCTGCCCAGGCAACGCTCCCTCCTGGAAGCCCCGACACCGCCATCACTGGGCAGGCGGAGTGGGGGCAGAAGGCCGGGAGGACAGACCGCAGCACGGAGCCTTGGGGGCCCACGCTGTACAACCCGACACCCCGAAGGCTCGGGCATGTTGTGCTGTACGCCGCAGCGACACATGCCCCTCTGGGGCACACCGCAACCACCTCATCCAGCCCTGACATCGCGGGCATCAAGCTCCGCGCCCTCCGCTCCCCCTCCCCCCCACCTGGGAAGAGGGAGACCACGCCCATCTCCCCCGTTGCCACCACCTCCCCGTCAGCCCCGAGGTTCAGACCCTTCACCGAGCCCAGGTGTCTCGCCTGCGGAGCCCCGCTGCTGAGGAGCTCCTCTGCGGGGGTCACACTCCTCCCCGCTCCTCCGAAGCACCGCGTGTCAAACACCAGGACCTCCCCGCGGGATGTCCCGGCGTACATCCGGCTGCCCGACACGAGGCATGCCGTTGGGACAACCCCTGGCCCAACTGGAGCGGAGAGGACAACCGGGGCACCCCCGCCTGACACAGCTCTCAGGTCTATCAGGGCTAGGCTGTGCTGCGACCCCCCTCGGGAGGGTAATAGGGTTGGCGTTTCGGAGGATATTTCGCCCGATTTCTGCTCCTGCTTCTCCTCATCACGCCTGCCTTGAAGGATTCTCTCGGAGAGTGACGGGATGGATCTGCCATGCCCCTCACTCTGTGGGGCCTCGGGAGCCCAGCGTGGGCTCGGGGAGTGGAGGACAGCCGCGACAAAACCCGAGCTTTCGGCTGTGCCGAACGAGGCATATGATATGTCAAGCGCACCTGCGGAGCCTCCGCCTCCGCCACCGCCACCACCTCCACCACACCCTGCAGATCGCAGCGGGAAGTAAACGGGTTTCTCGGAGGCCAGATCGAGGAGGCAGGCATAGGGAGCGGAGGGGTCACCACCCCCCCCACCACCGCCGAGCCCCCCGCCCCCCGGGGGGGTGTTGTTGGGGTCTGCGGAGAAGAGGAAGCACCGCGTCGTCGTGGGGTGCGGCGGCGCCCTCTCCGGATCCCCTCTCTGGGATGCGGAGGAGGTGGAGGAGGAGCACCCATCCAAAGCAAGCCTCCGGTGGTACCCCGCGTGGGGGAGTGCGATGCACCTCCGCTGTGCGAGGCGGAGCTCCATAGCCTTGCCGATGTCCCACGGAGGGGTGGTGGTGGTGGCGGCTGCCGAGGCCATCCCAAGCCTCTGTACGGCTCGCCGCTTCTCAGGGATCCCAGAGTTGACCTGCTGTGTGACGTGCCGGAGAGCCGCCTCCGCCCGACGCGCCCCCCGCTCCAACGTCTCGGGGGAAGGTCCGACCGCGGCTGCACCTCCACCTCCACCTGCGGATCGCACCGCGACTCGGGATAGCATCTCACGCCCCCGGTCCTCCAAAGCAGTGCACTTCGCCTCCGCGGTTTTTATAAGCTTTGCAACCCGCTGCTGCTTCTCCGTAGGCCGCAGCTCCGCCGGGTTGACATAGAGGTGCCTCACGGAGGTGAAATCGCAGACGGCACGGCAGTCCACACACTGCGCCCGTTGGGTGCGGTGTATCGTCGCGCCCTGCGAGGGGAAGGAGGGCGACGCATTGCTGGAGGTGCTGCGGCCCGTGCTACTGCCCGGCTGGTCCACCCCAAACATGGCATGCATGCATGACTTCCCATAGTAGTGCCCGCAGGGGAGCATGCAGAACGAGTGGTCCCCCTCCGCGTCAACAACCCTCCGGCAGACGCTGCAGAGGACAGACCACGACGCGGGCTGCCCTTCGGCAGCCGCCCCCTCCCCTGGGGCCCCCTCTAATATCACAGGTTCGTCGTTCTGCTGCGGAGCAGACACGCCGGCGCTGCATGCCTCTGTAACCACACCCCCCTCCTCCACCACCACCACCACAGGTGATGTGGGGGTTGATCCGGTTGGAGCTGCTGCTGCTGCTGGAGGAGGCGATGCTGAGGCGATTGCCTCCCCCCCCGGCGGAGGAGGGGATAATGCGGCGGTGCGGCGGAGCTTTGCCGGAGGTGCTGTCGAGTCGTCGTCACCCGGCTCCCCGCGCTTTCGATTGGAGGAGGCGGGGGGGGAGGCAATCGCCAGAGGTGCAGGTGCAGGTGGTGGTGGTGGCGGGGGGTTTTTGGGCACTGCTGCCAGGCGGAGGCCGAGGGAGTCGCCGCAGAGGGCAGCCGCCGCGGCCCCCGGGCTCAGAGGTTCCGCGAGGGCGAGCATGCGGAGGTGGAAGTCGGTGCTGTCCTCATCGAAGCGCTGCCCCTGCGGGAGGGTGTCCTCCGCGCATTCGAAGGCACAGTCGCTTGGGATGGCCATCGTGACTCCAAAGGCACCACCCCCTCCCCTCCCCCCGCACCCCCCCCCCAGTCCAGACTCGAATTGGTTTGTTCGCCCAGAGAAAGTGTCGCAGAGATAGAGAGAGAGAGAGAGAAAGAAAAGAGAGATGAGAAACGGCAAACCCTGTCCCACCCCCCCCCCTCACCCACTCGACCTCTCGTGTCTATTGTTGTCAGTTGGATTCGTTCTATGGTTTGGAGGGGATACTACATAGACATCTAAGTGTGTCGTGCGGGTGATGACGTTCCCCCCCCCAGCACCAACACTCCGTCCCCCCCCTGTGGGTGTTTTGATGGGGATGCCTTTCCTTGCTGGCAATGTTGGGGGTGGGGTGGGGTGGGATTTTATTTTCCGGACCGTCACATCACACCACACAGCGCTGCGAGAGGTACGGAAAAAAAACACCCCGTCCAAAGCATTCAAAGGGGAGGGGATGAGGGGGTGGGGGTGTGTGTGGATTGGGGGTGGGGGGGGGCTCTCTCCTAACGGCGTTAAGCTGTACGCTGTCTAACGGCGACGGGCCAATCGATGACCAGCCCCCCCCCCCTCCCTCCCTCCCGCACTCCCACCCCACACCGCTTCGCTTGGGAAGTGCAGGGCACCGGGTCAAAACCCAATGTGCTGAGACACACATAAACCCCCACGCCTCCCACGAAGCCTGGATCGAAACGCACCCCGTGTTCCCCCCTTTGCTCTCCCTGGGTATCGCCAGTTGGGGGAAGGGGGGCCAAGTGTGCGCGGTGGCCGGGAGGCGATGCACACACCACACACACCTCTTCCGAGTGCGATGGCCCCCCAGGTTGCGAGTTCACCCACGCCTCCCCCCTTCACCCGCTGCCCGATTTTTGCTTTTTCTCCTTTTTCTCTTTCTTCTCCTTCTTTTCTTTCTTGTCCTTCTTCGACTTCTTCTCCTTCTTCCCAGGGGACGACTGGCTCACACGGGCCCGCTTGCTGGGGGAAGGCCCCGGTGAATCAGCATCGCTGAGCTCGCCAGCCTCACTCTCAGACGCCTCGCCCTCCACCGCATTGTCTTCAAACCGGTTGGCACCCTTCTCCTTCATCATCGCATCGTACAGCTCCGGGTTCTGCTGCGCCCACCGCTCCTTCTGCTCGCGGTTGGCCTGCTTGCGGAGGTTGCTCAGCAAGGTGTGGATCTTCTCGTCGTCCTTCCCTGTTAGCAGCCCGCGCTTCAGCTTATACAGCGCCTTCTCGCGGTAGTCCTCGGGGATCTGATGCATCATGTGGATGTAGGTGCGCATCATGTCTGCATCGACATCGCGCGCCCCCTTCGGCCCACGCGGGGGGCCGCCTTCCTCACCCCCGCGCTTCCGCCGGCCCCCGATCTTATCGTCGTCGTCATCTGCAGGAGACGCAGGAGTCGGCTCCACGACCTCCTCTTTCACAGCTGCCAGAGGTGCCTTAGCTGCATCGGCCATTGTGTGGGCTGTGCTCGCTGCCTCGTGCACGCCTGAGTGAGAGTTGCAGAGAGATGTGGAAAATTATGTGAAATGACGACAATGAGACAACAGAACACAGTGCAAGGTGGGGAGAACGCGGGGTAGCTTTGGGTGACCATGCGGAGGAGAGAAAGCGGGGGGGTGCGAGGTGTGACCAGTGTTTAAGATACTGTTATGAAAAACGGGGCTTAGCCCCGGTTTTTGAGATTTTGCCCCGAAAAACCGGGGGTGCCTCTTTTTTTTTTTCCACCGGGATTTTTCTGAGATTCTGTCCGGGTACTATTCCAGGGTACTTTTTGGCCAGAGGAGGCCGGGGCCAAGAGCACAGTGCCCTGCCCCAGGGTTAGCCCGATGAACCTGTTGAGCACAAGGTGCACGTTGACTACATGCGGCGTGCGACTCTGGAGCAGAATCAGCTGTTCGCTACCGTGGCCTCCGGCGGCTGGGGGGCTCCGCCCCCCAGACCCCCCTGTGCCGTCTGCCTGTCTTATATCCAACACCCTTTGGGGTCAATTGGGGATGGAATACAGACCACCCCGGGAGGATGCAGGCAGCTCACAGAATCGTACGGTTACAAGGAACAGATGCTCACTACTGTGGCCTCCGGCGGCTGGGGGGCTCCGCCCCCCAGACCCCCCATGTGGCCTGTGCCTGTCCAGAACCTAGTCTGCAAGGGCAACCTGCGGTGCTTTCAACACCACCGCGCTCTCCCGAACGCCTTTCTCATCGACTGGCTCCTTCGCGTTGGCGCCAAGAAGGAGCGCGCTCCTCTCGGACCTGGCAGCGGCCCCCGCAGAGGAGCCACCCTGCCCATCCCAGTTGAGTGGCGTGGGGTGGGGTGGGGTTGTGGGAAGGGAAAGCCCTTCCAGTTGGGGAAATGGCTGAAATTTTACCCCCGATTACCCCCGGTTTTCGGCGCGCAGCCCGGAACTCTATCTTTTACCCTGGGTGTGACGTTTTTATTCTTTTTCCACGCTTCTGCGAGAGAGAGTACCCCCCCCCCCCTATCACCGCGGTGCTGATGTGTTGACCCCCCACCCTTTATACACCCCCCTTTGGATGCAGTTCATGATCCACAAAACGAGAAAAACGGAAGGGGAGGGGCGGCGGGGGGGGGGGGGGGGGGGGGGGGGAGACACGGCGGAGGGTGTGGAGGAGAGTGGGGTTCGATATTTCCCGAAATCATCACCAACAACCTCCCATCCCCTCCCCTCCCCACCTGGCTACCAACCCAACCACCCCGCCCACCCTTCCCCTTGCACCCCCCGACTGATGATCCCCACAAGCGATCATGATTTTTTTTGCCGAAAAAATGATTTCACGAAAAAAAAAACCCGCTGACAACAAAGGCAGGAGGGTTGCAGTGCCCCCCCCCCACCCTCCAAAAGGGTCCAGATCAACCACACCGAGCGGGCGGAGATCGCCCGCAACGCCAATTCTTGTTGGTTGCCGTGCAGCCACACCACACGAGCGCGAGAAACTGCGCCGTCGTTCGGTACGGGGGTAAAGGGGGTGTGTGGGAATGCACTCAGGGGAGCAGACGTACGGTGACAAAAAAACACTGCAGACGGCATTTGTTTGTTCAAACCCAACAAAAACACGAGGCCCGTGTTTGCCTACATCCCGATGTGGGGGAGGAAGGGTAAATAGCGGGCAGGGGGGGGTGGGGGGTGGGGTGTGCCCGCCTTGACAGTGTTGTAAAGCGCACATCCCCCACCCCCCCACCCCTCTCCGCCCCCCCCCCCTCTCTCCCCCGTCCACCACACACACAACCGACTCAATGTGTCACAACACAAATCAGCTAGTCCGGAAAAACTACGTCACTCTCCCCCCTCCCCCCCCCCTCCCACTCCGCACTACTTCAATATGATTTGCCGTTTTCTCTTCTGCACGACTCGCCTGACAATACGCTTCTTCTTCCCACCTGCCCCGGAGACCGCCGCCACTGCCTTCGTGCCCAGCTTTTTGGCCGCTGCCGCAGGGGCTGCGTTGGGTGTCGGTGAGGGCGCTGCGTCTGCGCTCTCCACTGCAGTGCGCTTCACAGGCTCTTCGCAGAGCGTGATGGGGTAGAGGAAGATCTGGTTGGTCGCCGCCCTGTCCGTTAGCCACCTCCCGAGGCGCTGCTCGCGGCTGACAGTGCAGGCGAGGTGCGACCCGCGCCGGTTGAAGAACAGAGAGTTGACAATCCCAGGCACCTGCAGCGTCTGGAGCCTCACGATAGAATGCGGGTTGCCAGGCTGCGTGTCCTCCTGCACGAAGTCTGTCGGGTGATCTCCCTTCTCCGCCAGCTGGTAGATGTGCACGGCACCCCCGATGCCACCCGATGCCACCAGATCAGAGTAGGGCACGGCAGCTGTCGAGGTCACCCAGTTGGAGTGGCCCGGGCGTGACTGCGCACCCCCGGTGTTCGCCTCGATGTCGTCATGGGTCATCACCTGCTCCAGCCCATCGCCGTCGCCGTGCCACCCCTTGCCGTGCGCATCGAAGGCAATGCCCAGGGGGCGCCGCCTCATTGTGTTGTATAGCGCCACAGTCCCATCCGCCGCCCCGGTGATGAAGAAGTTGTCGCTGACAACGCTGGCGCATTCGATAGCGCCCTGGCGCTCGGCGTATGCGCTCTGCGTGCCCTTCTCCACCTTGAAGAGGCGCACCGTCCGGTCGTCCCCGGTTGTCACCGCCTCCTCCTTCCAACCCGCTGCCACGGAGGTGACCTTCCCGATGTGCCCGTAGAATGTGTCGAGCAGCACGGCGTCCTCCGCCGCCCACACCTTGAGAGTGCGGTCGCCGCTGCCGGAGTAGAGGACGTTCTTCCCCAGGCGGAAGGCGAGGCCTGTCACCGGCCCGCGGTGGCCCTGCAGCTCGTGCAGCTCGGTGCCCTCGTCTGCGTTGAAGATCTTGATGATGCCGTCGGAGCCGCCCGTCGCAAGCATGTGGGGCACCTTGGCGTCAGCGAGCTGTGTAGATGAACGGGCACCCCGTGCGTTGACACCGCCGCTCTGCATCTCGACCTTTGTCACGGCCATGGAGAGGACGTGCCCCTTGTGGCGGGACATCTGCACCCATTCGGATTTGTGGGTGACGCTGCAGCGGAAGACGTTCCCGTTTTTGTCGCCGTACCACAGCCACTCGCCGTCCTCCGTCACGATGCAGCAGGTGGGTGCGCCGCGCGCCACACCAAATTTGATGGGCTCCCCAAAGGAGCAGAACCGCGCAATCGCTTTGTGGCTCCTCCCGCCCTGCTCCATCGCCTCCAGCCGCAGCCGCTCCGCAACGACGACGTCATCCTCCCCGCCGACTGCCGCGACTACCTGCGGCTCGATCCCCACGTCATCCTCGTCCAGGTCAAGCACAGCCGCAGCACCCCCCTTGGGAGCTGCTGCTTTCTTTTTGCGGACAATGCGCTTTACCATTGTGTTGTGTGTGGACTGTGCATGCTGTGTGTCCAGGGAGGCAGGGTCGGCAACGGAGAGTGCAGCAGGGGGTGAAGGCGTGGTGGTGGAGGGGAAGGAGGAGAAGCGGATAGGGGGATGGGTGGGGGGTGGGATCCACGGGGGAGTGGTGATTCAGCCACTGGTTGTGCTCGATGCAGGAACCCATGTGCAGGTGCGTTGCAGATGCGTTCGAATGGTCCGTCTCCGTCTCTGTTCGCAGGAGTGCAGAAGGCATCACCTTGCTCTCGATGCGGTATGCACTCCACCTGTGAACACCGCACCACACGCACGACTATCTCAGTAGGAAGGAAAGCTGGTTGGCGTGGTTGGAAAATTATGAGGAACACATAGGACGAGTACACTCCAGCGCGCAGCAGCGACAGAAACACACACAAGCAACTTCTCAGCAAGGGGGGTTTGTCAAAGAACCCTCCTGGCAGATGCCAAAAGACAAGGGAGCAAGAGGAGCAGGCTCCAGGGTATGAAGCCTGTATATGGGAAGAAGGGGCTGTGCGATCGCGGGTACGAGTCCACTGGTTCAAGGACAAAACCAGCCCGGTAATGGGACATTCTTGTGGGTGCTCGTACCGCAAAAGCGCTAAACGTTGTAGTTCGTGCAACGACATATAGAGGGATGTTTCAGTTGACAATATCAATCAAAAAAAAACTTGCTGCAGACATGACATCAGGGCTTTCCCTAAATCCATACCCTAACCCGGGGACCGGCGATTTCAAGATTTTCCCTCTGTTTGGCGCGTTTTTTTTGCAGCCCCTGTGCGCGTTTTTTTTGCAGGGGAAGGGTGTGGGCTGAAGAGGGGGGAAAATGGTGAAGATTTCAAAAAAAATAGTATACTCGTGGAACGGGTTCGCACGAATCATTTCATTGCGGCCAGCAAAGGTTGGTTTATCCGCACTCGGGGATCTCCCGGTGAGCAGCAAGTCGGGTGGCAGAATGGGCTGGTTTCACTCCCAAGCTGCACAGTAGGCTGTTCCAGGGTACAAAAAGGCGCGTCCCAACCGCGGATGTTCACTACCGTGGCCTCCGGCGGCTGGGGGGCTCCGCCCCCCAGACCCCCCTGTGACATGGACTTGTCCGCTGCGGAGGGGTCGTGCAGGTCTAGTGGGTAGAGGGACCGTAAACAGCCGACAAGGCGGGCCCCAGTGACGAAAGCCAGCTATGGGTGTCAACAAGCACCCCATGGCCAAAATGACCCCACCACGATACGCACGGATTCCAACCGTTCCAAAGAACGGGTTTTTGGGAAATTTGAGGAGGGGGTCCCGCTGGGACCCCTGAGTCAATGCAGAATATCGGACGTTTTCCCTCGATTTCTGCACCTTTGGAGCGGTTGGCAAATAAGACAAACAGAACTTTTTTTGCCCCTCTGGAGCTGTCTTGAAGACAGATGTATCAAAACATGCCAAAAAGTAGGTTTTGCAGGAGCTCAGGTGGCATAGGGGCCGGGCAAGCTCCCCCGAGAAGTGCCCCTACTGTGCGCGTTTTTTTTGTACCCGAAACCGGTTACCAGCCCCCCCGGACCCAATATTTAGGGAAAGCCCTGCATGACATACATGTCCACAACAGCATCAGTCACATGACACATAACATTGGCGACGAGGCCAGCAAAGCAATATCACCTCATCTGCTGTACCAGCCGAGTGTGATGGGGCACCCCAGATTTCGTCTCCGCAACTGGGAGCGGAGAGAGCGAGGCGGGGAACAGGAAACGAAGCATAAAGAGCACGGCACGCTTCTGTGTGCCGCCTTCTCAGCTGCACCTGCAGAGATGTGCCCCGTAGCAACAACGGGACCTGTGAGGCCACGCTAGATGCCGCTGGGGGTGTCCCTGACAGGAGCAACACCTGCAACAGACCCGCACCCCGAAGAAGTGCAGGTGCGGGTCTGTTGCTCACTGGCAGTTCCCGCCTTTGCACTGCAGCCACTGGTGAACATCTGCATGCAGCGCCGCCTTCAGGTCCTGCGAGGCAGATGCGTAGATGTTGACCAGCTGCCACGGGTCCTTGTCCATGTCGAACAGCTCGTAGAACTCAATGCTGCTGAAGTCGGTGAACCCCTGGGTGTCTGTTGTGAACTCGCTGTACAGGATGTTCCCGAAGGGGCTCCCTGCCTGGTGCCGCACAGCGATGAAGTTGTTGTCGGGGGTCTCAATCGGCTCGTTCTGCGCACACTTGTTCCCGATCCCGACATAGTAGTACTCGTGGTACGTGCTGTTGCGCCACGCCGCACCTGCGCCTGCGCCACGGTTTGCGTAGCGCGTGTCGTTCTGCAGCAGGAAGGGGGCAAGGCTCCTCCCGTCCAGCAGCGGCGGCTGCTCCACACCGGCAAGGTCGAGGATGGTCGACGCGAGGTCCACGTTCGTCGCAGGCTGGGAGAAGCGCGAGCCCTTCGCAATACCCGGCCCACGCACCGCAAGGTGGATCTTGATGTCAAACTCGTACACGTTGCGCTTGTCCATCGCCAGGTTCAGCTCCCCCAGCTGGAAGCCGTGGTCCGACGAGTAGATGATGTAGGTGTTGTCCTCGATCCCCAGGTCCTCGCACAGCGCCACGGTGTCTGCAATCAGGTCGTCCACAGACAGCAGGGTGCGCCACCTGTTCTTGAAGGTGTCGTCGATGCACTGCACCGTCTCCTCCGACAGCAGCCCCATCGCGGCAATCCCGGGGTGGTGGTTCTGCCGCTGCGCCTTTGTCGTGTTGAAGCTGGGCGGGCGGGGGGCTGTGGCAGGCCACCCCTCCTCCCACGTGTCGGTGTACCACGGCGCGGGCTGGAACGGCTCGTGGCACGCCTTCGGGTTGATGAAGGCGGCAAACGGCCCCTGCGGCGCAACCTCCTTGATCCACTGGTGCGAGTAGTTCCCCACAACTGCTGTGGTGTAGTTGCCCGACCCGAAGACGTGCGACCCGTCCGGCAGCCCTGTCACCCCCTGCACGAAGAACTGCGGGCCGAAGTAGTTGCCACCCCCGTTCGCCAGCCACGCGCCGAACCCCGGTGGCGGCACCGCCGGTACCTCGTTCAGGTACTTCCCGAACATCCCCACCTTGTAACCCGCGTCCTTCAGATGCCGCGCCATCGTGAAGTTGTTCACAAGCGCCTCGTCGACGTGCATGCAGCATGCGTTCCCCTTGTCGTCGTTCCCTGCGTAACCATCGGGGCACTGCCCAGCCTCCTTCAGGTTGTGCAGGTACCGTCCTGTCCACGTCTGCGAGCGGGACGGGCAGCAGATGGGTGTGTGGATGTACATGTTGTCGGCAAGGACGCCCTCGTCAGCCAGCAGCTTCCGCGCCTTGGGCACCGGGGTGGCGCCACCCACAGCAGGGATCGACCCGCCCAACACCTGGTCTTGGTCGTCCGTCAGGAAGAAGATGATGTTCGGCTTCGCTGCCGCGCCGAGGCACACCATCGCAGCAACTGCCGCCAAGCGCATTGTGTATCCCATTGCGGTGCACCTGCAGGCATGGGCGGTGATTGTCTTGCAGCACACACAGCAAGGCTGGACGCGAAGGTCTCGAGGGATGGGCCACAGAGATGGCAAAGCGTGTTGCAGGGTGAGGGTGTGTGGGTGGGGAGGGAGGGGTGGCCAAAGACTTCGAACGGGACACAGTCGCAGGGTGTCGAGGTCGAGGCTGCGAGCAAGCTGCCCTGTGCCAGACAGCACCAGCCAAATAGGAACACACAGGTGCTGCGGTGCGGTTGGAGTGCAGACGAAGAGGCGGGTGCGGTGACCACACGGCGACATTGCGGCTCGAGTGCAGCCTGCTGCACGCTCCCCCTGCAGAAGGGGGAGACGCACCAAGGCAGGCCGCACATGGCTCATCTCGTCTAGGCCGGGGGTCATGCACCACAGCTGCAGACAGCAACAGCACAGCACAGCACATCGTAGCACAGCAGAGCGTAGAAAAGGCACGGAAGTCGGAACGGGATGCCAACAAAGGTATGAAGAAGAAGACCCATCCTCACCCGCACACACTTACAGGGGCACACACGCCAAACAGGGATCACCGATGCATCCAGCAACAGCCAAGAGAGGCAGATCCGGATATCGGTCCCGAAAGCTGTGGCCAGCAGTGCGAGGCAGGGGGGTCCTGACGTCGCCCAGTTGCCCTGGACGGCACAACGCAACACACACACAAGTCAAGGAAATGGATCAACAAAAGGGTGAAGACATCGACATGCAACGCGTATCACAGAATCGGAGAAACGTTGGTCGAAATTTCTTCCCCGACACACAGCACAGACTGTGCGACGGGATCAGAGCACACGCGTAAAAATCAAAAACATTGGCAGCCGTATGTGTTTTCGGCAACTCCTGAAACATGCTGTTGAGACACAAGGCCAGCCAACAGCACACTTCCAGGGCCGATCAGCCTGCTCACTGCACCCAGGTGCGGCAGGTGATGGTGGTGCAGCACTGCGTCACCTTCTTGCAGATGTTGAGCGCCCACATCTGCTCCGAGCACACGGACGGGTCCGTCATCTCGAACCCGGCAGGGCACGTCGGCACCGCCTGGCAGCAGATGTCAGCGTTCTTGCGGCAGCGGATGGTGCGGCAGCACAGCGAGGACGGCTCGCACTTGCCCCTCCAGAGGTCGAGCCACGTGCACGTCGCGTCCTCCGTCGTCCCTTCCGGGCACACCGGCAGGGCGAGGCAGCACACGTCCGTGGCAGCCTGCACGCACACCAGCAGGCAGGCCAGCAGAAGCACACGTGCGAACATTGTAGAGTGGGTGGTGTGGTTTGGTGTGGTGGCGTATCCTGCAGGGGTGGAGTGCGGTGTGTACGGGAAGGCACCCGGGTTGGAGCTGCGAACCACGCCAACACACCAACCACGACGCATCGCGACAGCATGGGGGGGGCGGGGCGACACGTGTCCTTTTTTTCGAAACGTTATTAACCCCCCTACCCCACCCACTTCTTTTTCTGCCCATCCTTTTCGCACCCCGACCGAGGCAGGCTGGTTGCCGTTTCAAGGCAGGCTAGACGAACGGCAGCAGTGGCCAGGGCGGGACAAGGGGGGTGAGCTTCGTTCGTATATTGTCCGCGTTGCCACCCAGCCACCCTCGCACGGGGCTGCGGAAGAGCCGCCCTTGGCTTGGGGGGTGGCCGTCAGCGAAACACACACAGCAGGACAGGGCAGAGCAGGCCAGACACAGCAGGGTACGAAGCACCGCATCAGAGCTGTGATGTTGCGATCCGCCCGATCACAGCATCCTCCAGGCTGCCCACTCCAAGCTCGGCATCGGGAACTTTGTAGAGCTGTCGAAGTGGCGGTGGGTGTTGGCGAATCTTTGAGAGGAACCCATATTACCTCCCCCACAACACCTCACAAAGAACAAAGAGTTGAAGGGTGTGACATGTCCATACCGCGCGTATCGCCGACACATCTGACAGCTGCGACACCTCCTCAATGGGGACAATGTCGCCACTCACGAAGGTGAGCACATACGCCTCCAAGGCTTTGAGGTTGCTGAGTGAGGGCTCCGGGTAATACGCCCCGAACAGCACCTCATGCCCAGAGGCGGTGGGCCCGAATGTGCAGTACGCCTGGCTGATGGTGCGCGAAGGGGAAAGGGCAAACACGTATTCGCTGTTCACATTGTTGGTGATGAGCTTCGAGCGATCCGCGTTGTTTATCGCCACCTGCGCTGCCACCTGCAGGTGCGCCGGGCTGAGGACAAGGCGGGGGTTCACGACCCCAGCGTCCACCTCGCCTTTGCGCAGCCGGTCTATCAGCTGCGGCATGTTGGTGACATTCCGCACCAGCACAAACTCAAACCGCCCCTTCCAGCTGTCTCGCAGCTCGGCACTCATGTTGCTGGGCCCGAGGGCTGTGGCGGCCCTGTGTAGGTGGTGGTCGCTGCACCACCTCCCCCGCACATCACATCACATCACAGCCCTCGCGCCAAATGCAGAACCAAAAGAGAGCTGGGCTGGGGGCGGAGGGGGGGGACGGGTCGGGGGGAGGATGTGCTCGCATCGTTTTCACGCGTTGGTTGGTTCGTTCACTCCGCCCCTCCTCGGCGTCACCTCAGGGGGAGGGAGAGAGATTCCGCCGGCCTTGGGCTTGTGGACACCACCCCCCCCGCCCTCCTCCACCCCCCTCTCCCCCGGAGCTGTGGCTGGCATGAGCTCAGCCCATCGAATTTCGATGTGTGTGTGTGGGGGGGGGGGGGGGGGGTATCTGTTTTTGTGGATCGCAACATTTTGCATTACCGGGTGGAAGCAAGGAAATCCGCATCGGCCAGCAGGGAGAGGTCCGCGTGAACCAGAGCCCCGCGGTTCTGACGCACCGCAGCGGCAACAACCACACGGTCCCCCAGGATGGGCCTCGGGAAGTGCTGCAGGAGGGTCCCATCCAACCCCACCACCGCCAGGGCAAAGGAGCGCTCCATCATCAGCTCCGGTGCGGCAAACCTGAGGGCGGGATGCGAGTTGCGGACAGCCGCCAGCACGAGACTGGAGTCGCCCTGCAGCATCCTGTCTGCATACTGCAGGGCCAGGCCGTTGCGCTCCACAGCAGCTGCAACAACTTCTCTGTCGCCCTTCAGGGCAGGGTCGGCATGGGCGAGCTGGAGGCTGTCCTTCTCCAGGGCAGCCAGGACACACTCTGCATCGGCACGGACCCAGCCGGGCATCGCCACCAGCTCCTGCATGCCACGCCGGAGCTGCTCGGCGTACCGCCCGCTGCTGATCGCCACATCGACAACCTCGCCCACCTCGACCTGCCCGCTGCTGGCGACGCTGTCGCCCTCGGCACACCCCTCCCCCAGCAGCACGCCGCCCAGCCGCAGCTCCGTGCCGTAGGGGTCGTAGCCGAAGGCTTCGCCTGCGACGGTGCGGAGGTCCCACAGAGTGCCCTCTAGCGGCAGCTCCACAACATGCTCGGTGCCCGTCGCTGAGTCCCTCAGAACGATCTCCATCGGCACGGTGTGGGCTGAGGGCGTGGGTGTGCGGGTGAGAGGGAGAGATATAGATCGCGATAAGGGGAAGGGATATCATATCGCATATCGGAAAGGCCAAGGCTTGCGGAGAGTCGAGAGAACAGCAGCCCATCTCACAGGCTAGCTTCAAGGGGGGGGGGGGGGCAGGGATTGGGGGAAGGAGGGTGGGTGTATCTGCCGGCGGTTTTGAATATTTTCATTTCGTTCTTCGTTCGTGCTGCGGCTCTGGCAACGTGTTGCTGTATTCCAGAAGGCGGTGGGGTGCCTGGGAGGGGGTGGCGGAGTATAGCGAGAGAAAAAAGACATCAGGACTGCGGGAGGTATCAACCCCATCCTCTCTCTCCCCCTCACTCTCTATGCAGGCCACACACAGGGGGTTATTGGTTGCGCTCCTTCGCACTCCGGATGGTGGCAGTCTTTTGAAGGCAGGGCGGGCGTTGAGAAAAACCGGGCGGGGGGTACAAGAAAGAGAGAAGGAACCGCCACACCTACACCCACCGCCACCACCCCCTGGGCACACCTGCAGTGGCTGTGACCGCCGACTGGCAGGGGCTGCGGCTGGGGCTGGGGTGGGTGAGAATCCGTTTGGTTATTCCAACAGGCAGCAGGCAGAGCCGTGGGTATCATCTTCCGAAAACCCCCCTCTGAAGTGCAGTGAAGTGAGCCTCAATTCACAAGTTTCGGGCCCACACACACAGTGGCTGGGGGAGGGTGGGTGGTCGGGAAGGGAGGGGGGGGGGGCCATGACAACGAAATGAACGAACTGCAGCCCACCCGCCGCCCCCACGCCGCTCCCCCGACACCCTGGACTTATGTGCCCTGTGCCTCCGCCGTTCCCCAGAATATGGCACGAGATGGGGAGACCACGGAAGAGAGGATGTGCACCTCGTCCGGTCTGCCTGTGTCTCGGGTAGGACGTGCCACCCCGCCAGAACCCGACGGAAGGTGTCGCTCGCGGGTTCGGGGTGCGGCACGTTGTGTAACCCAACAGCAACCAGCCTGGCTGCGCGGGGTGGGGCGTTCCTCCCCAGAATGCCCCACAGGCGTGTCTCGATATGCAGCCCGGATGCACCGTGCACCTCCTTGCGACGAGACACGCTACCTTCGCTGGGAGCCCTGCTGGTGTGCGGAGAAGGTGATGCCCTCTGTGCCTCACCCACATTTGGGCAGGTGTGGCATAGGCTGGGTGACTGCATGCAGGAGCGTCATCGTGTGTGCCCCGTGCTCAAACCGCGGTTGCCCACCACATCCCTTTGCAAGCAGGGCAGGTTTTGTGCTCAGGTTGGGACCGGCCGCCACCTCGGCTAGAGCTCGAGGGAGGCTATCCTCTCTGAGAGTTCGTTCATCGATGCCGCTGTCGCAGCGAGGTTGACCTTGAGGAGGCATGACGACTCATTCGCAAGCGCCTGCAGAGATGCGTGCCCTTCGGTGAGCTGTTCGGGGGAGGGTTTTTGTTTGTTTTGGTGGGTATCCTGTGCCCGCAACAAACCCCCCCATCCACCCCGCTGGGGCACCACCCGCAGCAACCCCCACCCGAAACCCACCACACCTGAGGCATACCTGTTTGTGGAACTCCTCCTCTGCCTGTGCCGGCTTCGCTGCGTCCTGCGCAAGCGCATCATCCGTGACGAGCTGCTTGAGGTCCTTCAGCCTCTCGAGGATAGACGGCAGCTCGCTCGCAACCGTCTCCACCGAGAGCAGCACGTTGAAGAGGATCGCCGCCTTTGCCGCCGTGCTGAAGGCGCTGGTGGCCCTGAAGTCCTCCTTCAACTTGTCAAAGCTGGCCAGCCCCACCCCGAGCGACTTGATGAGGTCATTCGTCTGCCGCGACAGCGCCTCATCCTGCAGGGCAAACCCTTTGTACCGCCCCTCCATCTGCGCCAGCAGCTCCGACACAGACCCCTGCGGCACCCGGTCCAAACGCGTGGGCACAGTGCCTACGGTTTTCTCCAACGCGGCAACACGCCGCTCCGCCTCAAGGAAGGCACGCGCAGAGCAAGCCTTCCGTGCCCCAGCTCCCTCCCCCTCGGCAGGGGGCACAGGGGCAGGGGTGGAAAAGGCAGCGGACACCTCCTGCAGGGCTGTGCTGCACTCGCCGATATTGGAAGCCACAAGCTTCGGGTCGAGGTGCTGCAGGAACAGCGGCTGCCCCCCCTCCTCCGCCGGCTTCCCCGGGTGCAGCGCGGATGCGTCGAGAAAACGCGCCGCAGACACGTCGAGCGCGAAGCGCTCCGTCACCAGCTCCTGCTGCAGGCCCAGCCCGTGCCCCCGCATCCCCGACCTCGACTGGAACACTGCCTCCACTGGCCCTTCACTCTCGTAGACACTCTTGCCTGAAGTGTCGATCCCTGGCAGCGACATGATGCCGCCCTTAGCACGCGCCATGGTGACGATGTGTGTGTGTGTGGGGAGGGGACGTCACTGCAGCAGCGTGGTGGGGGTGTGTGTGTGTTTCGGATGTGCTAAAGCCAGGTGTGAAGGGCTTGTCACCGCAGAACTGCGGAACTCCCCAAGAGAAAGGCGGGGGGGTGAGGTAGGGCAGAGAGGGAGAGGGAGAGGGGGGCTGCTTCATCCGACTTGCACATCCGAAGGGTGCGGGGGCTAGCGCAATGCGTTGCGGGGGGGGCGGGGGGGTTTTTGTGTGTAGGGGGGGAGGGGGAGGGGTTGCCCAGATCCACCGGGGGGGGGGGGGCGGAGGGGAGGCACAATATAGAGACAGAATCTAGAGGGGGGGGGGGGGGCATTTCGCGGCAGGGATTTTTTTTTGGCAAAACAAAGCACCTCCCCACCGCAGCCCACACCCCCCCCGACAAAAAGGCACGCCACAGCCCAACCACACCCGACACCCGACAGGGGGGCATCGCCGAGGCAGTTGGGGTTCTCTCTACGACCGGAGATGCAGTGAAGGGACGGCAGACTTCGCCTTCTCACAGGCATGGTGCGACGCGAAGGTTTTCCGCTGCTGCGATGTCCTGCTCGCTGCGGTTGACGCCGACGACTCGGAACAGGCGGGAGTCGCGACCCGAGTGTGCGCCCTCTCGGCAATACTGCGATCCGCAAGGCCTGCGGAGTCCAGCATCGCAGCACGCCGCTGCAGCCAGTAGACATCGTCGGAACGGAGGAACGTCATGTCGTGCACCATAGGATGACGCTCCACCTTTTCAGCATCTTCCATCACTCCCAGCTTGCGCGTGCGCTTCGGGAGAAGCTGCTTCTTATAAAACGCACGCTCCGCACGCGGGTCCCGCCTCCCAACCCTTGCACCCCCCTTTGGCGACCCAGGCCCCGATGCATCCCGCCTGCCCTGCACCTGCGCCTGCTTCGACAGCTGATACTCCGCCTCCAGCTGCCTTTCGAGCTCCAACGCGCTCCCTGCCGGCTGCATGCTGCCCCACCACCACCACCACCACCACACAGGCAGCAGAGAGACGGTGGCTTCGAAGGGGTGGGTGGGTGGTGGGGCTGTGCAGGTAGGATGGGATTCGTCTCGCCTCCGTAGAGAGGGTTGGAGGCGGGGCTACGCTATTGCGCCCAAGAGAAAGTCATTTTCGCGAGCCTCTGCCAAGAAAGAACCCTTTGGGGGTCTTCGCTACGGGGTGATCGTCAGTGCATTTTGGTGCATTTCCTGTTGAATTGGCTGAAAACTGACGAAGTTTGTCGAAGTTTGTCGACCAGCGAAGACCCCCTTTGTCAGCATGGGATATGCCCTGTCGTGTTGGGGGGGGGGGGGGGAGGCACCCCGCTGCCACTCCACTGCGATGCCGATGCAATAATGCAATATTCTTTCCCCCTCCCCATTCCTCCCTGGGAACCCCCACCTCCCCACGCCTTGTATGGCACACCAATGTGGGTAACGTTTGGAGTGTGGCACTTCACACACCCCGGCCAACACTTGCTTGAATTCCTGTTGGAGCAGTGTCGCCACAGCTCAGCAGAGCTGCCAGCCGCACTGCCTTGAAATTCTTGCCGTCAGCGAAACCCTCAGGTTGGCTGAAACATGTTATCACGGAAAAACCCCATCATGCTGCCCCACGCCAGGCTCTGTTTTGCATAAGTTAGATTTGTTGGACCTCCTCGGTTGGGGCTGGAAAGGTCCCCCAACAAGGGTTGCACAACACACAGGTTAGACTTTGGGGGGGGGGGTCAGGGGACAGGGGGGGCTGCCACTGGGGAGGAAAGAAGACAACCCCACCGCACCCCCCGCGCCCTGAGAAATTCTCGCAACACGAGGGGGGCGACAGGAAATTGTGGTGCAAAACGGCAGCACTCGCACCTCATACATCCACATCTTATGAACGGCGCCCGCGCAGCCCGCTCCCTTTTGTGTGGAACCGCTTCGGGTGGTGGGCAGCCTTGGTGTCTCCAAGAGCGACGTAGGGGACATCAGGGATCTTCTCAATCTTGACGGCAGTGCCTGTCACATGCGCAAAGTAGTACGTCGCCGGGGGGTGCCACCAGGCAGGGGCACGGGTCGTAGAAGTCGTGGCAATCTGCTCCCGCAGATTCACCACACAGTTCGCACCCCGCTTCTCCGCCTGTGAAAGCGCCTTCTTCATCGAGGTCTTGACGGAGAGAGACAGGTAGTTGCGTGCCACCGAAAGCTGCCCACCCACCGCATTCTCAACTGTGCTCTTCATCTCACCCGTCCCGGGAGGGGTCTGGCAGCAGCTCCCCGACACCACACCCAGCTCCTCCACGATGCGGTACCCCACCAGGCTGCTCCGGTGGGTGAACAGCAGCTTGCTCAGCTTCCGCATGCCGCCTGCTGCTGAGGGGGGGCACACACCGCCACACACAGCACAGCTGTGTGCCCTGCATGGGGTGGCTCGAGGGGGCGGATGGCGGGATCACCGACACCGTTAGGGAAATGTGGTTAGCGTATCAGTTCTCGTGCGTCGTCTTTCGTAGACGTTCTGTACGATGCGGATCCGCTAATCCAACATAGCAAACGGAAATGTGGGCAAAAAAGTGAAGTGTTCAGGGAGCCACGCGGAAACTCGGGGTGTGGGGAGGGGGTGGGATGGGATGGGATGGGATGGGGGTGTGGAGCGTCGGCATCGTTAGGAACACGGCAGATCAGAAGGCTCCACAGGGGTGTGGCGTGCAGGCGTGCACCGCCGCACATTGTGAATAAAGAGAGAAGGAGAGAGAGAGAGAACCAGAAGGCACGGGTGGCTCAGAATGCCAAGGATCAGTCTCCAGGCCTATGGCGGGGGAGCGGCGCCTCCACTGTGCGGCACACGCCGCACAGTGGAGGAAATACCGTCTTCCTCCCGACACATGCCTCACAAGAGAGAGTTCTACCCCAGAAGACAAAACAGGGTGGGCCCAACTTATATGGAGGGGGGGCCACCCCATGCAGCAATGGATTAGGCTGCCGTCACAAAGTTAATGTATTTTTTTTGCTGATTTGCTGTTCCATCAGAAGGCTATTCTGAGTTGTTGTGCGTGTAGTGCCCCATCGACGGGTCGACGACCACAGCCCGGCGTGGAGAGACAACCAGGGTGCAGTGTGTTGCCAGGTAGACAAACGAGACAACATAGAAACAGCTGGTAGTTTTGATGTCGCAGGATCTCACCTGACATGGGAGCTCACCGCCCTTCCTGCTGTGGTGCGTTGGACCACGCCCCCTCCCGCCTCGTTTCGTCTATTCATGCTGCCATGTTAAGATGTCCTCCCCACCCCCCCAAAAAAAATGGCGCATACAAATCTTAACCCTTGATCACACCTTTCTCCTTACCTGTGTTGAGAACAAGGGTCGATGTGTATGCATGCCTCGTCCAACAGAGTGTACTTTCAAACGGAAGGGTCCCTTGCCCTCTCCCCCACCTTGCCCAGCACACTCTTTATCCGGAGATACGGAATCCAAACAAAGAAAACAAAGGCAAGACGTGCCGGTGGCATGATGCGGTGGTATAATAAACCCTCCCAAACCCCTTTTCCAATCACATTGGCGCGATGATGCGTGGTATTTTTTTGTTTGTTTTTTTGTGTGTGTCACGTTCACTCTTTTGGTTCGTTCTAATTTCATACAAAAAAAAAGAGTCATCTGTAAAGTGGACGGCCAACAGGATTTTTTCGTCGAGCAGGAGCAAATGAATAAAACACCTCCAACAGGGTTGATGGTCTGCAAGGGCCTGCCACTGCAGCACAGTTCCCCCCCCCCCTGTGGCTGTGGCCTCCAACCCCCCCCCTCAAGCCTTTATACTTCTGGCTATACAATAAAGGCCCGAAAAATGCGGGGCCCCGCCGCACACACCGATGACCCTCCCTCCCCTCTCCCAGGAACATCCCACCCGCACAGACGCGGGAAGGGCCCCCACCCCCCACAACACAAGTTACTAAAAGGCCTGAGAGGTCACACCTCTCTCTTTCCTGCCGACAACTCTTGCACGGGTGGGGAGGGTGTGTGGATGACAAGGGGCAGTTCTGTTAGTTCGGTTCTGAGTGTATGGGGGGAGAGGGGGGGGGGGGGGTCGTGTGTGTGTGTGGGGAGAGGGAGAGAGAGAGAGACAAGGGGCTGCTGTAGCTAAGGCCACCCGCACCAACAATAAAGGGTTAGGGAACCGAGGGGGGGGTGGGGTGGGCTGTGAAGCATCCGCCATAATAGGCGTGCCGACTTGTCGGCAAAGCAACCTTTGTACCGCAGCCTCATCCCTACATTCTCTTCCTGCGTGCGTATGGTTGGTAACGCCCCGCATTGGAAACCTGTCTCAGTGCAGCTGTGCAGTTTAAAAAGAGGGGGTGGAAAGGCCGCAGTATTCCTGAGGGAAACCAAAGGGTGACCCGCATGCCCTCCGAAGAGAAAACATGTGGTGTGATCATGGAACCCCGTCAGAACTGGCACAGAACCCCGATATTTTATGATCACACCAACAGTGATTACACGTGGATATTTATGTGGCAGTGCAGATCACATCGAGCTGCCTTGATGCGGCCTCCCCCACGGCGCAATCACGCGAATCCTCCTGCCGACAAAACGCACCCCCCCCAGCACACACCCATGATGCGTGGCTGCAAAAAAGTGACACAGTTTGACACACAGTGTGGCACAGAGCAAAAAGCCCCCCCCCCCTCCCCTCCCCACCCGCATAAAGGTAAACCCCACATATGAATAAATGGATAACGGAGAATGGAAGGGATGTGTGGTTGGTAGAGGGGGGGGGGGGTGGAAGCAGTCAACACAACCTCCTCCGCCAAGCTCTGTTGTCTCAAAACGAGGCGAAAGGAGGGGGGGCGGTGGGATGTGTGTGCGTGTGGAAGGGAGAAGTGTGTCTGGGCCTGTCAAGGAACTCCGTCAAAGTTACTGCTCATATGGGGCAACGGTGTTCATCACCCCCCCCCCCCGGCAGAGGTACTCCCATAGGGGCTACCCCCCGCGCCCGGGGGTGGGTGGAGGGGATGGGGGTGGGGTGGAAAAAGATATCTCGCGACGAAGAAAAATAACTCCGGTACCGATGAGAGGGGGAGAGAGAGAGAAAGAGAAAGGGTGGGTGTGGGGGGAGGGGCAGAACGGGCAGCGATGGAGACGGGGCGGGGATTTTCAGGACACATCGAGAAGAATGGAATCCCTTCCTGCCACCCTCTCCCTCTCTGCCCCCCCCCCCCTCCTCCCCACACAGGTTTCAGGATGAGAGTCCACGGCACTTCCCATTGCATGCATTTCGACCCGCTGGGGCGCTTCATGGTTCAGCACAGGATCAACAAGAGCGGAACGGAAATAGAGATGGCCGTTCTCTGCGAGTTAAATTATCCCTCCCAGCCCGGCACCCATAATAGAATACCATGGGGGGGTCTTCACTGCCGGCTAAAACTCGGCAAAATTCAGCGGATTTCACCTATTTCTATATAGAAGGAAATGCGCCAAAACTGCACTTTTTCGGCAGTGTCACGAAGACACTCCATGGGGAGTTTACGGGAATGGGTCAAGAAGGCCATAAAAAATGCACAATTCGCAGAAGAATCGGGTTCCTGCGTTTTAATTTGCGGAATCGGTTTCTCTCCCTCTCTCCCCCCCACCCACCCATCCCACCCATCCCGATATCGGGGTTTTGGCGGGAAAAGCATCAGCCCGCGTCGTTGTTTTCCGAAGGTAAAAATCGTACTCCTTTCGCTTTATTATAGACACCCTGTCCAGCAACTGTGGGAGAACAGTTCCGGACTACTTTTTGTTGAGCGCACACTTGCTGTCTCAAGGCTGTGTTGAGGCCTGTGAAGTGGCATGAAGGTGCTAATCCAAAAGCTTCAGTCGATTTCCTTCGTTACTTCGCGACTTCGCTACGCTTCGTCGCTCGTAACTAGTAAAAAAAATATCACAAGGGTGAGGCAGCTCATGCGTGCCACACACGGAACGTTTTCTGCTTGCCTGAAGTAGACGGATCAGGAACACATAAGACAGACCACACCAACCCACCACCCCGACCCCCCTCAGCCCCTAACAAGGCCCGGTCGCAAACAGAACGGAGATAAAAGCGGATGGGGCTGTGCCGCGACAGCCATACACTGAAGTGACGGCGATACCGCGGTGTCAGCATATAGGACAAATGAGGGTCCTAGTAATAAGGGCTCCCGAGAGAGCGCCTTCACTACCTGTAAGTTTGTTGGCAAAAGGTTTTCAGCAGGTTTTCTGGAAGAACAGTTCGCTTTTCGCACTAAAACGACTCGTGACAGGGTTCGGTATCTGCACACATGCACTAGCAGGCACGGTTTGTACAAACAAAGACGCAGCCAAGCCTTATTTCATACGAAGGTATGCCGTTGTTCGTTGACCCAACCGCATCGTGGTTTGCCTGATGAAAGGCTGGTGTGTCTGTGCACAGTCGTAGAGCAACAAGGTGTCACCCACAGCGCCGCCAACTGTACTTTTCCACTGCGAAGAAAGATCTGGCGAATGCTCCAAAAAATAAACGCACCGTAGCGAGCAAGACACCCCCCTGTTGGGGTTTCGGAGGGTGCATGAAAGATAAGATTTTGAACGAGATTGTTCAGCCCGTACTCCGAAGAGCCCTGGGGGGGGGGGGGGGGTCCGCTCACGGTGGGATCTTGTAAATTTTACATGTATAACTACAAGTATATACATGTATTATACATGTATAATACTTGCATGTCAACTATTATACATGTATAATACATGTATATGCCTGAAATATACATGTAAAATACATGTATATCAAGTAAAAATACAAGTATAATACTTGCATGTCAACTATTATACATGTATTTTTACTTGATATACATGTATTTTACATGTATATTTCAGGCATTTACATGTATTTTACATGTATAATACTTGTCATGCAAGTATTATACATGTAAAATACTTGCATGACAAGTAAAATACATGTATAATACTTGCATGACAAGTAAAATACTTGCATGCAAGTAAAATACATGTATTTTACTTGCATGCAAGTATTTTACTTGTCATGCAAGTATTTTACATGTATAATACTTGCATGACAAGTATTATACATGTAAAATACATGTAAATGCCTGAAATATACATGTAAAATACATGTATATCAAGTAAAAATACATGTATAATAGTTGACATGCAAGTATTATACTTGTATTTTTACTTGATATACATGTATTTTACATGTATATTTCAGGCATATACATGTATTATACATGTATAATAGTTGACATGCAAGTATTATACATGTATAATACATGTATTATACTTGTAGTTATACATGTAAAATTTACAAGATCCCACCGTGCTGGAGTTTTCTCCCGGCCCGCGATTTTTGAGAATCCTGGAAATTGCAACAAGGAAAACCCGGCAGAACTGCCGGGGTTTGACTGCATGTTGCAAATTTGCGATTTTCACGGGGGGGGGGGGGGTCCCCAGCCTGCGCGGAATACACGGACCATATTTCGCACGTTTCCCCATCACCACCACCCTCCCCGCCCCTTTCGGGCACTACGACCCGCTTAACCCAGCACATAACACACGGGAGTCATTTTGCAGTAGTGCAGAGCACACCGAGCACATTCTGCTCTAGATGTGCCCTCCACTGCCACACGAATACATTGTTGGTGTGTCGGCACCAACACAGTGCTGCACTTGGAGGCGGCGCAGGTGTGTCAACGGCGTGTGGATGGAGGAGGTGCGGAGCGCGTCTTCAGGGTCGCCGAGTCGGAGGCGGTGCCCTGCTTTCGCGTGATGCGGGTGACCGTCAGCCCTGCGGCTGTCGATCCAAACTTGTGGTGCTGCGGCTTGCGCTGCGGCTTCCGCCTCCCCAGCGGCGGGGTTCCCGCAGCCTCACAGCCCGGCAGCGCAGCACCCACGCCACCCCCCATCTTGGCAGGGGGCCGTAGGCGCGCCCCACAGGCAGGCGAGATCTTGCGCCCCCTCCGCACCAGCGAGAACATGCCGCGCACAGCTGGGCTGGTGCACCGCCCCCCGCTCCGCGACACGCTCCTCCGCTGCACTGAGGCATGCCGCCGCGACAGTGCGCCGCGTCTCCGAGGAGGGCTGAGGGTGAGGCGGTGGTGGTGGTGGTGGTGGGAGTGGGGAGTGTGCCGAATGCTGATCCCAAAGCAGTGTATTGTGGAGAGGGAGGGAGCTGTGCCCCAGTCGTTGGCAGCATATAATATACCTCGGGCACCGCTCCCGGCTCTCAACAAATGCGCGGGCGAAAGCCAGCGAAGGGTCGCTCTCGAAGCATCTGTGTGCAGTGGCGGTGGTGGATGGGGTGGGTGTGGGGAGGGGCTGCAGAGGGGGTGTGAATGGGGGCGTTCATGCCGAACGCAGCCAAGGCGGAGAAAAGCAGGGCACGGCAGGACAGAGCGCATACTTCGACCCCCGCGATGACACCTCGGCTGAGGGCGTGTGGCCCGTCGGGGTGGCACGCGATGACGACCGCGTGGACTCACACCCCTGCATCCACGTGCTGACAAGCACGGCTGGGTCGGCCTCGTGCACCTCCATGGCGACAACCTCTCCCGCACCCACGCCCTTTGAGGATACAAGGCTTGCGGAAGCCACCTGCTGAAGCGACGTACCCCGCTCTCCCTACCTTGGTTTCCCTTTGCTGCCGACAACCACCTGACGTAAAGACGGCTTTGTTTTGTACTGCGCAGGCGCTGTGTGTGTGTGTATCCTGCAGGTGCAAAAGCTGTGCAGACTACACCAAAGAGAAAAAAACGCGGGGTCGATTCCAAGTATGAAGCTAAATGTGGAGTCCAAGTCCCGATTCAGGATTGCAGTTTTTTTCTCTTAGGGTTTTTGCAGGGAGGGAATTATATTTTTCTCCTTGGGTTTCTTAGGTGGGATTTTTTCCCCACAGGTTTTTCTGGGTGAAGTTTTTCGGGGGCAGGTGGTATTCTAGTGGGGGATGAGGATGAATCCTCCGGACACCCGCCCCTTTTTCGGTTTTTCCAGCCAAAACCCGGCGTTGTTCCCCGGTCAGGATCAGGCGTTCACACTACCGTGAAGTCCTTGGGCTGTTTCAGCTGTGGCATACTTTGGGTTCACATCAGCGAATGGGACCCAGACCACTCTCCGTAGCCTCAGGAGGACGCAGCCAACTCACACAGAATCTGTACGCCCGCAACTCCCACGCGCTCCCACTACGGCGCAAGGAACAGATACTCACTACCGTGGCCTCCGGCGGCTGGGGGGCTCCGCCCCCCAGACCCCCCTGTGTGTCGAGCAACCAAATCCTTGAGCTTGTGCCGCTGGGGCATAGGAAGGGGTCGTTGCAATAACGCCCCGAAAACCCATTTTTGGCTCCCCTTGGGGGCCCTCGCTACCAAGTGTGACTGAGTGAGAAAAAGTGAGAAGTCAGCCATGTTTGGCTGAAAACTGACGACTCGTGACTCACAGTGACTCGTAGCGAGGGCCCCCCTTGCCATGTTGCTGTTGTGTTGCCACTATCTCTCATCACACAGGGCGTCCAATACCCACACACCACACTCACACTGGTTGTGTGGTGGGGATGGGGGGATTTTCTTGCCCGCGAGGGATTGCGCGCCATTTCCCCCCCTAAAAAACCCTTGGAGAAAAAGTGGAATCCCGACCCCTTTTTGGGCCCAAAAAGGCCAAAGTCCCAGGCATACTTGGGGCAGGGCGAGGAAGAGTTGGGCGATACTTGGTCGATTCCCCATATTTTGTGTCACAGCGGCTTCAAAGAGGGGGCGAGGTGGGCTGCAGATGGCAGGGCGGGAGTAAGGCAGCCGAACACTTCTTCTTCACCCAAATTGCAGACAGTGTCCGAGAGCCCCGAATGAGAGTCGCTTGGCAGGGGGGTGGGAGAGGCTGGTTTGCGGAACCACAGGCTGTCATCTCAGGGGGAAAGAGATCAGACCACCCTCTTGGGGAAGCCCGCCAACTCGCCGGCTAGTGTGGGAAGGGGCGCACAACAATACGCCGGAAGGATGTGCTGCTGAGGCCAGGGCTAGTGTGCCGTGTGTGTGGGGCAGAAAAGACAAAAGCTTTTTCGCCACACACAGGCGGAGCCGCAGAGCGAGATAGAGAGATAGAGAGAGAGCTTTTCGGAGATGCCAACCACACATGATTTTCATGCCGTCCTAATCTCTTTCAGCAAATAACGTTTTTTTTAGAAAACCCGACTCTCCACAAAGCAAGAAATTGACAAATTCACAACCCCACCCCCCATTCCCCAACCCGCCACCCCCCCCCCTACATATGTATCGCCATGTCGTAATTCCCACCCAAGGCCTTCCGCGCTGTGGCATAGATCCCCCCAGCCACCTTGCTCGCAAGGTAGAAGGACATGGACGCCTCCCGCTCGTCAAGCTGCTGCAGGGTGAGTGGGGCACTCCTCGACGAGTCAAACAGAAACTGCTGCGCCAGCAGCTGCGCGGCCCCCCTGCTCTGCAGCAGTAGGTTCGCCTCGAGGATCCGGTCCGACAGCATGTCCAGGTTGTACGACCCCACCGAGGAGACGTCGGAGTCCTGGATGAACATCTTCGCATGCATCACCTCCCCGGGGTTTTTATACTCATACACTCTGATGCCGCTCTCCAGCGCCTGGCGCAGCCAGGGCACATGCGCATACCGCATGATGGGAGGGTCGGTTGTGCCTTCACCCCCCACGATCAGGCGCACGTCAACACCGCGCTTTGCCGCACCCTCGATGGCGACACGGAGGTGTTCCGGCGGGGCGTAGTATGGCGTGACAATCCAGAGGCGTGTCTGCGCTGCCTCGGCACTGAGGTAGATAGACTTCTGCAGGGAGTAGTCCCGCGACCACGGGTCACAGCCGGTGAGTTGGATCTCTGCGTGGCGGGTCATGTCCGGACCTGTTTCGATGCACTGCTCCTCCGCCAGGAAGTGGCAGGTGTCGGAGGGCTGCGGTGGGGTGAGGTCTCCGTTTGTCTCCAGAAAATCCAGCCATGAGGGTTTCTTCGCACGGGCGTCGTGGTCGAAACACATGGTTCTCTGGCAGAATTCGTTGATGGCGAAGGTTTCGTCGATCATTCGGCGGAATTCGGCGAATGGCGCCTCGCCGCTGCCGGATGCGGGGGGGTCCGCGGTCATCTTCACCATGCTGTCGCGGAAGGTCTTCCCGGAGGTGAGGTAGGGCCCGGTGCATTTCCTCCCGGCGTATTCATTCCCGATGTTGAGCCCCCCGATGTAGCACACCTTGTTGTCGATGAGGACAATCTTGCGGTGGTTGCGCAGCACAGGCGACTCCAGAAAGTCAAACCCCGACCAGATGTACTGCCCCAGCGTTGTGAAGAAGGGGCGGAACACCACCACGTTCCCAGAAGGCTCCTCCGCCAGCTCCCGCGTGAGGTTCCGCCTCCCAGTGATATTCCCTGCATCGTCGTAGAGGAGGGACACCCGCACACCTCTCCGCGCAGCGCGGGTGAGGCGCGCAAGGGTCTCCTGCCCGACATCGTCGTCCTTCATGATGTACGTCAGGACCAGCACCTCCTCCTCAGCACGGTCGATGCATTCCCACAGGTCGTCCATCAGCTCCGCAGGCTGGTGGTAGATCTGCACATTGTACCGCGCCCCGTCGCCGTTGCGCCCCAGCTCCCGCAGCCGCCGCGAGAGGCTCATCAGGTTCGCCATGGTTGCTGTTTGGTGTGCCTGCTCAAGGCGGCAGGGAGGGGAGGGGCGGTGCCACTGCCCCTGATAGCCCAGCCTGGTCGCTAACTTTTTGAATTCCGAGATCTCGTGGAATGATGGTCAGTCGTGGGGGGGGGGGGGGGGGGGGTGGGGGGTGGAAGTGGTGGCCATGCAGTAAAATATGGTTCGTACGCGATCGCGGCGGCGGCTTCGCCGCCGCCGCCACGCGCCCACGATCCAGGCCTGTCGCTAACTTTTTCGATTTTAGAGATTAGGTGGGCGGACGCTCCTGTTTTGGGGGGATCAGGGGGGAAAACGCTAGGGGTAGATTTTTCGCGCGCGCTCGTGTTCTTACTTAACTTTCCCGTCGGTGGACGGTGTGAGGCGCTGGGTTCCTTCCGCAGTTCCTCTCCCGCTCGCGCCATCCTCGGGTGCCGGAGGAAACCAAAAAAAGGCTTTCGGTACCATGATTCGACGCTACCCCCTGATATGCCACGGCCGTCGAAGCGCAAGGGCTTGGTTACTAGCCGGGCACACATTACATGGTCCACAGGGGGTCTGGGGGGCAGAGCCCCCCAGCCGCCGGAGGCCACGGTAGTGAACATCTGTTCAGTGTGGGCGTACAGATTCTGTGTGAGTTGGCTGCGTCCTCCTGAGGCTACTGGAGTGGTTGGATTCCCTGACCTGATGAGAATCGAATGACTTGAGTACGAGACATACGCCACAGGGGGGTCTGGGGGGCGGAGCCCCCCAGCCGCCGGAGGCCACGGTAGTGAGCATCTGTTCCTGCAAAACCATACTCTCTTCGGCCCTGGCAACGGATGGTGGGGAATGGTGGGTGAATGAGGTGGTAGTGTGTGTTTCATCCCACCATCATTCCACCATCGGTGGAATGATGGTGGAATGATGAAATATCTAGGGGGGGGAAACCCAGAATGAGTGGAATGATGAATGATGGTTAGCGACCAGCCTGCTGATAGCCTGGGGGGTGTGGGGGGGGGGGGGGGGCGGTGAAGTGGGGGGGAGAGTGCGGTGAGGCACAGTGGCGGCCTTCGCCTTGGCTCGTCCGAAAGCAGGGGCAGGGAAGGGGTCTGTGGGGCGGTGCCCTCTCGTCTGGGATATGTCCAACCAACGCACCTCCGACTCGCCTGGCCTCCACCACCGACACCCCGCACATCCCTCCCAGCAGCGGCAGCGGCAGGCGGGGGATGGCGGATGCGTGGTTCTCGGGTTCCCCGCCGGGTTAAAGTTAGGAGCGGGGGAGGGGGCACACGGCCCCTCGAAACGCAAATGCAAAGGAAAGGCAGAAGGGGGCCAGACAGAGAAGCTGAGAAACACCTGGGGGGGGGGGGGGGGGGTAGGGGGGGTCATAAGCCCGTACAAAACCACATTTTTCAACATACCATCAGAACCGCCCTAATACCTGATCTGACCCGAAAATCCGACCCATACCCCCCCGGAAACCGTCTGGAGCCCACTTGTGACACCTGATGCGCACTTTTGTGATGATTTTTTGGGGTCCTAAAAAATGTACCTCAGTTTCGTACCTTGCCTTTGTACCTGAACCACTCCCGACCGCAGTATTTCGTTCTTTGCAAGGAAAGGGTATCACTACGCTCACCCAGCACGCCGAGCAACACATGCCGTGTGCCTAGGGCCTCGCAGAGGTGTCAGATGCTGCTGCAGAGGGGTACCTTGCTCGAAAGACGCTCGCCAAACGGGAGATGTGCGGGGTCCCGGCAGAGAGCGTTGTGGCAGACCTGCGTCAGAAGAAAACGGCACACGACATCCGTGAGGCGACATTATTTCGGGCGCTCCGTCGGGCTGGGTACATAGGAGAGCGAGTGGGACGTGGTGACGACAGATATATGCAGTGGTGCATCAACTGCACGCACGTGCGAAAAGCGGCGTTCCTTGCTGGCCAAGAAAGATGTCACCTGCACTCCTACTCCTCCCACTCCTCCTGCTCCTACCCCTACACCAACTGATGTGGGCAGTGAGTGATGGCAGCTCCAGAGCAGCAGATGATCTAGGAAGCGATGAGCGGGTCAGCCGGGCAGACTACCCCAGTCCGTACCGGAAGTACGAAGCGTTGCGGGCCCGCCACCACCGCCTCCAGGAGAGGACCCGAGGATTAAGAGTAGGGTTGTACAACGCCAGGGGAGAGTATTCCCCTGGCGTTGAGACATCCCTGACGATCTTGCGGTCGCACTGTGGGGGTTGAGTCGGCAGGCAGATGCCTATCCAATGACTTTGTTGAGTCCTCACATGGTACACTCTCATACGTGCTGTTGAGACTGCGTGGTGTACTACACCCAGAAGGTGGCTGAACTCATTCAGCTGGCGCAACAACACAACATTCCCACCAATCAGATACAAGAAAGACCTTGCCGAGGCACTGGGGAGGCAACATCGTGCCACCTGAGCCGGAACCACCGCAGAAAAGGCAAAGAACGAAATATTGCGGTCGGGAGTGGTTCAGGTACAAAGGCAAGGTACGAAACTGAGGTACATTTTTTAGGACCCCAAAAAATCACAAAAGTGCGCATCAGGTGTCACAAGTGGGCTCCAGACGGTTTCCGGGGGGGTATGGGTCGGATTTTCGGGTCAGATCAGGTATTAGGGCGGTTCTGATGGTATGTTGAAATTTTTGGTATTTGTACGTTTTTAGGGGGGCTTATGACCCCCCCTAGGCATACTTGTCCCCCCATATGGGGAACCCCCTAAATCTGGGGGAAATATGGGGGGTCTCAAAACCCCGCCCCCATATGGGGAAAAAGGCTGAAAATATGGGGAAAACCCGGTAAAATATGGGGGAATATGGGGGAAATATGGGGCCCATATGGGGGATATGGGGGTATTCCTGCTGCAACGGGAGAACATCAAACCACTCAGGCACAGACACACACGAAGTGCGCGTCGAAACCGGCCTCATGCCTTGTTGGGGATCCTCCAGGAGTCCGATCCTGGGGAGGTGCGCGCTCGTTCAGGTGTGGCCAGGTCTGGCCCCCCCTGGAAGATCCCCCAGGTGGGTCGCACCGACCTCCTGTTCCTCTCCTGCGCCGACACAGCGGCAGCGGAGAGCGAACGCTTCCCGGTTTGGCGGGGCACCGCAGTGACAGCGGCAGCGGTGGTGGACACATACGCACAGACACACATAGCGCGTTCAGGGTTAACAGCTCCTCACAACACACACTCTTGTGTTTTTAAGTCCTCACTCTCACACTCGCTGTCCTCCTCCTCTGGTGTGTTTGCGATTGCGAACTGCCCCCTGAGGTCCTTAATTAGACAAGGGAATTCACAAGCAGTGCATTCTGGTGTCAGGCGCTTCCGCCGCTTTTGACCGCTCCGAGCGCCGAAAAGTCGGAGTCGACGCTCGTCACCAGGCAGCTTGACATGTTCAAGCTGCATCTGCCGGGTGGAATGAGACCTGTGAAGGCCAGTACAAGGACTGGCTGCAGGACGCAACTGTTCTGCCAGCAAAGACAGGACTACTGGACAGCATGCTCTGATGACCGCTACTCAGACTTGAAGAAAGTGGCGGTCGGCACTCTCACAGCACCTTTTGTGGTCTGACTCGAGCACTTCAGCCGGGCGTTTCCTCTCTGCAGAAAGCGACGAGGTGAGATGGCTCTGCAAGGTGCTAGACGTCCCCTGTCAGTGGCTGACTTCACACCCTGTGAAAAGCAGAACGAAGAGAACTGTTTGCTGACTGCTTCCACCTGAGGAACCCCTGGGTTTTCCCCCATATATCCCCCATATGGGGGAAATATGGGGGAACAGGACTTGAAAAACCCCCCATATTCCCCCCATATTTTCCCCATATTTTTGGCCTTCCCCATATGGGGGTACAAGTATGCCTAGGGGGGGGGGGGGGGGTTATGGCCTGCAAAGAACGCTGTGAACAGCTGTATGTCTGATCTCCATACGTGGGGACGATACGCGGGGCCACAAGGGGCGTTATTGAGCAACTGAGCTTTGCCCCCCGTGTAAATCGAATATTTTAGCTGCGGGTGCACGTGACATGTGTCCCCTCAGGCCAGCGCGGGAGCGCTTCCCGAATGCGGGGGGTGTCTCGAGGGGCCCCCGTTGATTTGCTAATCTTGAGAGCTTTGCGCCGCACCCCGCTGCAAATCCTCCGTCCGAAGGTCTGCCAGCGCGTTGTGCACCGCCTCCGCTTCCATCGTGAGCCGGCTCGCCGGCACCACCGGGGCAGTGGGATCTGGGCTGGGCATCGGCCCTGAAAACAGCTCCTGCACCATACCGTCGTACGTCTGCTGCGCTGTCTCCCCACCCTGCCCCTCCCCGAGGTTGCTGTAACGCACGAGCTTCACCAACTCTGCGAGGTTCCCCTTCAAGGGCTTCAGCATCGACTCTGTTGTCCTGTGGGATGAGGGGCGGTGGTGCCAAAACCGCATGCGATGCGACAGAAAGGGAAGAACCGCCAGGCACAGAAAAATATACCCCCCAGAATCTGAAACTCTCGCCACCCCACACCACTCAACGCCCCGTGCCTGCCGCCTCTCCATACCTCTTATGTGTATCGGATGCTTGGTTCAGATGCAGGAGCAGCTCCTGCTGTGTGGAGGGCACCGTCTGCAGGGCATCCACCTGCGCCACGATGTCCTGCACCACACCAGCCTGCTCCGCGAGGGACGCAACCAGCTCCGACCGGACCTTCTGTATGGCATGGCTGACCTCCTGGTTGCCCGAGGAGAGGCTGTGCAGCCCGGTGCGGATGCTGCTGAGCGTGCTGGGCACACCCTGCAGGTGCTCCACCTGCTTGTTGATGGCTGCCAGCTGTGGGTTCAGCGCCGCTGAGAGCTGGTCAAACCGGTTCGTGACAGAGGTCTGAAGCTGCGGAAACCCCGCGTGGATGACGGGCTCCACCGACGACAGCCTCTCGACAATCATCTCGATGTCGAACAGCCTGGAGTTCATGTGCTGCGCCAGCCGCTCCCCCATCTTGAGCATCTGCTGCTTGCCGGTGAAGACCTTCCGCGACTGCGCCAGGATCTCCCTGATCTGCTCCTCCGTGAGGAATGAGGCAATCCGCATCAGCTCCTCGTGAGTCACATACTGCGTGCTGAGGCCGTCCGCCACACCCTCATCGGAGCCACCACGCAGCAGCTTGATGAGTCGGATCTTCTGCCTGGTTGTCACCTTCGCGCGCTGCCGGATGGGGTCCTCTTCCTCGTCGTCATCATCATCGTCATCATCATCATCATTGTCATCATCGCTCGCCCCCTCGTCATCACTGGCATTGTTCAACCCATTGCCATCTTCCCAGAAAAGCGTTGTCCCCATCTGAGAATCCGAAGCACAGGACCGCTGACACCCCTCCCCACCGCCCGGATCGCTGACCCCATCGGACGCCATCGACACTGATATCTCCGCAGGCGAACCCACGGCACCACCCTCCCGCGCAGGCTCCGTCATGCCCCCCTTGGCCTGCCCGCTGAACACATCATCATCGGTGAAGGCCACAGAGGGCCGCTTGACTGCAGCCCTCCCCTCCATACGCCTCACGGCCTGGATGCCCTTCAGCGCACCCGCCAGGGTGCTATGCCTCGCGGGGGAGGGCCGCCCCTGCGGGTTGTCAGGCACCCCCGACACCCCATCGTCGGGCTGCTCCGCCTTCAGGGCATAGGCGCTGCGGCGCCGCCTGTGACGGAAGAACCGGCGGATCGAGCGGCGCAAAGGCTTAAACCTCAGGATGATGCGCAGGCGGTGCAACGCATGCACCGCATCTTGGTAGAGGTGCACGATGGACCAATCGCTCTGCGCCATGCTCTCCTGCACCACGGCGAAGGAGCCTGTGATAATGGCGAGGACAAGGTTGAGCAGGATCAGCCAGATGATGATGAGGTACGACACGATGTATATGCTGCTGGCAACGGGGTAGGCGTGCACCATCTCGGGGAACTGCTCGCTGTAGGCGCCGTCGCCGTAGACGAACCTGAGGAGCGTCCCGAAGGAGCGGGAGAAGTCGCGGAATGTGCTGCAGCTCGTGCCGAAGAGGAGGTGCCCGCTGAAGGCGTATGCCATGAGGATGATCATCGCGATCACAGCCATTGCGATCAGCTCCCCTGCAGCCTGTTTCACCGTTTCAGACACAACATTGAGCCGCTCAGAGAACTGCAGGTATTGGAAAAGTCGGAGCCAGGAGAGAGCGACATTCATGCCTTGGTACATCGCGTTGTTCTGGAAGTGTGATGCGACGATGGCCAGGACTTTGTACATTTCGGCGTCAAATTCGTCAGCCCGGCCCCCCACCCTGCTGATGATGTTATCGCCCCCCGACTGGCTTATCTTGAGGAGCTCAAACCTGAAGTAGTAATTTGCGGCGAACAACCCCACGTTGATCACATTCATCAGCTCCCAGACCCCGAAAGCCCGCCTCCAGTCGCCTTCCAGCTCCAGGTTGCTCTTCACGCTGGTTATAAGCCCCACGGCCTCAACCAGCACGAGAACCAGAATCAGGCCGTCGAGAAAAAGGACAAAGTAATCCCTCCCTCCGGACAGCCCGCTCGCCTGCAGGGAGAAGGGGGAAAAGTAGAACTGCGGCCGCAGCTGCCCCCCAGCGGTGACCTCCGTGAAGACCTGGCACCTGACGAAGAACCCTTCCACCCTGTTGAACATGAAGAAATCGAGCCCGATGATGCGTGTCTGCCAGTCAAACCAGTTGTCATCACGGAGGTCTTTAAGGCGTTGTTTCACTGCGGAGACAGACTCGTTGAGGTGCATCACCTCCATGAAGATCTGCCCGTCCTCCCCCAGCCCGTGGTAGATGCGCGTCTCCGCTTTAATCGCCGCAGTGTTGAGCGCAAACGTCGGAGCGCCAAAGCGATGCAGCACAGAGTTTGCGTGGTACTTAAACCCCGCACCACCCTCGCTTTCGCGTGGCCCAAAGGGGACGTCCGACATACCAGAGCTGTCGCAGGCAGACCACCCCCTCTGCTGTACAGAGGGCGACAGAATGGCGGATATGGAACCCAGCCCACACGGCTGCACCCCAACCCTCTGCTGATAGAGTATCACATATGCGAGGGGGTCGTTGAGCTGCCTGAAGAAGTCATCTGCACCTCCCCCAGGCGCTGCCGCGGCGGCGCCTGGGTCCGGCCAGACCCGGTCGAAGAACCCATCCGCCCAGCTCCAGAACTGCTCGCTGTTGGTGATGTCTTCAAAATCGCCTGGAAACCCCTGCACCATGCCTTCAGGAGGGGGGGTCCCCAGCGCCATCTCCTTCACCGCGCTGTAGACAAAGAAGGGGCGGCTGGAGTTCCCCTCTATTTTTGTCAGGCTCAGCATGAGGCACAACACGGCAACCATCACCACATGGATGATCAGCTCGCCTCTCTGCCGGCTCGACTTCACACTCTTCACGAGATAGCTCACCACAGTCTTTGCGAGCAGCTCATCCTTGTGGTACTGCGAGTCATCCCCTGGGGCATGACTCGCTGCCGCACTGGGCGCACCACTTGGCGCAAAGGGTGCTGACAGAAGTGCCCGGGAGGACATCCTCGATGGGATGTGCCGCAGGGAGTGGTGTGGGTGGAACCCCCGGTTCGCCGCGCCCGACATATTCCTCTCCATCCGGGAGGCGAAGGACGCACCCCCCTGGTGGAGCCGCGGGGAGGCCTGCGGCGAGGCCTCTGCAGGGAGGCTGCCACGCCGCACCCCGACAGGGCGCCTCGCACCGCCACGCGACAGGCTGTGCGGCACGTCGCCCCTCGGTGAGGACGACGTGGTGGCGGGGAGGCCGAGGCGCGGGGAGGCTGCACCACCTGGAGCCGCAGGCGGGCTGGAGAGGGGCACGCCTGGGGGAGGGAGTGGCGCGCCGCAGCTGCCCATCAGCGGCCTCGTGCGACCTGCTCCTGGGGAGCCGGCAGGGCTTGCTGCAGCGGCATAGTGCTGGCGGAGGGGAGGTACCGTCGTGGTGGGGGTCTTTGGGGAGTGCAATGCAGCAGGAGGGGATGCACGGCGTGGGGAAGTGGAGGAGGTCGAGACGTCCCCCGGCGTGTTACGCAGAGAGGGTGGCAGTGGTGGTGGAGGGGTCGGGGTGTGCGGCTGGGAGGGGTCCGGCATTGTGGCTCTTTGGGTTGCGGCTCAGGCGGGGGTATTCCGTGACACCGCTACCACCGCCCCCGCCCCTGCGCTGAAGGCTGAGGGGGGGGGCGGCGGTCATGACGCACCACCGCGGGCCATGATTAAACCCACGGGGGAGGGGAGGTAGTGGGAAGCTGCCTTCTTCTGACACCTCCTCCCCCACTCCACTGCGCCCATGCGCCCCCGGCCTACTGGTGGGTGGTGGTGTCAGGGCTGGATGTGTCTTCCGTGCGACGAATGCAGAAAATACCCCCTCCCCGATGATGCGAACGCAGAACACCCCACAGAAAATACGAAGGCAGGGGTGTAGGGAAGGGGTGAGGCATCACCCGGTTTGACTCGATTGGCACACCACCAATCTCTCGGGGCAGCGCAAGGAAAGACGCCTTCACGACTTGGCGCACATTTGAGAAAGGGACTGCAGTGCGCACGGCAGGGTGTCCGGTGCGGGGATGTCCCCTAAAGGGGAACAGATCCCAACACACCCACACCGCACAACGCCACCGGCACACAGTCCTACTAGCTAGTACAGATAGGAGGGGGACTAGGGGCTAGCGATAGAATCTAGGGCTGGAGGGGCACAGGCGGTGTGACTTCTGTCCATGCGCCTATGCTGTGTGTGAGAGTCCATACGTGCGATGCCAACACCGCACGGGAATTTGTTCTTTCTAGGCGATGGTGAGGAGAGAATCGACTGCCTTCATCCAGCTCTACGCCGGCTCGCAGCAGTGCGACAGCTCCAACAGACCAGTGTTCCTGCGGTGCGGGGTGGGATAGAATACATAGGAATAGAACACAACACGTTGATGCAGGCCATGGTGTGATATCTTGAGGAAGGCAGCAGGTCGACGGGCATACTCTAGGTGTTTGCAACGATCCATACACATGTTCAGGAAGGCCTGCACACGCTGGTTCTTATAGAACGGAGGGGGCACCTGCAATGGGATGAAATGTGTGATCGTGGAGGGAAGCGGTGCAAGACAACATCACCAAACTGCCGTATCTGCATACCACAAGCCCCTGGATGTCCGCGAACCTGGTGAATATGGTAGAGATCGCTTGATACTTCCGCCAGTGGATGAGCCCCACCCCATTGTCGAGCAGCACGGTGGGCTCAGCCTCCTCGATGAGCTGCAGGTCGCTGACCCACACACCCAGGCAGGGCACAGGCGGGTTGAGGTCTCTGTCCTCAGGCGAGATGTCCGCCATCAGCTTCTTGATCTGCATGTTGCAGCCGGGGTCGCTGAAGAACTTCTGCAGCATCTCGATGGACGAGAGGCACTCCACCCTCTGCATGAACCGCGTCATCCTCTGCAGCGCAGGGTGGTTGAATGCGAACACCATCGACTGGCACGCCTGCAGGTTGTTCATCTCCAGCAGCTTATAGGCAACCCCGACAAACTTCTGCAGCTTCCGCGCCCTGTCGACATCGCATTCCGTCGTGACAAGCTCCGCGACAACCCACTTCTGGAGGGCCTGCGAGCGGTGGAAGAGCTGCGACAGACACTTCGCCCAACCCGCCTTGCCGTTCACCGCATGGAGCCCAGTCCTCTCCGTCGCCTCGCTGCGGAATGTAGGAAGTGGAGACCCCGGGGCCACAAAATTACTCCCCGACGCATTCATGCTCCCTAGATGCCCCATCCCGTTGAACGAGTTGTAGACTGTCGATGCCGCAGAGCCTGCCCCAGCATACGCCGTGGCGGGGACAAAGGAACCGTTGGCAGAGGCCTGGAGGTTGAGGAAGTGCATCTCGTTTTTTGTGAAATCCAGGAGCTCCCTCACGTTGATCTGCCGGAGGAGGTCGTGGTCGACGGAGGTGATCTGTGTGGCCAGGACAGTCTCATCCAGCTCGTCGGAGAAGAGGGTCAGGGGTGCCTCGATGTCCCCCTCGTCTAGCGGCACGTCGACAACGCCTGGCTGGTGTTTTTCATGCCGGGATGCCACAACCTCCTTCAGAGACACCTTGATGGATTCCGCATACAGAATAAACTGCGACTGCACGCCAGGGTTGCCCGGATTTGCTGTGTAGTAGTTGTCGTCGATAAAGGTCTCCAAGGTGTGTATCATCATTTCATCCCAGTCCTCCGGAAACTCGCGGATCCAGTCGAGGAGGATGCCGCTGACCTTGTGCCGGATCTTGATGGAGACGGATTCCCAAAACTTCGCGCTGGTTCTGTTGTTGCCCCAGCCGTGGATCATGACGAAGTAGTTTGAATAGGAGTCGGTGAATGGGAGCCCCATAGGGACAAACCACCTCTGGAACAGCTTCGCCAGAAGGGTGTGTGGCGCGCAGAAGTGTTTGTAGGTCCGGAGGAAAACCTGCAGCGCCTGCGCATCCAGATGGAGCTCCGCTGGGGTGCGGGCGGTCTGCTGCTGGTGGATTACCTTTGACACCCTCTCGATCAGCTGGTTCAGCGTGGCGGCTCGCAGAGCGCCACACCGAGCAATGTTGACAGTTCCCGAGCCATGTTTTAGATAGACCTTGCTGTGGTGTGTGGACCACATCGGCTGCAGCGCCATCTGGATCAGGTGGTGCATCGTGTCCTGATCGAAGAAGTGGTGCGCAGAAGCGATCAGCTTCCCCGGGGTGTCCTTCAGGAGCTGGTCGATAATCGCATCGGTGGTGGAGTTCCGCGAGAAGAGCCGCTGCAGGGGGCTCCCCGCCGACTTCTCCAAAACCTGCGACACCGCAGACCCCGTCTCGACCCCCTCCTCCTTCAGAAACATCTCGGCACTCTCCGTCAGATTCATGCTCTTCAGATGCGTGTATATCAGCGACTTGAGGGTCGCCATCTTGGGAAAGGACACTGCCTTGGGCGACACAGACCCCGACGTATCCCCACTGGCATCACCCGCCCACGACCTGCGTGAGGGGCTCACCGCTGGGGAATCCCCTGGGTCTGATACCTCCACACGCGCAGCTGTGGTGGTGGTGTCCTCATCGGTCGACGTCACCGGGGGCTCCTGAAAAGTGATGCTCATGTGTGACGTCTCCCGCCGCTTCGAATCCTTCGGGACGATGGAGGGAAGCACGGGCCGGGTGTACTTCCCCCTCGCCTGATCCCCAAGGGAGCCCCGGTGCTTCTGCAGCAGACTGGCTGTGCTGTCAAAGCTCCCGGACCGCAGCGATGGGTCATACTTCCTCGCCAGCATATTTCGGAGATAATCATCCCCAGACTCCATCTCGGTGGAGGTGTATCCTCAACGCTATGTGTGGGTTGCCTTGCCCCTTCCTGGAGGCAGCCACACACCCTGCCAATGAATGTGGTGGGTGGTGCCACTGCAGATCAACATACGGCAAACAAAACCACATCGAGCGTCTTGGAGGAGCAAAACCAATGCTGTCGGGGGAGGGGGGGGGGAAGAGGGAGCACCGAGGGATCCCCTTCCCGCGGGGGGAGGGGGTGTATATTTCTTTCGTTCCTTATATCCGTGGGATATTCGCTTCTACTGTTCACAGCTCTCCATCAGCAGGGCGCAGGGGGGGCAGGGGGGCGCCTTTGGTTTTGTTCCTCGCACCCCCCCCCCACCCGACGCCCACCACCCCTACTGTCGGTCCTTCTCCCCAGTGATACCGCCACCGCCCTTTGGTGGGAAATGATCATGGTTGCCCAACCCTCCGTCTCACACAGCACACGCGAGGCTTTATTTTTGGAGCGGTGTGGGGGGGCAGCAGTGCAGGAGTGTGCACGCAACATTATACACACCCTCCGCACACACACAGGACACACAGGCACAGCACGGGCCCCAACGCCCACTCGTTTTCCCCCGTCCTGGTGGCTTCAAGTTGAGAAATTCATTCGGGCAGTGGGCTGACAAGGATATATCATGTTGCAGGAGGTCGGGGGGGGGGCGGGGTTTTGTATGGAGGATGTGGGGAAGGGGAGGGACGATGCACGAAGGGGGCAAAATCAAGAAATGACCTCACATAAGGAGCGGTCGGTCCAAATGCGCTGTGCACACGCTGCGGCCCGGAGTACCTGCGGCATCCAGGTAAGGTTGTTGCTTGCGCTGGTTCATCAGGCCGCTCCCACGCAGCACAGCACATTCTGCCACACCGTCGCCCTTTCGCAACACGGAGATGCCCATGCCATGCAACATCACGCCTGCACTCACTGAGAGGTCTTCCCTGCCTTCGCGAGAGCCTGTGCCGAGGTGGGGTGTGTGAGGGTGCGCGTTGGCAGGAGTGAAGGCAACTCAAGTATCACAACACCTGAGCAATGTATCCTTTTTGTAGGTACGACACCAGAGAGGTGGGGCGGAGGCATGGCTGTCTGTGGTGCAAAAAGGAACCTGAAAGGAGGGAAGCCAGGAGGTTGTATTCGTCAATCCGGTGCAGCGCCTCCACCCCACACGCCTTGCAATGTGGTGGTGTTCCATACCTCGAGATACTTCACCTCGGCCTTGAAGTTGTTGAAGTCCTTCAGCTTGTTGATCTGGTCGGCCTGCAGGTCCGCTGCCGCCTTGTTGTTCAGCTGGCCGCACTGCTCGACCTTCTTCTTTGCCGCCTTCAGAGCCTTCGACACGTCGGGGTAGCTGTGTGCAGCACGGCAGGTACGACGGAGGAAGAACAACGCCACGACCATCCCAGCCCCAGGTAGCAGTAAAAAGGAGACCCGCTTCACCCAGCCCACGCCCCCTTCTCGTAGACATACCTCTTCGTCGTGTAGTCGATAGGGGCGTTCTGCTCCACCTCGCACTCCTTCTTCGGCTTCTTCTCCTTCTTCTCCTCAGCAGGGGGCAGCCCCACGACGGACGCGCCTGTTGCACAGTTGGGATGTGGTAACCTTCGATTGCACAAACATCTGCAGGGCATGGCTCCCGAAGTCCCCCCCCCCCTAGGCCCCCGGATGTACGGGAAAATTTTGTAATAAAAATTTTTCCAACCCCAAACACGGGCTATTGGCACCTGGAATGGGTGTTTTTTTTTGCGGCCTGTGTGGTTGTCTTCGTCGTTTTTCTTCTGCGACCGGACATCCCCTTCTGGAGACACCGATCTACACTATGAACCGCTAGCTGATGCTGGAGCTTTCGGGAGCCTCTGCGAGTGGGTGGCCACGTTTTCTTTGGTGGACGCATCCTAAAGGAAATAAAGAAATAAAGAACCCGAAAAGAGGTCGAGGCACCCGCTCCACACCAGCATCCTGGGGCTGGGGGTTCACAGTTCACACAGGTGAGGTTCAGTCCTCTGTGAGGCGCTTATCCTGAAGACGTTCCAGTTCCCCAGTCGGTCTCCAGAAACTCGGGCCGCTTCTGGCGCTGTATCGCCTCGGCGGGGCTGTCGTCCCTTACAGTCTTCTCTGTACGAGGTCATCCACAGGCTGCACACCTGCCCCGCGGCTGTGTGGCAGTCTTCGCGGAGTGCAATGCGAAGGTCTGGCCTGACGTGGTGTGACGATTTAGACTCCAGGTGTCTCCACCCTTCCTGGTCTGGGGAGCCTCGGTACCCAAGCCGTTTTAGGTCATGCTCCGGACCACGGCCGTGCTAGACTCCTGGTGCAGGCACCCGTCATGGTCCGGGGACGGCCCCCCCAGGCAGTTTAACGTCTTACCCAGGACTTTGGTGCACTCACCGGGAGGGGTGTACCCGCCTCAAAAATATGTCTGGGGACCCAATGAAACCGGTTTTTCACACTTAGTTGCCCTTTCTCGGTCCGAATTTTTGAATATTCGGTGAAAAAAGGGGGTTTTGCCCATTTTGGGCAAAACCCCGATTTTCATGAAAAAATGTCAAAATCGGGGCAACTAGACCCCATTTTGAGTGGTTTTCGGGTGAAAAACGTACCCTAGACATCCCTGGGGCACATTGTATACCATCCAGGGCCTCTAGGACCAGTAGAAGCACGTGAAAATGCGTTTTTTTACCCAAAAAAAGGACCCTGCAACCACCCTGCACACACCCTGCAACCATGTTGGAGGCACCCTACAACCCTATAACCACCCAGAAACCACTGGGTCTGCCCTAAAAGGGGTGTACGGGCCTGTTGGAACAGGTTTTCGACACCGAATTGCCCAAATTCGGTCCGATATTTTGAAAAAAACTGTGAAGAACGGGGGATTCGCCCGTGTGGGGTAAAAGTCCCAATTTTCATGAAAAAAAGTCAAAATTAGGGCAACTAGACCCCATTTTGGGTGTTTTTCGGGTGCAAAACGTACCCTAGACATCCCTGGGGTACATTGTATACCATCCAGGGCCTCAAGGACCAGTAGAAGCACGTGAAAATGCGTTTTTTACCCAAAAAAAAGGACCCTGCAACGATGTTGTAGGACCCTGCACACACCCTGCAACCGTGTTGTAGGCACCCTGCAACCCTATAACCACCCAGAAACCACTGGGTAAGCCCTAAAAGGGGTGTACGGGCCTGTTGGAACAGGTTTTCGACACCGAATTGCCTAAATTCGGTCCAATTTTTTGAAAAAACTGTGAAAAATGGGGGATTCGCCCGTGTGGGGTAAAAGTCCCAATTTTAGGGAAAAAAGTCAAAATTAGGGCAACTAGACCCCATTTTGGGTGGTTTTCGGGTGCAAAACGTACCCTAGGCATCCCTGGGGTACATTGTATACCATCCAGGGACTCTAGGACCAGTAGAAGTGCGTTACAACGCACATTTTTGCCCCAAAATGGCCCTGCAACCACCCTGCACAGGATTCACCCCAGAAAAGCGAAAAAATGGCCAAAAATGAGGGTTGGTGGGCCCAAAAGTGGGTAAAAACCTCCGGAAATTTATATCTGGGGTGGGTCTGGGGGCGGTTTTGCACTGTTGACCTCCAGACCGGAATATTCCAAAAAAATTACAGTTTTTCTCAAGGACATCCGGGGGCCTACCCCCCCCCCCCCCCCCATCGCCACTCCACCACACTGGGCATACCGATCACCTTGGCTGCTGCCGCTTCCTTCGCAGTCTTCGGCTTCTCCTCTTCGCGCCAGGAGGAGAAGCTTGTGCTCACCTTCGTCGAGGAGTAGCCGGCCTTCTGTTGTGGGTGGTGGGGGGGGTGGACACGGGTGGGGGGAGGCCATCCCAAGAAGAGAACATGCACTGCGTCACGGAGGACGAACATGCCGATGAAAAAGGAGGAACCGTTCATACCTTGGGTGCCGACAGCTGGTTCTTAATCGCATCGGCAAAGCCAGGGTTGCGGCCTGCTGCGCGGAATGCCGTTGCCTTCGGTGCGGGCTTCGCAGCCGACGATGCTGCCTTCGGTGCTGCCGCAGGTGCCAGCGGCTGGTCCTGCGAGAATGCCTTCACAGAGTAGGGGCGCCAGTGCACCTCGTACAGCTCCTTGAAGTCCTTCTCCGCAACCTTCTCGCCGTTGACCCTGAAGAGCACCATCCTGTTGGCAGTGGTCATCCGCGGGTGGCACGTCGCGCAGAGGAAGTACCGGGAGTCGGGCGAGAACATGCACCGCGTCACGGAGGACGAGCTGCAGCGCCCCACCACCTCGCCGCCCTTGCCGAGCTTCTCCCTGTCGTACATCACCATGTCGCCGGGCAGGTTGCCGAAACCCGCCAGCATGAAGAACCGGCTGTTGGGGGACCAGTGCACGGTGTTCTTCGGGGACACGTCAAACTTGTGGACCAACGCGCCCTTCTCGTCGATCAGCTTCGCCTCGTTGGCAGGCATCTTGCCGTAGACGATGATGAACTCCTTGCCGTTGCCGTTCCACTGCACGTCGTGGATGGGCGTGTTGCCAGTGGGGATGGGCGTGATCTTCTTGTCCTGCACGTTGAACAGGAACAGCGCCGCCTCCCCGTAGTACGAACGCCCAGTGCGGTCCGCATCCAGACCAGCGTTGAGCAGGGCGGATGTCCCCTTCTTGTTCCACTGCACATCCGCACTGTCCACCTTGATCTCATAGGAGAGCAGGTCCTTCGTCACCTTGGGGTACCGGAACACGCGCACCTTCGTCGGCGTGGTGTCACGCTCCTTCTCCCCGGGGATGCTCACCGCGAAGACGGTCGCAGGCGAGGTGGGCGAGAGGCTGACAACGTTCCACCGCCCGGGCACGTTTGCCGTGGGCGGCTTCGAGAAGTCCTCGTAGAACGAGATCCCGCTCAGCAGGTGGTAGAACACCGCACACGACTCGTCAGCAAACCAGTCGATGCACGGCCAGTGCGGCGCCCACAGCGACCCGAGGAGCTCGCTCGTCGCCACACGGTAGACGAACAGGTTCTCCTTCTTCCCCTCAAGCTCGGGGACAGTCCAGAGCGCAACGTACGTCCCCTTCCGGGAGAGGGCCCCGCCCATCACCTTCTTCATGTCAGACTTGAAGATCGGCTCCAGCGTCTGCGCATCGTAGACAGTGGACCCCTCCTTGCGGTTGAAGGAGAGGAACGTGTTGCCCAAACCGTCGTAGACTGTGGAGTCCAGGCCGTTGTCGTTCAGCCCGGTTTCCGTGAAGTCCTCGCCCTCCACATTGTGCACGGTGACGCCATTTCTTTCTCTCGACAACAGCTGCAGTGTGGGCTCCGGTTCACCTGACATGATGAATTGAGTAGTGGAGCAACGGGGTCCCACGGTTGCCTGCGTGCAAGGTGACAGGCATGGGGGCTCAGGGCTGGCAAAGGTCTGGCAGGCACGAAACAAGCAGACCACACCCCAACTCCCCCACCCCCGGGCAAGGCAAAAATACTCGCATCCAGAGAGATCAGCAACGGGACGAGATGAGCGGGGCGGGGACCGAGGGGATGGGAGTGGGTCAAGCGAACTCCTTTCTTTGCGTGCGCATCTGCCAACTGTCAAACCAGGCGGTTTGGGTGGGTGGGGGCAAAGAGAGAGACGTGGGCTTTTGAGGGGAGGAGAAGGAGAATGAGAAGGAGGAGGAGGGGTGTGTGGTTAACGAGTTTAGAGCTCTACGGAGGGACCCACGCCGCCCCCCCACCTTTCCCAGAAATTTACCCCCCCCCCTCGGTTGACTCCCCAGCAATCCCTTCCCCTTACTTCATGGGGTTCAATGCACTGTCTGTCCTCTGAGGGTGTGACTTTGGGGGGGGGGGTCAGTGGCTGGGGTAATTTTCTGGGGGGTCGCTTACAGCCCCGGGGGGGGGGGGGGGGGGGGGGGGGGGGGCTGGCGTGCAGGGTGCAGGCAGCGCGCGCAAATGCGGCCTGTTTCCGGGTGCCCGCGCGCTGCCGGCGACCGTGCACCCGAGGTGCACGGTTTGGGCTGAATCTGGGTGACGTACGAGTAGGGCTCCCACCCTGAAAATGGGCTACCTGCGGTCACTCCAGGTACCTGACATCACCCGAAAGTGACCCAAAATCAGCGGGACCCCCTCCTCGGGTGTTCCAAAACCCCTTTCTTTTGACTATTTGGAATCTGTGCGGATCGTAGTGGGGTCACACTGTGGGTCGAGGTGTCAAGCTTCACCCATGAAATGTGGGTCTGATTCAGGGTCTGGTCATAGGAGGCTGGCCCCAGGAGGATGTGACTGGGAGGCAGCCACACCAGCCCACCCACCCAGCGGGACCCCCTCCTCGGGTATTCCAAAACCCCGTTCTTCTGAACGTTTGGAACTTTTGCGAATCGTAGTGGGGTCACTTTGTGGGTCTAGGAGCCAAACACCGTCCATGAAATGTGCCTCTGGTTCAGGGGCTGGTCCTAAGGGAATGTGACTGGGAGGCAGCCACACCCACCCACCCAGCGGGACCCCCTCCACGGGTGTTCCAAAACCCCTTTCTTTTGAACGTTTGGAATTTGTGCGGATCACAGTGGGGTCACTTTGGTGGTGTGCGAGCCAAGCATCACCCATGAAACACGGGTCTAGTTCAGGGGCTGGTCAGCGTGGCTGGGAGGCAGTCAGCCCACACCCCACCCCACCCACCCAGTGGGACCCCCTCCTCGGGTGTTCCAAAACCCCTTTCTTTTGAACGTTTGGAATTTGTGCGGATCACAGTGGGGTCACTTTGGTGGTGTGCGAGCCAAGCATCACCCATGAAACACGGGTCTAGTTCAGGGGCTGGTCAGCGTGGCTGGGAGGCAGTCAGCCCACACCCCACCCCACCCACCCAGTGGGACCCCCTCCTCGGGTGTTCCAAAACCCCTTTCTTTTGAACGTTTGGAATTTTTGCGGATCACAGTGGGGTCACTTTGGTGGTGTACGAGCCAAGTTTCGCCCATGAAACGTGGGTCTGGTTCAGGGACTGGTCATGGGTGAAGGTGGCTGGGAGGCAGCCACCTTCACCAGCCCACACCCCACCCAGCGGGACCCCCAGTGTTGTTAGAAACCGAGTTTTAAACATTTTAAACGTTTTAAACGTTTTAAAGTTTAAAACGCCGTTTTAAATTATTTAAAACGGGGTTTAAAACGGGGTTTAAAACGGCAAAAACCCCTGCAAAATATAGGGGGAGACTTTTCGATTTTTTTTTCTGGAACCCAAAATTGATCGTTTTGGGCCATCTGAGGCCATCTTCGGCAAAAAAATCCAATTTTGAGGCTCCCTGGGGGTCCCAAATGGGTGAACAAATTCCCTGTGTGAAATAGCCTATTGCAGGCCTTTTGAGCATGATCAGGCAAACACAGCTGTGTGGCAGGGCTTTCTGCGAAAATTCGCCTCCTGGTGAAGTAGGCTACTTTTCACCCTCCATTCACCCTGGCCTCAACCCGTTCCTCTGCTCACCCTGACGCAAGCTCATGCCCTCATCGTTGACAATCACCCAGAAAAGATTCAGGATGGTACAGTACAGACTCGGGTGCACGAACGATCCAACGGTGGTGCCTGTTTGACTTGCTGGTGTATGGTTGATCATTGCTTGTTACGTACATGTCGCTTTCTCAGCGCCCCCGCCTTCACCGAAACCCGATGCCCAACACGAGCGGTGTGGCGCCCGTGGTACTGACCCCTTCGGACCTTAACTCCAGCGGTAGCCGCCGGCTTTCTTCAAAGAAACTCATCGATGACGTCCCCCCAGAGTGCAGGTTCCTGCTGCCTACCCACGATCATTAGGGTGCCGAGAGAATGGCTAGGTGATCAATAATTGTCCCAAACACTAGCTTGGCAACAGCCAGAGCAACCCCAGGTGGGGCGCAGCCGAGTGCTGCAACCATCGTTCTGACAGCAACAACATCACCTGGCTGTCTTGTTGAACACAGCCGTGATGAAGCTGGCTGCACTTCCTGTTTGGAGTTCATCGGGATCCGTTCTGCAAAAGTGAAAGTTGGAGGCAAAGAATACATGACGAGGATGGTTACGCCTTTTGTAGGCTTCTCTCGATCAGAGAAGTCGGGCGTCCATAGGAGAGTAAAGGGAATACAGATATGCTCCTCTCAAAGAGGGGCAGGCCAAAGGTAGGCTCCAGGTGGCAACTGGAACTGTGCAACTTTTCCAGAAGGTGCTTCCAGGACTGTCGAAGGAGCTGGTGGAGTTCGCTGGGTCCATTGCCATCCCCATCATGGTGATCCGGCCTTCAACCTGCGACTTTGTATCATGGATTCAGCTCAAAAGGGTGCACATCGAGTGATGCAAGATGAAGATTCGACACTCCAGAAATATGCTGATGTCAAACTGCATTATTCCTGAGAACAACGGAGGGGGTGTGCCAACTGATGCCGGTGCGATTGATGCAACCCTCACCACAACGTCAGTGCCACCTATTTTCCACCAATAATGTGTCCGCTGTGACAGGAATGCAGGAATAATCACCCAGAATATGAGCTGGGGGGCCTCAGGGGGCATGGAAAAAAAAATTTGGCCGAAAAAATTTTTTTTGGTGTGAAAACACCACAGAAACGCCCTGTTTTAACCCCCGTTTTAAACTCCGTTTTAAATTAATTTAAAACGCGTTTTAATTTAAAACATTTAAAACATTTAAAACGTTTAAAAGGGGGCCTTCGCTACCAAGTGTGACTGAGTGAGAAAAAGTGAGCCACGGCCCACTTCCCCTCACTGGCTGACGAGCTGTGACGAGCAGTGACTGGTAGCGAGGGCCCCCAAACGTAAAGTTTTAAATGGGGGCTAACAACAATGGGGACCCCCCCCTCGGATTTTCCAAAAACCCGTTCTTTGGGATATTTGGGATCCGTGCGGATTGTGGTGGGGTCATTTTGGCCATGGGGTGCCTATTGACACCACTTACTGGGAAATGCCAATTGGGTAAAAGTACCCCCCCCTGTACAGGTACAAGGGGGGGGGTCCTTTCCTACAGGTGCGGGAGGTAGCCAGTGTACCCCCCCCTGTCCCCCACTTTGTGAGGGACCCCCCCCCCCGACCAGGGTGGGGGTCACCCAAAATTTCGAGGAAATCCTGGTGTCACCCTGAAAACCTGGGTCGCCAGCCTGACCTCAGCCCGCGGGGAGCCCCCCCCCCCCCCCCCCCCCCCCCCCCCCCCGGCCAGCCCCCTGCTTACAGTACCCCGACGTTAAGCCAGCCACTGGGGGGGGGTTCAGAAAGGCAGACAAGGGAAGGTGGCAGAAGTAACGCATTTTTTTGGCACACACACACACATCTTTTTGGAAAGCGTCGGTGGCACCTGGTAGGGGCAAGCCAGTCACCCCCCCTTCAAGCCCATAGGTGAGCACGCCGCTTTGCTTGCGGGAGAGACACGCACAGAGCAAAAGCCACCCCGGTTGTTTGGGGTGGGCAGGTCTGTGAAAGACTTTTCTTTCCGTGGCGCTTGGTGGCCTGGGTCCGAAACTTCCAAAGAAAGCAAAACTTGGCTGTTGGATCAGCGAGACACCTTTCACCCACGCCCCCCCCCCCCTTTGCCACCGACAGGACACCCTGCCGTGGTGAAACAGATCAAGTAACAGACCACAGAGCATCGGAGGGGGGTGTGGTGGCCGAGCGGGTTAGAGAGCGGGGCCACCGCCAACAAGCTCTCCAACGATCGGAGATCACACCCAAGGCAAGGCGAATCAGGGAGCAAATGCGGCCAACCGTCACCCTTCCGCGAGGGGCATGTGGGGTGGTGGAATAACGGGAAAACCTGAGTCGAGCGCTCTGGGCGCTCTGAGCGATTTTTTCAGCCGGGAGAGACTTGCAGGCCTTAATTCCCACCACCACCCACCCCAGAGTGCAAAAGGAGGAGGTCTGATGCCGCAAGCCGACCTAAGACACCACCGGCACAGCGCCATGCGAGATTGCCGCCAGTTTCGGTTGTTTTCCAGGGATGAGAAACACGTGGACGAGCCGGGGCATGAGAAACGTGGGGACAAGAGGGCGGGGAAGGGTGCCCAATCGGGCCCCATAAAGATGGACGAGCAGGGGCGTGTGTATGTGATGGTGTGATACACGATAGGCAGAGAGCGCAGACACAGCAGCGGCACAACCGCCCATAGCTTGAGAAAGCTGGGCAGAGGAGCGGGGGGGCCACACGCCAACACACATCCACACTACATACGCAGGCCCAGGGCCACATCACCTTATTTGCAAGGTGTCACGGGGAGGGATGGGAGGGATGAAAAGGATGGTTATCACAAAGAAAACAGTGTGCGGCATACAGAACGCCCCCCGATAAAGGGAAAAAATACGGTGCAACTGACCTATTCGGCCCCTTTTTCAAACCGGTTTAGCGAAATAAAACTCCAGAAACCTAGGCCATACACATGCATAACACATATCATCTGCCCCCTCCTGGGCAGAACCGCAAGACACGCCAAATCGCGCGCTGTGTGATGGGCCACGGGAGTGGGAACCACCTTACCTCCCCCCCCCCCCTTCCACCCTCTCTCTCGGACACACATCAGAAGAGACAGCGATTCGTGCGAAGACACAACCGCTTCGCTTCGCTGTGATGTGATGTGCTGTGCCACGCCAACACCTTCACACCCACCCCCCCCCCCTTCGCCACCGCAACACAAACCCCCCTACTTGCCGTCCTCGCCCTCCCCAGGGGGGCCTTGGCTGCCAGCATCGCCGCTGATGCTCCCAGCACCCCCCAGGGCACCCTCTGCGGACGGCGGGGCCTCGTCATCCTGCGGCGCTGCAGAAGCCGCCTCGGTGACCCCCGGGGGTGTCTCCGGCGCAGGGGGGTCAGGGTCCTGCTGTGAGGGCGCGTTGCCCGCCCCCTCAGCCTGCGCTGTGGGCGACACCTCCCCAGGCAGCAGGGGGTGGTCGCTCGGCGGCGTCGCCCTGCGCTGCGGGGAAGCCCTGGCGTGTGGGGAGAGCTTCGCACCTGACGCGAATGTCGACGTGCGGCGCCCAGGGAGGGGTGCGCCATCCTGTGACGGCCTGCGCTGCCTGTCGCCTGTCACGCTCAGCTTCTTCGGCGGAGGTGTGCGGCGCCCCCTGCAGGAGGTGCGGGTCGGTGTGCGGGCAGAGAGGAGGGGGTTGGAGGGGGGGGTAAAGAAGAGAATGTAGAATTGATTGTTCCACATATCAACCAAAATCTGAAAAACCGTATACTTTTTCAAAATTTTGAGTAAATGGCACCCCGCTACACCTTTTTCAACATTTTTTTTTATCGTGTAACGTACGGAATTGGCGCTTTTCAGGACAATAATTTTTCCAAAAAAATATTTTTTTTTGGTGGAGAAATTCGGAAAAACTGTTTTTGCCGATATTTTCTTCGGAATTTCACCCCCGCGGATCGCCACAAAAAGACCCGGTTTTTGACGGAATTTGAGAGTTGAGCTCCGTAGATTACACCATAAAAAAAATCGGTGAATTTAGTGGAGTAGAGTCCAATTTACTGCTGCCCAACCACTATTACCAACTTTCCTAAGGAAAATCCCCCCAAAAATCGACCCAAAAATGGGTCCGTCTCAGGGAGGCGTCCGGGCCGGAAACAAAAATTTTCCGGCCCAAAAATGTGATTCCTGTGTAGTTTTAGTGAGAACCTTCCCAGGAAAAAAAAATCGGTGACTTTTGCGGTGTATAAGGCCTCCTACACGGGGTCCCAAAGTACACGAAAATAGCCGAAAATAGCCGAAATCCTGGAGCAATTGAGAAAGTCAGGGGAGAGGTGGGGGCAGTGATCTCGTGCCAGGGCTGGCAGGGGGGGCCGCGGCCCCACCTCCCTTTTTCTGTAATTTTTGGGGAGGGTGGGCCGCCAGGGGTGGCATGGCCCTACCTCGGCCCTACCTCAATATTTTCCCCGTCGAATTTTGCGGATGGGTCAGATTTTGGGGCTTTTGGGTTCGGCCTTGTAGCCGAGTTTTCACACACGCGCAGCGTATGAAAACCCAACGCCATCATGAGCAGGTGTACCAGGTGCTGGGGGCTTGGTGGTGTTCATCGAAGCGCACCATCAGGCACTCATCAGGTCAAGCGAAGGATCATCCCCGCCTGGAATGTGCAACAGCACCAACCGGTGTGGGGATTAGCCTTCGAGGGATTTTAGGATGTTCACTACCGTGGCCTCCGGCGGCTGGGGGGCTCCGCCCCCCAGACCCCCCTGTAGCCTGTTAGCTTTGCTGCCGTTCCTGAACACGGCGCGCTGGCAAAGTTACTCGGGATTGCAGTTTTGCAAGTGCTCAATGGCAACCCAAGACCCCCTGACTACTGATTTTTGGTCCAGCAGGACGATCTAAGGCGGCAGCATCCGATGCCTTTCGAATTGGGGGGAAAACGTTCTGTGGCCCTGTTTGCATCATACTGCGGGAAATCGGAGTGGGGTTGGGCTGCACTTTTTCCCCTGCGGAGCGAGCTCGGCCCACCCTGTGCCCTACCTCTTTTTTGGTTTGCCTGACCCCCAGCGAGACCACTGGGTGGGGGGCCTTCAGGCCATTCTGCACTGCCCGGGGAAGCAGGGTGATGTTGGTGACATTCCATGAACTCTTGCATTTGAAGCAGGCCATGTTTGTGTTTCACATGATTCAGATGAGTTTTCCTGTGCATGGAAGGTGGTGGATTCGCAGGCAATAAGAAGCAAAAAAAGCACTGTACAAAAGCCTACCAAGGGGGGTGAGAACTGCATCTGGGAGTAAATTGTCTTCCACTACACCTTTTTCACCGATTCTGGCCGCATTTGATTCCGTTGCTACCATAGCTTTCCGAGATTTTTTGAAATTTTTTTTTCCCGGCCAACCTCACCAGTCAAATTGGGATGCGCATCCGCATCCCAATTTGAACCCAACAGACTGCATTTCCGGAACTCGAAACAGGGCGGAATTGACTGCTAGGTATACCGCGGAATTCACGGTGGGGTCACAACTCAAAATTGTCAAAAAAATGTACAAATTGCTGCTGCCCAAGTAAACGACTAAAGTATACGGGTTTTCAGATTTTGGTTGATATACGTATTGAAAATCAATGTGCGTGGGTTGGGAGGGGGGGGGGGGTAGGATGATAAAGCTCGCAGGGGTTGGGCATACATGGTTTCATCCATCTCGAAGGCGGAGGCGAGTGGGATGCACGGATCCCCAGAGCTGCCGCTGCTCACCACGGAGGAAGGTGACGTGGGCTCCTGCAGGTGTTGGGGTGTTGGGGTGGGGGCATGGGGAAGTGTAACGGCGGCAATGTTTCCGAGAACGCCATCTGTGAACCCCACACTCGCCCACACACATGCAGAACACACTGACCCGCCTGAGCTTTTGAAAAAATGCTGTGATCTATCCACCCACCCACTCCTCGCGCATACCTTCTCGTCATCGCTGTTCTCAGGATCGCTGAAGGTGCGGAACGCCGGGTTGCTCTTGATGTAGGAGAAAAGGGACTTTACCTCCGACTCGTTGTACGCCACGATGCTCTCAATGACATCGTTGCTCTGAACGAACCGGGAAAGGATCTCATGCTTATCCGCCGCGCTCCGAGCCGTGAAGAGCCGCACGTCAAACCCATCGAAGCTGTCAAACACACGGGTCGCCGACAGACGCAGGTTGCACTTTATGGAAAGAATCGCCTCATTCCGGGCACGCTTCTGCCGCTCCTCCTTCAGAATCTTCTGCCTCTTCTCAGAAACCGTCGTGTAGAGGCGGTTCGCACGGCGCGTTGCCCCGAGGATCACCGACCTCTCCAGCATCTGGAAGAACACCCCCACATGCGTCGTCGTCAGCACCTTATAAAACGCCCCCGTCATATCGAGCAGCTGCGCCTCCGTCAGATGCACCAAAGCATCCTCCACCCCCTCATATGAGTCTTCGCAGAACTCCTCCACAAGGGTCATCAGGTTGGCCTTGGTCGGGGCGACTGCCACCAGGTCCTTGTCACACCCGGTGCCTCCACAGGAGGTGATGATGACCTGTGCCAGCTGGTACTCCCGGCGGGGGCGGCCCGCCTCGGCAGGCTTGAAGCCGAGGCGGTTGAACCACACCATCTTGAGGTAGACAGCAAACAGCCCCTGGCGTGCCCTCGGGGTTTTCACAATCTCCCTCACACAGAATGTGTGCACCTCGACGCACAGCCGCAGGAAGAGGCGGTAGCCCGCGGTGAGCTTCAGCTCTGCCAGGAGGAATTCAACCACCTCGCTCAGCCGGGCCTTGCCCCTGAAGACCTTGACCAACGCGTCGATGAGATCGCAGTTCATTCTGTATGTGCATGATTCTGTAATGTCCTTCTGCAGCTCCGCAGAAACAGCCACACCGGGGTCCATCATGGTGCAGTCCCCTTCCATCTGCTTCGAGGGGAGTGTGACACCCTCGCGGAGGCGGTCTAATATTTTGTCGGGGGATTCCGCAGCAATGTCGGAGAGATGCAGTGTCTTCTTCGCATTTCCCTTGACCTGGAAGAGGAGGTTGGTCATGCAGACGATAAGCCTCTGCCGCACCGGGGGCAGCATGAAGGCGGAGTCGAAGATGTGGTAGACCTCTTCGGATCCGATCTCCTTGGAGGCGGCCTCGAAGACATTTGCCACGACGCGTTCCCCGGACAGCTCTTTGATCTGCACGATGACGTCGCGCAGCTCCTCCCACGAGAGGTTCGCTGTCAGGCGGGACAGCTGCTCGTCGAGATTGAGCCCCTCCCGGAAGACACAATCGCTTTCAAACTTGCCCTTCAAAATCTCATCTGGGATGTTCACGCATGTCGAGACAAACCGGTCCACCATCTGGTCCCTCCACGACACAAACCCCGCCTCCTTGTAGGTGTCATTCTGAACAGAGTCGAGGTGCTCGATAGCCCTGTCGAAGACCCGCCTCCCGAAGGTGCTTGCCATGAGGTTCTGGAGGCGCATGATGAGCTCCTTCAGCTGCTGCGGGTCGAGGCATTGGCACCGATCTATCAGCGATTTGTAGCCGAGCATGGAGCGGATCCACGCATCCTTCTTTTTATTGACGTTGATCCCCTTGAAGTCCTTCATCCGCTGGATCAGCTTCTCACGGTCATCCCATGTGAACATCTTCCCCGCATCGAAGCTGACCAGCTCATCCGTGAGCATGTCAAATATCCTCCCGGGATAACTGTTGGAAACAGCGGCCCGCACCCCTGAAAGGACCATCCGGATCCCCAGGTCGTTACAAAGGAGGAGCTCCTGATTGAGTGCAGGGTCCGCCCCGATGATGTTGCGCAGCTTCTTCAGCAGGGTGCTCTTCGAGTAGGTGTTTATCTCGATCTGATCCAAAGACTCCGCAGCAAGGGCAAGCTTCTGCCTGTTCTTGAAGGAGTGCATCATCACCTCCAGCTTCGGGAAGGGGCTGAGCCGCGTGGGCTTCCCGCCGAGCCCCCCGCTGATCTTCCCTCCGTTTGCCACAGAGGGCCTGCGGCCGTGCGGCTCCAGATCCGGCTCCAGCCCACCCGTCGCCTCCTTCGCCGCAGCGACGGGGTCGACGGGTGCCCGAACCCAGGTATCCATATGCTTCTTCCCCACGGTTCCCTTCTGGAGGCGGAGCAGCAGGGCCGTCAGCGTGACCTGGCTCTTCTCCGCAAGCTGCTCCGCGATGGCCGGAGGGAAGACGCTGATGATCTCATCCTTCTCCAGGAAGTGTGCGGGGATCTCTGCCGTGAGGCTATGCACGTTGCACAGCGTGTTTATGAGTGGCTCCTGATCATCGCTGCAGTTGAAGGCGACGTCGAGGTCCATGTCTGCGGTCATCTCGAGGATTGCCTTGTGCATCTCCGACGCGGGGGAGGACTCGATGAAGTGCTTTGAGCCTCTCTTGAGGATGGACCTGACCTTTGCCTCGCTGAGGTCCTCCAGGTGTTTTCTCATGGAGGGCACGGCGCACGCCGCCCGCAGCGCGTCGATGCTGGTGTCCTGCGGCAGTGAGGACAGCTTCTTCACCTCGGAGATGAAGAGGTCGATCTGCTCGCGGCTCTCCACAAAGTCGAGGGGGGAGAGCCCCAGCTTTTCCAGCGCATCCTCAAACTCGGTCAGCACGTCCTGCATGCACAGCTTGCCGAGCCCCTCCATCGCCACGCGGTAGGGCAGGTCCGCCAGCTGGCTCTGGAACTGCCTCCCGCACTTCTTCGCCGTGGTGAGCACATCCGCGTAACTCATCTGCCAGGGGTCGCAGATGCGCGACATCGCCTCGACGTGCCCCAGGAAGAGCTTCCGCTTCGTGACATCTTTGATGGTCTCCATGAGGTCGTGCGGGATCAGCTTCTCAAGGTTCAAAGGGTTGAGGCGGAGTTCGGAGGCTGCGGAGGTGACAGCGCCATGGATGTCGCCGCTGGTCACCTGCGCCACGATGTTCCCAGCATCGTCCATGTACTGCCGGTATTCATCGATGTTCTGGATGTGCGTCGAGACAATCTTGCCCAATGTGGTTTGCTCTGCCTGTGCCTTCACCTCCTCAATGACTCCTCCGAACTCGTCGTCGATTCTCTCCAGGGCTTTTATCAGCTTGCGTGCCTCTGAGCTGGTAGGGTCCTTCAGCGCGCCCATGATGGTCTCCGAGTTGATCCGAGAGAGGCCCAGATTCTCCATCTTCTTGACAAGGTCCGGCTGATCCCCCCGCTTCATCGCGTCCTGGATCTGCTCCCGCTCCTCTGCCAGCCGCTCCGCCTCCTTCGCAGATTCTGCCACCGCGATCTTCAGCTGCTGCTTGAACTCGGAGATCTCATCTGTGATCTTATCCTCACAGCTCATCACCATCGTGTCCATCGTGGAGGATTTGGCACTGTCACTCCCACGGGAGGTCCACCAAGACTCCACCGCCTGCAGCTCATGCATCACCGTTGTGTATTTATTGTGGAGCCACTCGCTCTTGGTGTAGTCGAGATACCTCGTCAGTGCGCTCCCCACCGATGTCGTGAAGGCCACCCACGCCCCGATGTTATAGGCACGGAGCACCTCAAAGGTCGCCAGCGCAGCGAGCGCAGTCCCCAAGGCACCAGCCCCATAGATCAGCAAGGTGATGCGCGACTTATCCTTGTCATACCGAGCCGCATCCCTGTTGTAGGCATCGATCTTCGGCTGCAGCCTGAGGCGGGCGTAGCTTTCGACAGAGAGGTCTGAATAGCCGTCGTCCCCATACTGTGTGACTTCTTTGGGTGGTACGGGGCCGTGGTACTTCGGAATATTGTTCTCGCTCATCTCCGACATCACAAGCTCCTGTGTGTACTGCGTCAGCTTCACATGCAGCAGCTCGCTGCGGGTCGCATACAGCGGAAGGTCCGCCGGGGCGGATCCGTCATCCTCCGCGTCGCCCCCACCACCACCGCCACCACCACCCTCACCACCCCGCCCCTCCTTGTTGCTCTTGACGCGCTTGTCATATGCCTTCTTGATCTCCTGCTCCGCATAGGCCCCGGATTGGGTCCGGTACATATATATCTCCGACAGCAGGCACTCTGCGCAGGATTTTAGCGAAACCCACTTCGCGCCGGCGTTGATGCGGTTGGTGATGCTCTGCAGCAGGGATATGGTGATGGGCAGCACCACCACCACGATGCTGAGGACGGAGTGTATCTGGGCTGAGACGGAACCCGACCCGCCTGCCCACTTCCGCGTCCCGTTGGAGTCCTTCCCATCCGTCTCATTTTCGAAGGTGAGCTGGAGGAAGGTCTGGAGGATGGAGATCGCAGTTGCCAGCACCCCTAGCACGAGAATCCACAGCATGAGCTGGCCGTAGCAGCTCTCGTTGTTCAGAGCGAGTGCATTCCAGGCTGCGTAGGACTCCCAGGCACGCGTGAGGATCTCATTCCCTGAGATGGCCTGCAGGAGAATGCGGGTCATGACCTCGGGGACAGTGCCCTTTCGGATGAGGACCCAATTCCCTTCGTAGATCACCTGCGCAGTGGACGCATCGTAGTTGCTCAGCAGCGACTGGTAGTCATCCTTCGATGCGTGCCCCCCAGAGATCGTCTCGATCCTGTTGATGACGGATGCCAGCATGTCGGCATACCCGCCGCTCCCCTCTATGATCAGGAAGGGCCACCTGTTCTGGATGAAGGGGATCAGCTCAAACCGCGTCGACTTCGCGTGCCCCCCGATCACCACGCCCACGATGCGGGAGGGGTTCCGCTTCACCAGCCCATCGGACCCCTGCGACGCAGCCTCCAGCAGCTTCACGACGGTATCTGTGATGTCCTTTGCGGAGGCCACCGTCGGCCCAACCCCTTGTGCCGTGTCGTTGGCAGCAGAGTCTAGCAGGCCCTGTTTCTCGTCCGTGTTGTCGTCGGGGTCGTCATATTCAGGCCCCGGGGGGGACACGACGACGCGGTGGGAGAACCACGGGCTCAGGGAACCCGGCGGGGTGTATGACGGCTGCACATCGACAACAGGGATGCGCCCGCCGATGGTGATGCCCTCGGGGTAGTCACCAGGTGTGGCGATGCCTGCGGCCTGCACGCCCTTTGCCAGGGCGTTCTTGATGTCGCCCGTGTCGGTTGTGACGATAGCGCACCCCTTCAGCCGAACAGCCGCAACGATGGAGCGTGTGATGTATTGGCGGATCACCTTAGCAACCTCCCCAGAGGTCAGGAGGGAGCCGTCCTCATTGCCGGTGTTGATGATGTTGTAGAGCTCGTCGTGTTCGTCATCCTTCGTGTCCATCCCGAGGGAGTGTTTGTTGCGGTCGATGACCCGCTTCCGCTTTTCATCGTAGAATTCGGTGTCGCCAATCAGCCCGTCCTGCCCGATGTTCTTCTTCTTCTGAATGATCTCCTCTTCATCGTCGCTGCCTTCGCCGTCGTCTTTCCCACCGTCCTTCGCCACAGTGTTTTTCTTCTGCGCCTTCTTCCTCTTGAGGTACCGAATGAGGTCGCCATCTGCGGTGTTGACAGACGCACCCTTCTTCTTGGTTCCCTCATCCAAAAACTGCATCCGGGAGAAGTCGATGTGCCCCATCACGCAGACAAACGCGGGCATTGCGGCCTCCCTCCGCTTCGTCACACGCTCTTTTGCCTGCCTGTGTTTTTCAGCACGCTCTCTTTTTTCCCGAGCCGTCTTACTGGATCTCGGCGACTGCCCTTCTGCTTCCTGTTGCACACTCCTCTCCTGTGCGGCAGCTATCACAGGCACACCTGGGCGGGAGACAGCACACCACACAGGATCGCTTTCCCCATACTCATCACTGCGGTGGACGTCGCAGAAGACATCGACGCTGTTGCACATCCCTTTCTTGAAGATACCCTCCTGCCGCACGAGGCCAATCTTCCGCAAGAGAGCCTGACCACTGTCGACCGTCTCAACCTTGAACTCCCTCGGCTTCAGCCCCTGTGCAGCACGGGCAGACGTCTGAGTGGTCGACAGGAGGGGGCGCTGCGTGGTGTTCAGGCCAGACGAACCCTCACTCTCAACAACCGTGCCCCCTTCAGCCACAATGCCCATCTCAATGTCGGCGGCATGCTCGGGATAGCGTTCCCGGTATGCAGGGCCACGAAACACACGGTCCTGCCATCCGGGGCGGCTCATCGTGCAGCCTCCCCGAAGGCGGGCGGTGTACCTCTCGAAGAGGGGAGAGGGGGCGGCTGTCGAGCGGTTTAGACGGATGCACCGGGCACTCCCGCCCTCCCTGCCCCCCCGTCCCCTGCTCTTGCTGCGATCTCCACCGTATCGCACGCCCCCCGCCCGCCCGCCCCGGCGCGGGGTGGGTGGGTGGGTGGGGGCAGTTGGCGATCCGCGCCTTCCCCCAGGCCCAAGCGCTGTCAGGGAGGGGTGGTGGCGAATTTGTGTGTGCAGTGGATGCGGTGCGATGGTACACTAAACCAGAAGCTTCTATTCTAGAGAGTGTGTGTTGAAACCAGTGTTAAGGCGGTGTCTTTCTCGTGTGTGCCTGTCGGGTCGCCTGTCTAACGGGGGTTTTGTGCAGGCAGAAGCGAGCGAGGCGATCCGACACCCCGGAAAGCTGTGTGTGGGTGGTGCCGATTATAATCAACTCAGGGCGTAAGACCCTACACATCTGTTTGTGTCGCGCACTGGGATGGGGGGCAAGGGGGCAGGGTCTTGTGGGGTTGGGGTGCGGTTGCAGTGCCTGCGGTGTCCAACCTGCCCGTCTCGGTTGATCTACAGAACCCATCAGCGGTGGACAGAAGAGAAGGGGCAGTCACACGGCAGGGCGTGTGTCGATTTGCCGGTTCACTGACAGTGACCGGCGGAATTCGGAGGTATGGGTAAGAATATGCACAGTGTAGTGTGCGTGTGAGGCAGACAGAACCCGCCGTTGCCGCCGCTCTCCCCTTCCCCATCCCGCCTGAAGGCAGCCGCCATGCCGAGCGGGAGGGTGTCGGAGGCAGACTTGATGAGTCCAGGAATAATTCTTTCGAAGCTCCGGAATCATGTCAGCCCCTTCGGGATGCGACGGGTTAGCCTGAAAAGAGTTTCGGCATAAGATGGCGTGACCACACAACGCACACAAACAACGCTATTCCTATTGGAAAGTGTGTGGCATTTTGGTTGTGTTATGCCACCCAACACACACATTTGTCATTTCCCGGAGAAAATGTGACATATCGACGTCAGAACGACGCAGTGTAAATCAAACCCAAAAGCAATGCAAGGATACAGAACGGATCATCACAGATACAATGGAAGAAGAAACGCATGGCTTGCAATTGGGGCAGAGGCGAAGAACGGCAGCAGAGCAGGAGAACGGGCCATATCGCAATCGAGGCACATTGGTGGTACGATGCCATCCACTGCAAACAGGTCTCTACACAGGCAACACATGCTGTGGGGTGTGCGAAAATGCAAGCCCTGCTGCGGTGCTGCAGTTTTTTGCATTTGGTTGAGGAGCGGGGGGAAACCCACACACCACCATCAGCAGGGCAGGGGGGGAAACATAGTGGAAACGAGGACAGCTCTCTGCCGTTGTTGCACCCAAGGCCGTTAGAACATCAAAGGGGGTGGCGGGAGGTGGGGGTGTGTATTGGAAAATTGCCCACATATCGTAGAGGCTGGGGTGGCCGCCACTTCAGGCCGAAGCAGTTCACAGCCCCAGCCAAACTGGGTTTAAAGGGTGTGGCGGCGATGCGTGTATATAGTTTGTATGGCTCACCCCCTCCCCGTCATATTAACCTTCAGGCACGTTCCGATCATCGGGGCGTGAGACGGGGCGTGATCACTAGGTAAGTTTACAAGACAAACCCTGACTGCCCTACGGGATACTTTCCCACCCCCCCCCCCCTCACGGGTCCGGGCGGTGCCGCCAGCAGATGCATGCCCCCCGTCAGAGGCTGGATATTCATCACCCACCCCCACCCTCCCACCCCACACCCAAACCCATCCCGAATCCTACGGCGATTTGGTTTCGATAAAAGAACGCAGCTGGCGCCCACTGGGGATCCGGGCGAGGCCCTTCCCCGGGAGGGTCGCACTGAAGGACCGCTGCAGCTTCAGCCCCATGAGGGGCGACACGGGGATGCCCTGCTCGGCATATTCTGTGTACACCACGCCTGGGGAGATGCTGCGTTGAAGGAGACGCTTCTGCTGCATCGCAGCAGCCCGTTGCTCCAGCTTTTCCCTGTCGAACAGCCCGAGAGAGCGGCGCCGCTCGGCAGCAGTCGCTGCGATGCTTGAGGAGTAGCTGCGCTGCCTGCTGACAGGCGACAGTGACACATCGCATGTGCTGACCGTTTCCTCGGTGTTGGTATCGCACTCTGAGGTCGTGACACACCCCTGCACCGAGAAGTCACGCACAGACGGGGCGCAGGTCACCTGCGCATCCTGCGTTGCAGGGGTGTGCTGGATGCCTGCCTCGCTTGTGTCAGGGGGTCTGCGGAGCTCCTCGACAGTGCCGGCGAGTGTGTCGCACTTTTTCTGCAGCCCGTCGGCAAGCCTCTGCAGTGCGGAGGACTCACTGCGGAGCTGTGCATTCACCTCCTCCGTCTCCGAGAGGGTGCGCTCCAGCTGCTTCTTCGCCTGGCGCTCCCTCACGACGAGGCTCTCGAGTGCTTCGAATGCATCTGCCGTCGACAGCCCCCCGCGCCGCACCCACTCCGGTGGGAACGACCTGTCTACCGGCTCGAGCTGCTGTTGCGTCTCTGACAGCGCCTCCACCAGCTCCGCACGCTCCTGCTGCAGCTCCCTGTTGCGGTCAAGCAGCTGATCCAACTCCTCACGCAGCTCGTCACGCACGTCCTCCTCCCGTGGGCGGCATGTCGAAGACACGTCCCCCATACCGCAGGCAGGATCAGGGGGTGGGTGACGACAGTCAAGAGGGGGAATGCGAGTGGGGGTGGTGGGGGGATTGAACCTGTCAGAGAAGGAGGGTGTGTGTTTGTGGAGCGAATTGCATGCCACGCAACAGGTGATGGCTTTTTCCCGCCCGGCTGTCGGAGGGTGGGGGCTTGATTGCCGAGTGTGAAGGGAAAAGCAAGTGCCGGAGGGTGGGAGCGGGGTAGTTGGGGGGCGGGGCGGGGATTGGCTTTGCACACGGAGAGAGAGCCACAAGACACGGTTTCCCAGGGCACCCCCCCTCCAGGCTGGCACAATGAAATGCCGCGCCGGTGTGGATGTGCATGTGTTGTGTTCGGTTGCTGCCCAGCACACACAAACACGCCACGGAGGCCTCCCGCCACGATGCAAGGCCAAGAGGGACGCAGGTCGAAACGACCCTATGTCTCCCCCTGTGCGCAGCACGCATCGCACACCCGGGTTTCGCGACCCCACGACTCCACAAGCTGCTTGTTGTTTGAGCAGCTCCCGCAGTAAATTTTCCCACAGGCCCTGCAGTGGTGCCGCCGACGCAGCACGGTGAATGCAGCGCGGCAGGCTGTGCAGGAAGGGGCGTCACCGTCCTTCTGCCATTCAACCTTATACACGCGATAACCGCTTCCAGCAGCCGCCGGCGCATCGCCAGCCATGGTAAACCCCAGCTGTGGCCCTGCCTGATTGCAGAGGTAGGTTTCCGTAGAGGCTCCCAGTGAGGCCGCCAGTGAGCAGAGTGAGTGATGTGCAGGGAGAGAGATGGGTGATTGACAAGAATACAAGTCTGATTGCGACATGTGTGAATGGCGCGCAAAATAATGGATGGGGTGGGAAGGCGGGTGGGAAGGCGTCGCCCACTGCTCGTCAGGGGGGGTAGAATAATCGGTTCGCTTTGCGAAAACGCCGCCGACGGCGTTCCCTCGCCTTCCCCCCAATCCCACCCCTCCCACCCAAGATACACACGCACCCAACAGTGCCATTTTTGCACACCACACACCATACACACACACCCTCCCTGTGCCTCGTGGCGACACCCTGCCTCTCCCGCATGACGTTGCTGTCCCGTTGGAGGCTCCTGAAGCCACCCAATTGAGGGGGGGGGTGTGGGGGGAGGCAAGTGCCGCGGAGCAGCGGTTCTGTTTGGGACAGGGGGAGGGGGTCGCGTCTGGTGGCAAGGCGAGGGGGGCTTGCCTGCACCAAGAGAGCTGCTCGCCTGGCACGAACCGGACAACGGGGGTCACCCGGGCAACAATAGAATAGACTCCCACCGCTGCGGCGCAGCACAAGGATGCACTGCATGCAGTGGCGCAGCATGCCTGTGGGCAGTCCTGGCAGGCGGCAGGCACAGAACAAGGGACTCGCAGACCCGGGCAGCAGGGGTCAGAGGCTGTATCAGCAGCGCCCAACACTGGCCAGAGGGTCAAGTTCATCCCCGCACACAAAGAGATGCGCGACGAGAAGGCTGAACAACAACAAATGTGCCGCACGCACTCGTCAACGCAGGCCGCAGGTCGAGGACAAACAGAGCAGAGGAGGGGGTGTGTTCACGCCCCGTCTACTGGAGGTAGCAAAGCGCAAGGAACGGGGTCAGGGCAAGGCTGTAGAAGAACACCGCGTTCTCATGCCACACGTCGTTCAGCTGCTTGTCCCGCACGTTCCTGTTGTGCAGGGGGTGATGATGGGATGATCCGTTCCGAGTGTGGTAGCACACAGGAGGCAGTGCAAAAAAGGGAGGACACATACAGGAATGTGCTGTGGCGGTACGTCTTCCCCTTCAGCTTCGGCTCACGCTCGATCTTGGCTTTGAGAGTGTCGTAAGGGTTCGCTGCCTGTCATTGTGGGGAGGAGTGGGTGCAACAACCTGCAGGGCCTCCCAACTACCTGCATTTGAATCCCCTCTCATCAGTGAAGGAAAACAGTTTCCTCTCCGGCACCGCAACACTGACACACCAGCTTCTTCCCCCACCGCCCTTTCTTTTCGTTCTGCCACACGACAGCAGTACGAACATTGCTCCATGAGGCCACCACCACCACCACCACCACCTCAATACCGAAACAATAACACCCCCAGCCTCAAAACACCCCCCTCTCCCTGTGGCGAAATCCCATACCGTGGTGAGCGCTGTGCGCCGCTGGAGAGCCGGCCGCACCACCGCACGCATGCCACGCATAGCAGACATGGTCTTGTGTCCCCCTGAGTAGTGTCGGTGATGGGGGAGGGATGCAAAAGGAAGACATGTCGGGAGAAGCAAGGCACATATGGCTGAACTCCTTCCACTCAAACAGTCGGGCGTGGGGGTGATGAAGGCAAGTCCAATGCAGAGGGTGCGGGTGAGGGGGAGAGGGGCGACCTGCCTTGTGTGCATCCCGTCGCAGCCGCTCGGGGTAAAGACCCCCACCCACCCACCCACCCACCCACCCACTCCTGCCTACACCGCACCTCGACGAGGGCGCACAGCACAGCCGGGGGTGGTGGTGCGCGCAACACCTGGCAGGAACATGAGTCGGCAGTAAAATCCACACCACCACCACCGTCTATTTGCTTGGCACATCCCGAAGCTCTACCGCAGCAAGCCGGCAACAAGGAGAATAGGGGCAGCCAGATGCCTGGTCCTCCTGCAAGAGCACCGCCATCAGACGGAGCTCGCCACAGGGGGGGTCCTCCGGCGCCCAATAGCATGTGAATGCGTGACAAACTCCGTGCCCTTGCTCCTCTTCTTCCCGACAGTCGGGGGTGCGCCGATGTGGCGGGACGGCGGCTTTTTGGATTCCTCCACCCTCATGGCGGCATCCATTTTCTGAATGGTGTTGTGCTGAGAATTCTTCACGAAGGTAACCCATTCGCCGGCGCAGTCAGTCTCGTAAGCATCGAAGTCACCCGCATGCACCTGAAAAACTTCATCCAACACCCCGAGAAGACGACGTGATGGGAGCATCTGGAGCCGAGAAAGGCCCCACAAGCCTTTTGCCAGAGCGTTGCGGAGGTGCCTTTTTGAGAGCTCTACTCTGAGCTTCTGCCGGTCGGAAGTCTCAAGCAGGCCCAGCAACCCCTCCCCGAAGAGCTTCGCCTGTTTTGAGTGCAGCCTCTTCTTCCAGGAACCGATGCAGTGGATGATGAGCAGCAGATGCACCGTCACCATATCTTTCCTGGAGAATCGGAACAGCTGGTTCAGCAGCAGCACCACAAGGTCCTCCTGGTAGAGCGAGAGCTTCGACAGGCCTGTCAGGACCCGCTCCACGTTGTGGGGCCCCATCCCCGTCACCAGGGCAGAGTTCTCCCTGAGTGTGGAGCACAGCCCCTGCAGGTGGGTCTGATTCTCATGCCTCAGCCTCGACAGGCTCCAGAAGCAGGAGGCCAGCTCCCCTGAACGCAACACCTCTCCCGCCTCTACGGAGGACAGGTCCTCCGCCAGGCAGAAGACAAGGTCGGACAGCTGCATCTCACACACCGCCTCCGGCAGCCCCCCCTGCTCCTTGTCGGAGGGGCTGTGCAGCAGGAGGGTCACCACAGAGGAGAGGAGGCGCGCCTTGGAGGCGTAGGTCAGGCTGGGGACTATGGAGACACCTTTGTCGCGGAGGTATTCAAATGCCATGGGGCAGGCGTCCACGTTGAGCTTTGCCTTGGCGGCCGCAGCGATGACCTTCTCGGCAGCGGAGGGGGTCAACTCATCTCCGCCCAGGGTGAAGACAATCATGACAAGGCTGGTGATCATAAACGCGGCGTCCTCACGGCACTGCGGGATGGCCACCATGGAGAACGCGATCTCGGCAGCGAAGTGGGCACACTCCTGAGCTGCCGACCCGCGCTTGTGGGGGCTGGACCCCTGGTATTCCCTGCTTGCGTCGCGCGTTGCGCCCTCTGCCACAATCTCGAGGATCCGGTCGTAAGCCTGGCGATGGAGGGGGGACGGCAGCGACTTGGCTTTCTCCGCGATGAAGAACAGCCCTGCCAGGTCCTTCATGGAAGTGTCGGCAGCCCAATGTTCGCGAGACATGAGCCGCTTGAAAAGATCGCTTGCGGCAGTCCCCCTCCACTTGCAGTGGAGCAGCTTGAAGCAGATGAATATGAGATCACGGCTTGGAATGGTCGGTGATCTGGCCTTCTGGGGGCTCCGGAGGACAATCCCCGCAATGCGGTCGTGCAGCTCAGCGTCTTTGCTCCTCTGCCTCTCGAGTGCGGACATGACTATACACACATCCTGCGGGATGTAGTTTGGATGCACGACATATGCCGATATCACGCGAGCATATTTCTGCCAGTCGGAACTGCCTACCTCCGCAAGCAGCGACAGTGTCGATGCCGCATCATTCGAAGAGATGGGTGCCGCGACACCCGAGCCTGGCCGCAAGTGAAGATCTAGCAGCTTCTCCAGCGACTGCTGCTTTGAGGTCTGGCTCGCATTGCGACCCCTCACAATATTCCGGGCACCCTTCACAAGCACATTGCCAACCGAAGGGCGGGCCATGAGAGACACACACACATGCAACCAGAGGATGCGAGAGAAGGTGGGTGGATATGTTGGTCTACAAGTGTGTCTGTGCCTGCATGCGTTGTGCGTGTGTCGTGTTAACAAACTGTCCCCGAGCCTGAATAAAAACGCTGCAAGGTGGGGGGAGGGGGGGAGGGGTGGGCTTTCAGACAGTCCGACCAAGACAAGAAAGGGCTTTTGCTGTAGGGTTTCTAGCTATTCCCTTCCGCTTCCCCTGCTCTCTCTGTATCCCTGCTATTTCACAGGCCCCCGGGTGCAAATGAAAGGAAACAAAATAAAAGACCCCGCCTCCCCCCGAGAAAGATGCAGCGGCGCCCTCCCACCTTGCATCCATCCTGCAGGGTCCCCTCCCCACCACCACATCACCACACCCCACGCAAGGCGGGTGTGCGCAGGGATATATAGAAGCGAACTAATGGACAGGAATGGAGTCTGATACAGCTCCCCTCCCACTGCACAGATTGCACGGCTGATAGAAAACTGGAAGCAAGCATGAGGGGTCCACACCAAAGGCTAGGTTGCACCAGAAGACGCTCTGTCGTAGAGGGGGGGGGGGGGGCGGGCGGGGTGTGCGTGAGGCTGAGGTTTTGTTTCAGGGTCTCCCGAGATGAGGCTGCCGCAACGGCACTGCATGATGCGCGCGGTTGCCACGCAGGCACGCGTGGCCCATCCATTTCCCCAGAAAACACCTGCAAGCTGTGTTGGATTAGCGGACCCGCATCGTACAGAAAGTCCACAAGAGACGAACGCACGAGAAAACGATACGCTATGTAATCATACGGCTTGAAAAACACGCGCGTGGGGGGATGGCCGAGCGGACCACATTTGTTTCATGGGCAATACAGACAGAGGCCCCAGAGCAACACCACACAGCCCTGGGGAAAGTATGCTTTGCGCAGTGGCATGAAAGCCACTGCCCGTTCAGTGACGGTACCATGGCGATCCGCTTGGGGGGGCCAATTGTGGAACTGTGTGGAGGCAATCTAAACCGGAGAAGCTGTTACGGAGAGAGAGGGGGGGGGGGTGGGAGAGCGTGGGTTTGTTATTCGTTCCACTCGCGCGGAAGGTGGGTGTGGGCTTCCTCAAAAGGCGGGTTGTTCGTTCCCCCCCGTTCCTTTTGGCGATCACAAGGTCTGTGCATATTTGCTAGCACCCCCATCCCCCCCACGCCACCCCCAACGCCCGCATTCTGCAGTGTTCGTGGACTCCAGGGCATAAGAGAAACCGTTGCTTTTGCAGGCCCATGGGTCTTTGAACTCAACTGCGAACGGGTGAATCTGCGGGATTAGTCATCCTCGCGTGCCTGCGACTCGTCCTCATCCTCTTCGCGGCGCTGCTGGTTTGCCTCGATGATTGACTGCGGCGGTTCCTGCACGTACTCCTGTGAGAGGGGGGTGGTGATGTCGGGGTCTGCAAAGCATTCAAGGGCAAACAATCCCAGATGGGAAGAGGGACACACTCCGTGGCCCAAGCCATCACAGCCAAGCGCCTCACAGCAACACACATACCCGCTTGGTGAACGGATCCGCGGGGAGGTCCTTGAACTGCGCCCCCATCGACAGCTTTGAGCGCACCTGCTCCGGCAGCATGAACGAGGCGTAGTGGACATCCTCGTTGTAGTAGTATGTGGAGATTTGATTGTCGGCCCACTTCTTCCAGTCAATAGGTGTCTTCATCGGGTGCACCTCGTCGGAGCAGAAGATGTACGCGTAGTGCCCCGACAGGAAGGTGGGCTGGTGGGACTGGAACACAAAGCAGTATTTCCACATCTCTGACAGCTGCAGCTGCACGCCGATGACGGTGTCGAGATTCCAGGAAGGCGAGTCGACGTTCGCGACAAAGATTGACTTCTTTGCCATGAGCTTCTTCAGCTGCTTGTAGAAGGTTTCGGTGAACAGGGACTCAGCAGCCCCATAGTCTGTGCTGTCCAGCACGACCACCTCGAAGGTGCCGTGGTTCTCCTCGACCTCCAGCTGCTCGTCCACCCAGAGCCTGCCATCGTAGGCGTATGTCTTCGTGCGTTCGTCCGTGTATGCCGTGTAGAGGTAGGGAAAGTAGCTGGCAACCATGTCACGCATCGCAAACATGTCAATGTCAACGAGATGTGCCTCCTGTACGCTCTTGTGCTGCAGCAGCCGGAGAAGGACACCCCCATCACCGCCCCCGATCACCAGCACCTTCTTGGCATCGGGGACATACACCATGGGGACGTGCACCGTCATCTCGTGGTAGTTCACCTCATCGCGCTCCGTAATCTGGAGCGACCCATCGATCACAAGCACATGCCCGAAGTACCTGCACGTTGGTGTGGTGTATGAGGGGCACCCCAACCGCAGACATACCGGTGGCTGTAGACCTCGATGTGCTGATAACGTGTCTCCACCTCGAACAGGAGATTCTCCATCCCGAAGACGTACGCCACATCACGTGTGATTTGGTACTCGATGAATGGCTTGGACGCCAGGGTAAACTTCCCGAAGAGCCCAAACGATCCACCGATGCAAGTGCTGTGTCGAGGGAGGATGTGTCGTGGCATAGTGCAGTCGCACAGGGTGAATGATCTCGTGATTCGACTCGTGACGATGATACGACAGAGTCACCCCATCCCACCCCCGCTTCCTGACACCACAGAAGGCAGAACATACGCTGTTTGCAGACGCAGGACATGGAACACCACGACGTACACACAACCAGCAGTAAGGGCAACCACAACAGCCAGCAACGACAGCAACCGTGTTATCTGCCGTGCGATCGACATGCTACTGAATTCCCTGGCCTGGCAGGCACGTGCCCCGTGTGTCGTGTAAGGGGCTGCGGGCGAGTGGTGTGTGATGAAAATACAAATGTGGTCCAAGCAGGCAGGCACGACGCACAACACAATGTCTCCCATGCATTAAGTAGACCTGTGGCATAAGATTGCCTCACGCCTGCTCGAATAGACATGGTTGTGCAGATGATGGTACAGTGATGAATGGATGACAACATCTCCTGCAAACTAAGAGGGAGCCGCTTGACACGACACAAACGCTCCTGTGAACATCGCAGTGGATGTGTGGCAAGTGACGGGTAGCATATCTCCCATGCATTAAGTAGACCTGTGGCATAAGATTGCCTCACGCCTGCTCGAATAGACATGGTTGTGCAGATGGTGATACGGTGACGAATGGACAACATCTCCTGCAAACTAAGAGGGAGCCGCTTGACATGGCACAAACGCTCCTGTGAACATCGCAGTGATGTAGATCATGCGACGGGTAGCTTTGCCCATGCATAGAACTGACAACCGCATCTCCCATGCATTAAGTAGACCTGTGGCATAGTGTTGCCTCACGCCTGCTCGAATAGACATGGTTGTTCATATGGATTGCACGCATGTTGTCCTGCCGATACGGGCAGGGATGTAGTGGACAACATCTCCTGCAAACTAAGAGGGAGCCGCTTGACATGGCACAAACGCTCCTGTGAACATCGCAGTGGATGTGGGATACGGGCACTCAAACAGCTTGATCAACTCTCTAAGCCACAGGGCAAGGGCATGGGGGCACGGAGGCGCACTCTCGAACAATTCGTTCACATCTCAAACACGGACCCTTCTCCTCCTTTGGGTTTACTTGTTTGCGATATTCTATCCGCGCTGCAGGGGCTCCGCCAAACACCCCCTCCCCTACAGCACGCACACCCACACTCCCGGGATACAGCGATACAACACACACAACACAAGCTAGACATTCCAGAGGCCAACACAACAAGAACTAACTCCCCTCAACTGACTCAACCGGGTGACACCCCACCCCATACGAGAGCCCCTGCCGCGTCCCCCGAAGCGCCGACAGAACGAGCGACGCCCTCACTGAGGGGTGGGGTGGGGGCTTGACATGTGGCGGCCACATGTCAAGTGTCGGGCTGCGGCAGCACGTACAACCCAGGTGTTTTACCAACGGCCGTTTTGTACGAAAATGAAAGGACTAGACTAGAGTAGGAACGCGGTGCTGCTTAAACCTCAGGCAAAATCAGAAGAGAAATCACCACCTGGTGGCGTGCCGTAAGCAAGCTGTGCCAGCCGTGAGCTTTTGAGCTCACTCTCTGGCGAGAGTCCCGAGAACTGCACACGTCGCGCAGGGTCCTGTCGCGGTGCAAGTGGATGTATTGGCAAGGCTCATCACGCACCCCCCCCAGAGTACCCACCCACCCACATGCAATCTGCAGAGGAATGGCACCACACCGAGCCATCAAACATACATCATTTCCCGGGCTCTCGCGCCTGCTGGTTGAAGGGGTGTGGGCATGCGCCCCTCCTTTCGTCGACGGCGTCACGCTGAGAGTGTTGACCTGATGGTGGCGGGCGTCATTTGGTAAGCCCAAAGCAGGGGATACCCCCCCCCCCCTTCCCCCCCTCCCCCCCTGAATTGACAAAAGCGGCAGCTATGCGGGGACGAAACATGCCCACATCATCATACCATCTGCTTCAGGCGATCTGCCTCCGACGCCTCGGCCTGCAGCTGGAGCATCGTTTTACTCAGGGAGTCGTTGAGGGCATCGATGGTGTCATCCGCTGCCTGCTTGATCTCCTTCATCTGCGACTTCAGATCCGACACCTGCTGCCGCAGCTTCGCACACTCCTTCGCCTTCGCCTCGAGGCACTGCGACTCGGAGTCCTCCTTCCGCATGACCTCCGCCAGCTGCTCCTGAAGCTCAAACTCCAACCGGTCGATATGCCCCCTCTCCTTCGCCATCTCATCCTCCCTCTCCCGCATCTGCATCGACGCAGCCTCCTTATACCTGAGGTACTCCTTGCCTTGCCTGTCCAGCTCCTCCTTCAGGACAGCGATGGCATTCTGCAGGGTGCGGCGATCTTTCACCGCCTTTGTCGAGATAATCCGGGCGGACCGCTCCTCCTTCGCCAGCCTCTGCAGCTCCCCTTCGTAGTAACCCGGCGCACCCTGCAGCATCTCATTCTGCCGCTGGCACGCCTCCAGGTCACCCCTCGCCTGCAGCAGCTGCATGTCTGTCTGGGTCTTCTCCGCAGCCAAATCTAAATTCCGCGCCTCTGCAGCATCCACCTGATCCCGGAGCCTGTCCCTCTCCCGCCGCACGCCCTCCGCCTCCTCCAGTGCCTCGCGCAGGCCACGCTCTGCCTGCTGCAGCCTGGCAGTCAGCTCTGCGTTGTCCTCCAACACCGTGTGCCGCACCTCGCTGCCCCGTCGCGCCCTCTGCTCCACAATTTTCAGCTCCTTCTCCGCCTGGGAGTGGCACGATGTGCGGTAGGCAGCGTCCTGCGCAGCATCTTCGAACTGCTTTCTCAGCTCTCTCAGGCTGGCCTGCAGACGCTCCACCTCTCCGCGCGCCGTGTCGCGCGCGGCGCTCGCCACACCTAAGTCCTGCCGGAGCGAGCCCATACACTGCAGCTCATCCTCCGCCCGCCGAAGGGTGGCGCGCACCTCCTCGAGGGCAGCCTCGCTGCTGGCGCGCATCTGCCCCTCCTCCTCCAGCTTCGACTCCAGCCCCTTCACAACGCCGAGGAGGCAGTTCTCCCGCGTGATCACATCATCCGGCTCCGGCAGCGCCTCCGGCGCAGGCACCTCCAGCGACGCCGCCGTCGCCACCGCCGCCGCCACCCCACGCGGCGACACCGACCGGGGCGGGGAGGCGGGCGGCAGCACCCCCTCCAGCCCTCCGCCGCGGGGCTGGCTCACCTCCTCCTCCAGCACCAGAGGCAGAGGCAGGTCGGACGGGCCTCTCCCAGCTGGCGTTGTAGGCTGGGGGTACCGCGCTGACTCGGGGCGGGACGTAGGGGGTGGGGGTGACGGCGAAGGCGACGGTGTCCTGGGGGGCTGTATCGGCCACAGCCGGACCCGCTTCCACCTCTCGAGGAAGCGCATGGTTGCGGCGGATTCCTGGTAGGCAGTGGGGTCGATGCATGCGACGCACATCCCATAGTTGCTGTGGAGGAGGAGGGGCCCCAGCCGCTGCGTCAGGCAGGTCCGCGCCAGCTCGTCCTCCAGCGAATACAGAGGGGGGTGCAGCGACGGGCTGCCGGAGGCCTGGCCTGCGGATGCCACTGCGGGGTTGAGGAGGCGTGCCCCCTCTTGCCCCACCTCCGCCATCACGACGCGCCCACCGCTGGCAGGGTGCGACAGGGTTGCCTTCAGCGTTGCCCCCGCGGTTGCGGTGCACAGCGCACGGCTGGTGAGGCGGCACAGTGTGACAACGTCGGGAATGGGGTACTCCACAGCACGGATACCTCCTGTGAGGAGGCATTTGGTAGCGCCTGCAGAGAGCTGCTCGAAGCTGATGGTGCAGGGGAGGAGGCAGGCTGCGAAGCGGATGAGGAGCCCCTCGGCACGCAGCCCGTCGCGGGGCGTGGAGGGTCTGGAGCGGCGCACCGGGCTCCCCCTGTCGACCGTGCCGAAGAGGGTGTGGCTCTTCCCTGTGGAGGGGCCTCCGATGGCTGCGACGGAGACGACGCCACCAGAGAGGACGACGTCGAGGGCGCGCTTCTTTACGACGCGGAATACCTCCTCCTGCGAGAGGAGGGTCTCGTCGCGTGAGGTGAAGATGGAGCCCATGATGCCGAAGGCGTGGCTGAAGGAGCCCTTCTCGACGAGGACCTGCTTGCCCTTCACGGTCACGCAGGGGTGGCGGTGGTCGGTGCTCCGGATGCGGACCGATACATCGTAGCGGAGGTCGGCCATCTCGACGGTGGTCTGGTCCACCCCGGCTGTATGTGTAAGTGGAAGGGAAAAGAAATCAGCGGGCCCGTCTCGCGGAGAGAGGGTGGGGGTGCAAGGTGGTATCACACACTGGGTGGCATGATGAGGCGGCTGGTGTGTGCGGTGTGTAGCCCTGTTGGGGTGTGGTGTGGTAAGAGAGAGACTTGGTCGCGAGAAAATCGGGGCATCGCGCAGATCGCATCAATGTCAGCTGTGGGAAGCAGCGGGAGACGGGGCGAACCGGGGGAGGGGGTGGGCATTGCCTTTCCAGAAAGGAATAAACAGAACTGCACGCCACGAGAGTAAGGGGGGGGTGGGTGATTTTTTTGGCCAAAAAAACCTCCCCCCAAAACTCCACCATACCCCCCCCCCAACCCCCCATTGATTTGGGCAGCTTTCGTTCACCGCATGCCGCCCCTAGGCTGCACTCCGGGAGACTGGTGCACCCTCCCCTGATCCCGCCCAGCAGGCAGGGGGGCTGTAATTTGCTTTGTTTGCTTGTTTGCTTGTTTCGACCACCAAAAAATAAAGGATGTAGGGCATGAGGGTCAGACAAGCGATCCCCGGTTATTCTCTTGCAGCGTTTGGGAAAACCTCGTCTGAACTCTGGGAGGTTGGTGAGAAGGGGAATTATTCAGCAATGCACGATCAGCCATGTGGGTGCCATTCTCACACCACGGTCCCACTACAGACCGCTTTACAATCCATGCACATCCGTGAGGCTTGTGTTTTTGGCTCGCACACCCCCAGGCGTCGTCTTTAAAATACGCTGTTCGAAACCACGCATTGCATGAATCTCCACTGGACATATCGCCCACACAAGGGGATAGGCAGAACGGAAAAGGGGGTGGCACGGTCAACCAGGCAGGCAAGACAAAAATAAGCATCATCATCTGGCTTTCCAAGGCAGGCAAGGCGGTGGGATGGGATCTCAAAGGCCAGACGGAGTCGGGGGAGCGAGAGGCAAGGCAGTGTTTTTTCCATGCCGGACGGGGGGGTACAAAGTACCCCCCCGGGGGGGTACATTTTTTTAAACTTGTTCTGGACTGAGTAAGGGGCACTTTTTGGCACGTAGGCCGCCAAAAAAATATACTATGGCTTCGGGGAGCCCAGCTCTTTCAAATAACGATACTTTCTGGCGGAAAAGGTGTGGGTGGTGGGCCCGGGTGTGGGTCGGGAGGGTGGCCGACTACATCCAGCCTGAGGGTCCCTGTCTGAAGGGGACCCTTCTTTACCCCGTCCACCTGGCTGTATCAGATGGCCGAGCCGTTCAGTGCAAGACTCATCTACACTACAATGCCACACACGCGTGGGCAGAGAGTGAATGCAGGGACAGGTGTGCATGCACGGGCCGGATCTCAGAAGCACTGTTGCGCAAGCACCTCCAGACATCAGCGACCCGAAGTGCAATGACTTCAAGGACCGCAGGGAGTACGACGAGAGGGGTGTGGGGCTAGCGCCAGCCACTTTTCTTCGGCAATTGCTGACCCCTTCGTGCCCAGTAAGACACAACCAAGCCAGCAACGTGACGTTCGCCTGTGATGACCAACCCCTCCAACTGACCTCGACCGGTATCGTGCCATCAGTTCGTTGAGACGGTCCCAAATCTGACCGCTGTATCAACATACAAAGCCCATGGGAAGACGTCTCATTGCGGTTTTCGGTGCCGGGGACGGGATAACTGTCACAGAGCTGGCACAGAAAGCCGCACAACGTCAGATTACTGCCAGAATACTGCAAATGAAGCCCTTTTCCGGACACACCATACACCTTAAAAAATGTACCCCCCCGAATCCCGATTTCTGGAATCCTGGAAAAAACACTGCAAGGGTTAAAATGAAAATCAACAAACCTTTCGATTTCACGGTTCTCGACCGGATGGGGGGCAGGTGCCTGAGGAGGGCGGGCGGTTCTGACAGTGTCAGAGGGGGGATAAGGTGGCGCCGTAGGGTGCCACACACACGCTCTGCCCACCGCCGTGCTCTCAAACGCTTCAAATGGACTTGGGCAGTAGCAGGATGATCCTGCCAAATGTACTGTCGGATACAACACACACCCTCCCCCATAAACACAGCCTCCTCACCTGTTTCGATCCTCCTGATTCAAAGCCATGAGGCACGCACAAAGCAACACCGCCTTTCCTCTGTATAATGCACACAGATGCTACGCATTCGCACGCGAATCTGTTTACAGTAGTGTAGAGTGCCCTTCGTCTCACGTGCATGCGCACGCTAAAGCAAGTCTCTCGTGGCACGCTTTACTGCACAGCCCCCACTGCTGATCGCGGACAGGTCAGAAAAAGTGTATGTATGCCCCTCCTGGGTCGGGAGAAGGTGGCAGCAAAAACCTGCAACAAAAACAACGCTCGCAATTGTTTTGTTGCTCTCCCCCACCCCCCAACCCCTTCCACACACGTTGCTTTGCTTTGTTCCGCGCGGAGCGCGCCGAGCGGACTCTCTCTCTCCGGAAAAACTCCACCGACACACACGACCCGCCATCCCCTTCCCCCCCAGACACACACGCAGACGCTCTCTCCCGCTCACCGACCCCACACACTAACACCACCCATGGAAAGACATAAGGATAACTGCCCCCCCTCCCCACCCCACCCACACACTTCCACCTTCTCGGTGTCACGGCAAGACTGCCATCCGTGATGACCCACACTGCATTGCACACGCAGCAGAACATCTCCTCTCTGCTTCAACCCCCCCTGGATAACTGACAGCCAGTGCAGTGCACAGTGGAGGTCACTTTCAAGGTATATATCATGGGATGCGCACCCCCCACACAGCCGCATAAAGAACCACACAATGCCATAGGTGTGCGAACACCCCCCCCAGCCCCAGGCCCCGTCTGACGGGGGAGATGCCATTCCACCCCGTCTCTCAGTCCATCTTCTTCAGACCGAGGCCCTTCTTCTTGGGCTTAGGGGCCAGCTTCATGCCGCTGATGCGGCTCCCAGAGCTGACAGGGGAGGGACCGCTGCTGTCGAGGTTCGACAGCGGGGGCGACACCTTCGCCTTGGGCGCTGTGTTGGACGCGAAAGAGGATGTCTTGGAAACCGGCTGCTGGGGGCTGTTGCTGGAGCCCCAGCCGTCGTCGTCATCCATGTCATCCATGTCGTCCCACCCCCCACTGCTGACAGGCTCCGCTGCGGCAGGCGGCGTCGCGGTCCGCGCCTCGGCCTGCCTCGGGGGCGTCACCGCCGACGCGGGGGACGCCACAGGGCGGGAAGCCGCAACACCCGACGGTGACCCCTCCTTCTGCGTACTCCCCAGCCCACCGATGGCGTTGCTCGCCCACCCCCACGCGCCACCCTCGCTGCTGCTCTCGCGTGTCGGCGTGCCCTGCGGGGTGCCTGCTGCCGCAGGCGCCGCCACAGGCATCCCGTCCTGCGCAGCCTCCACCTTGGCGAGGCACGCCTTGACAGCCTTGAGGGCCTTCTGCCGCACATCCTTCTCTGAGTCGATGAGGGAGGGTGTCAGGGCAGGGAGCACGCCCTGAGCCAGCACATTCGCATCGAAGTGGTCGATGCATGCCATATAGCTCCCGATGGCAGCGGTGCGGGAGTGGATGAACTTGTCCTTCAGCATCCGGGCGAAAGCCTTGTGGAGGGTGATGGCCCTCTCGCTCGCAGGGATGTGCTGCGCGACCATCCCGAGGCAGATCGTCGCGTTGGTGCGGATGCCGCCCTCCACATCCGACTGCAGGCGGATGAGCTGCTTGCAGGCCTCGTCGATCAGGGCGGGGCTAAGGTGCGGCACGACCGACACCATGGCCTTGATGGTGAGCTCCCGGATCTCCGGCACCTTGTTGACAAACCCCTGCGAGAGGAGGGGCCAGATCTGCGCGCAGAGCAGGTTCTGCGGGATAGCCTTCGCAAAGGAGGAAACGTTCTGCAGCAGCTTGATGCGCACGATAGGCTCCGGGGAGGAGAAGAGCTGCAGCACACCGGGCACCACCAGCTCGGTGTACTCTGCATCCGTCAGCTTCTTCCCGATGAGGAGCATGGGCTCCAGAGCAGACGCGCCGCCCGAGCCGTATGTCAGCGCTGTGGTCAGCTTGGGGAGCACCGTGTATTTGCAGTTGGCACAGGGGAAGGAGTCGACCACCTGGGCGAGCTTCCGGAAAAAGAGGTCGCGCTCCACCTGGTCCTTCAGGGAGATCTCGTCGATCTCCTTCTGCACGTTGATGTAGGTCGAGTCTGTGAAGTAGTCGCAGGAGGACAGGAGCTTCGAAGGGTTGGTCCTCCCCCTCGGGGCGGTGTTGAGCAGCCCTGTGTAGGAGGAGAAGAGGTCCACGGGGATCTGCTTCCGCGACTTCATCGCGGAGGGGTCGGCAGGTCCGTCGAGCGCGCCGTTGAACACCTCGTAGATGAGGCACGCGAGGGACCAGGAGTCCACGGCGTGCGCAGGGCTCTTCTCGATGACCTGCCAGTTCTGCTTCGCAAGCTCAGGCGAAAGGTACTCCTGCGGCAGGTGCCTGGAGAAGGACTTGAAATGCGAAGACGAATCCGGGTCGTTGAGGTTTGTCACCCAGTCCAGCCCCCACAGGCGCCAGTCCCCCGATTTGGTGCAGTACACAGCGTGTTTGCTGCAGTTCCCATGCATCAGCTGCCTCTCGTGGAGGTGGGTCAGGGCCTGGATGATGGAGTAGACCCCGTAGGCGATGAACTCCTCGCGCTTCTCCTCCTCGGTGAACTCGTCTGTGTTCTCCAGGACATCGATCAGCGGCATGCAGGGCTCGGTGGCAATGTAGAGGTGCGTGGGGGTCTCGACGGCGTCGAAGCACTTCAGGAACCCCGGAAGCATCAGCATCTTCGTCTTCTTCCAGCCGTTGGTTGCGAGGCTCGTCTCATCAGGGTCAGACGCCTTCTTCTCATACTGGAACACCGTCACCTCAGACCCATCGCTGTGCTTCGAACCCTTCCGCTGCACCCAGTGTGTCCGCGGCTGCACCTCCAGCTCCTCACCGAGGTCATAGGGAAAGTCTTTAATGCCCCCGATGCCAAGCCACTTCCCGAAGTTCATTGTGTCTGATGTGTGTGTTGGGGGGCGGGTAGGAGTTGGCGGGTGAACTGCCGCAAAAAAAAAGGGAAAAAGACTCCTTCCCCTTCCCTCTCAGAAGGACGAAGCCCCGGCCGCCGGCAGGATTAAAGATGGGCGGCAGCCACTGGGCGGATGGGCACTACGGGGGATCGGGTGTTGCACGGCTCCACCGATCCGCCCTCCCTTGTCCCTGCAGAAGTGGAGGGGTGTGCAGATGGGTGGGGCGGGTGTGGCGTGTATATATGGTCATAACATATGACCTCGTCCAAAACCCCCCCCCCCCAAAGTGTACCTTTTTGGGATTTTTTCACTTTTTCGATTATGGAAGTATGTCGCTACACAACCACCGCTCCGTCGCAAACCGCTCCGGGCTGTGATAGTTTTGGGGAGGTGGGGGTGGTAGGGAGGGGGGGTGGGGTGGGGTGGGGGGTATGCGGCAGAAAACTCAGCTTTTTTTGGTCTGGCTGACGCCCAAAAAAAGTCAAATTTGGGTACTTTTTGGGTCACCGAAAAAGGGGGAGGGGTGTCAAAACTTATTTTCTTGGGTGGAAAAATTCGACCTCCCAGAATCGTGATTTTCTTCCCCCATTGTACTTTTTGGACTCCGCGCGGATCGTAGTGGGGTCATTTTTGTGGTCTAGGTGACAAACTTCACCCGTGAAATGCGGGTCTGGTTCAGGCAGTTGTGCCTGTGAATGCTGGGAGGAGAGGAGTGGGAGATCAGTTCAGGGGCACTTTGCTGGTTGAGGGTTACAACAAAAAGGGACGCAGGGAGGCAGGAAGTGAGGGGAGGGTTTTGGGGCTGTGGCACCCGCACTCTCTACGGCTCTACTGACTTACTCCAGCCTCTGGACCGTCTACGCTCTACTCTCCTTCTTCAACCGCTGGAATCTCGATGTGTTCCGTGTCGTGGTCCTGAAGCTTCGCGAGTAACTCTTCCTGCCACTCTGGGCGGACTACGAGTTCCCTCGCCTCCGCATATTCCCTCAGTTCCGACAGAGTAAAACACCGGTCCATACTCTCAATGAGTTCAAGAATAGCGGGTTTGTTTTTACTCTGGCAGTTGAGGATCCCGCGTGCCAGGGCTTGCTGCACCAACACCCCCTTTAACCACGACACATCACAGTCTCAGATTCACAGTGGAATACAATGCAAATACTGTCAATCAAGGCAGTCCGCTTGCGCTTGCGTTCAGATGCGTTATTGTCTGCGATCCTCGCGACTTCGAGTTCCGCAAGTCGCAGCTTGCCAATACGGAGCTTCCTCTCCTGCACCGCCTCCAGCTTTCCCCCAGAGAAGAGATCTGGGCCTCTGTGACACCTGGAGAGGTGCCATCAACCCAATGCTGCATGCAACAGAGCTTGGCGCGGAGGACACCATCCCGGATAGCGACCCCATTCATCATCAACACCCTCCGCATCCTGCCGCAGACCCCTTCCAGGACCGCAGGTCCCAGTGCGCCTGTTCTCTCTGCAGCCATCCCTTCCGTGGACTGGGAGTATCTCTTGTACTCGGAGTAGCAACCGGAAGCAAAACGGTGGATGGATGTGCGGAGAAACTTCTCAGCGTCGGCCTTGTATACCTTGGGGCAGAGGGTCGAACCCCTCGAGATGCCCTGGGCACCATAGTATTTGGCGACACCAGATTCAGCGAGAAGAGTGGGGACAACCTCGTTCAACTGTTCCTCTGCAGTGATCTGAGTAGGTACCGTACCAGGTACCGGGGGGTAGTACCCCCTGGTACCCCCAAAATGGTCGTTTTCAGTTTCGCGGAATTTGCATTTCCGGCGTTTTTCAGAGCTGTGGTGGGGTCACTTTGCTCTGGGAGATGAGTTTTTGGCCAATCAATTTTTTTCCAATTTTCCTTAGGAAATGTGGACCTGCCCAAAATGAAAAATGGCGGGGGGGTACTTCGGACGTGAGGTCAAAAAAATTTGCGACCAACCAAACTCATCTCCCAGAGCAAAATGACCACACTACTGGCCGGAATTGATCCGGAAATTCCTAATTTCTGAGAATTTTTGGGCTGGGACCCAAGTCTGGATTTTCGAAGTCCCGGGGGGTACCGGGGGGTAGTACCTGGTGCGGTACCTACTCAGATCACTGTCCTCTGACACCTGTGCGGCGAGGAGGATAGTCAAAATTTACAGTGCAAGCAATTGTACATGCATTTTCCATAGTCATCGCCAGTTCCTCGGGAACACTGCCCTTCAGTGTGCACGTTGCAGACTCGAACGAGAGGCACAGGGACTGGCCGAAGCAGTCTTCCTGGTGATCTCTCCAGCTCTGGAGCCAGCGGAGGTACCCGTCCTCTGCATTCGCCTCCGCTTGCCACAAGCGCCAGGCGAGGAAGCGGAACAACTCCGAGGAGAACCCGAGCTGGCAAGTGTCACTTGCCTGGGCCTCGCTCTTCGAGAACCGTGACACAAACAGAATGCAGGGGTACACGAGGTGCGCGAAGCAGATTCCCATCCTCCGCACAGTCTCGCGGTCCCCTTCCAACTCCATCACAGCCTCGTACGTCTTCGTATCCCTATTTGCAACTTCACGAAAGAAGCGCAGGAGGAAATCGAGGACGGTATCGTCGCCGTCAACGAGCTGCGAGAGGGAACAACAGGCGGCCGCAGTGGTGCAGAAGCGGCCGTTCGAAGCTTTTTGCCACAGTAGCCCAGACACCTTGATTACATGCGGACATTCTCTTGCGATGAATGCGGCGAAGGCGGGGTCATGTGCCGCATAGTTGGCGCACACACGGACTTCGTCTTCACTGCACTGGAATCCATGAGGTCGCAGGTGCAGGTGGCAGTGCAGGTCGCAAGCCGACACACTGTGCTGTTGGCCACATGTGGCAGAGGCGAGAGAGCCGTGTACTACGGCATGCTCGAACAACAGGATTGGCGGTACAGCATAGGCTGGCGGGACAGTGCAGGGATGGCAGGACAGTATAGGATGGCGGTGCAGGTGCAGGGTGTGTGAGGTCGCCACCCGGCAGGCAGCTCGCCGCCCCACCCCAGCCAGCGGGACCCCCCTCACGAATTTTCCATAACCCCGTTCTTTTGAACGTTTGGGATCTGTGCGGATCGTGGTGGGGTCATTTTGGCCATGGGGTGCCTCTGACCACAAATCCAGGCTGAAACCGGCAGAAAATAAGTTTTGACACCCCCCCTTAAAAAAAGCCAAATTTGGGTACTTCTTAGGTACTTTTTGGGTCACCGAAAAAGTGGGTTTTAGCCATACCATTTTTTGGGGGCAATTTTTTTTTTGCCCACACACACACGCGCTTCGCGTCTCCCCAACACCCCAACAACGTCTCCCCCACCCCACCCCTCACCACCCCCCGCATTGGCTTTGCCACGCAAGGCAGCGTAGCAAGTCTCGAGGGGGAACCCGGAATCTTTTATCTCCTTGCCTTTGCACGCAGCGCCAGAGAGAGGTGTGGCCTTCCCATTCGCCCATCGCCCTTGCTTCCCCACCCCACACCCCACCCGGACAGCGCCACGGGGAGGGGTGCGTGTGGGGGGGGGTGACTGGAACTGCTGTGCTCGGGATTAGAAAAAGTTATGAAAAAAAAAAGGGGGTCGCGCGCATACCTGAATGTTGCCCGGTATGAGTATAAGGATTTTCAGAATTGCCAAAAAAAAATTCTTGGTGGTTCAGGCCCAAATGGTGTGAACAAATATTATTTCCGGAGAAAGAAAAATACCATGGCGTGAGCCACGGATCCCAATGATGCAAATAAACGCATTTTCGGGAGGAGGAAAAAATAGTCCAAAAATGGGGCCCGGGCGGGCCAGCCCATGGGGCCTGGCCCATGTCCTCAGTGTCTGTCATTGAATCTCTGGTTTTGAGGCGACGATCCAGCCCGCACTGACGAGCCTTGGCGCCCTCATCGAACCCTTGGGCGCAATTTTCCGCAAGTTCAGGAAGATGGACTGTACCGCACAAGGAACAGATGTTCAGTACCGTGGCCTCCGGCGGCTGGGGGGCTCCGCCCCCCAGACCCCCGCGTGACGTATGCCTGTCGACCAAGCCCTTTGGGATCACATCAGGTCATGGAATCCAGAGACCGCCCTCAGGAGGACGCACCCAACTCACCACAGAATCTGGACCCCACAAGGAACAGGTGTTCGCTACCGTGGCCTCCGGCGGCTGGGGGGCTCCGCCCCCCAGACCCCCCTGTGGACCTCTTTGCATTCTCTGGACCACCTCTAAGGGTGCACCACTCTCTTCTCCAGGGTCAAACTGCATATTCCCACGTTTTCTCGTGTTTCTGTACGGGGTCTAATAAACGATGGAATCATCCGCAGAACACGTCCGGGGGCACCATGGATTCCAATGTTCCGGAACATGCCGTTTTCGGGGGTTTTCGGGTCACCTGCGGTGCGCACGGCCCGAAAAATGGGGTGAAACAGGTCACGAAAACCAAGAAAAAATTGAGTATAAGTACCGGGTTTTTGGCCACTTTTTGTCAGAATAAGCTTCAGGTATGGTCGCGCGGGAAGACGTGCGCGTGAGGGAGGTGGCCAGCACCAGAGGGGAGGGGGTGTGGGTGGGTGTGTGTGCAGGTGAGCGCCCCACCTCCGAGGTGCCTGAACTGACACAAGCAGCTGCCCCCCCTCCCCCTCCCCCGGAGAGGGGTTTGCTGTTCTGTTGTGCCATCAGCAACTTTTTTTGTTGATATCGACAACCGCATCCCCGACGAGGGGGACAACCAGGGCAGTGCCGTGCACAAGAGTGCCTGAAGGCGTTGCCCTCCAATGTGTGGAGACACAGCCCAGCCTCAAACCCATCGGAACTACCGCTCTTGCCGACTTCAGAGGCAGGGTTTCCGGATCTGGGCAACCGCAAGGGGGGAGGGGCGTTAGTGGTGTTGGTGAGCTGTTGCCACGAACATTACTGCATGTTTTGAACGGCGTGAGGGGTTTGGAATGCCCCCCCTCGGGAGAGGCCACTCCGGACACTTCTTCTGATATTTTTTTGGTTGCAGAAGCAGGCGTTGCCGCTCTCCTTCATCCTTTTGGGTGCTGAGAATACGCGAAGGGGGGGGGTGGGGTGGGGGTGGGGAATGACTTGGAGCACCGGGCACAGCATCACAACTCAGCACAGAGGACACGCTTATCCCCTTGGCCCTCAGTTGGCGTGATGCATATCATACCATGGGGGTCTTCGCTACGGGGTGACCGTCAGTGCATTTTAGTGAGTTTCCTGTTGAATTAGCTGAAAACTGACGGAGATTGACGGAGGATAACGGCCAGCGAAGACCCCCCATGGCGTTTATTTTCTTTGCCCTATTTTTGAACCAATCTTGGCCACAATCCCGGTGGCTCCTGACTTCTGTAGAGAGGGCGCCCCGACCCGCCCACTTCTTGAGCCGACACGACGCCTTGCCACGCTACAGGGCAGGTGTTTTGAGGAGAAGTGAAAAACGACAAATGAGCCGAACATCCTTGTTTGCTGCTGGGTGTTGGTTGATGTGCCCTCCAACATTGGCGGTGCACCTAACCTTCAATCTGCAGCACCGCCCAGGTGTCGAGTCTGGGCGGGGGGGATGTGTGTGTAAACCAAACGCCGCTCTGACCACCCCCTCCCCATCCCCGCGCAGTCCAGTTGACTTTCTCTCCGAAAACTTTCCGTGAACACAGTAGGCTCATCACAAATCAAAGGCTCGCAGTTAGAGGAAGACGCGCATGGATTGTGTGTCCTACGTTTTCGAGACCCCCACTCCTCGATGAGGGGGCCTTTTAGCATCCTCCGCCTGACCACGTTGTTGGGAAAACACAAGAAACGGACCGCACCGGATCGTCTAAACGGGTGGTTTGTCTGGCCAGCCCACACCCCCCCGACCCACTAGAGACCAAAAGCGATACTCGCAAGGGTGTGCACACAGGTGGTATGGTAAGGTTGCCACCTTCAATTCTCCACAGTAAAGGCAATGCACACATATGGGTATCAGGGTTGCGTTTGGGTGAGAAAATCACCGACGCACTGCAATCTCTACTGGCTCTCGGGCACGCACACACATCGCTTCGGCTTCGTTTATGAAACTTCATTCTAACCAGCGTTTCCTGATAGCTTGCTCGTTGAGCCGCGGAGGTTCAGCTCGATACGGGCACTGGCTTGGCTTGCACATCGTCTGACTGGGGTTTTGTCCTCACCTTTCCCCCGCAAACACCCACCCCCAAAGAAATGCCTAAAAGGAACACACACAGTCCCCCCCCCCGCCAGCTGCCAGCGGTGTCTCTGGGGGAACAGAATTCCCCTCACTGCCACCACGACAGCCCGGCCAAAAAAATCCGTTTGTAGCACGCCTTCGCAGCATGCGTTTTGAAGGCTCTGAGCCCTTGTACCACCTGCACCACTGTAATGGCAAGTCCGGCTGTTTTTTTTCCCGGTGCTGTGGGGGGTGCCGCTATTTTTGATACATTGTGCGGGGTACCGCATCCACATTGACTTGCGGTTCGCCCCCACGCTGTCGCGTCCGGGCCAGGGGCGTTGGGGCAACGCCAAGGCAGAGGGGAAGGTGGGGCCGAGAGGGGGGGGAATCACCGCATCTGCTGCCGGGCGAGAGTTGCGGCGCAAAATGCATTTTCGGCAGAAGGAAAAAAAACCCATGAAGAAACACACGCGCCTTGGTCTACCCGCCACCCTGTTTCATATTCGGGTGGCGGGGAAGTGCGTTCTCTCAGCTTGGGGTTCGTTCGTTCGGATTTCTGTCGCCCGGGATGCCTGCCTCTGGCACAAGACAAGAAGCAGGGCCCCTCCAGGAGGGCAACAAAGGAAACTCAACTCATCGCGGGTGGGGAGGAGGAGGGGGGAGAAGAAGGGCGTGGCGGGTGAGGGGGGCTGGAACACCAGCTCCCCCCCCCCACCCCACGCCGCCGCCACGTCACGCCCAACCCTTCAGCCCCCGAAAGCCGTGCAGCACAATCTCTGTGACGTACTGTCCGGTCGTCACCTCAATTGCTCCCCGGGGATGCGATCGCCCCCTGCACTGTATAGCCCTGTGAGGATGTTTGGAATGCAGCAGGTTAGAGGGTGAGGGGGTTTATGACAGTGAGACCACGAGGCTCCGCGATACCGTGAGTGCCCTTCGAGACAGTGGTGGGAGCATAAGCGACCAGGGTGTGTGTGCTACAGAGGGGGGGGGGGTTTGATCGTCGAGAGTGAATGGAAAAGTAAATCTCCCAGCACCTTCTTGCAATGTTAGTCCTTTTTGTAGTCACCACACCAGATATGTTGTACAAGGCAGATCAATGCACAATGGAGGGTGTGTAGCAGTTGTCTGTCAGTACTACAGAGGGGGGGGGGGGGCAGAGGAAGACGACTGCCGTAACATACCAGGTCACCTGCGAGGGCCCGGAACAGCTCTTGTTTCTGGTAATCCGTCATGCGGGGGAGACACTGCATCACGACGCCGCTTGCGCCGGAGCACATCCCACCCGACCCGGTGACGAAGTTGTAGAAGTAAACGTAGACGAACAGTGCCATGAGAATCTGGCAGTCCATGCGGTCGATCATGCCGCCGTGCCCCGGGATCAGGTCTCCGAAGTCCTTCAGGTTGAACGCGCGCTTCAGCCCGGAGGCGAAGAACCCGCCGAAGGGGGCAAAGAGGGAGGAGAAGCCCGCGAAAGCCATGGCGTGCAGCTGCACGGGCTTCATCGTCACCTCTGCGATCCCGACGGCCGAGGCGATCATCTCGGGGAGGACGTACTGCCGCGGCAGGAAGGTGGGCCCCACCTCGCAGTCGATCGGCGTCAGGAACGCCGTCTTGGGGCAGATGAACCTCTTGTGGTTCGACAGCAGGTCGGAGTACCAGAAGGCCCACAGCGTCGTGAAGAACCAGGCCCCCAGGAAGCCCTCCCAGGTCTTCTTCGGGGAGAGCGTCGGGATGAGAGGCATCGAGCCGAACAGCTTCCCGCATGCATAGGCCCAGGAGTCGTTGTGCACGATGCAGGACACGGGCAGGGTGAACCAGATCATGCCCTCCATCATGGTGGTGAAGAAGTAGGAGCTCATCACGCCGAACACCAGCAACCCCATGTGGAGCCAGCCGAACTGCGAGAACTGGTACCGGAAGTAGATCTGCTTCAGAGGGGCGGCGGGATTCGTCTGCGCCTTCTTCCTGCGGAGCTTGCCCCCGACACTCTCTATCACGCCTGCGACGTTGGGCTTGAGGGAGAGCACAAAGGCTATGATCCCAAGCATGTAGAGCGAGAAGGCGATAAACAGAGAGTGCTTGAGGTACTCATCCAACCAAGGCCACGTCCGGACCAGCGGCGCCTGGATGTTGTACGACACGGTGAACAGCAGGCACACCGAGAACATGTACCACGGGATGATCTTCGACCCCGGGATCTCCTTCTCCATCACCTCCTTCTTGCGGATATTCATGATCTCGCTGAACATCAGGACCTGGCAGACGAGAACCAGCACGATGCCTAGGGTTTGCCCGATGTGCTGCACCCCCACGAACACAAGGCACATCACGAATGTGCCGATGCTGCGGTTCAGCAGATCAGCGCTGCTCTTCTTCGGCGCCTCCGCAGGTGGGGGCGACATCGGGGAGTCCAGCTCGTCATCGCCTTCGCTGGCCGACGAGCAGCTGGTGTGCCCATGCTGGGGCTGAGGCAGCACCTCCACCTCGTTCTTCCCCCTCCGCCTCAGCGTCGCCATCTCTACGGTGTGTACGGGCAGCTGCCGCCGGCACAGCACACGACGCAGGGTGAGGTCTGTTTGTAATATGTAGTGAGATGGTGACGTGATGTTGTTCAACACTGGAAGCCTGTCTGCAAACTCTTCCGCACGGGACACCCGATCCCAGCAACGCGGCACAGCAGCATGCAGTCAGATGGTGGTGCATGTTGAAGCATCGTCGTCCGCACACAAGGTGCGTAGGATTGGAGTGATTTGTGTGTGTATGTGAGTCATCACGGTGCAAGGCAGTGGCAGGTCCTCCTCATGTGTGGCACAGCACCAGCAGGCAAGGCAAGGCAGGCAACAGGGCGGGGTGTGTGGGGCTTCTGCTGCAGTCAGGGACTGGACATGCGTCCAGGTGGGCCAGTGGGCGAGTTGCCCAGGGCCCACCTAAGGTTTCGTACGGAAGCGAGGAAGCTTGCAAGAACACACAAAAAAGCAAAAAGTGACAACGCGTGCGGGTGGACGCACAGATCAGGCACCCGAGCAACGGCTACAGGAGTCAGACACCGCAGGACAGTCGAAACAGAGGCGGCGATTCAGAGTCAGCTCCTTCTCCAGCGCATCAGGGTGCCAGCAAGGAAAAGCAAACCAAAGGGAAAACGTGACACAAACACACAAAAAGGAGGCGGGAACGAAGAGACACACCGAAGACAGAGCATGCAGACATGCGGAGAGCAGATCCGATTACAATCTACGGCACAGGGGCACACGGCTCAACACCAACACCTGGCGGCGACACGCGCACGCAACAGGGGCACGCGTACAGGGGCTGCTCTTCACGTCACGCCGTGCACATCGAGTGATACCCAGGCAGGCAGCAACAGCTATTAAAGGCAGTCTCCCATAGTCAACGTGCTGGAGAGGACAGCAATGGTGAGGGCACAAGGGGAGGGGGGCACAACGTGCAGGGCACACGCGATACAAAGCAGGGAGATTGGAGGCCGACACCGCATGGCAACCTCCGAAGACAGAGGCAGCACACGGCACAGTCAGCTCCTACTCCAGTGCATCAGTGTGCCTGCAAGGCAAAACAAAGCTACACCACAGCGACAGAAACACACACAAAATGGATGCTTGAGGAAGAGACACACCGCAGACAGGGCATGCAGACATGCAGCGCAGGGACAGCACATCCGATAAAGGCCAACGGCACATCAGACGGACACACGGCTCAACACCAACACCAGCCGGCGACACGCGCACGTCACAGGGGGGCGCGGACAGGGGCTGCTCCGTCGCACGCCGTGCACAGGGAGAGGTACCCAGGCAGGCAGCGATTCTGGCAGGCTCCCATCGTCAACGTGCTGCACGACAGTGATGGTGAGGGCACAAGGGGAGGGGGGCACGACGTGCACTTCAACGTCACAGAAGGCAGCGTCGGGTCAAGGGGGACAAGGGGAGAAAAGGGAGAAAATAAGAAAGTCATCAAAAGAAAAAAAAAACAACGGGGCACAGGTGGAGGACGACACGGGGTCCGGATTAACGGTGCACACAGCACCCGCTGCAGTCCCTCCCGCCGTTGTTGGGGTCGCAGTTGTCGCGGGTGTCATCCATGCAGTTGAAGCCAGCGTCGCACTGGATGTTGGCAATGCCGCCGCACATGGTGCAGGTGTCGACAGGGGCAGGCTTCCGGGTCTCAGGCACCACCAGACGCACACAGCACCCGCTGCAGTCGCTCCCGCCTTTGTTGGGGTCGCAGTTGTCGCGGGTGTCGTCCATGCAGGTGAAGCCAGCGTCACACTGGATGTTGGCAATCCCACCGCACATGGTGCACGTGTCGACAGGGGCAGGCTTCCGGGTCTCGGGGATCACCAGACGCACACAGCACCCGCTGCAGTCGCTCCCGCCGATGTTGGGGTCGCAGTTGTCGCGTGTGTCGTCCATGCAGGTGAAGCCAGCGTCACACTGGATGTTGGCAATGCCGCCGCACATGGTGCACGTGTCGACAGGGGCAGGCTTCCGGGTCTCAGGCACCACCAGACGCACACAGCACCCGCTGCAGTCCCTCCCGCCGTTGTTGGGGTCGCAGTTGTCGCGGGTGTCGTCCATGCAGGTGAAGCCAGCGTCACACTGGATGTTGGCAATGCCGCCGCACATGGTGCACGTGTCGACAGGGGCAGGCTTCCGGGTCTCAGGCACCACCAGACGCACACAGCACCCGCTGCAGTCGCTCCCGCCGTTGTTCGGGTCGCAGTTGTCGCGGGTGTCGTCCATGCAGGTGAAGCCAGCGTCGCACTGGATGCTGGCAATGCCGCCGCACATGGTGCACGTGTCGACAGGGGCAGGCTTCCGGGTCTCGGGGATCACCAGACGCACACAGCACCCGCTGCAGTCCCTCCCGCCGTTGTTGGGGTCGCAGTTGTCGCGGGTGTCGTCCATGCAGGTGAAGCCAGCGTCACACTGGATGTTGGCAATGCCGCCGCACATGGTGCACGTGTCGACAGGGGCAGGCTTCCGGGTCTCAGGCACCACCAGACGCACACAGCACCCGCTGCAGTCCCTCCCGCCGTTGTTGGGGTCGCAGTTGTCGCGGGTGTCGTCCATGCAGGTGAAGCCAGCGTCACACTGGATGTTGGCAATGCCGCCGCACATGGTGCACGTGTCGACAGGGGCAGGCTTCCGGGTCTCAGGCACCACCAGACGCACACAGCACCCGCTGCAGTCGCTCCCGCCGTTGTTCGGGTCGCAGTTGTCGCGGGTGTCGTCCATGCAGGTGAAGCCAGCGTCGCACTGGATGCTGGCAATGCCGCCGCACATGGTGCACGTGTCGACAGGGGCAGGCTTCCGGGTCTCGGGGATCACCAGACGCACACAGCACCCGCTGCAGTCCCTCCCGCCGTTGTTGGGGTCGCAGTTGTCGCGGGTGTCGTCCATGCAGGTGAAGCCAGCGTCACACTGGATGTTGGCAATGCCGCCGCACATGGTGCACGTGTCGACAGGGGCAGGCTTCCGGGTCTCAGGCACCACCAGACGCACACAGCACCCGCTGCAGTCGCTCCCGCCGTTGTTCGGGTCGCAGTTGTCGCGGGTGTCGTCCATGCAGGTGAAGCCAGCGTCACACTGGATGTTGGCAATCCCACCGCACATGGTGCAGGTGTCGACAGGGGCAGGCTTCCGGGTCTCAGGGATCACCAGACGCACACAGCACCCGCTGCAGTCCCTCCCGCCGTTGTTGGGGTCGCAGTTGTCGCGGGTGTCGTCCATGCAGGTGAAGCCAGCGTCGCACTGGATGTTGGCAATGCCGCCGCACATGGTGCACGTGTCGACAGGGGCAGGCTTCCGGGTCTCAGGCACCACCAGACGCACACAGCACCCGCTGCAGTCCCTCCCGCCGTTGTTGGGGTCGCAGTTGTCGCGGGTGTCGTCCATGCAGGTGAAGCCAGCGTCGCACTGGATGTTGGCAATGCCGCCGCACATGGTGCACGTGTCGACAGGGGCAGGCTTCCGGGTCTCAGGCACCACCAGACGCACACAGCACCCGCTGCAGTCCCTCCCGCCGTTGTTGGGGTCGCAGTTGTCGCGGGTGTCGTCCATGCAGGTGAAGCCAGCGTCGCACTGGATGTTGGCAATGCCGCCGCACATGGTGCACGTGTCGACAGGGGCAGGCTTCCGGGTCTCAGGGATCACCAGACGCACACAGCACCCGCTGCAGTCCCTCCCGCCGTTGTTGGGGTCGCAGTTGTCGCGGGTGTCGTCCATGCAGGTGAAGCCAGTGTCACACTGGATGTTGGCAATGCCGCCGCACATGGTGCACGTGTCGACAGACGCAGTGGCAGACGGAGATGTTTCAGGGATCACGAGACGCACACAGCACCCACTGCAGTCGCGGCCGCCGTTGCTCGGATCACATGTGTCGTCCGGGTCATCCAGACATGTGTAGCCACTCTTGCAGGATTGGTTTGCGATGCCACCGCAGAAGGCTGCACCGTCACACACGGCCCTCGACTGGGACAGGGCTGCGAGCCCCAGTGTTAGGAGCAGTGTGGTTGTCTTCATGCTGATCGTGTAATTTACAATTGACCTGTGTGCCAGATGATGAGTGTTGTGATAGAAATTGACACTGTCATCCCCCTCCGTGATGCGCCCTGTTGTTGGTCAGTTAGGTATTGTATACTGTGGTGTCCTCTGTACGTCCTCGTGAGGAGTCAGTTGTCCCAACCTACAAAGATGAACTGATGTGTGCTGTCATCATGCCCAGAGCTGCTGACGACGCCAGTGGTTATTTAGAGACGACTCAGGCACAGCTTTTGATCTTCTTCAGGTGTTTGTATTCAGCCCGCACAGAGTGCGGTCAGATAGTACCGATCCTGTTGTGTCGTCACTGTCCCCCCGTGTGTGAACTCGTGGCCTCATCTCTCGGCAGATCGGAACGGGTGGTGGACACGACTGATGATGATGGTCGTACGTGTCCCCACTAGCTATGACCGCCTTACCCACACACCTCCGTCCCTCATATTCTCCGAGGTGTTTCCCGCTGCAGCACGGCACCGACAGCTGTGCCCAGCAGAATTGCACCACGTGCTGCCTCTTGTTCTATTGCATTGTATTGTGACGTGGAAGAACACTGCCACTCGCTGGTGTCGCGAGACTGTGTGACGCATGGTTCGACGCTGCTGCCCACATCCCTTGAGGGCACTCGCAGAGCGGCCATGGATATGCGTAACGCAGCACACTCTGGAGGAGGCACTCGTGAAGAGTATGCTTCTGGGCGGAAAACGATCCGGCGTGCACCGGAAAAGTACCCGCACACCCGTCACATGCAAAACACCCCTAACAGAACGTAGTGTTCCTACTAACAGGGTTCGTTCTTCCAGGCTCGCGGGCGGAGCGAGAACTCGCCGCAGTCGCCGTGTGAGAACTGTGCCGGCCCCTGCCGCTCCTCCGAGAGTGACCCGCACCCGCAGGGTGCACGAGATTCTTTGGCGGATTCTTGAGGCTCTGGACGCGCATCGACTGCAGACGCGGGAGGCTCTGGACGGATTTGACGACCATTTGATTTATGCGCTTGCGAGGATTGATGAGCTGCATCGGGCTCGTTTGGAGGGCGGACCTCGCAGCTATGAAAGCTCTTTTGATGTCCGCGGGTACAGACGGTGATTGGCATGGGATGCGTGCGGGGAGCGCAGAGAGAGGAGCGGCGCAGCGTGGAGAGATACAGAAGTAGGTCAAAGGATGTGTGATTTTGAGACGTCTGAGAGAAAGATAGGCTGCCCCGTCCCAGGCACAAGGCACCCCCCACTGCACAGCCGGTTTGGGACCCAGGACCAACGTTTTGACGTACACAAAATCTGATTCTCATCTGTTATTGTTTGCATCCAATCACGACACCCCGCAGGTTTGAATATGGTTCCCCCTCTGAAGCGGTGCAGGTTCTGCAGAACCGTGAAGTGCAAGGACGGCAAGACTAACATAAAATCCATGCATCTGCACGAAAGGTATGATAGGACGTGTGGAGGGATGGGATCAACCAAAACCATGTTGCATTGCCATCAAGGAAGCGAGAGGAGGGGAGAGGGGAGAGGGGGTGGGGAGCCAACCGTACCCCACGCTACCAAACCCATCGTCAATCTCGTAGCGGTGAAATAAACTCCTCCTTCGGGGGGGGGGGGGGGGGGGGGGTGGGGGGGGGGTACTTTTGCCCGCAGGCTGTTGTGTTTGCCCCCCCCCCAATAACCCCCCTCCCTACACACACACCATGACCCCCTCCTCTGGGAGGGAGGGGGTGTTATGCACATCTCTGAAATTGAAAAGGGGGGGGGTGGGGTGGTGCGCCCCAGGTGTCGTGAGGCACGACCCACTGCCAGCACACAGCCCGACCCGTCCGCCCGCCCCTCCGCCTTCCGTTTGAAGCAGGCAAAACATTATAGAAAGTCTCTTCAAAGACTTAGCGGTGGCTGGTGGAAGGGTAGTGAAGAGGACACGGGGATGGGTCGGGCATTTGTTTTTTTGTTGTGCTTTTTGACTGTATCAAAAAGAGGGGTTTATTTTCTGGAGTGGGAGATCGTGCCTCGGCTGTTCGTCTCACCCGTTTTTTTTGTTTTGCTGTGCCTGCTTCGTGCTTCGATACTATCGTGGTTGTCAAAATGCATAAAAATTGCCATAAGCCTTTATCGTGCTTTCGTTATCCCCCCCTCCCCAGCAAAATATTTTCAGACCACCTCATCCTATCGAAATACTCGTGTTCAAGGCGGTGCGTCGTGTGTCGTATTGGATATATTGCCCTCATCGAAATAGACCTTCCCACCACATCCCTGGAGAGTGAGGGATGGGGTGGAAGGGATGGGATCGGGGGGAGAATGTGTGCGTGTGTGTGTGTGTCCCTAAACTTCCAATTTGCCGCGAGAAAAAAAAAAGAAAAAAAATACTGGGTGTGCGGCATCCAGATACTCAGCGTCGCCTCCCTCAGCACCCCTTTTCACACAGGGTCCGCCATGTGTGTCGGGGGGTGAAGGTGGCGGCGGCGACGGGGGGGGGAGGGGGGTCAGTCAGAAGTGGGGGGTAGATGCTACGTCATCAGTGGTGGCCCCCAGAACGATCCTCTGTCTTCTTCTCAACGTCCTTCGGGCCGTTCGCGTAGAACCTGGGTGGGGAAGAAGGTGGAGGGGTGTGTCAGGGGTGGTGTGGGTGCGATAATCAATCGTGCTCCAGAGCGGCCTGACCATGACATACCGGCTGTTCCCCTCGGACCCGACAACGCGCAGAATCACGAACTGCAGACCCGCAACGCCCAGGGCCCCAGCGAAAATCTTAGCCATACCCATTTTGGTAGAGGTAAGAAAGTGTGCAACCCTGGTGAGGAGGTGTGGCCGTGTGTGCCCCCCCATGTGGCAGAGACTGGAGGTGCTCGGTCTGCTCTCACACGACGCGACAAGATGCTGGCGACAGGCGGAGCAGGTGGATGGGTCGGGGGCAATGGGGGCTGCTGCTTCTGCGCGTCTCTCCAAAACATTCTTCTTTCCTCCAACCTCCCCACCACCACGACCCTCTTGCTCGCTCTGCCCTGCTCCATCACCCACGCACACACACACACACACGTTTGAAGCTGGTCGCACAGTCTCGACAGTCAGCCCTCTCTGGAGCAGAGCAGCACCACAGCACTGAGGGCGATACAGCCCACCCCAAGCACAACATTACTGACACCAAGCAGGTCGAGCACACGCCACGAGATGCATCGTGGGGTTGCAACACCGAAACGAACATACCACGCACACACTGGCATTCAAACGCACCTCCCAGTGTACTCTGATGTGGGCTGTATGACAACAGCGGGTATGAAGGCCATCAGGAACCGGAGGGGAAGGGGGGGGGGGATTTTTGAGAACACCGCATAATAAACGCCGTGCCGGCTGGCCCATTCATTGAAGGGCCAACCAAAACCCCGGCACGGCAAAGGCTGCTGGGTTGTTTTTTTAGCTGCGCATCAGGGGCAGGGGGGTCGCTTCTGCCGGAGGATGGCTGGTACAACACCCCATCCCGCCCCCTCGCTTAAAAGAAGGCTTCGGGCGGTGTATTGGTTTGGGGGGAGGGAGGTGGGGTTGTGGCGGGGCAAGCTTCGCTGCATACATTTGCTGCTTCGGAGAAGAGGAGGGTTTTGCGAAGAAATATATATCATCGTTCGTGCAGTGAGAATGCGCTGAAATAGGGCATGCCGGAGGAGGGGGATCAGGCTGTACCGAAAAGAGAAGCTAAGGAATGACTCAGTGGTGGGGTGCGTGGCAGTCCACCTTCACCTATCCGCTGGGGGGGGGAGTGACACGCGCCACCCCACCCACTCGTTTTACAACCGGGGAGGTGGGGTGGGGGTGGGGAGGGGGGGGGGGGCGGGGAGCGGATGATGGGGCCACCGGGCACACCGAAGAATCATCCCATGCAGCGTTTGCAAAATCCAACCCCCCCCCAGGATCGCCTCGGCATTTTTCTCCCTCAAAACACATCCCCCGCAACACCGGCAGCGCCCAACTCTTCCTCGCCCTGCCCCAAGTATGCCTGGGACTTTGGCCTTTTTGGGCCCAAAAAGGGGTCGGGATTCCACTTTTTCTCCAAGGGTTTTTCGGGGGGAAATGGCGCGCAATCCCCCTCGCGGGCAAGAAAATCCCCCCATCCCCACCACACAACCAGTGTGAGTGTGGTGTGTGGGTATTGGACGCCCTGTGTGATGAGAGATAGTGGCAACACAACAGCAACATGCCAGGCAAGGGGCGCCAAAAATGGGTTTTCGGGGCGTTATTGTAACGACCCCTTCCTATGCCCAGTGGCACAAGCTCAAGGATTTGGTTGCTCGACATACGGGGGGTCTGGGGGGCGGAGCCCCCCAGCCGCCGGAGGCCACGGTAGTGAGTATCTGTTCCTTGCGCCGTAGTGGGAGCGCGTGGGAGTTGCGGGCGTACAGATTGTTGGCTGCGTCCTCCTGAGGCTACTGAGAGTGGTCTGGGTCCCATTCGCTGATGTGAACCCAAAGGAATGGGCTACAAGACAGGCACACGCTCAGCCTAGTGGTACAGGGGGGTCTGGGGGGCGGAGCCCCCCAGCCGCCGGAGGCCACGGTAGTGAACGCCTGGCTCTTGACTGGGAAACAACGCCGGGTTTTGGCTGGAACAACCGAAAAAGGGGCGGGTGTCCGGAGGATTCATCCTCATCCCCCACTAGAATACCACCTGCTCCCGAAAAACTTCACCCAGAAAACCTGTGGGGAAAAAATCCCACCTAAAAAACCAGGGACAGTGGGTGCTAATGAAAAACCGGTTTGCAAAACCGGTTTTTGCCAAAACCGGTTTTTCAAAAAAAAAAAAAAAAACTATAAAAATTTTCGGGAAAATTCCACTTTTTTCCCGACTATGCCCACCCTGCTTAGAGGGTACACAGGTCACCTGGACACCAATAATGGCCCCACTACGAACCGCGATTGACCCAAAGAGTCCAAGAACGCGAAGGAGAAGGCCAGATGTTCGCTACCGTGGCCTCCGGCGGCTGGGGGGCTCCGCCCCCCAGACCCCCCTGCTGTGCTGTGTGCCTGTCGAGTGGACATATGTACCGTTGGTGCACCATGGCAAGTGAGAAACGGCACAACACCAAGAGTACGACATGGTCGTGAGTGAAGACGGAGTACGTGCAGACTACCCCACCCCTGCACACAAGTCTGTACGACTTCCTCGTTGTCCACTGGCGATCGACATTGCCTCGCCGGCGCTGTTGGAGCACGAAGTCCGGGGATTCCCCTTCAGCCCCCCTGTCCAGCAGTGGTCTCTCAAGGGCGTGGCGTGCACCTTCTGGCACTCCTGACGTTGCCCTACAGTTCCTGAGACAGATCCATGGCTGGAGGCACGGCCGGATGGTGTTGTAGCAAAGGACACCTGCTCTCCCAGCACCTCACACATCTCCAACAGGGTGTATGTGGGGTGCTGTGTGAGGTGTCCGTCGGCTTTATGAAGCAACCAAAGTCGGGATGCGGGCAGGTGCCCCGCTCACCCCATACATGGACAGGAAACGCCAAAACGGCGCCAAAAAACGAAAAACGAGAAAACCGGCAAAAACCGGCTTTTTTGCAGAATTTGGAAAGTCACCCACTATCCCTGAAAAAACCCAAGGAGAAAAAAAAATTCCCTCCCTATAAAAACCCAAAGAGAAAAAAAGTGCAATCCTGAATCGGGACTTGGACTCCACATTTAGCTTCATACTTGCCCTGCCCTACAATTTAATTTCGACAAAGAAGAAGGGGGTGTGGTGCCGTCAGTGCACACACCCGCCCCCCCCCCCCCCCATCCTCCCCCCCCCGTCCGCATTGCCCAGGAGATGCCGTCCCCCCGTTCGGTTTTTGGTGTTTTGTTCACCCCGCCGATGTGTTTGCGTGGGCCCTCCTCCCTTCCCCTTTTGGAGGCCAAATCGCCATCACCCAAAAATCTGACCACACACGGAGAGCTGGCTGCTCTCCCCTCTCCTGCTCCACTCGTTAATGCAGGTTTGGGGTTTGCCCAAAAGGGTGTGGGGCTGGGGTGGGGCAGTGGGGGGGGGGGGGGGGGTGGGGTCTGACAGACTGTAGATTTTTCGACAGGACGGAACAAAATCCAAAACGAAATGGCCGCAACAGCTGGCCGGCAACATGCAGCAGGAGGGACACCCACTACCGCTCTCTCTCCCTCCCCCCCCACTGGCACACTCGAGGGGGTGGGGGCTACCCCGTTACAACATAAATGTGCACTGAACATTCCACTCTGAGCGCGGGGTGCATTTGAAAAAAAATGGGGGACAGGCCCTGGAAGCTAGCGGGGCGGAACAAGGGGAAAAGGGGGGGAGGGGCCCCCCTGGGGCAAACAGGCAACACAGGCCCAGAGAGGGGCAGACTCGAGTGTTCGGTTCTGGCATGATTGGCTGAACCCACCCAAGCAGGTGGTTCGGTCTGAAATGTCGGCTCAAATGACAGCAAAGCAATACCCACTCCCCAGACAGGTGTTGCCTTCGGGTGGGGTGGGCCCAGGGTTGAACTACCTCGGGATGTGCCTTAATACAGAGAGACAGGCACGCCGCCACCACTCAGAACCCCGGCCGCCCCCGACCCCCTGCAACCCCCCTCCCCCCCCCCGTTTGATTCGCGTTTAACATAACAGGGCATGTGGCTCTCGCCGCGCCCTGTGTAATTTTATCCGACAAAATTCGCTCACCCCCCCCATCCTTATTCTTATGGTTTTGTTACGCGGGGGGGGGGGGGACACGGTGGGATCTTGTAAATTTTACATGTAAAAATACCGATTTTTACATGTATTATACATGTATAATACTTGCATGTCAACTATTATACATGTATAATACATGTACCGTAAACGGAAAAAGGGTGGACCGTAAAAATGTTCCAAGTTCCCAAAAAAAGGCCAAACGTTCCATCTTTTTTACGGTCCACTATTTATTGGGACTGCATATGGAAAAGACAATGCGATTTTCGCCCGCGGGCTGGTGGGTTGCGGGGCGCGGACTGCGGCCTCCACGCCGCAGACTCCCGCACGTAGGCCTCCCGACCTCCCAGCTTTGGACCCTCCCTCCACCACCGCAACCAACACCAGCAAGAGAAGCAAGTCCTCCCTGCGTGTGGAAAGGGCACGATCACCACCACTCACCTCGAGACTCACCCACCACCACACCTCGAGAAGTGTAGTACCATGCAAGGAGCGTTCCGGTAGAAGTAAAAGTAGAACCTGATGCACGAGCCCACAAAAGCAGCCACAGTACGGCAGGGCGCGCAGACAGAAGCTGAGACCACCGGGCTCCCTCCAGATGTAAATTCGTGAATCAGTGCCCGGAAAATTCAGGGAAATCGTACTCCTTTAGTGTAGTACACCCTGCAGTAACTGTGGGAGAACAGTTCCCGGACGATGGTGAGCGCACACTCTGTGCTGAGGCTCTGTGGTGTTAATCCTGCAGCTTCAGTCGTACGATTTCCTTGGTTCCTTCGCGACTTCGTCACGAAGGAACTCGTAAAAAAAACCGCCAAGTCCACTATCCCAACCGTAAAATAGGTGGACCGTAAAAATGTTCCAAGTTCCGGAAAAATCCCATTTGTTCCATCTTTTTTACGGTCCACCTATAGTACGGTTCACCTTTATTACGGTCCACAATATTTCCGTTTACGGTACATGTATTTTACATGTATATTTCAGGCATATACATGTATTATACATGTATAATAGTTGACATGCAAGTATTATACATGTATTTTTACTTGATATACATGTATTTTACATGTATATTTCAGGCATATACATGTATTATACATGTATAATAGTTGACATGCAAGTATTATACATGTATAATACATGTAAAAATCGATATTTTTACATGTAAAATTTACAAGATCCCACCGTGGAGGGGTTGGTGCACGACGCGCTGTCAGGAACAATGTCGACCAGTCGAAATCGACAGACGACATGCGTTTCGACCGGTCGTTCGACAGTCGAAAATCGACAGGTTACCTGTCGAAATACCTGTCGAACGACCTGTCGACGACCGGTCGTTCGACAGAGGTTTCGACAGGTCGATTTTCGACTGTCGAATTCGCAGGTATACCTGTCGAAATCGACAGTCGATTTCGACAGGTATTTCTGTCGATTTCGACTGTCGAAATCGACAGTCAATTTCGACAGGTATTCCTGTCGAAATCGACTGTCGATTTTCGACTGTCGATTTTCGACTGTCGATTTCGACAGGTATTTCTGTCGATTTCGACTGTCGATTTTCGACTGTCGAAATCGACAGTCGATTTCGACAGGTATTCCTGTCGAAATAGACTGTCGTCAACTATTTTGACTCGTCACTCTCTTGGAATCGTCGGGTCGTGACTCTGGAGCCATTCCGATTTCGTCAGCAATTCTCCCCCCCTCCCTCCCCAGCCGAGAGAACATTTTTCTTCTGGCCCTGCATCCAGTGTTGCCTGCCTATGTGTTGCCCCTGTTGTGTCTGCGCCTGTGCCTCCCTGCCCTGTATTTTTTCGCCCTCACGGGTATCACGATACAGGGCAGTCCCCCCCCTCCTCCCCCCAAAAATCGTTCGCATCATCTTGGCGCCCATTCCTTCCACTTTCTGTGGATGTGTTTGGTATTTCCGAACGGAATTTTCCAGCGTCAAGACTGATACCTCGCCGTTTTAGAGTCAGTCACTTCTACCGCCGCTGCGATTTGCGATACGGTAGTTGTGCAGAAATGATAACATTTAATTTGCTCTGTGGAACCTGGACTGCACCTTCTGGGCTGTGAGTCTGTAGATAGTTGGACAGTTGCGGAACCCATCCTTTGTGTACCTCCGACTTGAGGAGCTGTCGACTTCAGAACCAAGGTTCAGAACGAAGATGACGACCTGCTGTGAGCTGCAAACCTTCTTGACACACCTACCGTATCTGCATTACACTCGTGGTAATTCCATACCCCTGGAAACAGGAGACCGCCGTCTGTTCACAGATGGTCTTGAGCGTGGTAGCCATCTTTGCTATGGAGTCACGATTAAGTCTTTGTGGTCACGTGGGCCCATGAGCAGCGGATACACTTGGAGTGGAGGGAGGGGGTGCGGTTCTGGAAAAGCGGGTCTGAATCTGGTCAAGGACGACTGAGGGCTTCAGTTCGAGTTCAATGTGGGTCCAAGGGTACACAGGAGATCACTGCTTCATATTCAACCTGCTTGTCATCCTCTGGTTACTGTTCAACGGCTCGAACTCCTCGACTTTCCTTGGCTGACTGAAATGAAACAATACGTAAGTGCTGATATTGTGTTGTTCCCCTGACAGAGGAACACAAGGGAAGGGAACTGCAGCTGTCCACGAAGTGGCTCGACGTAGCCACCTCACGCTGCCTAGAGGGTCGGTTCAGGTTGAAGCAGAGCAATTAAGTGTTAGGGGGATGCCTTTGGTCAAGGCCTTTTCTAAAAAAATTGACCCACGGCGCCTGGTTGTAGCTCGGTCTACGCCAGGTTCCACACCCCGTCATCGCAAAACGTACACATACACAGAGGCAACCCGCAACGGGCCTCTGTGGTACGGGAGCCTGACGGGAGGAAATTTTGCCTTTTGGTCACAAAGGCGTCTTTTTTTGGAATACATTGACCCGCAGGGTGGCTGAGTCTTATCAGACAGGCCGACCTACGTTGAACAGTGGAACCACACAACCTGTTCAACCTGCAAACCACCGGGGTGGCGGCTGAGTCCTCATCCCTGCCGTAGCATGCGATAAGCCTACGCCGACCTCCGCTACGGTCTCTCAACAACGGTCTTCACCAGTTGAACCCCGCGCGTCCGGGAAAGCCTGATCGTTTGGATCTTGTCCCTGTGATTCGAAGAACTGTGGGGTTCAGAACCAAGGATGAGGAACTGCTGTGAGCTGCACACTCTCTTGACACACCTGCACGTATCTGCGTTACACTCGTGGGAAACCCGAACCCTGTATTTATACAGGAGACTTCCATCTGGGACAGTTTCTGTTCCAGATGAGCTTTGACAGTGGTAGCCATCTTTGCTATGGAGCCATCGTCATTGCTATCGTCGTCACTCGGACCCATGAGCAGCTGATACAATTGGTGTGGAAGGAGAGGGTGCGGTTCTGGATCAGCAGATCTGAATCTGAAACTGGTAAAGAAACCCACGGGTCTGAGATGACTCAGTGTCTGAGTGACCGGGTCAGGTCACTCAGGCTGTCTACCGGTCAGTGAACCAGTATCCGACCTGTCGAAGCTGTCGACAGGTATAGCTGTCGAAATCGACTGTCGACCTGTCGACAGTAAGCTGTCGACTGTCGACAGGTCGACAGGTCGAATCGACTGTCGATCGACAGCAAAATCGACTGTCGACTGTCGACGGGTCGACAGTCGAATCGACAGTCGACCTGTCGACAGTCGACAGTCGATTTTGCTGTCGATTCGACTGTCGAATCGACAGTCGAAGACCCCGACAGCGCGTCGTGTGGTGATTCTGCAGAGTAGGGTAATGGCGGAGAAGAATAACAGACCCCCGCCCCCCCCCCCCCCCACACCACCACAACCTCATCCCCCACCCTCCCCTCCTCCTGAATGAAAAGGCTGCACAACACACAGTCTGCATCATCAGGGAGGCATCACTGCAAAGGGGATAATCTGCTTCGCAAATGACTCGAGATCTTCTGCGGTGTTGAACCCGAAGTGGAAGATAGGGTCGGTTGTGGCACCTGGCCTCCGCGGGGTTGTCGCGTGAACCTCCAGCACATGCGCATTTGACGCGGATGCGGAGCTGCGCTGCCTGCGCTTCAGACGCGCCCCCCTGAGATAGCAGGTCCCCTTCGCCTCGCTGTTCGGAGAGGCATCCGAGTAGTAATGCAGCAGACCCTTCGACGTCACCACCACCATCCGCTGGTGGTATGCCTGTGTGGCGAAGATGCGCTTCCCGCCGCGCTTCGCAATCCAGCCGTGGAAGGCGGAGCCCATCACGACGTCGACGAAGAGAGGGGGCTTGGGGCCGAAACACTTCTCCCACAGCACACGCAGGGTGGTGTCTGCTGGGGCCTCCAGCGCGACTGTCTGTGGGGCATAAGCGATTTCAGCATTCACAGCACCGACGTCGTCGCGGGAGCCGGCCCCACTATATGTTGTTGGTGACGCGCTGATCAGGCTGTTGTTGTTGTGGAGGTTCGCGGTGGATACAGTTGACGACGCGGAGGTCGGGATCTTGATCCACTCCCCGTGGTTCTCGTGCTGCAGCTGCAGGATCTTCCGGATGATGTGCGACTCCGTCGCAGTCACGTGTTTCAGGTAGCACTGCATGCTGGGGGCTGCGAAGATCTTGTCCCCCTTTCCTTCAAACTTCTGCTGCGCCTTATACGCCGCACGATAGGCGATCTTCATAAAAGGGTTTGAAGAGGATGGGGGCTCCGGATCGCTCGGCACGTTGCTCACCTCCTCCGGCGCGATGTTCACCGTCAGCTGCAGCCAACCCTCGTTGCGCGGCGCCTTCACTTCGATGACCTCCTCCTGCCCGAGGCGTGCCCCGCAGGTGGTCAGCTGGAACTTCTTCACCAGCTTCTCATAACTCAGCTTCCCCTTCACCACCTGGACCCGCTTGCCTGCTGAGGAGAGAGCACTAACCTCCAACGCCCAGCTCTGACCCAACGCAAGCCTCATGTCCCCAAACGCGTCGCTGTAGTCCTCGATGTTGAAGTATATATCAGGGTATGTGTCAACGTACTCTATTTCGCGGAGGTCTTTCGACCCCCCCGCCTCCTTCACCCGCTGCGGGGAGGCGTAAACCCGGCGTGTCGTCCACTCCGCCGCGATGTGATCCTCGGTGTTGATCACCGCAACGGTCAGCTCAAACTTCCAGTTGGCTATCACATTCAGATACAGCGTCCTCTCCCAGTCAATCCCTGGGTGCCGGTCGAGCCACGTGTCCTGCTCCGTCCTGCGGCGCACCACCGCCTTCCCCTTCTCGGTGACAAACCAGACCATGTCATCCACCTCGGTGTTGCAGTGCCCCACCATCCCACAGCCCTGGCATATCGCCTTCCAGTCGAGCCCATCAGAAGGGAGCGTCTCCTGTGCTGTCAGAGCCGCTATTCGGAAGGAGCCTTGGTCGACCCCAACCCCAGCCCCGTGGTGCGAACCCTTGCTCTGCTTGAGCCCGTTCAACAGGAGCATCACCCCGTCCATCTGGCTGACGGGCGACGTGGCGCCCTGCCGGGAGGATGCATCCCCACTCGCATCACCGCCAGCCCCGCTGTCACCTCCTCCGAGAGAGGATCGGTCCGCCCCATGCGCGCCCTCTTCCTCCTCCTCCTCATCCCCCGCCTCGCTCGTGGTGTGCTCGATGGAGGCAGGCACTCCTCCCTGCTTGTCGCTGAGCTCCCCGCCCCCAGGCATCCTCCCGTCTGCCTCCGCACCGCCCAGGCAGCGGACCTCCGGTGTCACCACGCAGGAGTCGGACCAAGTCTCGGTCCTCTTAAACCCGTTAACAGGGATCCCGAGAGCCGGCTGTTTCTGCAGAGGGGAGCTGGAGGCAGACAGGGCAGACCCAGAGCTGGAGGAACCACCGAAGCTCTCCCGCTGGAGGGGGTCGTGGTGGTGGTGGTGGTGCATGCTGCGCCTCTCCCCGGAAAGAGGGGATTCGGCAGACTCCTCCGGCGCCCTGTCAACCGTGAGGGAGAAGCTCCCGTGGAAGGAGGGCGAGGAGGCGCTGGGCCCATCATCCCCGTCCCCTTCTCCTCCGGCCTCCGACCCCCCCGAGCTCCCATTCCCCCCCGGGTCGGATTCCGCCGACTTTTCCGAAGGGGATGGCGGCGGGGCTTCTCCGGATTCTCCAGGGGAGGGTGATGTGGCGGGGATTTCCTGCTGCACATCCACACCACCTCCCCCCACTCCAGCCTCTGGCGTGCCTTGGGAGGGTGTTGGTGTGGGGTGCGGCTCGCCGCCCCCCTCGTCATCCTGCGCCGCAGGGCTGCCTGCTGTGGTGGCATCGCATGGTGGCTCCGCTGCCTCCGCAGCCTCCGCTGCAGTGTGGAGGGTTGTGTCCCCAGACTCAGGTTGGCGGCTTAGCATGCCCTCAGCAGCAGGTTCGGCATTTGATGCTTCGGGGAGGGGGTCGGGAACCCCTTCGGCAGGCTGGGCGCTGAGGTCCATTCGGTGAGAGACTCTGGAGGGGGGGGGGGGAGGGGGGGGGGGGGGAAACGCAGACCCCTCTCACGTGCCGTTTGCGTTGGTTGACGCTTTTTTGCCACGGCGGCACGGTGTGCCAAGCGGGTCACAAAGGGGGTGATGGTAGTGTAGTTTGCGGAACAGGAAGGGGCAAAGCGGGGGAGGGGACGGAACCCCCTTCCCTCCCCCCACCCACCCACCCACCCAACCCTCCTCCAGGGGGGTGTAGGGGGGTCGGGCTGTTGGCGGATTGATTGGTGTGTGTGTGTGTGTGTGTTGAGACAGTGGAGGTCACAGCAAAATAAGCAGCAGGGCCTGGTGTGATCTACACGCGGGCAGCAGATGGAGGCAAAATTCTTGTCATCCTCGGGGGAGGGGTGGGGGGGAGCGTGTGTGGGGTTCGAAGCGGCATGCCTCTGGCCCCCACCCCACCTCCCCCTTCTCTTGACTCCTTCGGGCGTTCGGTCCATCCCAATCCTTCACGTATCACGGGCGGGCTTCAGGGTCTTGCCTCCACGCATGAAACCCACAGCTTTTTTTTTTTGGCTGACGAACTTTGGATCACCAAAAATGTGTCTCTTCCAATACGTTATTTGTTTCCCCTCCCCCTCCCCCCTCCCCCTTCATCAACCTGAATACCTCCCCGCTCCCCCCGACACTGTCTCTCTACACACGACACGGCACACAAATATGGGTTATCACTCGAACTGCACACAAGACCTCCCCCAAGTCCCACCTTCAGTTTCTGGGAGCTATAATGCGGAAGTTCCACTGTACGCTCATGGGGGACGGAGGGAGACGGGATATGATGTCAAGATAACCAAGGGTACAGCCGACCGCCACCCTTCACTCAACACGCACGGCTGTGTCTACGACCTATTGAGATGCTCTGCTCACAGGGGATGGGGGCGGATAGGGTATTGTGGCAGAGGAGAGGGACACGGGGCAGGGGGGGTGGGGTGGGGAATGAATAACTATCTGTGTGATACCTGCTTGAAGTGACATCGAACCAATGCCTGCTGAAGAGATTGTCATTTTTTTGTCATGTTTTTTTGGGGGGGTGAAGCGCAGACCCCCCCCCCCCCCAGTGTGATGAGGGGTGGTGTGAGCGGGGTCGCAGGGTCCAGCAAAAAAGAAGGAGAGTTGGGCTGCGTCGGGGTTATCAGAGAAACAATATATACACGGCACACACACGTCGTATCGCCTGTAGTGCGGAACGCACCGGATCCCTCACTTTTCTGATGCATATAGCACCACCCCACACCAATAGCAATCCCACGCAACACACAACTGACAAGGCCATATCACCCTAACTTGGTTGGGTATTTTTCATACGTTTGTTTTGTTGTCTTTTTTGCCACACACCCCCAGCCTCCTCCGTGTGGTTTCTTGCCTTCTTTTTTTCTTTTTTGCCCCACCCCCACCCCACCCACCGAAAAAAAATATGATTCGTTGGTTTGTCTGCCGTTTTCAACTATTCTTTTTGACAGCATGCCGCAGAACCCAATCTCGAGATGGGGCCTCCCGCCAACAAGCGCAGCCCCTCCCCCCCGAACCCCCCCCCTCCGGGCCCATCCTTTTGGAGAGGGGAAGCCGCACCCCAACTCTTTGCATTTGATTGTGATTTCGGCGACCGGCTCGCCGATTATCAGGCCCAGCACGCCACCTCGACATCGACGAGGTATCGAACCAACGGATGAGGATTTTCTCTGCCATTCTCACCGCCCCTTTACCCCCCCCCCCCGTGAGACTGGGATACGGGAGGTCAGGCGCATCGCCACTATCCCAAGGAGGGGACCGATGGGTGCCACCAGCCCAGGAGAGCCGCACCCTAACAGCTCCCACATTTTTTTTGACGTCGACGACCACAACCCTGGCGTGACCGGGTAGTGACCATCCTCTCTGGTGACTCATCCCAATCCACAGGGGGGTGTAGGTGCGGCGGGGCGGAGATACGAAGCGGGGTGGGGGGTGGGGGGGGGTTATACAGAGAAGGCAAATGGTGCAAAGAGGAGAGGGGGGGAGGGGGTGCGTGTTTAGGGGAGTCCCACCGAGATGCGTAATTTGTTTGTGCGCGCGAAATGCAAGCAGCACACAAGAAACAAAGGGGGTGGGGGGGGCGGGGGGATGGCATGTTGTGTGCGACAACACCGCGGCCACAAACCCCGCCCCGACGACACGGGAGAAGGAGGGGGAGGGAGATACACTGCGCTAGGAACAGGGAGCTAGAAAGGCAGGTAAAAAAAACTATCTGTGCCCCCGCTGGATTGTAAAGTGACAGCTAAAGGAGACAATGCACCAATTCCTGCTGAAAGTTGTTTTTTGTCGGAACGCCAGGCCCCACTCTTTGTGTGCACCACTCCCCGATCTGATGAAGTGGTGTGAGTGGGGCCGGACGACCCCAGCTGATCCAGCTAAAGGCACAGAAAGCTCCCCCAGTTGGCTACGCCGAACTAACAAAAAAAACAAACCCTCCCCTTTAGGGGGAAGGGGAACCTTAGCACTGAGGCTTGCACTCTCCCAGGCTGGCAAGGGTGGACAGGGGGGGGGGGGGGGGGGGAGGGACATAATTCACTCACGGCGCTGAAGTAACCACTGTTACAAGTGGTTTTACAAGTGGTTTACATGTAAATTTTTTTACATGTAAATTTACAAGTGGCACTTGTAAAATTACATGTGCCACTTGTAAATTTTACAAGTGGTACATGTAAAATTACATGTAAATGACATGTGCCACTTGTCATTTACGAGCTTTCCTGAACACTGGCGAGCCGTGTTGTTCCATTTGTTTATCCCCCGCGACCCCAGACCAGCACATGCCCTGCTGCACACACACACCCTCACTTACAAAAGGACCTTTGCACCTCCAACATGAGCAAGAGAACGGCCACCACAACACCGACGCGCAACAGCAAGCGGACGAAGAGCGGGGATCTGGGGAAGGAGGATGAGCGGCATGAAAGCCAGCTGCAGCAGCTTGTGGCCGTGTACACCACCAGGAAGACGGGGGAGGTGTTTAAACACTCGGTGTTGAAGGAGATGGTGCAGAAGGTGCTGGTGACCACCATCCCCCCCAAGAGTGGAGTGATAACAAAGGTGCTGAAACGCAAATACAATGCACTGGCTTCCTACAAGTCACTGAAGGATGTTTCCGGCGACCTGTACACGGTTCGGATCGAAGGAAACCGTAATATGGCCATCCACGGCATCGCGCTGAAGCCCTTCCCCACGCCAACGCAGAAGAAGTCGGAGGGTTTCGCGCGCCTCAAGCTGGTGGTGAAGGACCTGGACAGCACGGATATGGTCAAGATGTACAAGGCATCGGCACAAGCCTCCACATCCGAGACGCGTCCGAAGAATAAGGCAGTGGCGGCGGTGGCGGCGATGCAGCACGTCGTTGTGGGCGTGCACGACCAGGAGACCGGGCGCTACTATAGCGTCATCGTCGAGAATGGCTTCACCAAGCTGGTGACGGCGACGCTGGAAGGGGTGCAGGTCGCCTACACCTTCTACAGGGACCGTCCTTCGGACCAGTGTGAGCCAGGTGAATACAGCGGCTCGCTCGTTGTGCCGCCTCCGCATTTTGTGGATTCAAGCAGAAATCTGCAGGTCACGGTGCTGAGTGGGCTGACACGGATTGACGTGCCGATCACACCCCCTCCGACAAAGCAGGCCGCAACGACGGTCGGGTTCATACCCCCTCCTCGTAAAGCATGAAGCTCCCCTCCGGCTGATGACGCCCTCTCTGCTAGGGAACATGCGGGGGTGCCTCGAGTTTCTGCTTAGGGCTTTCCCCATCCGCTCGGGTCGCCCCCCACCAACAGTCATGGTCACGGGTGATGGCTACACACCCGGTAGCCTTCAAGGAAAGAGCAGGCAGCGACTGGCAATCGCATTGACGGACGGGATCACCGCGTCCCGCTTTCTGACAGTGTGTGACCGCCACAAGCCCCTGTTCTACGAATGGTGGATGCTCCATGCCTTGGGGCAGATTGTGGCAGTTCAGAAGGGGATCTTCACGAAGGGGCCTTGCTCCTTTTCCATCACCCAGTTCCGGCTTGGGGGTGACCACTTAGAGTTGTGGTCACTCTTCAAAGGTGTAGGTGGGACAGGGCATCGTTCTGCCTTCTGCCTTACAGGAATCGACGAGCGTTTGGAGTACCTGCATGACTGCCACCGCTGTAGTATCCAAGAGATGGATGCCGCAGGATTCACTTGTAGCATCGCTTCAAAATTCTCGAATCCTGTCTACACCGTGACGCCCCCCCTTCACGACACGAAAGGTGTCATGCGCCTCATTCTACATACGCTGCCGGGATCAAAAGTGGTGGAGGAAACCATCCTTGGAAAAGTTGAAAAAATTCACTGGGAAGCACGCAAGAGAGATACTCGCTGCTTTGAAGGCCATCACCGTGGGGAATCAGCGGACATTGTGCTGCGCAATGCAATCACTGATCTTCTTCCGCTACCAAGACATACCAGTGCGATACTTCTCAACAGGTTCCTGCCGCAAAGAGTTTCTATTCGCTGTGATCAGCTATCATGTGCTGATCTTCTTGTTGGAGTGGGCAAATCCCGGGATCACTCGCTCGGCATATGCTCATTCTCTCGAATACTGGTTTGATGAGCAGGATGCGCACAGGGTCACCGTCTCCGACGAGCTCTTCGAACAGGGCAACGGTGAGCGCAAGAGGTGGACACGTGGGGGATCCCCGCAGACGATGGAGCGTGATCTGCAGATCTATGAACTGAAACAGAAACACTTGACGGATGAAAATACCGTGCGCAAAGTGCCTCCACTGACTCCTACCATCGGCGAGCGGCCCCAAATTTTATCTTACGATTCCATGCGCCTGTGCAGGTGTGTGATCACTCACAATGATACGTGGCTCAAGGCTGCTCGTCAATTGGTGGTCCGCTTGGACAAACTTGGCCTCGGGTCACATGTGCGCCGCAGAGATGGTCACGGACAAACATTTCAGGCAGAACCCGGCAACAACGGCGATGTTTTCCTGGTTTGCATCTGTGACGAAGAACCCTGGGAGGTGACGAAGGTGACGCCCCCTGCACAAGGAACCACCGACGGGAGGAGGCTGGTGATGGCGGCAACCTTGCGAGTGACGGCAATAGCGGCGAGGCTGGTGATGATGATGATGATGATGGCGGCGAGACATCCGCCACAGAAGAGTATAGCTGCGTTGTTTGCCCTGACAAGAGCTTCGCGCGGGTTTACGGGCTCTACGCCCACTACGACGGACAGCACCGGCCGAGGGCGCAGTGTGAATGTCGAGTGTCTTGCCCCTTGTGTGAGAAAACGGTGGTCAGAAGTGGACTTAGCCAACACGCCCTCTACGTCCACCAGGATGAGCTGGACATCACGACCTGCCCTGTGTGTCTGCAGGAGTTTGCTTCACAAGAACTGAGGGATAGGCACATGTCGGACGAACACCCTGCAGTCTGAAAAAATGAGACTCGTCGTCGGCACAAAATACAATCAGTCCACTCGATCCGATCTCGACAGCTGTTGCATTGCACTCCCACCGTTTGCTGGTCATTTCTCCCCCCTCCTTGCCACTCCGCTTGCCAAAAAACCCCCCATCACAGTGTAGAGTATGAAGGAAACCGCGGAAATGACAAGTGGCACATGTCATTTACATGTAAAATTACAAGTACCACTTGTAAAAGTTACAAGTGGCACTTGTAATTTTACAAGTGGTACTTGTAATTTTACAAGTGGCACTTGTAATTTTACAAGTGGCACTTGTAATCATTTTTCACTTGTAATTTTACATGTAAAACCACTTGTAATGTAATTTACTTCAGCGCCGTGCTGGGGTGGTTGGTGAGTGAGACGGGACATGGAGGAAGTCTCCCTCCCCCCCACCACCACTCACGATCAAAGAACAGAAGGGGACCGATTTTTGTTTCTTGGGATCAGACGGACCCACCAACCCCGACGGGCGAGACGACCCGGGGAAGCGGCATCCAGAATTGACCCCGATTTTTGTTGGATTATACGACGACCTCCATCCCGATATTCTTTGGCTTTACCGACAATCACAGGCACTGTGAGACATCGGCCACTACCTTCCCTTCCATCGGGATAAAATACCTGCGGATAGTGGCGAATCTGCTTGTTTGTTTTCATGATGTGGCCTCTGCTAGAGGGGGTGGGGGGTGGGGGGGGACGCAATACGATGCCAAAATTCGCAAAAAAAAACCCAGAACTACAAAACAAAATACTTGAGAATTTTCGGGGGTTTCCGGGGGGGGGTGGGGTGGGTTTTGGGAGGCTGCGGATCGTACAGCGCGAGCATGCGATGCCCGCTCAGTTTGTTTTCTCTCTCTTTTTTTTCTCCTGCTAAAGCGGCAAGACATCCCCCCCGCCCCTCCCCCCCCCTGCATGGCTCACACGTGATTCATTTTTGCAGAACATGGAGAACGCACCGAGCGCCCACACTACTCCTCGGCGTTCGATGTGTATATCCATTGTCACACCCACGTCAATCTTATTGTATAGTGTAGGTCGCACCGACACACACTGGATCTGTTGATAGCGGAAGCAATGAGCTTTTCTGTTTCTTTAGTGCAGCATCTTCTTGTCTGGCTGATGATAACGTCGCCCTGCTCTTCTCCAATTTGTTTTTCTCCAATAACCTGGGATGTGATCCGGGATGGGATGAAGTGTGAAACGCCAAATCATAACGAGTTTTTTTTCCAATATATGCAGCCTCCTTCAGAGTGGGGGGAAGGGGGAAAATGCCCCGCAAATCAACCACCGGATACACATACACACAGCACCGAGGAAAACTCAGATGCCACCACACCCTGCCATACACACACCTCACCCCTGTGTTGGCATACCGACAACCACCCAACGTCTGACATGCGAGACAGCCGTGGGGTTGGGACATTGCATGCACTCTAACAGCTTGAATGCCAGACCCCAGACTCACGCACCCCCCCATAGCCCTCGCCTCATTTATGGTTGCACCGTTGCCTTTTTAACGAGCAGCGCCAACAAACATAAAAGGGCGGAGTGGGGGGGGGGGGGGGGGGCGGGAGGGGGGGAGAGAAAGAGAGAGCACACACAAGAGTCCACCCCACCCCCACCCCCACCCCCCCCCTGCCGCAGCCTTCCCATGCGCAGTAGCAGCAGTAGCAGCATGGAGGGTCAGAGGCGTTAAATAAAAGATAGGCGAGTCGCTCTCCCACACTCGGTGTGAGAAATAGTAATTTATTCGATATGGCATAATTTGGTCATTATATCACGCGGTTGAGGTTGACCGCACGAGTGGTGGTGGTGAAGCGCCCGAGCGAAGCGAGGGCCCTTCTGCACTTAACTTCCCGAGCGAAGCGAGAGGAGTTTAGGCACCATCGGCAGATCGGCCTTCCATCCCACCCATCGTATTTTTTTGGATTAGCGGGGCTGGGTCAGCAGAACAGAGATACGACTGCTGCAAGAGAGCCGGACACGCTTCATCGCAAGCTTCCACACCCGGACACCCCAATGGGGAGGCGCGGTGGGAAGGAGGGGAGGAGGAGAGGACAAGGGGGGGGGGGGAGGGGTGTGTGATGATAGCAGGTCTTGTGATAATCAACGCCACTCCCCCCCCCTCCCCCCACTCCCCCACGCATCGGAGATAAAAAATAGTACAAAATAGCTACCCACCCCCCCCCCACCTTCCATTTTTCTCTTCGCCTCTGTGCGTGAAGTCACTCACACAACCAGATGCTGCGAATATCGCTTCCACACACCACACCACACCCCCCTGACATCCCTACAGGAAAACAAAAAAAGCCGAGGCGTTGTTTGTGGGGCCAAACCCCGGGGGGGGGGGGGGGGGGGGGCGGGGCGGGGGAGGAGAAGGGGAAAATGACAGCACGAGCTGCGATGAGATTGGGAGGATACGCTTCAGGCAGCCTAATCGCGCGTGCCTTCTTCCCCCCCCTTCGCTCCTCTGAACTGCGGAGACAAGGGCGAGGCCTCCAAACAGAAGATATGGCCGTGCTCAACACAGCCTTGACACAGAGGGCAAATGCCCCTCTGGCATTGCCTTTGCAGCACGGCCTGCCATCAGGCAGCAACCTGCAGGGTGGGGGTGGAGGTCGGGCAGTGCTCACTCAAGCGCGCGGGCCACCTGGGAGGCCTGCACGATGCGGGTGGCGAGGAGCTTGGCCTGGGCGGGGATGTCCTGCATCAGATCCTCGGCGTCCTCGACGCACCGCACGCCCCACACCACAGGGGTGGACTCCTCACGGGTGATGCTGAGGAAGCTGCGGATGGTGGCGGTTGCCATGTAGACGTAGTTTGCGATGTCGCCCTTCGCCATGGCGCCCAGCACGCACACAACGTCGGCCTCCTTGCTCTGTGCGATCTTCTGTGCCATGAAGGGCAGCTCGTGGCTGCCGGGCACCACCTCCTCGGCCACGTTCGCGACGCGCACGCCTGCGTCCAGCAGCTCGCTGCGGAGGCACTCCAGCACGGCCAGCACCAGGTTCTCGTTCCACGAGGTGCGCACGATGCTGACGCGCAGCTTGCCGAGGGCGGAGGGAGGCACCTTGGTGGTGCCGAGCTCGCGCTTCCGGCGGGTGGCCTTGCCGCGCAGCCCCAGGCGCATGCGCATGCAGCCCATGTGGAGTGCGGACATGGCGAGGGAGTAGTGCAGCTCGCTCCCGGCCTCGGCCCGCTCGCATGCCTGCTCCCGGGTGTGGCACGTCAGCACACCGAACAGCACCGGCACGTTGTACTTCAGAGAGGCCTGAGGGGGGGTGGTGGTGGTGGTGTCAAGCTGGCTGTGCGAGCTAGCATACCTCCTGCAGCCCGTTGCTCGACGCCTCGCACGCCGTGTCGAAGTTGCTGTTGGACTCCTCGATGAGCACGCCTGTGGGTGTGGTGTGGGTGTGGGGGGGATGGTGTTGTATCAGTGTTGTTTTAGGACACGGGGCTGGTGGCTGCAAGTTGTGAGGGAGTGGTGGCATACCAACGGCGAGCACTGCGAGCACAGAGGTGTTCTCCAGCACGCGGCTGACGGCGTGGGGCAGGTCGAAGGACGTGGGGACCCACTGCGTCACAACGTTGACCTCCGGCAGGCCTGCTGCGGCGAACACCGCCGTGATGCCCGTCACCATCTGCTGCACCAGCTCGTACTCCTCGTCGGAGGTGGCCACCACAGCAATGCTCATGTCCTTGGCGAAGCCCTCTGCAGGGGCCTTCAGGGTGCGGGGGATGTCCTTCACAAGCTCGCCCACCAGGGCAGCACGCAGGCTGCTGGGAGGGATCTCGCGCGTCTGCACGTCGATGGTCTGCACCTTGGCAGCAGCCCTGGGCGCGCGGTTGAGCTCCTTGTTCAGCAGCGCCATGTGCAGGGCACTGGAGGCCCACTCGGCGTGCAGCGACGAGCCCTTGGTGGCACGCTCCTTCGCCTGCTCCGTGGAGAAGCAGGTCAGCACACCCCACACCATGGGCACGCCCGTCTCTGACTCGGCCCGCATGATGCCGTCGGCGGTGCTCTCGCAGATGTACTCGAAGTGCTTCGTGCTGCCCTTCAGCAGCACACCAAGGCAGATCACCACGTCGACAGCGTCAGCCTCGGCCAGGATCTTCGCCCCCGTGGGCAGCTCGTAGGACCCCGGCACGACACGATCCACGATGTTGGCCTCTGCCACACCTGCGGCAGCCAGGTGCTCGGAGATGCCCGACACCATCTGCTCCACGAAGGCCTCGTTCCACGCGGTGCGCACGATGCCCACACGCAGGGCCTTGGCCTCGGTGGCGGTGGGGGCGCGGAGTGCCTTCAGCAGCGCGGCAGGCTCGGCCCTGATCTCGGGAGTGGTCTTCTCCAGGGGGGCGCCGAAGTTGACGATGCTGCGGGTGCCCTTCTGGGGCCCGAGCAGCTCGCGTGCGAAGGCGGCCTGGTGCAGCAGCGACAGGCTGAGGGGGGCGGGGATGTCCTGCGCACGGGTCAGCAGCTGGTCCTCCGAAGCGCACAGCATCACCCCCGAGAGGATGGGCACGTTGTGTGCGAACTGCACCTCCTGGGTGCCGAGGGCGGCCGCCAGGGAGACGTACTCGAAGTGTGCCGTCTCGTCCTTTACAAGCACGCCAACTGTCACGACAGCGTCAGCCCCGTTGGCCGCAGCGAGGGATGCAACGTGGGGCAGGTTGAACAGCGTCGGCACACGCACAAGCCCGATGTTCGCCTCATTTATGCCGTACGAGCACAGCTCCGTGGTAACGCCGGACACAATCGAGTCCACCACGCTGCCCTGCCACGACGCGGCAACGATGACCACCTTCAGCTGTGCGGCGTCCTCCTTGTTGGGGAGGTACACGTGCGAAGACATCTCCTCCGCCTGGGTCTCGTTGGCGGCACACGACTGCTTCATCGTCTGCGTCACCATCGGGCCTGTGGGGGACTTCAGCAGGCGCCCCTCCGGAGGGGGAAACGACACGAGCTCGCCGCTCGCCGCAGGGCTCGTGAGGTGGTGGTCCCTCGCCATCTGGAGTGTGGACAGGGCCAGCGCGTAGGAGAGCTCTGAGCCACGGCTGCACCTGTCGATGGCCTGCTGCTTCTCCCGGCAGGCAAGCATCCCGAACAGGACTGGCACACCACCCTTGGTCTGCACGTAGTTGATGCCGTTGGACACAGCCGACGTCATGCAGGTGAAGGCGTGCGGCACAGCACCCCCACGGATGGTGATGCCCAGGCACAGCACGGCGTCGAACTTCTTCGACTTGGCCAGGGTGTGCGCTGCGAACGGGATGTCCTGCGCACCAGCCACCTCCACGTGTGCGATGTTGTCGTCCGTGACGCCTGCCTCACGCAGGAACTCGATGACCTGGTTCTGCAGCACCTTCAGGGGGTGGCCGAACCACACCGTCCGCACAATCCCAATCCGCAGCTTGGGCACGAGGGCCGTGTGGCTCCTCTCGGACAGCCTCAGGCTGCTGCGGATGTTCTCCGGCTTCGACGCCAGGCCGCCCTCCCTCAGCCGTGCCTCGTGGTTGCGCTTGTCGGTGAGGTACCTGTCGTTGTACTTGTTGTGCTGGCACAGCAGCGGCACCACCTCCATCTTGACCTTGTTCTTCAGGGCGTGCAGGGCACGCACCTTGAGCGGGCTGTTCGTCAGCAGCTGGACCGTCTTGTTCGTCAGCCCCATCATGCGGATGATCTCCACACACGCGTCGAAGGAACGCAGGTCATCCTTGAACCCAAGCTCCCTGTTGGCACGGTACGTGTCGTACCCCTCACGCGACTGCAGCTGGTAGGCGTGCATCTTGTTGATTAGCCCGATTCCGCGCCCCTCGTGCCCAGTCATGTAGATAATCACACCTGCGCCCTTCTCGGCGATGTGCGCGAAGGCTGCGTCCAGCTGCTCACCGCAGTCGCAACGCATGCTGCCCAGCAGGTCACCCGTCAGGCACTCCGAGTGGATGCGCACCGGCACCTCCTGGATGTCGTCGGAAGTCAGGTCGCCCAGCGACATCACGACGTGCTCGTGGTGCCCCGACTCCACGAAGCACGACATCTTCCACTCTCCGAGGAAGCGCCCCTGGCGCGTCACGGGGATCACACACTCAGCAGCCAGGGCCACGCTGGTGGAAGACGGCAGCACGCTGAGCGGCTTGCGGTAGAGGTAGTTCACCAACGCGTCGATCGTGATGCAGGGGTACCCCAGCTTCCACCCGAACCGCTTGCAGTCGAGCAGGCGCTTCATCTGCCCGTCGGGGTTCACCAGCTCCCCGATGGCGGCAACAGGGGCACGCCCCGCCAGGCGGCACAGGTCCACCGACGCCTCGGTGTGCCCACGCCTCTCCGCCACACCACCACGCTTGGCACGCAGCGGGAAGATATGCCCAGGCCGCCCGAAGTCAGACGCACGCGCCTTGGGGTGCGCCAGGGCACGGAAGGTGATCATCCTGTCATACGCCGACACACCTGTCGTCAGCCCAGACTCGCCATCCTTGTTGCAGCAGTCGGGGATCAGCCCGGAGTCCAGCGGCACCACAGGCTTCAGGTCCGTCGTCACGGTGAAGGCAGTGCCCTTCGGGTCCGTGTTGTTGGCAAGCATAGGGTTGAACCCCAGCGCGTTGGCACGCTCCTCCGTCATGGGAGCGCACAGGATGCCTGTGGTGTAGTTGATCATCACAGTGCACACCTCCTCCGTCAGGTCCTGAGCAGCGACGATGATATCACCCTCGTTCTCACGGTCCTCGTCATCCATCACCACGACAGGGCAGCCCTGGCGGAACTTCTCGATAGCATGCTCGATGCTCGCCATCGGCCTGTTGATGATGTACTCATCGTGGAGCTTAGCCGCCACCGCAGTCACAGCCGCCGCGCTCCCAGCCGCAATGGCAGCCTTCTGCCACATGTTCCCATCCTGGCCGACCATCCTGTCTGCCTGGCCTGCAAGGTGGATGGGTGAGTTCGTGAGCAGCTGCAAACAGGCTCCACACCAAGACAGGAAGGTTGGGTGTTGGGGCGGGGCGGGGTGGGGGTGGGGGTGGGGGAGTCAGAAGCAGAGATAGTCAGGGGATCAGAACCCCATACGGGATACGTTTCGCGGATGGGGCTACAGAGTAGAACTGCAGCCCGATACAAAGGTGGGGGAGGAGAGAGAGATAGCCGTATGAACCTCGCAACAGCGGGAGGAGGAGATGTCCCACTATGGGGCAAGCAACCCTACCATATGCTGTCACGACATTCGCTGTGACAACGCAAGCATCTCGCTGGCTGCAACAACGGGCTAACCTAGCTGTGCATGGCATCGTAGTTTGCAATGCTTTCATAGAGACCCTGCACCTTCTCAGGGATGGGTGTGGGCCGCTGCGTCACCGGGTCTGTCCACACGTGGACAAAGGTGCCCAGAGCCGAGGGCTCCTCTGCGTTCTTCTTGAAGATTCCCAGGCGGTAGGTGCAGCTGCTCTTGCCCACCTTCGACACCAACACGCCAACATCGATCTCAGAGGGGAACTCGATGGGCGAGATGTAGTGGCAGGACGACTGCACCACGAAGGGCTTCGGCGTCGTGGGGTCCGACAGCACACTCCTGATGTTGCTCCTGAGGAGCCTGCAGATCGTGGAGTCTATGAAGCTGTAGTACTGCACGTTGTTGATGTGCCCAAACGCATCCTGGTCCATCCACCGGGTCTGAACATGTCCCCAGTGCAGGTAGGAGGACCGGAGTCGCAACAGCTTCGGCATCACACCGGCAGGGAGACAACAGGTGGCAGGCAACCCCAAACAACACGGCAGGAGATGCGCCAAGTGTATGGGGCCTGTGCATGCAGGCAGATATACGTGGTATTCAGTGAGCTCGAAGTGGGAAGGAGAACTCAGCCTCCATGAGGATCCTTCAAGAGAATAGGTGTGGTGAGTTCTCCTTCCCACAGAAGGTTGGGGTGGGACGGGGGTGTAGGGCATTGCGTAGGCAAGGCGTTTGTAAGGGTGGGGGCGGGGCGGGGTGGGAGGTGGGGGGCATGCCGTGCTCTGCGCGGGTCTTCTTTCGTTACCAAGGATCTATCTGCCACACTCCCATAACACATCCCTCGCCCTGCCACGCAAGGCACAGCCCAGTGGCGAAATAATGCTCAGAGCGCTGTGGAGGGGGAAGACCATTCCCCCCCTTCAAACCTGCCCCCCTAGAAGAGACTTCCCCCCACCCCCACCCCACCCAGCAGCAGCAATTCGGAAGATGCCAGAAAACAACCCAGGTGGGGGGGGGGGTTTTTTTGAGGTGTGTGAGGCGTGGAAACCGCACATCACATCTTTCTCTCTCTCTCTCTCTCTTCTCTCTTTCAAGTGCTTGACAACGTGTCGCCTGCTGCCCCCCTGAAGCCCCAGCCCCACGCAAGCGCGGACCAAAGCAAGCGTCACGTCTCTCTCTCTCTCTCTATTTATCCCCCTCACCCTATCAGAGATCCCGCCCACGCCGGCGGAGGTAGTCCATTATGTAGAACCCCAAGATGACCCCCACGGTGACTATGGCGAGGACGTTGATCTGCCCGTTGTCGTCAACCATGACATGGAAGAGGAGGATGTCGAGGAATGTAGTGGTGTACCACAGGGCAACCGGGATCCAGGAGACCCCACGGCTGGCCTGCAGCATCTCATGCTCCAGCACCACACCCCCGGAGAACCGCACCTTGCTGACAGCCTCGCCGCCCTCCGTGGAGACGGTGCCCCAGCCTGAGGCACGGCCGTGACGGAACATCACACGCAGTACCCTTCCCCCCAACACTTTCGCATCAGCCCCCGCCACGCCTCTGGGAACCACCGCGACCTGCCCGTGGGGCACCCCCCCGCGGAACGCCCCCACCATATCCACCGCCGACACCTCTGGGAACGCCCTCTCCCCCTCCTCCACCTGGTCCTCCGCACCACCACCCCCACCTGCCTCAGCGATCACACCCAGGAGCAGTCTGATGCTGGAGTCCACAGAGTGGAGCATGCTGCCCTGCCCTGATGGGAGACCCCCTTTGAGGCCCCCTTGGTAGCTCAGGAAGGGGCAATTCTCAGGTGAGGCGCATCTCGCGGTGCAGTCGAGGGTTCCTTTGGAGGGCCAGGAGCTTAGGGAGGGGGACCGCTTCCAGATGCCTCCGGAGGGGGCTGAGGATGGCTCGGGTGACGTCAGGAGATCGCGGGAGACCGCGAGGAGATCCAGAGGTTTTGCCTTGACGGAGAAGGCGCAGCCGTGCATCACACCGGAGGCCCGACCCAACCGGAGGCTGCCGTTGTGGAAAACCCCTGAGACCTCCAGCCCTTCCACTCCTGCGGGATCCGATGTTGCAGAGGGGGTGATGTGCGCAGTTCCCAACCCCCCCGACATCTCCAAACCCTCACACGCCCCGGCGTACCGCAGGTGGGGGAGAGACACGGCACAGCTCCCTGTGGGGCGGAGGACATCGCGGAGGTTGGGAGGCCCGACCCCGTCGGGTATCCCCTCCCCTGGGAATCGCAGGAGGGGGGGGACGGGGTGGAGCGAAAAAAGAGGCGACACATCCCCGGTGAACCCCGGGGAGGTGATGTGATATGTCCCGTTGAGGATCGCCCGGGGCTGCCGCGGCGCGACCCCGCCGCCGCAGGCGAAGCCTGCGGTGGCGGGGGGGGTGATGGAACCTCCAGTGAAATTACCCTTTAGGATACAACCCCTGCTGCGGAGGGTCCCGAATCCGTCAAATTTTCCCAAGGCGAATCCGCCGGAGTAGACCTCGGTGTGGCTCTGCGTGTCGCGGGGAGGGGCTGTGCCGCAGCGCAGCACGCCAGAGCCGTGGAGGTGCCCCCAGGAGAACCCACCGCGGTAGCCGCAGCGCTGAGGGGGCACCCCCCAGGCCAGCTCGCCGTGGCCGTGGGGGAGGCCGCGTGAAAAATCCCCGGTGTACGTCACCCCTCCTGCCTGCAGCACACCGCGGCCTTCGGGGGCAACCCCGGACCCCCACCAGGGGCCCAGGAAGGGGAAGTGCCGCGGCGATTCCCAGGCAGGGTGGTGGGGCGGCGGGGTGGCGCCGCTGCTGTTCCGCGACCCCTCGCTGAGAAACCCGGTGTAGAGAAAGTCCGCAGAGGCAACCTGCCCCCGGTAAACCGGGGGTGGGGCTGCGGTGGCGTTGCGCCCCTCCTCCTCCTGAGCCCCTAGGAGGGCTGCTGGGGGCTTTGAGGAGCATGTTGGCGCGTTTTCCTCCCCCCCCTCCTGCTGGCCCTCAGGGGAGCCCGAGGGAGATGCAGATCCGCAGGGTGCTGCGGCATGTGGAGGCGGTGCGGACCCTTGTGTTGGGGTGTCAGGGTCGGGGAGGCGGTGGCCTTGAAAGAAGGCATAAAACCTCCCCCTCCTCATCAGATGTGCCGACACAGGAAGAGGTGGTTCCGGGTTGTCGAATGGGTCGGGCAGCTGGGTGTGTTTGGGATCTCCGGGTTTTTTCACCTCATCCGAGCCGCGGGTTTTGATTTTTTCGACGAGGTTCCGGACGGCGCTGCGGGCCTTCCTCCGGGACTCATCCTTTGTGTGCTCCTGGGGGTCGAAGAAGCCCAGGGCGTGCCCCTCAAACATGCGCCTGAGCATCGGAAAATCCTCGGTGTAAAACACGCGGTCCTCCATATAGTCCCACCTCTTCTTCCCAAAACCCGACTTCGCAGACCCCCAGGGGACACCCCAGGTGAAGGAGATGGAGTCCTTCTCATCGAAAAGGTGGCTCATCCCGCGACGGAGCTTCGAATCACTCTTCGGCTTGTTAAACTGCTTCGACAGGGCGGTATCCCTCCCCACTTGTGATATGGGCGTTGCGTCATCATCCCCGTCGTAGTCATAATCCCCCTCGGCAGTGGCATTGCGCTGGGTCTTCCGCTTCACCCCCTTCCTCCCACCCTTCCAGCCACCTGCGGAGTCGGAACCCGATTCACCTTCCTTCTTCTTGAGCCTCTCCTCCTCTTCAACCTTGCGGTCCTCCTCCTTCTCGGCCTGCCTCCACTTCTTGCGGGTCCCCCTCCTCCCACCACCGCTGCCACCACCACCGTCCCTCTTTTTATAGGGATCTTCATAATAGCCCTCAGCATCAACCTCCCCAGCTTCATCAACCTCATCCTCGGGGATCTCCGGGGCAGGCTGCCACCCCGATTCACCCCCCTGCTGGGATGGGGTATCGCCTTTGGATTGGTGGACCCCTCCCCCAGCCCCCTTGGGGATGTCGGCGAGGTCTATAGTTTCACCTCCGATCTGAACCTTGAGGCCGAACTGCCCGTTGCCCCCCCCGCCCGATTGGGAGAGGAGTTTGGTGAGGGCATCCATGGTGCTGTCCGACCCGAGGGATCCGATCGCATCCTCCAGCGAGCCCGATGGGAGCTTGTCGGATCCCCCGAGCGAGGCGAGGGAGCCGTCTGCATCCAGCGTTTGGAATTTGAAGTTTACTCCGCCGCCCAGGAGTCCCTTTATATCTTCGAGCTGGCGGAGGGTTTTGGCGATCTCCTCCTTCAGAGCCTTGGCTGCATCAGAGGGGGGCGCGGCGTCGGGCTGGCTGCTCGGGGTGTACTTCGCGTCACGCTCCTTCGTGAGGAGTGCCGTTGCGGTGGCCTTTGCAGAATCCAGGATGTGCTGTTTCTCGCCGCTGTATTCACCCCCGGCGGCGCGGCGGTTGACAACGCTCTCCAGCGAGCGAATCAGGGACTTCCAGGCCTTCTTCGGGGTGCGCCTGTTGTGTGCGGCTGCGGCTGCTTCGCTGCCCTCAGGCGGGGTGGAGGAGGAGGAGGAGGAGCGGCCCGGAGGTTTCGGGCGGTGCCAGCGCTTGCCGTCGGAACCGGTGGGGGCGAGGAGGAGCAGGAGCAGCAGTAGCAGCAGCGGGGAGAGGATGTGGAGGGGGCGCAGGGGTGGGGCCATGGCGGCACCGCCAGGGGCGCCCGTCGCGCGCGCACACCCTGTGTGGCTGGGTGGTGGAGGGGAGGGGGGGTGTGGGGTGCGGTGTGTTGTTGTGAGCCGCGGGAGATGTTTGGTTTAGTGGGAGGGGGGCGGGGGTGATGGGTGTGCGGTTGGGCCTGGTTTGGCACAAACTAGGAGGGGGGGGGGGGGTGGGATCGGGTGGGGGGTGTGGCCACTGACTATCAAGGTCCAGTCGATGCAAAGACGCAGGCCATCCCGCTGCGTGTTCGTCGAGCCGAATCCGTTCCAGACCCCTGCAGAACGTAGTTGTTGGTTTGCTTGCATTATTTTTTTTTCGTGGAGACAACCAAAATCCGGCGGAGAAGCAAAGCTGCCAGATAACACACACAGATCTGACACACCAAATATTGCCAGGGTGTAATGAATAGCCCTGGGTAGAGCACCCGAAGAAATAACGAATCAACTTGACCACATCTTGAGCATCCCGACACCCCGAGCCCTGGCAAAGGGGCCAGGGCTGAGGCCGATGCCCAGAGCACTGCTGCTTGCACTTGTTTGTTCGGAATGTCATCTGCCTGAGATTCGTTTCCCGGGGGTGGTTGCCATTCCCTCTGCCCCTGCGCCGGGGGGAATCTGTTGTGGTTCCACGCCATGCAAAACCCCCAGTGCGAACGCTCGGAGATGGGAGGAGAGACTGAGGAAAGGAGCGGTCCTGCAAGTGCTCACAACAAGACGGCATACACACGACACGGCACACGAGACTCAAAAAAAACCCCCCATATTTGCCGTAATGTAAACTGCACTGAACACAGAGGATCATGACGATAGTTTACACCGCACACACACACACACCAGCAAGCCCTCAAGACTCTTGAAGCGGCCTGACTATTTAGTGTCTTCGTCGCAGCAAGGGGGCGATATATACCACCCTTTTTATTGATTTCACGTGTCAGTGTTTGACTTTTTCGCAACTTCATTTCTTCCTTTTTCTCCCTCTCCAACCCCACCCGTGACACCACCAGGGTTTAGCTAGCCCTGGTCCGATTATCCCCGGTTCTTCGCTGAAGAGACGCGGCCGGGGGGAGGGGTACGAAGAGTACGCGTCGAAACCGGTGTCACGTCGTGTTGGGGAATCCTTCGGGAGTGCGATACTGAAGGGGAGGTGCTACTGCCCGTGCAGGGCGACACCGCCTTAAAACTTTATAACCACACACAAACCCTCTATTCCCCCAGGCCTGATGAGCAATCCCCCCTGCCTCATGTTGTGACTTCCTTTCTACCTTGCACAAAACATCCCATTTGCCCCTTTACTTCCTTCGAAAGTGTTGTGACTACCCCCCCTTCCCCACCCCTCGGGAGTGCCACTCCTCTGGTGGTTAAAAGTGACCCGCCGTTGTGCCTTCGGCATCTGTTGCGTGTGCCGTCGTATGCTTCCTATGCACTAGTTATAGCTATCCGGGGGCGGCCTGCTGTCGCACCAGTGGGCTGCCCCACCTCTGCACCCTCGGTTTTTAAGATGTTCACCACAGCGGAGAATGATCCCCTTCTCTGTGGCGATCGAGCCAAGCTGGACGAGGTTCGCCTTCGGGCGAAGGTCATGTGGGCGGACAAAAGGTGCCTGCTCCTGAGACTCATCAGCAACCTGTTTCTTCCTTCAAGCCCTCAAGACTCTTGAAGCGGCCTGACTATTTAGTGTCTTCGTCGCAGCAAGGGGGCGATATATACCACCCTTTTTATTGATTTCACGTGTCAGTGTTTGACTTTTTCGCAACTTCATTTCTTCCTTTTCTCCCTCTCCAACCCCACCCGTGACACCACCAGGGTTTAGCTAGCCCTGGTCCGATTATCCCCGGTTCTTCGCTGAAGAGACGCGGCCGGGGGGAGGGGTACGAAGAGTACGCGTCGAAACCGGTGTCACGTCGTGTTGGGGAATCCTTCGGGAGTGCGATACTGAAGGGGAGGTGCTACTGCCCGTGCAGGGCGACACCGCCTTAAAACTTTATAACCACACACACACCAGATCGCCAGAAGTTAACAGGCCTACCCACTCGAAAGGAAGAGGAGGACATACGCACGTGGTGGGCATGGTGCGGTGTGACCTCAAACAGAACTGACCAGATCAAAGAATGAGAGAGTGCGAGAGCAGGCCCCTCTCCCAAAGCCGGGATGTTCTGTCTGCCAAGCAGTCAAGACAACCCCGGGAAAAACCCGACATGCCCGACAAACAACGCAAAGCTTTTTGTCGAGCTTTGCTCTGGACACCTGAACAAAGCTGCAGCACTCGGAGGAACGCAGGGGGTGGAACGGTGATGTAGAGAAGAGCAAGGCACAGAGGTGACATCCCTTCACTCGAAATAGAGTAGTGCCCGAGACGTAGTGAGAGGCGAAGGCGAGGGGTGTTGTTTGGACAGATAAGGCGGGGGATAGGCTGTTTCGCGTCAGCAAAAAAAAAAGAGCTGGCGTCGAGAGACCTTATGACCGTTGTCTACCTGAGGATGTGGCCACGCCACTCCCTCGGTCTGCCACCGCTTCCCTCACCCTCACCACTGCTTGGATGGGAGGACTTGATGAGATCATGCCTCCCTCCTGCCACCGAAAGGCTACTACTGCCGGCGTGCAGAGCGTGGCTGATGCGGTCCCCGGAACGGAAGAGACGCTAGTTGCATATCAACCAGCCCCTTGGAGGGCCCGTGGCCTTCTTTTCCGTTCGAAGAAAGCTTACCTGGCATGATTTCTTCCCTCCCTTGCAGGAGGGCACCCTCAGCACAAGAAACCGTCACAAACCAGCATCAATTGAATGTTCTGTATCAAGGCCGTCCCACTCAGAACCCTCAGGGGTGGCAAGGGGTGATGCGGCACCCACCAGCTTTGCCCACTTCGACTGGGGGTGGCGTGTGCAGCAGGATATCGGCGCTTCGTGGTCACACTCAAGGCGAACCGCATCAGAATACAGGTGACTTCTGAGACAGATATTGTTTTTCGACTATATAGCCGGCTTTGGCACGTCAAAAATAAATCTCATCGGAAACCGGACTGCAGCGCCCTGGCAGAGTTGGGAAATGCGAAGCTCTCGAAAAGAAATATCGGCGGTTATCTGTGTGACAACCTGCCAAATGCCACAACCCTACGTTGGTCACCTGCACGTTGGTCGCCGTTCTCATCTTGCTGCAGAATCACCTCGCGAGGTCACGTCATGCAGGTGGGTATACGAGGCTCATCATGTGTATGTGCGTGACGTGAAACCACAGACAAAGTCTCTGGCTCGATTCGCGCTCAACCATACCCGGGGCTTAACCCAGAACTTGCAGATCCGCAGTCTGCACCGACGGGCATGAGCATGTAAGAGGGAACCGAACAGGGCAGAATCGCAGAATAAAATGAGGAAAGAAAGGAAAGGTATTCTTGTTGGTGGGTGAGGGAGGGCGGTATGGAGACCAAAGGCGAGGGTCGCGGTGAGCGGTAGCCGGAGTGAAGGGGGGGGAACCACGCCCCGCCCAAAAAAAATGTCCCCCCCCAGAAAATGGTGCAGCAGGCCCGCCAGGCGGGAGGACCACCGTGCGGGCAGGAGTGGGGGGGAGAGCAGAAAAACAATGCGGCCCTGAACACCACACACACGGGGTGCCCCTGAACTATTGGGTTTTGGACAGGGGATAAGATAGGTCTGGTTTTCCGGTTTTCAAAACCAGGGTTTCCCGGTTCCCGGTTTTCTGGAGAAAAAAAAAAAGGTCGGTCTCATTTTTGGCGGGTTTTTTTGTGACTTTGGGACAGTAGAACAGTCAGAAAAAACGCCATAAAAAAATAGAAAGTGACCCCATCGTGATCCGCACAGAGCTCAAATAGTCCAAAGAAGGCAGAGAAGCGGAGAAGAAAAATGGACCTAGCGGGTGGCCCGGTGGGTGGTGATGCCCTCGTCATGCAGGTCTCTTCTGTTTTGAAGGTGCACACATGGTGGACTCCAGCCACCCTAGCGAGTGTCTAAGAGGGGTCTAAGACTGCAGTCTGTACTGAAGACGGGAGTCTATTTTCCAGCTAATTTACGCTAAGACTCCCGCTGGTTGAGATTCATGGGAGACACACGGTGTACTGCAGCGGAGGTAGGGTAACCTCCGCTGGAGTTCACCGTGTCGTCTGCCTCTGTGCAGCGTCACTCGGTGCCATCGAATACATGGCGACAGCCCACCAACTCGAGACAGATCTGCTTGTCTGGAGGGCTGAGACGAGAACACGAACGAATTTCAAGCAGTCTTGAAGGTCGCCAAGCCTATTGGGGGCAACTAACAGATGAGATTTGTTTGTTGCCTGTCGTCACAGCTAGCCCATCTCCTCGATAACGGAATGTGTGCAGAGATCTCGTGGACCCTTTGGCCATTCTGTCGTGCACCCACTCCACCCACAACGCACACCTGTCACGAGTGGTCGCTCCCCCGTCCTCCTCCACCCTGAAGGTTGAACCCTCAAGGACCAGTGATCTCCTGCTGGCCGGGCTGCGATCAGCGAAGCCTTCCTACTTACAAGCGAATCCAGACTGTAGGGAACAGATGTTCACTACCGTGGCCTCCGGCGGCTGGGGGGCTCCGCCCCCCAGACCCCCCTGCGTAAAAAAATTACACCAGACCGGTTTTTTGGCCGAGAGTCCAAACTTTCAAAGCAGCTGCTGCGCCTGCCCCACCAAGCAGCCTCAGTACGACAGGACGCGCGCAGGCACCGGGCCCTCTCAGATTCTGGGAGGGTTTGCGCGGGTCGCGCGCGCCGAAGGCGCGCGCGAAAAATTTTCAAAACCAGAAAAACCGGAAAACGGCGCCAGAAAAAAAGTCTATCTTATACCCTGGTTTTGGAGGACAAAACAAAAAGGACAAACAATAGCAGGAACGGTTGTGAAAAAGAGGGCTGATTCCCATAGGGTGCTTGTTTCGGCGGAGCACACACACGCTTTTCCTCGGCATGTGTGCCCACTCTGGGTTGGGCATGAGCTTCCCCTCGCATGGACGGCGCTCTGGTTGTCCAGGGCAAGTGACATGCAAAAGGCATCCCATACTCTTAGCGAAAAAGGAGAAAGGCGAAAGGTAACGTGGTATATTTCTTCGGAGAGCTTTTTCACTGGCTCAGTTAGGCAAACATAAATCGTGAGGAACCTCACGTTGCTGAACTTCAGAGCAGAGCCCTCCCCGTTGTATGTTCGTTACAGCGTCAGCGCATCCGCCTTGCGCACTGATAGCGTTGGACTCGTTCTTGGATTATTGAGTTCTAGATGGAATACTAATTTGTACCCCACTCCTTCAAAAAGAAACGAAAAATGTGGGGGTGGTGAGGGGAGGGGGGAGATAAAAATATGCAAGACCGAGGCTCGCCCCGACCCCCTCTTCGAGTTTATTCTTGTTCGCCCTCGAGCCAGCCCCGACCCCAAGTGGAGAGGCTTTTGGTTTGCGGAGTGTGGTGTGCATGGGGGGGACCGGGTCGGCTCGAGGATCCTTCGCAACAAAAAAAAAGAAAGACATGATTTCGCAAATAGTATACGTAAATATTATGGAACGTAAATATTATGGAACGGGCCCATTTTTGGCCGGTCCGTTCCATAATATTTACGTTCCAAAATATTTACAGGGCCAGTTGGGGACTCGGTGGTGAGGACGGCTTGCGTCAGGAATCGCGCGAAAAGTGCACGAGTAGGTCCCGTCAGGGACTCTGCATGCCGTCCGATCACCTGGTCCAAGTCCCCGAGTCGCAGAAAGCCCTGTAAATATTATGGAACGAAAAAAATCTGGAACGCCAACCCACCAGCGTTCCAAAATATTTACGTTCCATAATATTTACGTTCCAAAATATTTACGTATACGGTATATTGAATACTTTTCGGGTATTGATTTGCAAAGTATTGATCAATATTATTGAAAAAGTATTTTTCAATACTTTCAATATATTGAATAGTATTGACAGAACCGCTATTTTATTGAAAGTATTGAAAGTATTGATACAATACTTTCAATATTTACAATAATTGAATACATTGGGGGTCTTCGCTCCGGGTCAATTTGGGTCAACTTGGGTCAATTTGGGTCACCCTGGGGTTTTTCACCTTAGGAAAATGGGGGGCTTCGCTCCGGGTCAATCTGGGTCAGCTTGGGTCAGTGACCCGGAGCGAAGCCCCCCCCCTTAGGCGACCAAAAATAGGTGAAAATTTTTGCCTATTTTCCCTTGTGTCAAACTTGGAGTCTGACCCAAAAATCGGAATCTGTGACCCATGGTTTATATGGGCAAACCTGAAAATTTCCGACTTTTTCCCCAATTTTTCCCACTTCCTGGCCATACCTTTCCCGACCCAAAATCAAACAAATGCAGCGGAAAATGGCCAAAAATAGGCCAAAAAACCCCAAATTTTTTTCCGGGGGGCTTCGCCCCCCGGACCCCCCTTGCGTGGGGGGCTTCGCCCCCCACGCCACACGCACCTCCCGGCCGGGGGCCGGTTCGGTCGTCGTCGGCTGCGCTCAAAGGGCGTGCGGTAGCCGACGCCCTTTTGTGCTCGCCTCCTCCTCCCACACTTCAGTATGTCGTTTAGGTGCGTCGGTGTTGCTGCTTTGTTCTTCTGTTGACTGGGACGGGCCAGTCCTCGTGGGTTGCCGACCGGTGTGTCCTCCCCTGGGATCCCCTCCTCCCCCCACCACTTGCATCTGGTTCAGCTTCAGTGAGAGCTGAGCGGGAGCCATACTTGCTCTCGGTGACCGATTGTCCGCAGTCCTACATCATGACGAGTTTGGTAATGCCCAGTCGCAGCCATCCCCCGTCCCAGGTGTTCTGCCGTGGGGCAGCTGACCATCTGCTGTGGTCACACACCAGTGAGCAGGCCCTGTCAACGAAATCGATGTGACTGCTCTTGCCGCAGGGCAACGGAGGTGGGCCTGCATTGCATCCTGTTGCCGCTCAGTTCTGTTCCCACCGGAGATTCTTGTTGCGCCGCAGATCGAACAGTCTTTCGTGTAGTCGGCGCCGATCTTGTATAAAACGTAGGCAGTAGGCTGCTGTGGGTGACCTGCAGGTTACCCGTCCCTTTCGTGCAGGCAGCGCGAGAGGTGCGATGTTTTTATGGGAACACGGCAGCTGCCCCGCACTCCATTCTGCTCTCTTGTCTGCTGTTTATGTTGAACAAGGTCTGGCTGCCAGTGATCTCGCTGGGGGTCGGGCAAACCAAAAAAGAGGTAGGGCACAGGGTGGGCCGAGCTCGCGAGAAAAAAGGTGCAGCCCAACCCCCCCCCGACTTCCCGTGGTATGATGCAAACAGGATCGAATACACGGCCACAGAACATTTTCCCCCAATTCGAGAGGCACCGGATGTTGCTGCCTTTGGTCGTCGCCTGCTGGATCAAAAATCAGGAATCCAGGGATCTTGGATTGCCTTTGAGTACTTGCAAAACTGCAATCCCGAGAAACTTTGCCAGCTAGTGTTCAGGAACGGCAGCAAATCTCATGGCTTGCATCGCTTTGTGGATGGTGTGCGATGATCAATCCCATACACGCAAGGACTTGGTCGCGAGACAGCCTACAGGGGGTCTGGGGGGCGGAGCCCCCCAGCCGCCGGAGGCCACGGTAGTGAACATCCTGAAAGTCTTCGAAGGCGAGTCCCCACACCGGTTGGTGCTGTTGCACATTCCAGGCGGAGATGGTCCTTCGCTTGGGGCATGATGAGGTGCGCTTCGATGAACACCATCAAGTCCCCCAGCATGCCGTTGGGTTTTCATACGCTGCGGCGCATGAAAACTCGGCCACAAGGCCGAACCCAAAAGCCCCAAAATCTGACCCGGGAGGTAGGGCCGAGGGTAGGGCCATGCCACCCCTGGCGGCCCACCCTCCCAAAGAATTACAGAAAAAGGGAGGTGGGGCCGCGGCCCCCTGCCAGCCCTGGCACGGGATCACTGCTGGCGGGTAGTTCAGGCTCGTGGCCCTCCTCGTTCCGATAGCCCCTCGGACATCCAAATGATTCACGTGCAGCAGCCCATGCGCAGAGAACGGTGTGCCGTCTTGTACAGCAACTGTTGGACAACTTTTGAAATCGTTTTTCACCAAAAAAAATCACTCTGCGGGCCAAGTCGAAGATTTTTCTGGGGACTTTTGGTGTCCCCAATTTTTCAAATTTCGAAAAATAAGCTCACTTTGCTAAACTGGACCCAACTCCCCACACTCTTTTTTTCCGACTTTTTCACGGGGTTTTTCCGGTTTTTTTTGGTTTTTTTTGGCGGATGGAGCGAAGACCCCCATTGGGTGATATTGGCAATACTGAGCAATATCCTCCTGATTTTGACCCGATTTTGGTGGAGTTTCACCTGAGTGAGAGGATCGGAGACGTGAAGGCCTCATCCACCAGTACATGTGCCCTGCCTGCACCACCGAGGGTCTCCCTGAAGCATCATTTTGCACATAACACACCTGTGTGGTACGGGAAATGCTACGAGGAACGCGATGGACTCGGGACTGCTGCTGGCCTCTCTTGCTATGGTTTACTTATGTTTCGTGCTCCACCTGCTCCACCACATTCTGCACTTCAGATGATCCACTTCACGTGGGTTACGGGGTTTGGGACAACGATGATATGTTGTGTCCGACGACAAGGTAAGGTAAGCTCATCGAGGTACACCAAACCGGAGTTGTCGCGAGCACGTCCGGATGTGGGGATATCGGCCGGAGAGGGTGACCGTCGGAAAAGACTATCAGCATCCCAGAAAACCTCCCAGCGGACGTCCGGCCGTGGCTGCGGCAACACGTGGCTTCCTCCTGCCCACCACTTGACTGCAAGCAACCTGGATTCCGGAAGAGAGCTGGTCCAACTCGGGTCCGCCTCATTGGCGTGCACCCTGGGACCCAACTGTTCCTATCCAAGTGCGTCTGCGCCAGGCACTGCTGCCCCCTGCCCGCCACTGTCAGACTCGGGTCTGCTCTAGGAGCAAGCACCCTCCCGGCAAGTGACTGCAAGCGCACTTGCGCCCAAATCCCGCATCAGCGTCGGAGGTCGCCTGCCTCTGAGTCTGAGAAGGCACCAGCCACAACTCAGCTGGGAGTGGCCGCAGTAAGTAGGGGTGCAGTGGAATCGCCCCTGTGTGTCAGCCCGGTCCCCTGTAGGACAGACCAACTCAGCAAAAGAAGGAAAAGAGGGAGAGGCGATGAGGAGACAAGGTCGCAGTGACAGAACGATGTGTTGGGAGCCGGGAATCAAACCTTGGCCTCAATATGGACTGCTGTTTGCACCATGCACAGAAGCAAATTGTGACAAACCCCGATCCGTACAGGAACAGGAACTGTACCGTACGACTTCTCCTTCACCCAACTGTGCGGTCAAGCAAACCGGATATTCTTCCCAACGGCGCCCTTCCCAAGACAAAAACCAGGACCTGACCTTCGACTTGTTTTGGGATGGGGCGGCCTATCCAGGACGCAGCCATCCACACAGCTATCCGCTATCGTGGTGCCTCCGGCTCCCCCTTCCCCAATGTCACGCGGCTCTGCCCAACTTCTAGCTCCTCGACCGCCCTGTTCGCCAGCCTGTCGGCTTGCTTGTTGTAGTGTCTCAGTACCTGCCGTAGCGAGACCTCCGCCCCGACCCCCTGAGTCGGTCTAGCAGCGACACTGCCTCGTCGCGGTGCCCGTGAACTGTATGGCCAGTAACCGCTGAAGACACCTCAGGAGTCCGGTATACTCAGCCACGTTGATCGTGTCAGCGTCCGGCAGTCTCTCACACAAATCCCATCTGCGCTTCTTCCCGGGTCCGTGGTGCACTGCACCCTGGCGAAAACCAGTACCTGACCAACCCCACAGGCTCATCTTACCCTTCCTGGGGCTGGGAGAATGGTACACGGTGGACTCCAGCGGCCCTAGCGGGAGTCTGGGAGCGGGAGTCTGAGCGGGTGTCAAAGACTCCCGCTAGCGGGAGTCTATACTCCCGCTAGGGGGAGTCTGACTCCCCCTAGCGGGAGTCTTTTCACCTATTTTCATCCATTTTTCCCATGATATAGTTACAGTCTACTGGCGTGGGGGGTAAAATCATGGTGGAAGAGGGATGGGGAGGGGCTTGTTTTGCTTCTGTCAGTTTCCCCGGACTCTGGACTACCTACCTATCCTCCTGGTAGCGGCTACACCTGCGGAGGTGAGCGGTTAGAATTTGAGGTGTCAAAGTGCGGCCATCGCCTGTCGTAGTTGTGTTACACCTTGGGCAAGACAAGCCATCCTGCAGGCCTCATCTTCTTCGTCAGAACTGTCATCCCCCTCCTGCTGTGCGCGTTGGTCAAGCGTGCTCAAAGTCGCCTCGGATGACACGAATGGTGTGAAAGTCGCCCCCAGCGGGATTGGCATTTTGCACAAGCAGTGCGATAATTTGCGGTGTCCTTCGGGGAACCGGAACAGGAAGTAGGGCGCGCTGATGGGTTCAACGAAGTCCTGTGTGTTGCAGTGCACAAACCCCTTCTGCAGCTGTGTCAACTGTGTGCAAAGAACATACACAGCCAATCTATGAGCGTGTCGGGTGTGCAGACACGGACACAGGATGACTTCTCTATACCCGAGGATCCCGTCCTGCGACAGGTGCGCAACCTTCCAAGGCATGCCCGATGCGCGCCGCTTCTCTTCTGCCATCGCAAGATCTCTCTCGTAAGTTGCGGAGCTGGCGATTGTAACGGCATCTTTCTTGCGATGTCCGTTCTCTGCTTCTTCAAATTCGTCGTTGTTCTGCAGAGGCACTGCATCTTCTGGAGCCCACCAATGATGGAGACTGTGTACGTAGGCATTGCGCGTTGATCCCTTTTCGGCATGCTCCATCAACCAGTGAAATATATGCCCTGAGATCCGAGCACACAAGAAGGGAATCCGGGCTGACTCATCCTTGCATCCCCAGAAGCGCCAGGGGATGTCTGCATACCGGAAATGCATGAGGTCTGCAAGGGAGACAAAGAGGTAGCGGAACAAGCCCTTGTAGGTGTGTCCTGTGACAGGCAAGCACGACCTTCCGGAACTGAGCACCTGTCCCATGCTGCGACACATTCAGTGCAAGGTTTGTACAGGTCTTGTCGAATATTTTTTTGTTGTCTCATCCAGCAGGGGTGGAGCTTGAAATATGGGGTTGCGGGCTGGATCGGGTCAGATCGGGTCAGCCAATTTTTTCTTATGGGTCCCCCCCCGGTTCGTCTCAGAGATTAGTGCTCGGGCCCAGCCTCCCGCGAGGTACCGGAACCGATATGCAGCCCCGGACGCGCAAGGACTTGGTTACAAGACAAACACATGCCGTAGGGGGGGTCTGGGAGGCGGAGCTCCCAGCCGCCGGAGGCCACGGTAGTGAACATCTGTGACTTGCGGGCGTACGGATTCTGTGTGAGTTGGCTGCGTCCTCCTGAGGATACTGAGATTCCCTGATGTAAAGGGCTTGGGTACAAGACAGGCACATGCCACAGGGGGGTCTGGGGGGCGGAGCCCCCCAGCCACCGGAGGCCACGGTAGTAAACGTCTGTTGCACGGTACGGGTTGGGCAGCTTCATTTGTCCTCTATTGTGACTGTTTGAGGCCTGTGCTCATGTCGCTGGGGTCACTTTGCTCACGAAACGCCTCCTGGTCACCTTGAGGCCCCAAGGCGAGGAGCCAACTTTTCCGGTTTCCCGAAAATCTATATTTTTTTTCCTTTTTACCCCTGACCTGATTTTTTGTGAGGGCCTGCAGAAAATCAGGTCAGCTGACCCGAAAAAACCCCCAAGCTCCACCCCTGTCATCCAGTACCCTGATCAGCCGCATGGCGAGCCCCTTGCAGTCATGGAGTGCTGGGGTGACGTAGCGGGCATTGGGAAGCACACCTGCCAAGAGGGAGGGGTAGCCAGCCTCTTTCATCTCAGAGAGAGTCAGGTGCGGGTATCGATGCACCTGTTGATACCAGCGTTCTTCTGGGATGTCGCACAGTGAGCATCGGTGCCCTCGCCCCCCGCATCGCCTCATTGTTGCCCACTGCTGATCTATACTCCCGCTAGCGGGAGTTGGACTCCCCCTAGTGGAGACTCCCGAAAAGGGTTAAACCCGGTAGTGGTACCCTACCCCCGCTGGAGTCCACCGTGCAAGGCCGGATCAGCCCACGGGTGGGTTTGAGGAAGAAATCTGGGGGGGCAAATTTTGCTGCGACTTCCGGTTTCACCCGGCCGAACTCCAGCATCTATCCAGACCCACGGTGCCAAGCCGTTCGCCCGTGTCGCGATCATTCGCGGCTTCAGGCTGCCCCCGACGACACGTTTGTATCCTGCACCTTGCCATACTTCGCCTCCACCTTGTATATGACGGAGAGCGCCCTCCTTCCGCATCGTTGCGACTTCCCTGACAGCGAACTTATCCATGTCAGGGAAGACATGGCGATGATTGCGTTGGCCACCTGGGTGCTGTGCTGGTGGAGCTCCTTGCTCAACACCGTTGCTAGGAGCCTTCTAATGGATCCCAGTGTCAGCACACTGCCCCCTTTTTTAACAGGGAAGGCCGTGCAAAAATCATGCACAATGTTCGTCGCCTCCGCAGCCTCGGGACTCTCTGCGCTCTTCTTCTTCTTAATCGACTTTGCCGCCGGCTTCGTTGTCGTCTTCCCCATTTTTGTGAATCAGGTCTGCGAGCTGGGATGGGTGGAAACGTCCGTTTCGTTTGGTGTGGCTGTACTTCAGTGACGAGTGCCACATTGCATAGGTATCATGGGAAAAATGAGTGAAAATAGGTGAAAAGACTCCCGCTAGGGGGAGTCAGACTCCCCCTAGCGGGAGTATAGACTCCCGCTAGCGGGAGTTGGACTCCCCCTAGTTGAGACTCCCGAAAAGGGTTACCCTACCCCCGCTGGAGTCCACCGTGTAGTGACCTCCATTTTGTGGCTGATTTTGGCCCGAGTTTGGTGGAGTTCGGCGGAGTTTGGTGGTGGTAAACTGAAGTTTCTCGGAAATTAGTTTCGGGCTAAATCAGGCAGACAGTGCAAAAATCCCTCCCAAAAAGGGTCAATACTTCAAAGTATTGACAATATTTCGACCATAGTATTCAATATATTCAATACTTTGAAGCTGAAAATCACCAATATCTTCAATACTTGCCAATATATTGAATACTCGAATTATGGCCGTTTTTTAGAAACCCGGTATTCAATACTTTTGCGAAACCATGAGAAAGGCAGATTCTGTTGTCGCAATTATTTCTTGTTCAACTGGTGTCTCCTTTTGTCACCTCGGCCCCATTGAACCGAACAGACAAACCGACACACGATACCCATTTTTTTTCCCTTTCCGGAGAACGCAAAAGAATCTGCGAACCACATCACGGCAGCGGGGGACAGCATGTGAGAGTTTTCCACACCCCCCCCCCCTCCTTTCGGGATGGCGGCTCGCCTCCTACACTCACCCCACCCAGACAGCAAAAAAAAATCCACCCGAAAATAAGCACCCGCCAATCTGCCGGAGCCCATATCCCATCGCTATTTCCCTGAAGGAAAATCGCACGTCACCTCCCGGCACACCTGATGACCCTACAGCACTTTAAGGAGCCTGTCCCGGCCCCCATGACGAGGCTCCTCTGTGCTGAACACCCCTGTGAAGACGCTCACCATGAGGTCATGCGTCGCAGCGTCATACTCCTGCAGTGGCATGGGGTAGGCCGACGGGTGAGGCAGCGGCTCCGGCTGGGCCTCCCTCAGCTTCACCTTCTCCTCGCCTTCCTCCTCCTCCTCCTGGGGCAGCCCCGCCCCGACCCGCTCCGCAAAGTACCACACAGCCGCCTCGGCGAAGAAGGAGGAAACCTCGCTGTCGGTCACGGCATCCGATAGGCTATCAGGGGAAGCGACCCGCAGGCGATCCCACCAGAGGTTCCGCCGTTCGCAGTACAGCTCCCTCACAGCTCTCCGTGCCGCCGTGTCAAAGCCAGAGTCTGCGATTGCCCGGGCAATCTCCCACTCCATCAGCTGATCAGAGCGCCGGTCAGTGCTGCTCCCCGGCCCAGACCCCTTGAGGTATTCCACGCAGAGAAGCACCTCACCCTTCTCCTTTGCTGCCTTGAGAAGGCCTGCGAAGTGGCGTGACCAGGACACATCGGATGGGATCTTTGCGTAGAACGGATCAACCCCGTTGATGGTGATAACCCTCCCAAAGGGCTTCACCCCTGCGAGGTCTGAAGGGGATCCGGGCTTTGAAACTGCGGTGTAGATCCCGGTTCGAAACACCTTGAAACAGCTCCCGATGTTCCCGGTGGGGTCGTTGGGGGGGATGCGGTGTATCACCGAATCACCTTCGAACTGCGCAACCTCGAGCACCGCCTCCCCTTCCTCCTCGCTAAGATGCACGTTCTGCAGGGCCTCCATCGCATCCTCCACGCAGTGTATATCCATATAGTTGAGCCGGATCAGCTTCCCACGGCTGACCCCCGCCTTCCCCGCTGGGGAGTTGGGCTCGACCTGCACGACCTCTACCCAGGAGATGAGACTCCCATCCCCTCCGCGAACCCAGCGGTGGAGGAGGCGGAGGCCTAGGCTTGTCGGCGCCCCCTGCCTCCCCTGGGGGTGGTGGACGTGAAACACCTCAACATTGTCCGACAGGGGTTTTGGATATCTGTCAGCCCTATCGATGGCGTGCAGGACGAGGCAGCGTGGGTGCGGCTTGCCTGAGGCAGGAGGTGATGGAGATGCTGACACACACCCTTCTGAATCGGGAGTCTGGGCTACCGGGGGGAACATGTGGACGTCGATCCGCTCGTGAGCCACCCGCTTCTTCAAGGAGGGGTGGAGGGAGCAGACGAGACGGCACGCCCTTTCCTTCACAGCGTAGAGTATCGCGTCGTCCACCTCGAAATCAGCCCTGATGGACATGTTGTATGGGAGGGACATTGTCTTCTGGAGGCTCCCGTCAGCCCTGAAGCGGACCACAGTGCCGTGGTCTTCCTCATACCCCTGAGGCGCGTCCTGCGGCAGCGGGCTCTCGTTCCCCCCGGTCACCCCGGCGCTGGATGTGCTGCTCATCCGGGTCTTGTTGCTGGCACCCCCGTCACCCCCCTTCACCCGTGACACCATTTTTTTGATCTTGGTGAGCATTGCGAGGTGGAGAAGCGACGAGGGAAGGAGAGCGAAGAAGGTGGTGGAAGTGATGGCAGTGGATCCGACCCCCTCGGGGGGGGGGGGCACCTCAGAGAAGAGGGAGGGGGGGGAAGTGGGATACAGGGGGGGGGGGGGGTAGGGGTGGTGGTGAGTTTGTCGAGATGAAAAGAAGGGAAAAGGAAGGAGAATCCCAGCCCCCCCCCCCCTTCCCCGCCGCCTCCCTGGTGGCGGCTGGGGGGTGGGGGTGTGTGTGTGTTACGCGGGGGAGTGTGTACAGAGTGCGGCACCCCACTGCCTGTCGGGTGGTGGTGGTGGTGTGTGGTGGTGCAGAAAAAGCTGCGAATACAAAGGGGGCCCTCGCTACCAAGTGTGACTGAGTGAGAAAAAGTGAGAAGTCAGCCATGTTTGGCTGAAAGCTGACGACTCGTGACTCACAGTGACTCGTAGCGAGGGCCCCCAAAGGGTCCAAATGATATCAACAACCAATGGACAACCCTCGACAAAAGGGAAGGGGTGTTGGGGGGAGCGGGTCGGGGAGGGGGGCGCCGGGGAGGTGAGAGTCTCGCAGCATTGTCATTCGACCGGAGGGGACAGGGTGGCGCGGCACAGTTTTTGGGGTGTAATGTGTACCCCCCCCCCCCCTCTGACTTTTTGCACCACCCAGAAATCAAGGAAAACACTTTGGTTTGACGTTGCGTTCGTTCAATGCATTTCTCTATGCCTGTGTGGCACACTCAACAGGCCATCCGTGTCCACCCACACAGCAAAGGCAGGCTGTTGGCTTACATCTGTTATGATTTGCATCTCGGCTCATGCTATAGTTAGTGTGCTGGGGTGGGCAGGCCACTGCCGCCGTTCCGACCGCCACGACGTGGCTATCCACAAACGTTTCGGCACGGGGGAGGTGCGTATAATAAGCACACCCATGACCACCCACCCACCCCCCCCGACATACATCACAAAAATATTCTGACACAATCCGCAAGAAGGGGGAAAGAAAATAAACACACGCCGCACAGGCGTGATGTTTTTATCAAATGCACCGCTTCCATCCATTCCCCCCCCCCCCCACCCCCCTCTACCAACCCTGCCTGTGTTTCTCTCTTGATCCCCTCAAATCAGAAGACACAAGATATCAGGGTACGACACCCTCACCTCCCTTTGCAGCCGCAAGACCCTCTTCCCCTCCTGCACTCCCAACCACCGTGCGGAAGTAGGCGAGGTGCTTCTCAGGCACCCCCTCCGCCACATGTGGCAACAGCGCCTCCTTGGCACAGGCCAGGGCGATGCCCTCATGCCTCACCGCAGCACCCCGCGCAGAGGCGGGGGAGGCACCGCCTGCCTCTGACAGGCCCCTCTCACGCCACCACGCATCGCCTGCCGGGTAGACGCCCTGCAGGATCGCGTCCCTCAGCATGAGGTGCGCCGTTGCCCTATAGTGCCAGAGGGAGATGAGGATCCGTTTATTCCCAAACCTGTCCAACACATAGTCTGGGGCATCGGCAGCCACACGCTCCGCCTCCACCTCCAGCACCCCGCAGGGGTGCCCGAAGCTGAGGTACCGCTGCATCGCCCGGGTGTACAGAGTGGGAGCGGGCACGGTGAGCGAGTTCACCTCAGGGTAATGCCCCTTCCACAGGCTGTCGAGCCGCTCCAGCGTGTCTGCCTCCACCAGCAGGCCCGCAAGGCAGGCCGCGTTAGGGAAGGGCCCGGTGGGATCAGTCCACAGCACGGCAGCGTCGTCCCACCTGCCTTGGGAGGCGAGCACACGGAGGTAGCAGCAGAGGTGGATCACGTTGGCCTCACCACGCACAGTGGAGTACAGCTCGTCTGCCCAGGCTGCGCCCTCTGTGCTGCGGGTGCGGGCGCAGAGGGCAAGTGCTGCGCCATAGGCAGGTGCGGTGCGGACTGCGATGGCGTCCCACCACACGCGCCCCTCAGCGATGCAGGCCGCGGTTGCGGCGGCGTCCGCTCCACAGACGCACTTCGTGAGTGCGGTGAGGACGGAGGAGGCGAGGACCGGGTCCACAGGGGCGACGGCGAGGCCCCCTTCACGGAGGGAGTCCAGCAGGCGCGACAGGCCCTGCCTGCAGCGCAGCTCGCCCATGCGTTTTACGGCGGCGGACACGGTGGGGGCGTTGGCGGAGGGCATGTCCCCTGAGGGAGTGGCGGTGTCGTGGAGGAGGTGCATCACCTCGGCGCTCGTCTCCGCCCTCCCGATGGCTCGCCGCACAGTCTGGAAGCGGGCGTGGTGCCCCAACGCCTTGACGGGCGTGATGGGGCGGTCCAGGCCCTGCATGTTCACAATGCGGTGGTTTGCTTCATGCCAGGTCTTCTGGCGTGCGTCGGAGTGGAAGAGGGTTGCCTGGATGCGGCTCGTCGCCTGGGTGCCAGTGTGGGCGGCATGGTGCAGCAGGGCGCGGCGCATTGGGGGTAGGGTGGTGTGGTGTGCCCACGGTAGGGTGTTGGGTGTTGGGAGAACTTGCCTGAGCGGATCAGCCCAGCGGAGTCGAGGCTGCTAAATGGCGACGCCTCATAGGAGCAGCGCACCGGGCATCGGCACGTGCGTGTACTGTGGAGGGGTGTGTGAAAAAATAGGGGAAAAATGAGGAAAACGGCAATGCGTATCAGGGCTGAAGAGGAGGATGTGTTACATCCTCCGCAGGGGGGGGGGGGGGGCAGCACTGTGTTGTAATAATCGTTTGGCCAAAAGACTCAAGCAAACAAGTGGGATCCGTGGGGTGTTGGGACAGGGGGGCTGAGGGCAACAGGATGGGGGCGTGGAAGTGGGGGGGGGGGGGGGGGGGTGGGGCAGGAGAAGCTCAGCCCTTTCGGAGGTGGAGCAGTACAGATGCCTGCTGAGCGAAGGAAGCGAGAATATATACCAGCCACACCACAGAGGTACCGAGTCATCACCCGTGGGAACGAGGTGGGCGGATTTTTGTTGGCTAGGTGGGGGGTTACACTTCATTCGAGACCTACCGGGGGCTGACGACGGCACCCGGCCTGACGAAAATGCAGACGGCGAACCAGCGATGCACACCACCAAGTCAGCAGAAGGCATGTTGGTTCCTGCCTGGGGCTAGCCGGCGGACACCACCGGGGGGAAGGGGGGCAAAAGAAAGGCTTGTGTCACGCAGGCTTCTTCTTGAGCCCCTTGCCCCACTTCTGCATCATCTTGTCGTTGAGGTCGTTAAGCTTCGCGCCGCGCCGGCGCTTCACATCCTCCTTCTGCTTCTCCTTGTCCTCCTCCAGCTTCCGCTTCCTGCGCTCAGCCGCCTCGGCAGCGTCACGCTCCGCCTGCTTCCTGCGCTGCTCTGCCATGAACAGACGCTCCTCATCTTTGCGCTTGTTGACCCGCGACGCCTCCTCCACCTTCTCCCTGTCGTGGTCGCGGAACCGGATGATGTGCGCGGCGCCGTCGCCGATCTCCTCCACCTCGCCATCTGCAGTGCTCAGCAGCTTCGACACAAACTTTTTTTGCGGCACGAAAGCGGGCTGCCCTGCATTCTCATCAAAATCAGGCATCGGACCCAACTCAGGCCTCGCTGGTGTCTTGAAAGGAGTCCTCTCGCGATTCATCGTCCTGTAGTTGCTGGATGTGCAGAAGTAGAAAACCTGCTTCTTCTCGGTGTTGTAGTACTCGATCCAGTCATCCTCGATACGCAGGCGGATTGCACCCTCGGCAGCCTTCCGGTGGATATCCGCCCCACGCTCGACCCGCGCCTCGCGTGACATCTCAGCAGGTGTCGACATCGTGCCTGCCTGGGCACTGCCCGGCAGCAGGCACCGCGCAACGGCCTGGAGTGTGTGTGGTGTGGATGTCAAGTCTCGGAGACACAGTTTGTTGCAGGCATTTTCTTTCTTTGCGTGAGACCTTCCGTGAAACCTGAACCAAGGCGTTACGACGAGCCCACAGTGTATGTGTGTGTTGTTATGGCCACACCCTAATTATTAGGTTAGGTCGAAGGAAGCGATGGAGGGAAGGCGGGGGCGTAGGGGAGGGGGGGGCTGCTGCTGCATCACTTTGTTCTCCCCTCGGCAAGCCGCCTCGTGTTATCAGGGGGGGGGATAGGGGGGGAGGGCATGAGGGTGTGTGTACGCCCTCCCCTTGTTGGGTTGTCGACAGCAGTTCCGCAGGGGGGCAGGGGAGGGGAGGGGAGGGCACAAGAGGTGGTGGGGGGTATTGCAGGGGTGGGTGTATCTCGTGCACACGAATAGTTTGCAGCGGAATGTTAGAGAGAGGGGGGGGGGGAGGGACGGGGCAGATGTTTGCTAGAAGTTGCAGTTTTGCTTTTCTGGCCTCTCCAGGCCCCCCCCCCTAGGGGGGGTCAAATGCCACCCTTTTACGTGGACAAACACGATTTTTCAAAAAACCGGCGCAGAGGCCCCAAAGCCCCCGTAAACCCTCCAAACCCCCCCAGATCGGTCCGGAAACCCATCGAACCCCACTTTTCCACCATTCCGGGCACCTCAGGTGCCCGAATTGGGGTACCTAAATTTTGTGCCACCGTTTGGTACCGGACAGTGCCACTGTGTGGGAGGTTGGAAAAGAAAATGCCCCAACACACCACATCTGAGGGTTGCAATGCATGTTGCTTGCCAACCACGTCATCCGGTGGGTGTCAGGCGCTATGTAGGTGGCATGAGCCAGGTCTTCGATGTGTTCTGGCTTGTATATGTACCTCCCTGCCACCATGCACCGGGAGGCTGCCTGTAGGTACGGAACAAGTCCAGATGGTCGTGTGATTCCTGTGCAGCAGTGCTCCACAACCGGGATGTGTTGACAACGACTGTTGCAACACGAGCTGTACATTCCGGGAACACACGAAGTGCGCTGTCGTGGTACCCATTGTGCCAGAATTGGTAGTTGCTGCGGTCTACTTTGCCTGGCCCAAGAGCACTGGTACTGAACGGTGCAATATGCGTGGCGAGGTGAATGCAACGGAAGGGCGCAAAGTCAATACAGCTCTCGGATGGCGGGTGGTGGTGCCACTAGTGTGTGACGTTCACTCGAGGATACAACGCATCACAATGAATCAGCAACCGTGGACCGAGTACAATACGCTCTCTGTGGCTGGTGTGGGGGACAAAGGCAGTGCCTGTGCCGCAGGCAGGGAGGTACATATACAAGCCAGAACACATCGAAGACCTGGCTCATGCCACCTACATAGCGCCTGACACCCACCGGATGACGTGGTTGGCAAGCAACATGCATTGCAACCCTCAGATGTGGTGTGTTGGGGCATTTTCTTTTCCAACCTCCCACACAGTGGCACTGTCCGGTACCAAACGGTGGCACAAAATTTAGGTACCCCAATTCGGGCACCTGAGGTGCCCGGAATGGTGGAAAAGTGGGGTTCGATGGGTTTCCGGACCGATCTGGGGGGGTTTGGAGGGTTTACGGGGGCTTTGGGGCCTCTGCGCCGGTTTTTTGAAAAATCGTGTTTGTCACCCCCATTTGACCCCCCTACCCCCCCCCCCCCGCCCCTTTTTGTTTTGTGTTATTTTTTGAGTTATCCGTCAGGTGGATCATTTTTCAGTGTGGTTATTTCGATTGCAGGCTTTTTTGTTGGTATCGACGACCACACCCCCCGGACGACCGGGGAGTGATGTACACCGGCTTCCTTTTTTTTTGTAAAAAAAAGGATTTCCCTTTTCGCCAGGGCTGTTCCTAACTGGGGGGCTTGTTCCCCACTTTCAGGATTCTGAACTTTTTTTCTAAGAATTTTTGTAAGGGGAAAAAAAGTTTTTTTCTAAGAATTTTGTTAGGGGATTTTTTTCTAAGGTTGTTTCGCAGAGGAAAAAACCTTTTCTAAGTTTTCCCCAGTCGACAGGGCGCGCACAAGGATGGAAGGGAAGTCTGTCCCACGTACCGTTCGCCTTGCTGGCCAACTGGAGAGCCAGACGTTCACTACCGTGGCCTCCGGCGGCTGGGGGGCTCCGCCCCCCAGACCCCCCTGTGGCGTACGTCTCGTACTCAAGTCCTTCGAATCCCATCAGGTCGGGGTCCAACCACTCCAGTCGCCTCTGAGGACGCAGCCAACTCGCACAGAATCTGTACGCCCACACGAACAGATGTTCGCTACCGTGGCCTCCGGCGGCTGGGGGGCTCCGCCCCCCAGACCCCCCATGTAGCGTGTGCCCGTCCATCTATCTCACTTCCCTGGGTACAGTGCAGCGTAGGAGGTCAGCGCCGCATCCATGAAGCGCTTCTTCGAAGCCTGACTGACATCGGACAGGAGGTCGGGCTTCCCCACCTGGGAGGTACACTTGCCGCGTTCGCGACATGCGTGACACGCGACACGCTACCTGAAACGTGAGTGTGCCTTGCTAACACGGGCATTTCAACGGTCTGCCGACGACCGTTCCCCAAACCAGTAAACCAGCAGTTTTGGAAAATCGGAGAGATCACCCTACTGCGCTGAATATGGTGCGCACCACTGCAAAAATCCCCGGGAGCTTTTGGGCTTTCAGACCTGAAGGGGCCAGCAGGGCCAGCGTCGGGGAGTGGCAGCTTTGTAACTGTCCTCCAGCTGCTGGCATGTCCAGCCCTGCGAGAGTGCCAAGGTGTATTGAGTCCCTGCGGAGCACAACCCCCGATGAGAACGAGTGCCAGATGATCCTCATTCATTTTCAGCTGTAACGCGCATGAGGGGCACTCTCTGCCGCAAGCATCTCTGGGCATCACTCGAGAGCTGTCAATGATGACGCGGAGAGAAATCAGAGAAAAAGTCCCGCCTGACGGGCACGCGCCTGGAAACTGTGGGGGGGCGAGCAAAAAATCCCTTGTAAAAATTCTTAGAAAAAACCTGGTTCCCCGACCCAAAAAACCTGGAAAAAGGGCTCGTTCCCCGCCCAGGCCTGCTTTTCGCACAGCAAGATTCGCCTCCAAAACAGATCCCATTTTTCTCATTTTTTTTGCCCAGAATAATACAGGAGCTCGGTTCCACAGGTTCAAACAGACCGGGCCACGGAACACACATCCACAGCCAGATCAGGACGGGAGCTGCTACCCTGCCAGACCCTGAAGGCCTGACAAGGGAACCTGCGTTCAGCCCAGCTTTGCCACCCCTAAAGCACCCATATCTCAGCGCGGAACACGTACACACTGGCTGGAGACTGATATGGCGGCACGCCCCGGTGCCAGGCATCACATATCACGGGGGCTTGTCGGGGCAATGAGCGAATCATGAACCAGGAAGGATCAAAAGAACCACAACAGGCAGAAAGATAGAAGCGGGAGGGGGAGGGGAGCGGTGGGCAATATGCAGCTGACACAAACACAGAGGGCAGCACCGTCGGCGAATGGGCATGACAGACTCACAAACAGGGGGGGCGATGGGGCACCTTTGGCTCTGCGCAAACTGTGTCGGTACTGTCGGTACTGTCAGTGCGACACCGACAATTGTGAGGGCAGGGCTCACTTTCTGCACTTCTGAGCGAAGGTGGTGCCCGCCGTCCCCATCCCCTTTTCCCTAAGGTCTCAGAATAGGGTTACTTCTTGAACATTCCCAGGAGACCCCCCAGAGGGCCTGACGCTGCCTTCTTCTCCTCTTTCGGGGCCTTCTGGCGGATGAGCTCCCGTGTGATGTGGAGGCGGAGTGCCAGAGGCATCTCGAAGTTGAAATCCTTGAAGTCGGCAGATTTCGCCAGGAGATCCTTCGACAGAGTGATGTTCCCTGCAGTGTACTCCAGGCAGCCGTGCTCGAAGTAGGCGTAGGGGATCACCCAGGTCTCCTGCTTCATCGATTTCTTCCACTTCTTCGCGGGGAACTGGGCCTCAATCTCGGTGTACATCCCCCGCGCTGTCTCAACCTCACCCACTTCCCTGAAGCAGTTGGCTTCGATCAGACGCAACGCGACAATGTGCTCCGGGTCGTGTGCCACGGCCTTGCCATTCTTGATGGCCTCCAGACGGTTGAACACTTGATCTTTCACTATCGCAATCCGCGCCTCGCCCATCTGGGTCAGCGCGTTGAAAAGCATCATCAGCTCCACCCCGGGGAAGTGAACCCCCGTGTCAAACGCACCGTTCGTCGCGGTGCTGAGGAATGTCACCTTCCGTTCGATGTACTGCTCCACTGATATGGTGCGCCCGCCGAACTTCCTCCCGAGGTGCTGCAGCGATTTGTTAAACCATGTCTTCGCCTCAACCGTCTTGCCAAGCTCGATATAACACGCCGCAACGGCATACGCATTAAACGACTTCGACCACTCGCTCTCCTCATACAGAAGGGTGAAGCACGGGATCGCCTTCTCCCAGTCGAGGTTGAAGCAATGGCACCACCCCAATTCGTAGAACGCTGCGTGGGTCAGCTGGGGGAATTCATCCTTCCTCCCGAGGTCAATCGCCCTTTCGAACTGGTGCTCCGCAATGGTGACATGCCGCTTGAGGCGCGACACGCGCCCCGCCACCCACAGGTATATCGCGGAATCGGGGTACTGCTTGAGCATCGTCTCCACAACAGCCTCCGCCCTGGGCAGCGCCTCCTTCGCCGTCACGGCGGAAAAGGACGGGACAACCCCGTTGTGGATCGTGAGGAAAAGCCCACCCACCGCGGCCCGCGTCCCACCCCCCTCCAGCACCGTGCTGAGGTGTGTGAACCCTGCGTCCTTATCACACATGTACCCAAACATCGAGAGAAGCGCGAGGACCCGGGCGGGCATCGAAGCCAGAGCACAGTTGATGGCCCCCAGGTTCAGCTGGATCCCGCCGATGGTGTTGTAGTCAAAAATGTGGTTGACCTGCCCGCCCCACTGCCCCATCTTATCGCCTTCTTTGGGAACCGGGGAGCCAGGAGGCAGCCCTTCGGGGTGTCCTGCCTTGCTTTTGACGTCCGACTTTTTGAAGGTCGCATCGATCAGCTTTGCCAACGTCTCCGCCTCAACGTAGCCCCTCCGAAGCCCAATCCCGGCACGGACATGCGACACCACGCTGTCCTCTGAGAGGAGGAGAACAGACTTCAGCAACGAGGCCTCCATCGCGATAATACGACACCTCGCTTCGCAGTTGGAAATCGTCTTCTGCTGTTTGAATATGCCCTTGATGGACGAGGCAACGCCAGCCACCCCCTTCTCCTGCGGGGAGCCGATCTGATTCGCAATCGAGATACACCTCCGGATCCGCCGGCGAGCCTCCTTCATATCCTTCTGCGAGAAGGACATCGCGGCACGGAGGAACGCTATTGTCGCGTGGGCCTCTGCAGCGAGGGGGTCTGACCCCGCCCGCTCCTCGAAGAACCTCTCAGCTTCGGAGTAGTGGTTGTTCATGAAAAGGTTGATCCCCTTCATCAGCTCTGCGTCCTGCTTGACCTGCTCAGCCAGGGTGAGGGATCTCGCCTTCTGTATCACCTCCGGGTCGAGTACCTCGGATGCCTGGTCTTCAAGGAGCTCTTCGAGGTCGAGGACAAGGGAGAAGGTTTGTGTTCCCGCAGGTATTTTCTGCTGCTCTGCGGTGAATGCCTCGTCGTTTGCAACCATGACTCCGTTGATGGAGATGATGCGCATTTTAGGCTTGATCCCGGCCTTATCGGCGGCCCCGCCCTTCTCCACGGCGTCGATCATCATGGTGTCGCAGTCCCGCGTCCAGCCGATCTTCCCGTCAATTTTGGTGACTGTTGTTTTCAGGATCCGGTCGTCCTCCAGCGAGTCCACCTGCTTCATCAGGTCAGCATCGCGCTCGTCCATTGGTTCATTTCCGGCACCCATCGGCACGCCCCCTCCTCCCTGAAGGAGGAGGGCGGATAGCGGACTCCTGGTGTTAAAAGTGTTGGAGGTGGAGGGGTTTGAGTGGGGGGTTGGAGAGGACGGGTGGGGGTTTGATTGTCGAGAATGAAAGCAACGGCAAGTCTCCCAGCAGAGACGGGAGGGGAGGGGGGGGGGGTGGAATCTGGTTGTGTCGGCAGCTGCTTACAACTATTCCAATATCTTTTCATTTCGGCTGACGGCGGATGTGGAGGTGGGGGGGGGGGGGGTTTAGGAAATGGATATTGCAGTTGCTTCGGAATACTGCCGAGTGCCGAACATGGCAGGACTGGTAGCCTGGTGATACGCACGCAGCGCGCTCTTCCTGGCTTTTAGTCCGCTATTGGCTGGGTTGTAACTCGCCACGAAATGAAGTCATCCAGGTCTTGCTGGAAAGCAAAAAACCCTTGAACTTCGAAGAACCAGAAGAGGCGAACTAATGTAGATGTCAGGGTCCTGGCACGGGCGAACTGGAATGCGCCGTTTGCATACACCTAGCCTGAGGCTGGATAGTGTATACTTCTGCACAAATGGTAGCGAATACCGGTGTGACGTGCGCAGGGTGCCTAGCGCGATATGCATTGGAGCGCGACACGCAAAATGTTCTGACAAGGTAGAAAGGGAGAAATACATAGTGCAACGGTGCCGGGGAATCATGCATCGTCAGCCACATACAGGACGCCAGCGGAAACGCCGGAAACAGAAGTGATGCATGCCCCTCTTCCCCAACACTGGTCGCTGGCAGTTTTGAATATGTTTTGAATAGTGTGCAATCATTCGTGCCTCTGCGAGTTTTGTGCTGTCCACTTGTCTGTACTCACTTCGGCCGCGCACACGGTTTCCCACGCACTGTGGAGCACTATTGGGAACACTATTCATGGAGAATGGCTGTGTTAGGAACCATTCATTTGAATGATACAGTGTCCCATGAAAAGAGTAAGAGGTGCCAACGAAGTTGTGAGGAATAGACGATACGGATGGGGGGGGGGGGCGGGGGTTGAAATCGAAGTCAAGGACAACACAGGGATGAGCTCCATTCACTCGGTATTCGAGTTGTGTCTGAGAGGTGGGGGGGACTCATCGGTGCATCATCTATACAGGACCTCGGCGTGTGGAAGGTACTGCATCTGTGGTGTGATGTTTACTGGGGGGTTCAGCCTATACATACAAGGCGATACAAGGCGTGCGGATTATACTCATATTTTTTTGAATTTTGCGGGCATTCTCCGCCCAAAAAAACCAAGAAAATTAAATTAAGTACCGTGATGAGGCCATTTACCCCCCAAAATCTTGACCAACACGTCGTCTCAGCCTGTAAGAGTGCCCACGACACCCCACCCCCCAAAAGGTGTGCTTATGTCACCCCCCCAGCAGCCCTGGGGGGGTGACATAAACACACCCCTTTTGGGGGGTGACAGATACACGGGGGGTGGTAGGTACGGCTTGTATTGGAAAACCCCCCCCCCCCCCGCGAACATCACACAGACTTTCTGCCCTCGTTGTTTTGACTCGGGTAGTTGGCAAAACCTTCGCAACGTGCTCGCATCTCAAGACTGTTCAAGCCCAGAAGCGCTACAGTGCAAACACGAGAGTTGCAGTCGTAGAGTCCCTCATTATTTCGCGACTTACACCGGGTTTTCCCGCTTGCAATTTTGAATGCGGAACCCCGCAGCCTGCCGAGTGTGTGAAGTGTTCAACAAGCATCATCAGAATGATAAGTTTCATGAGTTTGCTCAAATGCTGGGCTGCCAAGATAAACATTCCACACAAACAAACACTTCCTGCGGGGGCAGGGCTGTTCCTAACTGGGGGGCTTGTTCCCCACTTTCAGGATTCTGAACTTTTTTTCTAAGAATTTTTGTAAGGGAAAAAAAAGTTTTTTTCTAAGAATTTTGTTAGGGGAATTTTTTTCTAAGGTTGTTTCGCAGAGGAGAAAACTTTTTCTAAGTTTTCCCCAGTCGACAGGGCGCGCACAAGGATGGAAGGGAAGTCTGTCCCCCGTACCGTTCGCCTTGCTGGCCAACTGGAGAGCCAGACGTTCACTACCGTGGCCTCCGGCGGCTGGGGGGCTCCGCCCCCCAGACCCCCCTGTGGCGTACGTCTCGTACTCAAGCCCTTCGAATCCCATCAGGTCGGGGTCCAACCACTCCAGTCGCCTCTGAGGACGCAGCCAACTCGCACAGAATCTGTACGCCCACACGAACAGGTGTTCGCTACCGTGGCCTCCGGCGGCTGGGGGGCTCCGCCCCCCAGACCCCCCATGTAGCGTGTGCCCGTCCATCTATCTCACTTCCCCGGGTACAGTGCAGCGTAGGAGGTCAGCGCCGCATCCATGAAGCGCTTCTTCGAAGCCTGACTGACATCGGACAGGAGGTCGGGCTTCCCCACCTGGGAGGTACACTTGCCGCGTTCGCGACATGCGTGACACGCGACACGCTACCTGAAACGTGAGTGTGCCTTGCTAACACGGGCATTTCAACGGTCTGCCGACGACCGTTCCCCAAACCAGTAAACCAGCAGTTTTGGAAAATCGGAGAGATCACCCTACTGCGCTGAATATGGTGCGCACCACTGCAAAAATCCCCGGGAGCTTTTGGGCTTTCAGACCTGAAGGGGCCAGCAGGTGGGTGGCGTCGGGGAGTGGCAGCTTTGTAACTGTCCTCCAGCTGCTGGCATGTCCAGCCCTGCGAGAGTGCCAAGGTGTATTGAGTCCCTGCGGAGCACAACCCCCGATGAGAACGAGTGCCAGATGATCCTCATTCATTTTCAGCTGTAACGCGCATGAGGGGCACTCTCTGCCGCAAGCATCTCTGGGCATCACTCAAGAGCTGTCACATGATGACGCGGAGAGAAATCAGAGAAAAAGTCCCGCCTGACGGGCACGCGCCTGGAAACTGTGGGGGGGCGAGCAAAAAATCCCTTGTAAAAATTCTTAGAAAAAACCTGGTTCCCCGACCCAAAAAACCTGGAAAAAGGGCTCGTTCCCCGCCCAGGCCTGTGCGGGGGTGCGTTCTTTTTTGACGGACGAAACTGCCGGCCCACATGGAAATGTGGCCTGTGAAACGAGCCAGAGCGCAGCACGTGGAGATCCGGGGAATGCGGCCTTCGAAGAGACGAACCTGAAAGCTGTACGATGAATCTGATGCAGAAACGAATGGGGTGATGAGGGTAGCTGGCATTGTCGGTACATCCGGGGGCCGTGAGAAACAGGCGCCACCGAACAGGACTGACGACATCAATTTTCAAAAGAAATACATCAGCACGCACCTGACCCGCATACTTGCGAATCGGTATCCTTGTTGGTTGCAGTGCCCATCTTCGAATGATCTATTTTGCGGGGCGCTGAAAGTTACCCGCCTTTTGCCGAATGACAGAAACGCCCTGTCCGGCAACTGGAAGGCCATCTGTCCCCTTCTGGATCGTGAAGTGATAGAAACGCGTGACAACAAACCGACAGCTCTCTGTGCGTGGCCCACCCCGTCTGACGGAGTGGTGTGAGAGACCCAAGCAATAAAACGGCACAAAATAATCCCAAGTGTTGACAGTACTGAGATGAAACCAACCGAACCTTGGGAGGGGGGAAACGAAAGCTGGTGGACTCCAAACACAGAACACGTCACAACCCGAGTCCCTTGAGTGGGCGCCGCCGAAGGCCATACTGGTGATGGGATTCACACTTTGGGGTGCTAACCTTCTTCGACATAATCTCCACAGAACCCCTGTGTGCAGGCGCCGATTTCTACTGAGAAATGAGGTCCAAAAAATACACTCCCGGAAACGCAATACTCCAGGCCGCAGAAAACATTGCTGCCTAGCAGCATTACTAGCGAAAGTGGCACGGGTGGGGTGAAAGAAGGGGAAAAGCGCCGCTCCCAGAGACCCCCCCCCCACCCTCACCCCCCCCTTCCCGATCACCGTTCCGCATGCGGAGCAAGAAGAAAACACACAAAACCTGGGAACATTCCCCCCGAACCTCACCCCCAGTCACTCCTCTTTGGCATCTGAGGATTTGAAGAAGGATATGCTCTCAGGCGACTTGATCTGCGCATTGATGAGTCGGTTCTTGGCAGCTTGGAGGCACTCTCTATAGGCAGGCGAGCTGGACAGCAGGCAGGACAGTGCCGTCAGGGCATCAGCCGGCAAGGAGAACTCGCCCTGCGCCAGCAGCAGCACTGCAGACCGCAGCACAAACGGGCAGCTTGGAAGCGACTTCATGCGGACACATTTCAGCCAACAATCGGAGGCACGCGAGGAACAGCCTGATGCATGCTTCAGCATCCCCTCGACGAACAGCAGCTGCTGTGTGTGCAGGGGGTATGCCTTCACAGCCTGCTGGGCCAGCTTGAAGAGCTTCTCCGTCAGCAACAGGGCACCCTCGCCCAGCGCGTTGTTCATCGCGTAGTGGTCTGTGCGGTAGAACATGACACACAGCGCCTCCACTATCAGGAGAATCCCCGTGGCGTATGTCGGGCTGATCAGCGTTGACGGCGATGCCAGCTCCTCCTTTGCCACGGCAAACAGCTTCTCGAAGATGGACTTCCGGGTGCTGGAGGCGCGGAGCTCGCTCTGCGGGAGGCTGACGTGTGCGATGCACATCAACCCGTTGGCGTATGCCATCAGCCCGACGTCCCACGAGCTGAGGGAATAGCTGGCGACAGAGTTGCTGATCAGGTCGATCCATTTGTTGCGGTCGTCGGGCCTCACTGGCATGGCCATGTCGCCTTTTCCTGACTTCCTCGCGGCGATCCCCGCCACCCGCTCCGCGGTTGCTCGGGTGTCGAATGCCAACGCGATGTGTGCCGACAGCAGCTCTGAGAGCAGCGACCCGCGCATCTCACGCAGGGTCATTGAAGACCTCTGCAGCGTCTCGCGGTGTTCATCAGCTGCAGCAGGCCCCCCCGGAGATCAGCGAATGCAGGGCGCCCTGCCACAGCAGCAGGTGGTACACCGATGGGCGGCTTATCTCCCTGCTTGCGGGTGAGGGGGCTGTGCTCTCCGAAACGTAAGACGCCTTCCTGCCGAGGGGCTTCGGGTTCTGCCTGACGATGGGCGACACGGACATCGTCGACGCCAGCACATGGTCCCGCCGATATGCGGAGGCAGACGCGAGATTCGAAGAGGTGAACTCCGCAATGGCACCGAACAGGGAGGAGACCTCGCCCACCTCCAGGATGGCAGCGGGGCTCAGGCCGGGCTCTGTGCCGGACAGGGTGCCGAACAGCTTCCGGAGGCACTTCGGCGCGTTGGCCTGCCCAAGGATCTGCTTGCAGGCCTGCAGGTCTCCGCACCAGAAGTGGCTCTCCAGCGCAGCGTAGAGCAGGTGCAGCTTGGGTATAGTGAGCTGGCTTTCAACCAGGATCGACGACGTCGAGCAACAGCACCCGAGACCCGACAGCAGTCGGCTAGAGAAGGATGGGGTCTGGTTGAAGCCGTGGCGCTGCAGAAGCACAGCGATGCCCTCGTCTGCAAGCTCCGCCCTCCCCACTTCCATCAGACAGAGCACGGCTTCGATGACCCACTTCTCCTCCACAGCGGTGCGCATCTCGTCGGTGAGGGGTGCGGTCGACTTCGCCAGGCACACCGTGATCATGGCGAGAAAATACTGCGAGTCCAGAAACCTGCCCTCCCCCACACGGCTCTGATAGGTCGACGTCAGGTAGGGCAGCGCCGCGTCGAAGTCATCTGCACAGAACAGGTGGTACCCCAGGTTGTCCCTCGGGGTGATGGACTTCCTCGGGCCTGCCAAGCCGATGTTTGGAAAATCTATAAACGCCTGCGTCTTCACGGAGGCGTCGCACATAGGGCTGGGGTTCAACAGATGCGATATTGACCCCTGCCGGGAACCGAGCTCCAGCAGAGGCTGCTCCGCCCTGAGGTGATCCGCCACGATGCCGTGGTACTCCTTCCTCTCCTTCCCTAACAGGCTCTGGTACACCGCATCCCGCACCACCATGTTGCGGAACTTGATGGTGTCGGATCCATCTGCCTCCGGGGTGAAGAACCCGGCATCCACCAGGCAGTGCACCCCAGACCGCACCTCCTGGGGTGTCAGGTTGTGCGGCTCCCGCCTCAGGCTCGCGTCGACAAGCTGCATCGAGGTGACCTCCCCGTTCACACTGCAGAGCGACACCACCTTCCGCGCGTTGTGGGGGAGGAAGTCGAACCTCGCAAGAACGGTGGCCTCCACGTTGGGCATGAAGGCAATGCAGCTCGCACCCACCCCATGCAGGGGGACGTTCGCATCCGCCCTGCCGTTGGGATGCACCGATATAGCGGAGGAGGACCTGAGCCCCAGCGTCAGGCTGTTGACAAGCCCAGGGTTCCCCCCGGTCTTCGAATGGACAAACTCATGCACCTCCGCATCGAGGTTGCTCGCCTGGAGGATGTACATCATGTAGGCGTGTGTCGCCTTCTTGCTCAGAGGTTTGATGTCGTGCAGCCGCACCTGAGGCATCATCCGCACCTGCGCGAAGCAGTCCACAGAGAGGTCCTCCTTCAGCAGGAGGTGCCTCCCGTTGTCATCCGTGGCAGGGCCTGACGCGCTGATGGAGAGAGATGGCACCTCGCGCCCCACCGCACCCCTCCCTGCCTTGGCGCCCACCCCGGGGTCTTCCGGGAACAGGCGCATCGACGAGGCGCAGGTTCCCGTGCTCTGATCCCCGATGCTGGAGCGCTGGGGGGAGGCGATGGGCGAGGAAGACAGAGACCCCTCGGGGCTTGCTTCGTTGTCGAGGGGGTGAGCATCGGGCATGTTGAATGCCATATGCTTTGGCCCGAGAGCCGCAGAGACGGAGATAGAGACAGACGCGCCCATATGGCTCTCGGAGAGTCGGGCGCGGATTGGGGCGAAGAGGGAGTCCACCTGGCTGAAGTCCTTCATGCAGCCGAAGCAGGCCACGCCGTGGCTCAGGGCGATATGGAGGAACATCCACGAGCAGTTGTCGAGCTGATGCGCGTCGTCCACCAGCGGGGCGAAGGGCCATTTGTAGGCGGCTTCCAGGAGGTAGAGAAGAGTGGAGCAGATGCGGTGCACCTTGGTGTGGACAGGGAGTAGCGCCAGGTCTACGCCTGGCGGAGGGATGTCGTCGATGTGCCAGAGATAGTGCATCAGTGGGAGGTGTGGCATGCAAGGGGAGTTGTCCGGCAGCAGCTTCAGCGAGGGGACCAGGCGCTGCATGAGGGAGCGGAGGCCGGAGAAGCTGCAGAAGGCGCTGACCCCGACGATGCTGACAGCGGCTACACCCTGCCGCCGGAGGATGTCCTGCGCGCTCGCCAGGAGGAGCGTCTTGCCCGAGAGCTGCCCGCCGCGGAAAAGCAGCCCGGTCTGCACGCCCTTCTCCCCCTGCACCGGCTCCAGAAGTGAGAGTTTGCTGTTCGCCGCGTTGCTCGCCCACCGGTTGACCTTGAGCTGCTCCTGCTCCATCCCCGCAAGGTATACGTTGTTGCGCTTGAGTTTGGGGCAGGGAGGGGGGCGTGGGATCACGTCGATGGATGTCGCAGGCGACTTCCTCATGCGGGTCTGCTTGGCGGAGGATGTGGCCTGGTGTCCCGTGAGGCTTCCGGAGGAGCTCTCGGAGACCAGGCGCCGCAGCAGGGTGCTGGTCGATGTGGCGGAGGAGCCGCTCTCGTTCATCGCAAGCATCAGAGAGGAGGAGGACTTCACAATGCCCGGCACGTCTGACCGGGAGGAGACGTTGTGCAGCCTCGCAATCGGGTCGGAAGCCAGGGAGCCGACCCCCGAGTGCATGCTGTCCATCTTGCAGTAGTAGACGGGCTGTGTCTGCGACCCCGCTGCGCTGCTCTTCTTTTTGGGGACGATGTCCCCAGCATGCTCGAACAGCACCTCGTCAGAGCGGTAGTTGCGGACCGTTTCGGAATCGCAGATGATGTGCGTCTGGGAAGAGTCCTTTTCATAGCCGAACATCATAGCTCTTGCAGCGGTGTTGATCCCTTCCCCCAGCACTGTGTATTCTCGCCGCCACGTGTTTCCGACCAGCCCACAGAACGCCTTGCTGCGTGTGATGCCAATGGAGAGAGCTCCTACGACGGGTTCGAGTGCACTTTTGAGGCTCACCGCAAAGTGGACCGCACGGTCGACATCGTTATGGTGAGTGTGCATCGGGATGCCGAAGAGGAACACGCAGATCAGGCCCTTGTCATCCATCACGATCTTGTTGATAATCCCATCCAGCTTGAACGCCCGCTTCTGCATTATCTGGAAGGCTGGATGGAGGGTCGCGACTTGCTGGTCGATCCACTCGACATTCGATAACCCGTTGGAGTCGGATTTGATGCAGTTTATCTTCAAGAAGACCGACGACACAATCCGCATCGAACCGCACTGATACGATTCGAGACAGCGCTGCAGGGTATTGCACATAAAGAGCGACGCACGCTGCTTCAGAACGGAGAGCTGATCGAGATCTTCATCGGACAACTCAGACCCACTAACACCAAAGCCGGCAGGCGGCGAGAGAGCGTTCTGCACGGGGTTCGCTCCCTCAGACCCCCCACCGGGTATGCTCTCCCTCTTGGAAGGCGCCACCTCTACAATGGACAGCTTCTTATACTTCTGGTAGGATGCACGGAGAGACAGCTGCAAGGGAGATGGGTTCACAAAGGACAAACGGGATGGCGCGACAAAGGCCTCCACCAGGTGGAAACGTGCGTCCTGGCCCACGGGATGTCGTGTGACCTCGAGGCCGTACGCTGCGCATTGGGACAGCGCCGAAGGGCCTATCACAAACTCGCCCTTGCTTGCGAAGTTTGCCGCACACCCAGCCTCATCCACCGCACGCCCGACGACGAGATGGTGGTAGAGACCAGACGAGGCAGATCCAACCCCGCCCACCACAACAGACTTCACCGTGCCGCTCGCACACCCGACATGCACATCCATTGTATACTGCTTCCCTTCCAGAACAAAGGTCTGTGCCGCCGTCGAGCCAGCAAGGAGCAGGGCGCATGATATGGCGCAGGAATACGCTTTTGCGTCATGGCCATACCACCCGCAGAGGAGGGCGTCTCCGCTGAAGTCTATGATATCGCCATCCGCCATCTCCACCATGTCCAGAAGCTGTGTGAAGTAGGCGTTGAGGTGTGCCGAGAGTGCATCCGCGCCGTGCAGGCTCTGCTTCTGCAGCGCAGAGGCGAGCTGGCTGAACCCGCTGACATCGACGAACAGGATGACAGCCTCCTGGAAGCGGGACCCCTGGCGCGGCTCGCCGTGCTCCAGCTGCTGCAGCAGCACCTTCGGCAGGCAGGACATGACCTGCAGGGCGGACAGCCGCTGCACCTCTTTGGCGTGGAAATCTGCCGAGGGGTGGGTAGGGTTTTTGGAGCTGGCACGGCTGTTCTGCTGCTTCTTCCCCGCAGCCTGGAGGCAAGCGTCGTCGGGGGAGCCGGCTGGGTTGTCATCAGTGGGGGCTGGGGCAAAGAGGACAAGGCTGTCCCGCCCATCCGAGTCAGCGCAGAAGCTATTCTTTATCCGGATCGGGGAGAACGCATCCGTGTCTGAGGGGGCGCTCCCCGCCTCCTCCCACGTCGGCGTGACAGGGGAGGATACCGACTGCAGCAGCGGGGGCGACCTGCCGTCCTCGTTATGGGGAACTGGAAAAAGTACGCCGCAAAGTCGAAGTCACAAAAAAATTCTTGTTGCATCATGGTGTTAACTATGGATGGGAAGGAGGGCAGGTCGCAGTGGGGAAGGCGTAAGTGTCCGATCGCGATGTTGAGCGCCTTGCAGCTCAGTATAAAACGGAGGTGACCCGGTCGTTTCTTGTTCACACAAAAGGCCGACGAAAAAATATGGGGACCTCTCCTTCTGTGGCGCGGGCAGGGGGAGGCAATGGAGCCCTGGGTGAGTTCGGGGACGTGGCTTTCCAGAGGCCCGTTGCGGGGGCCAAAGCAGTAGGCATGGGGTGGCACCACCTTGTGCAAGAAGTCGGCGGTGATCCATTCCCAATTTTCCTTCAGGAAGGGGAAGTCTGACAGCAGGAGGATGTGGTCCACCGGTCGTACCGGGGCAGGGTCGATAACTCCCTCGTAGGAAGCTTTGGGGGCGGAAACGCCCGACGTCCGCTCGATCCAGCAGCTGGCGTAGTCGTACAGCGAGAACGGTTTTAAGTTCAGAGGAGCGACCGTGTCGCTTCCACTGACTTGAGTGCCGGAGCCCACGTTACTCGTGGTGTGTAGCCCCTGGTCGGAGACACCGTGCGGTGTCGGCCCAGCGCCTGGGCAGCCTCCTCGGACACCTGCAGGGCTACATGTGTCAGAGCTGCGTGTCTGATGGCGTGAGTCGAGACATTCAGGTGCATCTTCAGGAACGCATGATATGTGTTGTATGTAATCGTTGGGAAGAGGAACAGTTGGGGGGCTGTTGCTGCTTTTCGCCTTAGGAGTATCTTGCTGGCCCTGCACGTTGGGGGGAGAATGATGGGTTGGCCTGTGCTGCTCCTGTCCGTTTTCCCCCCTACAAAGTTGAGAAGAAGTCCCTCTGGGGTGGTCTCCACGTGGTGCTCCTTGATGCGCGCCAGGTCGATGTATCTCGACGCCGTCGCCAACTGCACCGATAGGGCTTCGTGGAGGTGGGAGGAGCCGCCTTCGGCGACCTTCTTGATGGATTGAAAGGGGGGGGTCTTCTCCCTGATCTGCTGCAGGCGCTCGAATTCGTTTCCTCCCCGGAGGAGAGCTCTGCTGTATGCTTCCAGGGGCTTTATCGACGCCATCCTGAAATACGTGAGTGCTTGCCGAGCGCTGGATAGGCGATACTCTCCCTTGGTAATCTTCTTCTCGACCCACATCAGGCGTGCCAGCTCGGGGGGAATTTCGGGGTGGGAGGTGGCCACAAGCTTCCTGAAGTCCTCCGAGTGTTTGAGGACCGAGAGGAGGGGGGCTTGGGATGCATAGCAGCCCTTCATTCGGAGGAGAGTGGAATGGAGTAGACGGGGACTTCTTGAGGGATAATTGTCTCTGTTTTTCTGGTGCGTACTGCAGGGAGGGAGTCCTCCCAGAGGGGATATAGGGATGTCGGGAGGGGAAGGCCTAGGGGGGGAGTCACCTTGGTAGCGTCTACCGGAAACCCTTTCCCGCCTTACGTCCGGCGTACTTGGAGGAGGGGGAGGCGCTCGTCTTGCCCCTGTTGTCGGGGCTGTAGGGCTCGTACCTGCTGGCGGACTGATCACGACCAGGAAAGGTAGAGTCGGACGGCTTCTCCCCCTCCCCCGTCTTTACAGCCTGCCGAGCCATGCGGCGCTGTTTCTCCCCCGAGAAGCCCTTGTAGTCCTCGGGGAGGGCCAGCTCCTCATAGCTGACCCTGATGGCTGCCGTGCCCCCCAACCCGAAAGCCGTGAGTTCCACGCAGACTTCGTGGAAAGCCTGGAAGGTGGAGGAGTTCGGGGGGGACTGGAGGGTGCCCTCCAGCAGTCTGTCGAGTCTCTCGAAACTGCGCCGGTGGAGTCTGTAGGCGAGCCCCTTGTCCCTCCCTCCGAGGCTGGCCTCGTCCATCGCGATGGCGAGCTTGACCCGGAGGAGGGCCTGGCCCAGTTCGTTGCCCAGCACGGGGATCCAGGTGACGGCGCGGAAGGGGTCAAAGTCACTCGGGAGGGAGGAGCCCGTGGCTACCTCCTTCGCCTTCTTCTTTTCTTCCTCGAGGATGGCGATGCGGCGGTGCAACTCGAGAAGCTCGTAGCGCACGCCGTCATCCGGCTCCAGGAAGGAGTCGAGGCGGGCCTCCATGCTGACAGCGTCTGTCTGCTTGGGGGCGGTACGAGAGGGGGCGTCCCCGCTGCTCGTTGCCTTGTTGCCCACCTTGGGAGACGCAGCGTCTGCGTCCCCTTCCGGTTTGGCGTGGCTGGCTACCCAGCAACACACCGGGCACATCCAGTCCTTGTCCTCCATCCCCTTGACGAACTCCCCGTAACAGGAGGAGGGAACAAAGGCATCGAGGCACGAAACCGCCGCGCGGTGTCCGCAGGAACGACAGTTGAGGCATCCTTCACCCTCGTGCTCAGTATCACACTCCGGGAACACACACTTCACGACCTCCGGAGCGCAGAGGAACTCCTGCATGAATGCCGGCACCTTCGTGACTCTCAGCGACTCCCACTCAATCTCCTTCGCCTTGAAGAGAGAGCGGGTAGACATATTGCGCACAAGCGGTAGTTTTTGTTTGTGCGCTGGTTCGTTACCTGTGGGGTACATGGGTGAACACATGCGCTGCCAACAGTCTTCTTTGCTAGAGACCAGGAGCCTGGTTAGCGCAAATAAGTGTCTTCTCGCCCCTCCACCTGATCTAGAGGCGCGAGGTGCATCACGGTGAGTTGACCCGAATGCCGTCAGACCATCGTGGGCGTGTTGTGTGGTGACTCCCACAGCCCTTCACGCCAAGGCAGGGCGTACCTCGATGTTGACGAAAAACCAACAAAACTCCCCGATGCGCCGCAGGGAGAGAGCAAGCAAGGATGTGGTGCGATGGCGGGGGCAGAGAAAATAAGGAGAGAAAGAAAAGGGATAACAGATAACAGATGAGAGAGGAGCCGGCCTCCCTTCGCTCTTTACGCAGAGAGAGGTGGACTGGAGGTCTAGTGGTGTGGGTCGGCCTGGGGTTTGTGTGGCAAGGCCTCGTGCCTTATGCACCCATTGCTATGGCAGGGGCTGGTGGAACTAAACAATAAACACTTGGCAAAAAAGATGAATAACGGATTCAGATGTCGAGGAGAAGGGGTGCTGAAGGCAACAGTACAGGTGGGGTCGATGGGGAAATAAAGTTGAGGGGCAAGGGGGGCTGGGGGGGAGGTCGGTGTAACGTTCCTGCTGAACAAAGGGTGGTGGTGTGGTGCAGTATGGGGGCAGATTGGTGGTGGCGATTCCTACCGGAATGCGTGGGTGGGGTCGGAGGGTGGGGGGTGCGGTGGGCGAGGTATCACCAGAAATCACTCAACAACATGAGCTTGACACGAAACACTGAATACTGTGGTCTGCCACGGTCGGGACGGCTCTACAGTTGCCAATACTCTACACCCTGGATTGCCACACGTACACACTACACACATACAGATATGACGAATAGAATCGTCTCTACAACAGAACACAGCTTGGATAGGAAGGCAAACAAGGTGGTTGCCGGCTTGCCCGGACTTATTTTTTTTGGGTATAGTCGACGACCACAGTCTTGACATCCGAGACAACCAGGACGGTGATGCACACAATATCGACCGGTTTAACCATTTTCCTGGAGGCCTCGTCTAACCCGCCTCAACATCCGGCAACCCTTCGGTATGGTTTCTAGCCTGGCAAGATTCAGCAGACACAACAACTGCCGGCGCCCCTCCTCACACAGAGTGGACGACACCGCAACCTCATCAAAGAAACTGGATAACACTTGCTGGGGGAGGGGGGCAGTGGGGGCAGAAGGTGCCACCCAAACGCTGCCAAGGAAGCTCTACGTTACCGCAGGCACCAGAGCACGGTGGGGTGAGACGGTGCGATTTTCAACAGAGTCCGAAGGGGCACAGACCGGGTGTATCGATGCTTGCACCGCGTGGGCTGCGGTGTCGGATATCGAAGTCATGGATATCGCAGCGGCTGCCGCCTGTGCCGCTGCCTGGGCGGAGGCACTGGCTGCTGCCTCAGCCACATTGCGCTCCCACGTGGTATGGTCAAGCGCCTGCTGGACATCGTGGGTGTGTGCAGACGTCACAAGATGAGAGTCCCTCTCTTTGCGCAGCTCCGAGGCGAGGTGATCACGCACACTCTCGAGGCGTGAGACGCGTTCTGAGAGACCGGCTATGGTGGAGTCCTTCTCCTTCAGCATCGTCTTCACCTCGGAGGATAGCTTTCCCAGAAGGCCACGCAGCTCGTCGACCTCTGCCTCCTTTGCCTGTAGCGCTGCCTTGCTCTGCTTGGATTCCACTTGCCGCTCGATGTACTTCTCGATCTCGACGACCTGTGGCACCTCGACTATTTTAGGCACCTCAATGATCTTCTCGACCTCGATGATCTTCGGAATCTCGATGACCTTCTCCACCTCGCGCTCCACAGTGATGATGCGCTCCTTCTCTACCTCCACCACCTTCTCCGTGACGATGGGGACCTCGACAATCTTCTCCACCTCCACCACCTTGACACGCTCTATCGGGACTTCGACAATCTTCTCCACCTCGATAACCTGAACCCGGTCGATCGGGACCTCGACGATCTTCTCCACTTCGACAACCTTGGTCTGCTCGATGGGCACCTCGACGCGTTTGATGATCTCCACGACTTTGATGACCTCAATTGGGACCTCGACGATCTTCTCAACTTCGACCACCTTGATATGCTCGATAGGGACATCGATCGTCCGCTCCTTTTCGACAATACGCTCGATGAGCTTTTCTCGCTCAAACGGGACCTCGACAATCTTTTCCACCTCGACCAGCTTGACGTGCTCGACAGGGCGCTCCACAACCCTCTCCACCTCGACCAGCTTTTCGACCGGCACCTCGCGGATCAGCTCGCGAACCACCTGCTTCTCAACCTCGATTGGGACTTCGACGAGCTTCTCGACTTCCACCACCCTGGTGACCTCGACTGGAACCTCGACACGCTTTTCAATCTCGACAAGGCGGTCGACGGGGACCTCCTTGATGAGCTCCTTGATAACCTCCACAGGCACCTCCTTCTCGATGATGCGCTCCACGAGCCTGTCGATGGGCTTCTCGACAACACGCTCCACGATGCGCTCGACAGGGACTTCGACACGCTTCTCAACCAGCTTTTCGACAGGCACCTCTACCTCCACGACCCTCTCCACCACATCGGGGTTGTTCGCCGGGCGCGAGGCTTTGCTGTTGGGCGGGGCACGGTCAGGAGTCCCGCGGTGGTGGTTCCCATCGTCGCTCCCTTGGAGCGAGTCCTCGATCATGTGGTTCTTCTGTGCAACACCCTCCAGCGTGTGCGAGCGTGTCATGTGTTGGCGTGATGGCGGCGGCATCGGAAGAGATTCCGGCTCCATGTAGGCTGAACTGTGTGGCGTGAAGTCAGGTGTTCGGGGGTGGTGTGACACCTGGAGCCCGACGGAGGCGGCGCCAAAGGCGGAGAACTGCTGCGACCGCGACACGGCGACTGGGGAGGACACCTGATGTGACTTCGCGACGACCGAGACACCGGAGACCTGCTGGCCTTGGGTGTGCATCGGCACGCCTGACACCTGCTGGCTTTGTGAGTTCATCGCCACACCCGATACCTGCTGGCCTTGTGACACGCCCTGGTAACCCGACACCTGTTGGCCTTGCGAGTTCATCGACACGCCTGATACTTGTTGGCCCTGTGAGTTCATCGCCACGCCTGACACTTGCTGGCCTTGTGACACGCCCTGCACGCCTGACACTTGCTGGCCTTGCGAGTTCATCGCCACGCCTGATACCTGCTGGCCTTGGGTGTTCATCGCCACACCTGACACCTGCTGCCCCTGCGAGTGCATTGCCACCCCTGACACCTGCTGGCCTTGGGTGTGCATCGGCACGCCCGACACCTGCTGGCTTTGTGACACACCCTGCACTCCCGACACCTGCTGCCCCTGCGAGTTGAAGGACACCCCCGACACCTGCTGGGCATGGGACACAGTCTGCACGCCTGGCACCTGGTGGACATGGGACGCCACAGGCACCTCGGACACCTGATGTGCTGCAGACACATGCCGCGAAGCCGTCGCACCATCCGACACGCGGTGCCCCGTGGCCGCCCTCGGAAGCGGTGTGGTGCACGTCTCGGCCATGCTGACCTGGCTGCATGTGTTGACAGGGGTAGACGGACCAGGCGTCGGCGGCGGCATGGTCGGCGGCGCAGTCCCGAGGTGCTCTGAGGGGAGCGAGTGCGACTGCGCTGCAACATAGCGCGGTGTGTGCCCCTGCCCCTGCCCCTGCCCCTGCTGCTGCTGCTGCTGCTGCGGGGGCGGCATGGCATACAGCACGGCAGGCGTGTCCGCCATCATGCCCTGCCTCCTCAGGGGGCTGGTGTGGTTGCGTCGTGGCGACACGGAGCGTCGGTCCTGCCCCAGGTCCGAGTCCGACACAACACGCGCGGTGTGGGAGACCTGGCACCCGTTCCGCAGGTATTCGTATGAGTCACGCGTGTCTTCATGCCCCTGCCTCCCCCACACCCTGTCGCTGTCAAAGTGTGTCGGCTGCGCTGCCTTCTTCCGCTGCGACGGAGACTGCGACTGGGGCTCCAGGTGTGCAGGCGATCCCTGCGGGGCCCCATGCCTCAAGCCACCCCCCTCATCGATCACCTCGTCAGGCGGAAACTCCGAGACATGCCCGCTCGCCTGTGGGTGGATGTGGTGGAGAGGGCGCGCATGCGATGTGCACTCTGTGGTGTGCTGACAGCGGCCTGACTACTGGTGATGATTGCTGCAGGCTCAGGCATACCCGCATCACCATGACACGGCCATGGCTGTGTCCGACAACCCGGCCCAGAGGGGACGCGCCGTGTCTGCTCTCGACATAGGTGCCGACAGGAAACTGTGGGAGGGTAGTGTGGTGTAGTGGCACAGAGGAGCCTCGCGCCTGATTAAAGAGACATGCTTGCGGTGGTGAAGGAAGTTGGGCACCCATGGATTTGGTATGCAACATCTCCTGCAAACTAAGAGGGAGCCGCTTGACATGGCACAAACGCTCCTGTGAACATCGCAGTGATGTAAGTCTTGGCCCAATGCGTTGAATGGCAACCGCATCTCCCATGCATTAAGTAGACCTGTGGCATAGTGTTGCCGCACGCCTGCTCGAATAGACATGGTTGTGTCTTTGGATTGCCTTGCGTGTTGTTCTGACGAGACAGGGATTTGGTGTACAACATCTCCTGCAAACTAAGAGGGAGCCGCTTGACATGGCACAAACGCTCCTGTGAACATCGCAGTGGATGTGTGGCATGTGACGGGCAGCATGTCTCCCATGCATTAAGTAGACTTGTGGCATAAAGTTGCCTCACGCCTGCTCGAATAGACATGGTTGTTCAGATGGTGATACGGTGACGGATGGATGACAACATCTCCTGCAAACTAAGAGGGAGCCGCTTGACACGACACAAACGCTCCTGTGAACATCGCAGTGGATGTGTGGCATGTGACGGGTAGCATATCTCCCATGCATTAAGTAGACCTGTGGCATAGTGTTGCCTCACGCCTGCTCGAATAGACATGGTTGTGACAGACGGCACGACACCGCCACTCCTAGCCAACAGAACACAAGTACATACCGCACCCTTGTTGAAGCTATCCTGCATCCACACAACTGTGGGGTTCCCTGGCGCCATGTCTCGGATGTTCATCCCCCAGCCCACTCTGCCTCTTGAGGTGGTCCGTCTCGCTGGGCCCTATTTCCCTTCACTGGACCTATGGGCCATAGCAGACTAGGCACCCACTGCACTGATGGCCACACCGCAGCTCACGATACCTTGTGTAATGCCGAGAGAGATCTACTCGGTGTGTCTGTGAGATGGATGCTTGCTGACAGCAGGGAAGCAGACCAATCCGCACGACACGACGTATATCAAGACATACAAAATACATGCAAAACACTAGCGGGGCGATGGGGTGGGGGTAGGTGACGCCGTTCATTCAGATATCGGTATTTCTTGTTTTTTTTGCTGCAGTTCCGGCCACAGTCAATGTACTTGGACGCATGTCTTTGTGACACCGGGAACACCCTCCTGTTTTGTGCCTCCCAGCCATGAGGACTGGGCTAAGTCTGGTGCCAACAGCCTGCAAGAGATCCAAAGGTGACAGAGCTCCTGCGAACAGGACGTTGCGAATGCACTCTTGATGCAGCACAGGCGTGCTGCATTATCTCGCGGCGTGTTCACACACCCCCACCCCACCCCACCCCCAGCACCTGCCGAAACCAATTCTTGCTCTTCTGAGCGAAGGCTACCCTTGCGCCCCTAGCACATAGGAAGCAACCACCCCCACCCCTCCAGCCCTCGTTTTTTAGAATTCATCGCCGCTGTGGCATTGCGAGCAGCACGGCAACTAAACACAGTGTATCGTGCCGGCAAAAAAAAAGAACGTTGGCAGGGTTCCACAAACCGCAAAAAAATATGTGGAGGTGGAGCGCAAGCTTGGAGAGAGGAGAACAGAACGCTGGGCAGTCACCGCAGCTCCGAAAAGGTCGTGCTCGGGGGGCAGGAGGTTATTTGGAGGGGGTTACGAGGGGGCTTGTGTGGTTCTGGCTGTGGGCGCAGTCACGATGAAACGGGGGGGGGGGGGTAACATTAGGTCATGGGGAGGGGGGGGGGAATCCAACAGAAAAAGTACAAAAGTAAAAAAAATAACGGCGGAAAGATCTTTCGGGGTTTGCGGCAACGAATAACGGGCACGGGTATTCTGCGGCATATACCTTCTGGTTTGCTTCGGCAAAGCAAAGGCTGGCAGCCCGAAGGGCGGGCAGGATTGCTTTTTGACGAGCCAATTTTTTAAGGTATCGGCCGGCCTAGCCTGATTTTGTTGCCTTGTTGGCCAAAGAACTGGCGTAAAGCCAGAGATGGCCCTCCGGCCATCTTTCCGACGACATCCTGCCGAAGAGGGGGGCGAAGGGGCAAAAGAAGTGTCTCGTTTGCTGTTCATATATTTTTGAATTTTGGAATGCGCGGGGGAAAAAGCCGAAGCAATCACAAACACGCCGTACGTCGGTGAAAGGGGTGTGTGCAGGAATGGCAGGTTCGACAACCGAAAGATGTACGAAGGCCATCCGTGGTGTGCACAAATGTCGTCGCTGCTGGGGGTTGTATTTTGCCATTGGGAGGGGTATATCGTCTCCTGTGTCGAACTGTGGCTCCGTGGCGCCATTCGACGCAAATATTATTTTGCTGCCCCCATATCTTGCCATCTCACCACACATGCAATCAATCCACAAAAACGAGCACCTCACCACACCCACGATGCAGGCCATCAACTTGCATGCAAAATCCGATGTCCGATGACGGCCGGGAGCCGGAGCATCATGCGGGCGAGTGTGAAGAGGAATATTGCATGCAGGGGACGGTCATGAGTCGGGGCTCGAGGGTAATTGCCTTCCAGGAAAGACCCTGACCTGCCAACAACGACAGGTTTATGTGATGACGGACGGCACGGCGATGCCCGCGTCGGTCTTGAGGCCGAGGCGTGCGCCCGTTGCGTCATTCTTGTCGGCATCGTCAGCAGGGAACACCTTCGGCAGGTCGGACAGGAGCATCGCACGCTCGGCGAGCGGCTTGACGGTCTCGAAGGGGTGCAGCGTCAGGTCGTCGTTGGAACCGGCGTACTTCTCAAGGTACATACGGATCGTCGCACCCGACACACCAGTGCCCGACAGGCGGAACACGATGCGCGACCCGTCCTCGAAGATCCAGCGGATACCCTGGTTCGTGGCGACAGGTGCATCCTTGTCCACAGGGTCGGTGTAGCTGAAGTTGTCGGACTCCTTCAGCTTGAACTCCTCCGTGCTCCACGCCGCCTTGTCCTGCACACGCTTGGCCATCTCCTCCATGACCTGGTTGGCGCGGTCCTTGCTGACACCCTCGTAGTCGTAGCGGGCGTAGTAGTTGCGGCCGTAGGTCTTCCAGTGGCTCTCCACGATCTCCTGCACACCCACCAGCTTCTGCCCAGGTGTGTTCTTTGCCGCCAGGATCTGCAGCCACGCCAGCACAGCCCACATACCGTCCTTCTCACGCACGTGGTCAGACCCTGTCCCGAAAGACTCCTCGCCGCAGAGGAAGGGCGAGTAGTTTGCCCCCACAGAGAAGGACGATGCGTCCATCAGGTTGCCGAAGAACTTCCAGCCCGTGGGTGTCTCGAAGCACGGGATGCCCTTGGCCTCGGCCACGCGGTCCAGTGCGCATGACGTGGGCATCGAGCGGGCACACCCCTTCAGGCCCTCCTGGAAGCAGGGCAGCAGGTCGGCGTTGGCGCAGATGACCGCCAGGGAGTCGCTGGGGGACACGAAGAACTGGCGCCCTGTGATCATGTTGCGGTCGGCGTCGCCGTCCGCAGCGGCGCCAAAGTCCGGGCACGAGGCACCGTCGCCCACTTTGTTGCCCTTGCTGTCCAGGCCCATGGCTGCCACCAGCGCACGGGCGTGGGTCAGGTTGGGGTCTGCGTGCCCGTGGTGGGCCGACTCGGGCCCACCGAAGTCCTCCTTCACCTCGCTGTTCAGGAGGCACTTGGCGTCGAGCCCAAGCTCCTCGATGAAGACACGCTGGGCGTACGGGCCCTGCACACCGTTCATGCAGTCGTACACCATGGAGAAGTCATCGCGGTTAACAAACGCCTTGATAGCCTCGAAGTCGAAGCACTTCTTCAGGACATTCACGTGGTCCTCCGCACAATCAAACACCTCGATGCACACACGCCGCCCATCGCACTCCAGCTCGGTGGTGCCGATCGTGCCGACGTCAATCGTCGGGAAGTTGGTGAACGTCTTGTACGACGTGATGGTCTTCGAGTGAGTGAACACTGCGTCAGTCACCTTGACAGGTGCAGGCCCGCCGTTCTCGCAGTTGTACTTGATGCCGAAGTCCTCGTCGATGCCACCGGGGTTGTGGCTGGCAGACAGGATGAACCCACCGAAGGGCACGAACCCTGTCTTGTGCGTGCGAATGACCGCAGAAGCTGCGGGGGTGGACAGCAGCGCATCCTTGCCGATCCAGATCGTGTCGACGCCGTTGGCGATGGCAATCCGCGTGATGATCTGCACAGCCTCCTTGTTGTAGAAGCGCCCGTCGCCAGACAGCACAAGCGTGCCCCCCTTCACAGGCACCTTCTCATCGAACAGCGAGTTGAAAACGCTCTGCGTGAAGTTCTCCAGGAAATCCTTCTTCATGAAGTCGCGGGTCTTCTTCCGAAGGCCCGACGTGCCGGGCTTCTGCCCACCCTCCACAGGGGTGGTCACCACCGTCTCCGATGTGTACTCGGTACCCTTCGACATGTTGGCTTCCTCCTTTGGGTTCGCCTCCTCGATGGGGTTTATGCCTGTCGAGAGCTCCTTGGCTTTGCGCGGCTTCTGCGTGAGGGGAACACACGTCACGGCGGGGAGGGGAGGGGCACAGTGGAAACCAAAACGAAACCGAATGAAACCAGTGATGTGACGAGTCGCCCTGTCGTAATAGACAGGACGGTGCGCTCTTTGTTCGCCTGACGGTTCCTGTGTGCGGATGCCGTACTGAGCCTTTTTACTGTAGTCTCGAGGGAAACCGCCCCAAACGAGAGGTGACTGTTCGCACACATTGACCGTGATTTTACTGTAGCAAATCCGCAAACCCGAATGGGCACCAGGGAGGGAACTCAAGCAGAGGACACGACACCACAAACACATAAGTCAATGATCCATACACTCTTAGTCGGGGCCGGTGTAGATCCAGATGAAGTGCTGCAGCACTGTCCCATTCAGCGCGGGCCAACCAGTGCCTGCAGCTTTGCCTCGAGTGGTGTAAAATCAATCAAGATTCCTGGTCAGTACGAGGAAGGAATTGGAAGTGTGACGAGATAAGGACTTTAGAAGGCGCGTCATCCAACAACTGGCTGGCGGGGTGGGGGGGGGGGGGGGTGTGGATGGGGAGGGGGGCGCGAAGGGCGACCCGCTTCACAGGGCTCACGCCGTGACAGTCTTGCGTGCATCATGCTCAACCAGAAGAGTCGCAGGGGCTGGCGTCCCTCGACAAGTGGTCGTCACGCCCTCTCCTGCTCTATATGTTTTTGAATCGCCACACCCGGCATCGTTGTGATGGCGTCGTCCATTTCTGTTCATCTTTACGTTTTGGTTTCTGCTTCCACAGCCGCCCTAGCCATGTAACGCCAGGAATGATTTGCTACATTTGATCAACATCGACGAACCTGACGCTTTTTTGAGGGGGGCGGGGGGGAGGGGCATTTTCTGGTGATCCCAACCATCCGCAACATGAAACACTCCACACCACCCCACCCCCCCCGCCCCAGTTTGATTTCCAGTGGAATCATCGGATTCGTATTCTTTTCGCTATGATCGAAACACCCCCTCAGGGCCCCTGCCAGCAACTGATAAAAACAGTTGCTGGGAAGGAGCAGTTGAACAACCTTTCGTTGAGCACACCATTGCGTCTCAAGGTTGTGCCGAGGTTGTGTGAAGTGCATGGGGCGATCTTCATCCTCAAAGCTATCAAAGAATGCGATTTCACTTCGTTGATTCGTTACTTCGTTACTGTGCGACTTTCGCGACGCTTGGTCGAGCGTAACGAGAATAAACGGGACTCCTCCGTTGCCGGCAGAAGACGTTCGAAAAAAATACAGCAGGCGCGGCTTCGGTTGTGAGCCAAGCCGGGAGAGACAAGACACGTGACCCACACAGGCCACATTACACATCCAGTGCTCAAAGGAGAGAAGGGTGGCAGCTGCTGGCACACCCTTGGGGCTGTCGGGCCAGTCGAATTTTTTTCTGGTCAAAAAAAAATCACAAAAAATCACAAAAAAACTTGCGTCAGCTGATTGAGGGTGTGCTATGAGGGTTCTATCCAACAAGGATATCAAGGCGGCACTTTCAAAGTCCTGCCAAGGACAGCGCCACGTGGGTGTGTGCTTCTGATATATGTTATGTCATCATGTGAACCCTCCCCAGCGTGTGCCAACATCCCTGACACGCTCACGAAAAGCATGACACGGAGAAAACAGGTGCCGAAACAACCTGCCGAGCACACGGGTGGTGCCACGTTAATCCACGCAGCGATCTCCCATGACAGGAAGCCTTGTCGCCACGGCAGAGTCGCCGCAGACTGTGGGAGAGGTGTCGCCAGTCACCTTGAGGTTGCAGTGTGTCATCAGGCTAAGACCCGTGCCCTCTTCACCTCCCCCGTTAGGTTGCTCCCATATCGTTGCCTGCTTTGGGGCCTGAAGGACATAGGGGTCCAGCAGGCACTTGAGCATCGCAAGGCATGAGTGGCTGTTTCAAACTCCTGGTGCAAGCACCCGTCATGGTTTGGGGAAGCCCTCCCAGGTAGTTTAACGTCTTGCCCAGGACCATTATTATTAAAGTTGGATTAGCGTGCCGGCACCGCGCCTCGGCGAGGGAACCGTACCCGCTGTCCTGTATATTAACTTATGTCACGCCGCTAGGGCGTGATCGCCTCCTCGGTAAAGGAAAAGGAGGTCTGAACGAGGCACTCTGCGCCTGTAGCCCGGTTGTGAGCCGGGATACGACGGCGGCCTTCAGAAAGAAAGAAAGGGAAGAGACGTATATGTTTTTGCTTTTAGGGCAGAGCTTTGGGGCTTGGCGGCCGCGCGAAGGGCGCGGTCTCCAAGGCCTCTTAGCCGACACAGTTTTCTTTGGCACTCGGCGTGTGGAGAGCCAGGCAGCGACAGGGTTGCCGTCGCATCTTCGCTTAATTTGATGAACACACGGTTTGCAGCTCCGAGGGGTTCTGTCCGCCATAGTCAAGCGTTGTTTTGTGATGAGGTCTTCCGCTACCTTGATAAGACGAGGGAGCAGTTGACACGTGATCTGATGGCGAGGCAGAACCTCGGGGAGGGGGAGTCGTTTTCCAGGCGCAGGGGATGTCACTGCGCACAAAAAAACACAAAAACCCACAAAAAAAATCACAAAAAATCACAAAAAAGCTATGTTGTTGGACAAAAAAGCTGTAATTAAAGTTGGATTAGCGTGCCGGCACCGCGCCTCGGCGAGGGAACCGTACCCGCTGTCCTGTATATTAACCTATGTCACGCCGCTAGGGCGTGATCGCCTCCTCGGTAATTAAAGTTGGATTAGCGAACAAAAAAGCACAAAAAATCGCAAAAAGTCGCAGCGAACAAAGCGAACAAAAAAGCACAAAAAAGCACAAAAAATCGCAAAAAGTCGCGACAGCCTTTTGTGATTTTTGGTGTCCCGTTTGTGATTTTTTGCAAAGAAAGTGCCGCCTTGATATCCTTGTTGGATAGAACCCTCATATCACACCCTCAATCAGCTGACGATTTTTTGCGATTTTTTGTGAGTTTCCAGTGCAGAGGGGGCCCGGTACCTGCGCGCGTCCTGTCGGACTGAGGCTGGCATGGTGGGGCTAGCGCAGCAGGTTCTACTTTTGCTCCGTCGGGCTCTTAGCGCAGAAACATGCACAACACGAACAACAATGCTCGAAGGCAAACAAGCCGCGTGACCGGGGTTGAGCTGCTGTAGTGAGGCCGCGGCGTAAAAGAGGGCTGGCCATTCCAGCCCACCCAGCGGCAGCCAGCACACCACATCCCACCTCCCCACCCAGCGGGACCCCCCCCTCGGATTTTTCAAAAACCCGTTCTTTTGGATATTTGGGACCCGTGCGGATCGTGGTGGGGTCATTTTGGCCATGGGGTGCCTATTGATACCCCTTACTGGGAAACTCCAATTGGGTGAAGTACACGGTGGCCAGGATTCTGTGGGATATGAAAACGGGATATGCCGGTGGGATATCCCACGTCTCAAAGTGACATATCCCGCGTTTTGGAAAAACCATATCCCGCCGGGTAGGGGGTCATATCCCCCCCGGGAGATGGGGGCATCTCCCGCGGGATATGGGGTCATCTCCCGTGGGATATGGGGTCATCTCCCGTGGGACATGGAGTCATCTCCCCCCCGGGAGATGCCCCCATCTCCCGGGGGGGAGATGACCCCCCACCCTGGCGGGATATCAAACCCGCGAGGGAGACCTCCCCCGCGGGATATCCCACCGGGATATCCCGTTTCCATATCCCACAAAATCCTGGCCACCGTGGTATACCCCTGTCCAGGGGGGTACTTTCCTACAGGTACCCCCACCCAAAAAAAAATTTCCGGCGCAAAAAAAATCACAAAAAAAAATCACAAAAAATCACAAAAAAGCACAAAAAATCGCAAAAAATCGCGACCGCCTTTTGTGATTTTTTGCGATTTTTTGGGACCCTCCCCATGGGGGCTCAAAGAACGGCACCCGACTAATGGAAAGAAGAGAAAGATGTGGACACCTGTGCATAGCGTCCGTAGGTCGGAGACGAGAGACGCATGTAGGGTGACAAGCGCGCAGTGTGGCGCTGTCGTCGGATATCTTGGGAGACAGCACATCGGCAGCCAAATGGGAATCACGAATGATCCGGCAACTTCTTGAAAAGCCGCATCGTAGCATTTTTTGTCTGTAGATAGCAAACAGCCAACTGATTTGCCACCCCCTCCCCCCTCCCTCCCCCTCCGCACTTCCAAAACAAACGCCTGATGTCATATCAACCACTGCGCGGCGTTACAGGAGCCTTCGCGAAAAATTTCGCGTTCCAAAACCTTCGCGGTCAACACGTGACAGGGTCTTGATCAGACCGCTGAAAGCGCAGAGATGCACTTTGCCAGAACCATCTGCGGGCTGTATGATGAAATAGGGGAAGGCGGGCGGTGCAAGGGGATAGGATCGGGCCCAGCCGAGCTATCGAGGGAATAATCGACTCCTTTCGCGACGAGGGCCCAGAGATGTATAAATCAGCGCCGGACTACTTTCCGTTGAGCGCACACTTGTTGTCTCAAGGCTGTATTGAGGCCCTGTGATGTGGCATGAAAGCGATTACCCTCAAAGCTTCAGTCGAACGATTTCCTTTCGTTACTCCTTCGACATTGCGACGTTTCGTCGATCGCGTAACTCGCCAAAAAAAAACAAAAGCTGGTGCAAAAAAAAACAGAAGAAATTTTGAGATGAACACTCAGGGGTCTCGGCTCGACACCCCCCTCCAGAGCCCAGGGTGTCGAGATTTTATTTCTTCCCAAAACCCATGGTTGCATAGCGGCCGTTTTAAAAAATCCCTTGTATTTTGTGGACTTGCAAAAACGGCCGCTGATTTTCAGCATTTTAAAAAGCGGCCGTTTTTTTTACCTGGGAATTTTGTATGGGGCGTGGGTCAGCAGGCGAGATCCCACCACCAGGAGTGCCTCCCCACTGCAAGGGATACCCTGCAGCAAGCATTGTGAGCGCGCCTTCAAGTATGATGCGAAGAGTTCAGACTTCGTGGACCACTTTGACGGACCGCGCCATATCAAGAAGAAGAAGAACGCAGCGTTGAAAGTGCAGAGCCAGGGAAACAGCTGGCGCTGTCGGAGTGCGATACCCTCAGTGGCAGGCTTGCAACTTCGGATCGCCCGGGGTGCGTTGTTCACCGGATCACCGGCTGGCATGGTGCATGATGCTGTCAAGAAGTGTGTCCCGAGGAGGGGCTGAACATGGTTGCGGCCAATCTAGGCACGTGTGTCGTGGATGACCGTGCAGGCAGAGGTGGGTGTCGCTCACTGGCATCAGGGCTCTTCCGACAGAGCTTTCCCTTGATCTCGGCGACAGCACCCCGGATGAGAAGGACACCGCCTTCGCTGATTTATTCCCGAAGGCACGGGCGATCATCCCGGGCAATATGCAGCACCAGCTGGATGGGTTCACGACCGCACTGGCGCTGAAGGATGTGCTGTGCCACATCTCTGACGCAGCTGAGAGGGAGAAGTAGGCGAGCAAGACGGCACCACCGGCCGTGCGATACCGCTTCTCTCCGACACACACTACCTGCACCGCTTGAGTGGATCTGCACCTTGCACCACGTCCCCGGGCATTTATACAATCTTCCGGGCCCGCTGCAGGACAGCGGCCCTGCTACGTGTGCGTCGCTTCTGCGGTTGGCAGAGATGCCCACGAAATCGCTGGGCTCGAGTCCCACCTGCAGGCCGCCGTCCGCCTGACGGCACCCCTCGCATCGCTGCTCCGGAAGTACTGCGATGCGCAGCTGGGTGTGCCAACGGCGTGCCCCTGTCGGCGCAGTGTACACCGACATTGAGAATGTCATCGAGAAAGTGTCTGAGGTGGGGAAGTACGACCCCCCAGTGCCCCTGGCAGGGGAGCTGGCCTGGGCTGGCGACCGCATGCGCAGAAGGTGGGACGGCACGGAATCAGGGAAGTCCTTCTGGTTTGCGGTCCGCCGTCTGTGCCCGAGCGCGTACGGCCGCATGAGTCGTAGGGGTGTCAGAACTCCGGTGCCACCTCCCCTCTGTTTCGGGGAGGTCACGAGCAGGGCCTGGGTGATCTACGACTAGGCCACCACGTTCCGAGGGTGTGCTGGATTTCTGGGACAACCCGGGGGCGAACCGGGCTGCTACACTCCTCTCTGCTCTCGGGTGTCTGCTGCTTGTCGAGCGACAGGCAGGGCGGAAGCCATTTTTCTTTGTACAGTCGACAGAGAATCGCAGTGCCCAATGTCATGTGCAGGCAACAGGGAGTTGTCAAGTGTGTTTCCTCAGCTCGGTACGGTAAGCAGGAGGCGAATCTCCAAAGGAAAATAGGAGGGGGGGAAAAACGGCCGTTTTTTCGCCAACAAAACATGAAAACGGCCGTTTTTATATTTCGGTAGCGGGAACTGAGGTAGTGAATTCTCAGAAAATCCACTCCCTCCATGACGGCCGTTATGACACTATGAAAACCGCCTTTATCTGCATTTTTGAGCTCCGTGCGGATCGTAGTGGGGTCATTTTTTTTCCACAGTGCTTATTGCAGCCCATCAAATGTGTATGTGTTTCAGGGCCAGAGAGCCTAGAGCCCACGGCGGTTACTTCCACAAAGTTCCCATGTTGCGGTCGGTTGAGTAGGCCGCCACACCTGTGGGGGCAACCTCTCTCTGAGCTTGGAAAAACGATGATGTGAGCGTTGTAGTCAGATCATCGTGCAGTGTTTTCAAGCAGCTTCTCCATCGGCTTGTGGATACAACGCGAAACAGTGCGATTGATGCGAAGCGGACCTCCAGCTAACGCACCACCACCATGATCAGCGGGTTGCCAATTTCTTGGTGGTGCTTCTTCCCTGCTTTGGTGACAAGGTGTCGTTGCTGATGATGTTGAACAGTGCTGTCCATCCCTTGTAGTGCAACCTGTGAGAGATCTCCATCAAGGAGCGTCAGCCGAGCGAGAGTCACTGTCACCAGGTCACTGAGGGAAATGAGGGATATTGCCTGGAGCTGGCGTGAATAGCAACTGCTGGGAGGGGCATGTGATGGGTCCCTCCTGGTCCCAGCTCGACCCTCCGGGCCCAGATCCACCATTCCTGAAAAAAACCGTGTTAGTTGCATGTTTGAGCACAACGCTTCCCGGGATCATTTTTTTTTTTCGTCAGTGACGAGAAAAAATGCTACCAAATGGCCATGGGAATACAGGTGTCGAATTCGACACCTGAAAAATCGGGAAAAATAGGCCAGGTGTCGAAAAATAGCTATATATTACCGGGAAATATAGGGACTATATTTCCCCGAGGGGCCTGTCCAGCCCCGAGGTGGTTGATTTCCCGAGCGAAGCGAGGGAAATCAAAAATCCGAGGGGCTGGACAGGCCCCGAGGGGAAATATTCCCTATATTTACCGGTAATTTGTGATTTTATTCCCGGTAATATAGACCGAGGTCAAAATTGTGAGGAGCAACTTGGAGGCCTGTTGGGAGAGGGAAGGGTGTGTGGGAGAGGTGTCTCCCGATACTTTGCACCCCCAATCCTGCGACGCTGGGGCTACAGATGCTGATCATTTACCCTGGAGCTTCTCCTGGCAGATCCCTGGGGCCTCGGGCACTGTATTCTCGAGTATGTTGAGCAGACTGTGTGAGCGGCATCTTGTCTGTGTGCTCCTGACAACAAAAGTTGTCCTCGGTGGGCTTCTGTGCCCTGATTCTCGAGTGTGTCATGAAGTTGGGTGATATCTTCTGATGTGTGGGCCGTGAGGGTACTTCCTCGTGCATTTCCTGACTGAGCACCGCCAGGAAATGGACGTTCTGCCCTTCTTGCAGCCTTCCCCGCCCACAACAGCCACAGCTCACGATCTAGGCGACATTCCTGTGACAGGAAGGCCTGTTTGGTCAGAAACCAGCCATTTTTCGGTTTTTGGGGCCGAAAATGCAAAAATTTCCAAATTTTTGGAATTTTTTGGCATTTTTTGGGTGAAAATTTTCACTTTTTGGCCGGGAAAAATTTACTATATTTTCCCGGCGATTTTTAGCAGGGATTTCAGCCATTTACTACACGGTGGACTCCAGCGGGGGTAGGGTAACCCTTTTCGGGAGTCTCAACTAGGGGGAGTCCAACTCCCGCTAGCGGGAGTATAGACTCCCGCTAGCGGGAGTCTGACTCCCCCTAGCGGGAGTCTTTTCACCTATTTTCACTCATTTTTCCCATGATACCTATGCAATGTGGCACTCGTCACTGAAGTACAGCCACACCAAACGAAACGGACGTTTCCACCCATCCCAGCTCGCAGACCTGATTCACAAAAATGGGGAAGACGACAACGAAGCCGGCAGCGAAGCCGGCGGCAAAGTCGATTAAGAAGAAGAAGAGCGCAGAGAGTCCCGAGGCTGCGGAGGCGACGAACATTGTGCATGATTTTTGCACGGCCTTCCCTGTTAAAAAAGGGGGCAGTGTGCTGACACTGGGATCCATTAGAAGGCTCCTAGCAACGGTGTTGAGCAAGGAGCTCCACAAGCACAGCACCCAGGTGGCCAACGCAATCATCGCCATGTCTTCCCTGACATGGATAAGTTCGCTGTCAGGGAAGTCGCAACGATGCGGAAGGAGGGCGCTCTCCGTCATATACAAGGTGGAGGCGAAGTATGGCAAGGTGCAGGATACAAACGTGTCGTCGGGGGCAGCCTGAAGCCGCGAATGATCGCGACACGGGCGAACGGCTTGGCACCGTGGGTCTGGATAGATGCTGGAGTTCGGCCGGGTGAAACCGGAAGTCGCAGCAAAATTTGCCCCCCCAGATTTCTTCCTCAAACCCACCCGTGGGCTGATCCGGCCTTGCACGGTGGACTCCAGCGGGGGTAGGGTACCACTACCGGGTTTAACCCTTTTCGGGAGTCTCAACTAGGGGGAGTCCAACTCCCGCTAGCGGGAGTATAGATCAGCAGTGGGCAACAATGAGGCGATGCGGGGGGCGAGGGCACCGATGCTCACTGTGCGACATCCCAGAAGAACGCTGGTATCAACAGGTGCATCGATACCCGCACCTGACTCTCTCTGAGATAAAAGAGGCTGGCTACCCCTCCCTCTTGGCAGGTGTGCTTCCCAATGCCCGCTACGTCACCCCAGCACTCCATGACTGCAAGGGGCTCGCCATGCGGCTGATCAGGGTACTGGATGAGACAACAAAATACTACGAGAAACACTTGGCCTCTATGCTGTGAGTGTTGCATTGGACGCTTCCACCTGTGTCGCAGAATGGGACAGGTGCTCAGTTCCGGAAGGTCGTGCTTGCCTGTCACAGGACACACCTACAAGGGCTTGTTCCGCTACCTCTTTGTCTCCCTTGCAGACCTCATGCATTTCCGGTATGCAGACATCCCCTGGCACTTCTGGGGATGCAAGGATGAGTCAGCCCGGATTCCCTTCTTGCGTGCTCGGATCTCAGGGCATATATTTCACTGGTTGATGGAGCATGCCGAAAAGGGATCAACGCGCAATGCCTACGTACACAGTCTCCATCATTGGTGGGCTCCAGAAGATGCAGTGCCTCTGCAGAACAACGACGAATTTGAAGAAGCAGAGAACGGACATCGCAAGAAAGATGCCGTTACAATCGCCAGCTCCGCAACTTACGAGAGAGATCTTGCGATGGCAGAAGAGAAGCGGCGCGCATCGGGCATGCCTTGGAAGGTTGCGCACCTGTCGCAGGACGGGATCCTCGGGTATAGAGAAGTCATTCTGTGTCCGTGTCTGCACACCCGACACGCTCATAGATTGGCTGTGTATGTTCTTTGCACACAGTTGACACAGCTGCAGAAGGGGTTTGTGCACTGCAACACACAGGACTTCGTTGAACCCATCAGCGCGCCCTACTTCCTGTCCCGGTTCCCCGAAGGACACCGCAAATTATCGCTCTGCTTGTGCAAAATGCCAATCCCGCTGGGGGCGACTTTCACACCATTCGTGTCATCCGAGGCGACTTTGAGCACGCTTGACCAACGCGCACAGCAGGAGGGGGATGACAGTTCTGACGAAGAAGATGAGGCCTGCAGGATGGCTTGTCTTGCCCAAGGTGTAACACAACTACGACAGGCGATGGCCGCACTTTGACACCTCAAATTCTAACCGCTCACCTCCGCAGGTGCAGCCGCTACCAGGAGGATAGGTAGGTAGTCCAGAGTCCGGGGAAACTGACAGAAGCAAAACAAGCCCCTCCCCATCCCTCTTCCACCATGATTTTACCCCCCACGCCAGTAGACTGTAACTATATCATGGGAAAAATGGATGAAAATAGGTGAAAAGACTCCCGCTAGGGGGAGTCAGACTCCCCCTAGCGGGAGTATAGACTCCCGCTAGCGGGAGTCTTTGACACCCGCTCAGACTCCCGCTCCCAGACTCCCGCTAGGGCCGCTGGAGTCCACCGTGTATATTTTCCCGCTGAAAATCACTATATTTCCCGCCCAATATAGAAAATTTCCCGCTCCCTGCAAAATTTAGCTGAAAACCAGCCGGGAAAAAAATTTTCCAGCCCGGTAATAATATGACTGTACGATCCCGGCTCCTCACAATTTTGGCTGAGGTTCTATATTACCGGGAATAAAAGCAGGTTTTCGACACCCCCGAGACCCCTGATGAACACGCACCTTCTCGGAGACATGTATGGGGAATGGGGGAGACACACCTGTCTCCGTTGAGACTCCCCCTCCCTACCCCCCGAGGGCCAGACCACAACTTGACTCCCACCCCCACACACGGTATAACCGCACTCGATTTTGGAACAGCGGCAAAAAAAATCGAACAAGTGCCATCTGTACTCCACAGACTTGCATGATGCTGATATGTGAACCCGGGATTGCTTCCTCATGATACTCAACTCAGATGTTCGCATCGCCCTGATCCTCCCGGCCTTTCGCACTGCTGACAACCCCTTGTCATACATGTCCACAGACTGATGTATACGGCGAAACCAACCACGACACCACACCTCCGACCTCACTCTACGCCAGCAGAGAACGGATCTTCTCCTGCACAGACTCGGAGTCATACTTCTGGTGGTATGCGTGCTCCCACAGACCACCAGCCCCCTCGCGGTGCACGCCAATGTGGGCGTACTTCACAAACAGGCCCCGCGTCATCAGCCACGTGCCGTACCGGGCGCCCAGACCCGTCTTGGTGTTGAACGGCTCCACGATCAGCAGGAACTTCCCCTTGGCGACCTTCCGGATGACGTCCTCGTCGACAACGTTGAGCGTCGTCTTGTTGATCAGGCCCACGTTGATGCCCTCCTTGCGCAGCGCCTCCACAGCGTCAAGGCTGCGGTACAGCGCATCCGCGAAGGACATGACGTAGCCGTCGGTCCCCTCACGGATCACGTCGTCCTTCCCCGACTCAAACTTGTAGTCCGGCCCGTAGAAGGGGGTCTCGTTGTCCTCCTTGAGGATGACAGGCGTCTTGGAGCGGGTGGTGAAGAGGAAACGCAGCCCCGGCTGGTCGTACACCACCGGGAGGAGGTGGGCCACCTGGTTGACGTCACAGGGGAAGTAGAGGCGGGTCGTGTCGTTGTCGGGCAGGCCGTTGTCGGCGAACATGTTGTTGATCCCGAAGTGGCAGGTGTTGTCCGCCATGTCGTCCACACCCGAGTGGCTGAAGTGGCACAGCACGTTGGAGTTGTTGAGGCGCGCCATGGTCACCTCGGAGATGATCATCTCCACGAAAGCGGCGAAGGTGCTGAAGATGCCCTGCCTGCCCTTCTCCATCCCGAACCCTGCGGCGGCGGAGAAGTTGCCACGCTCCATGATGCCGGAGTGCACGAAGATCTCGGGGAACTTCGCAAGCTTCATGAGGGAGGTGGAGCTCCCGAGGTCGCTGTCAATCGCCATCACAGACGCCTTCCTCTCGGCCTCCGACATCTTCGACAGGATACCCACCAGCACATCGCCCACCTTGCTGCGCATGGCGGCCATCTCACCGCACCCCAGGTAGGACGTCTTCGGGGCCTTCGCCTTCGGCACCGTCTTCAGGATCTCCGCAGCGTCGGTGTGCCCACGCTTCGTGAGGTAGTCAATCGCCTTCGCCACCGGGATGACATCGTGACCCACGCTGGTGCCCTCCACACCGGGGATGCCCGGTGCCATCTGGCGGCGCACCACCACACCAGCAGGCTTGTCCAGGGCAATCTGCTCGCGCATTGCCTTGACGAGGGCCGCGAGGTCCTCACCGTCGGCAACCTGGGAGGACATACCGTGCCCCTCGAAGGTCTTGTGGACGTCGTACCCCGGCATGTACTGGCTGGGGTGCCCGGTGATGGTGATGTCGTTGTCGTCCACAATAACCTTCACGTTGAGGTTCTTCGCCACGGCGAGGCGTGCCGCCTCCGCGTCGTTGCCCTCCTGCTGGGAACCGTCGCTGCCCAGGCAGATGACAACCTTACCAGGGTTTGCCAGGGCCACGCCGTTGACGAAGGGCCACATGTGGCCCAGGCGGCCGCTGCTGAACTGAACACCCGGGGTCATCCCCAGCTCCGGGTGGCCGGGCAGCCTGCTGTACCCCCTGCGGTAGTCGTAGAGCTTCTCGGCAGGCAGATCCCCCCTGATGGCGGAGATCAGGTACTGCGTCACGACACGGTGCCCTGCCTCGTCGAAGAAGATCGGCACAAACTTGTCGGGCCTGTGAAGGGGGGTGCCCGCATGTCGGGTGGAGTCGGGTCTACCCACCCCAGGCTGCCCCACCAGCCAGGGGAGACATACCTCCCGCGGAAGAAGGCGTCGATGATGACAACCTCCGGCACGCTGTCAAACGCACCGCCGCTGTGCCCGCCGTACCCGCTGGCAGAGCCCGACGCGGAGAACGCGACTGTGACGGTTGGGTTGTGGAGGCCGCACCGCCAACACCGAACACCCCCGCCCCCCTCCCCCACCCCCCTTCACCCCCCCACGCAGTGCATACTGATCGCATCACGGCACAGGTCGATGTTGAACTGCAGGTCCTTCAGCGTCGCCTCGCTGATCGTCTCCTCCTTCCAAGGGTCGATGCTCACTTTGCGGTACTGCAGGGCCACGTGTGCCACGCATCGTGCCGAAACGCGCATACCTGCGAGGGGAACGCCTTGATGGGAAAGGGGCCCTTGCACGTCTGCTTAATCGCGGGCCACTCGTCGTGCTCATCAGGCTTGGCACGCTTCACGGCGTTGCCCGCATCAGACACTCCGCGCTTGCTCATTGTCGCAGTGTGTGGATGCCTGAGGGGATGGGTGGTGAAGGAGAGGAGAAGAGGAGAGAAGGGGGGGGGGAAGGGAACGGAAGGGAAACACGGTGTGTAGTGTGGAGTGCTCCCACCCTACGTCACCTCGCCCGGTGGTGGTGTTTTTGCCGCAGCATTCCAAAGGGGGGTGGGGAAGGGTGTGGGGGGGGGGGGGGGTTTGCACGCGCCCCGCGCCTTGAAAAGAACCCGCATAAACTCGGATGAAACACAGGCGATGCACATTCCATCCCCGGGAGGGGGGTTTTCCAACAAGGGGAATCGCGCCCTCCCCCCCAGCACCCCATCCCGTATACACAAGCCCTCCCCCCCAACGCCCAGTCCCCTCCCCACCCCCCCCCCCCCCCTCTCTCTCTGTCTCAGACCCCCTTCTTTACAAAAAAGGGGGGCTCTTTTGATCACTTGACTTTCCGGCCTCTCCCACGCCCTTTCCCGCGCCCTCTGCCGGTGCGATTCCCACGCTTGCTGACTCCCTGTCCCCGACCTGTGCCGGGCCCGCCCGATGGGTCGTCAGCAGAGGGTCTCTGCCCTTCCTTTGAAACACCAGCCTCCTTGTGGTGGCCCTTCTTGGAATTGCTCTCGCCTGGCTTCTTCCTGTGGGAATCTGTCGGTGAAACGGCACTCTGCTCCACCGCCACACCACGGCCCGCCCTGCTGCCACCCACGGGGTCCCCACCTGCGCCACCCGCAGTGTCCCCGTCACTCCCTGTTTCAGAACTGGGTGCCAGAGAGCCCTCGTCGTCATCAACGGCAGCCTTCTCCTCAACACGCTGTGCCTTCTGCCTGGGCGCGTCTTCCACATCACCCCCTTCACCCTCACGCGCTCTCTTCACCTTCCCCGCCGCCGAAGGGCTCTCCGTAGGCTGTGCCGACCCGGCCCCTGCCTCCCCAGCCTCCACCAGGATCAGGTCATCCGACATGTCGTCTTCGGTGCAGAAGTCATCCTCCGTCAGCACCAGCGTGTCCTGTTGCGGGGGCATCTCAGCAACCCCACCCCCCTCCAGCTTCACCGGGGCCAGCGGTGCGAGGGGCTCGTTCTTGACCTCCTTCCGCACACCCGCCACGCCCTCCGCAACCCCAGCGGGTGCGGAGGGTACAGCAGCCGCAGGAGGGGGTGTCGGTGTCGCCCTCGGCATACACACAGGAGCTGCAGCGGCAGCTGCAGACACAGCCCCCCTCGGCACGGGTGGCGCAACCGGTGCGTCCTGTACTGCAGGCTGCACCACCCCGACATAGGTTGTGTGATGCTCCGCAGAGGGCCCGGGAGCCAGTGCCTCCACAGCCCAGTCGGGGAGCTGGCTGGAGGATACACAGCGGAGGCGGGGGCCTATGACGCCCTGCACGCTCCCGAGGTCTTTGATGTATTTTTTGAACCGCGCCCCGGCTTGTGCGACGAGGGTCTCCATGTCCCCGAGGTGCAGCGGAGCCCCGTTGAAGTGCAGCGAGATATAGGAGGCCGAGGCAAAGGTGGTTTGCCCGGGCAGCATCCATCCCAGTGGGGGTGTGATCTCCAGGGGGATTGTCCGCGCCGTGACTGCGGTGCGGCTCTCCTCGTCGATCTCCGCTGCTAGGAAGCGGACCCGCGATGCCAGGTATTTCCCCCACACATCCGTCACCTGCGCCTCCGCTGACCCCAGCGAGACCTCGAGATATGCAAAGGAGCTGTGGAGGTACGGCATCTCCTGGGTCAGATCCTCCCACACCCCGGTGCGGGTGAGGTCGACGCAATCCCGCAGCGAAACCGCAGGGGTGCGGAGGTGGCGGAACCCACGGGCAGCCTCTGAGGGGGCTTGCTGGGCGGCTTTGCCGCCCTGCAGGATCTGGAGTGCGCGGAAGCACTCATCCCGGAGGACGGCGATTTCACAGAGGCCCATCATGCGTGTCGTGTTGCTGTAGGGGTAAACAGGGTTGACAACCAGCATCATGTCGTTGGGGTTGAGGAGGTCGGCGTGCTGCAGCACCTCTGCGGTCACCGTTATCAGAGGGATGGACTGGATGTTGCGGAAGTCCCAGAATGGCTGCTGCTGTGCCCCGCCCCTCCCGCCCCCGCGCGCCCCCAACCCGGCCAGCTCGTTGTGCCGCGCCAGGATGGCGTTCCCCACCCGGTAGTACGTCTCGAAGAAGTTGACCACCACCTCCGCGGGATACAGCATGGGGTTGTTCTGGCACTCCTTTGCCACCATGATAGCCACCGCGCCTCCCCCCAGGTAGCCGTACATGCTTCCGTAGAGGCGCCGCCGTGTCGCCCAGTACTTTATGGCGCGGGCGGCAATCCAGAACACCCCTGGGGAGGGGATGGAGCGGGAGACAGCCTCGCCGTTGCGGACACCTCCAAGGCTCTGGTAGGAGCGTTCGTCGACAGTCTCTGCGAGGGCGTCACTGTCGATGTCGCGTCGGTTTTTCAGGGCGGGGACAGCGGCGAAGGCCAGGTCGGCGTGGTGGGAACCTCGCCTCACTTTGATGACAGGCACGATGGCCCGTGTGATGGATACCACCTCGTCGACGTTCATTATGGTGCGGAGGAGGACGGGGAACACCAGAAAGAACGCCTCGCGCAACTGCACCAGGTTGACGTTGGCAAGGGCAGGGCCCCCCACCACACACAGCGCGTCGACGTCTGCATCGCTCAGATGGAGGTCCAGCCGCAGGCTGCCAAACACATAGATATGCGATTTGGCCTTCCCGCTGAAGACGTATTTATTGGCCATCGAGTCGACCCATGCCTCGAACAGCCTCTGCAGCTCCTCGACGAACTGCCTCCGGGACTCCTCCGTGTCCTCCGACTCCAGGAAGGGCTCCACGACAGCAGCATGGAGGGCTTCGCTCGCAGCCTCCGCCTGATCTGCAGGGCGGGTGTAGAGCCGGCCCGTGCAGCTCTGTGGTGTGGTGGGGGAGGTGGTGTAGTGTGGACAAGAGGGGGTGGAGAAGTGGATCAAGGCAGGCACCTTTGATGCCAGCCCTTAGGGCAAATATGTATCGTTCAAAGCATACCAGGGTCATCGGCTGGGTGTCGGCATTGAGAATCACATCGCCGAAGGCATGCGAATACTCCACCGCACTGGTCATCGTGCCTTGTGGCTGGCGCAGCAACCTGTGTGTCGCACTCTATGACACCAGCATATCGGCGCGGCGCCTGCTTTAGGTTTGACTTGGTATTAGATTTGTTGTGCTGGATTGATTGGTGCAGACAGAGAGGACAACACGGCACGGGGAATCGGGGGGGGGGGGGGGAGAGAGGATGCCGGGGGGGGGGGGCACAGCCCACACCGAGGGAGAAATGAGGGATGTGTACCGTGATGTGTGTGATGCGTGACTCCCTCCCCAAAACCCACCCCCCACCCCCCTCCAATCCCCGTCACCTTCACGACTCCTGCACATCCTTCAGCACCCAGTCGCTGAACGGGGCTTCCCTGAAAAACCCATCCCGCCTCGCCTTTGCCGCAGGGCAGACCGACAGCACCGCAGCCTTCGCCTCCTTTGCCGACGCATCAAACGACCCTGGGGTTCCTTCCTCTGCAGGGCGCGTCACTGCCACCGGGAGAGACACACCCTCAGGGGCTGCCTGCACTAGAGCGAGGTACGCCCGCCTCAGGGCGAGGGGCGAGAGCGCAGACACGGCCCTCCCTGACTGGACTGCCTTCTTTGTGACCCCTGCGGGGTATCCTGTGCAGGAGACGGTCACATCGGTGCACAGCCCCTTCCCAGGCTCGCGCCAGGCGCCGAGGGAAAAGCCGCACATCAGCCTGTCCGCCGCCTTCGCCTCTGGGTTGGTCTTGTCGAACCGCACTGAAGACTCATGCACATCCACAGGAGGGCACCCCGGGGGCAGCGGCGCGCGGCGCAGCGACCGCGACACGGCGCCCAGCTGTGCGGGGGAGAGGTCCTCCCCGAGGGTCAGCGAGGCGGGCCGGATGGGGTCTGCGAAGAAGCAGGACAGCAGCGTGCCCTGCATGCCCAGCGACAGCCACCTGCAGATCTTGTCGCTGCAGCTGACGGAGGTCGACAGCGGCCCCCGCCCCGGCTTGTTCCGCACGGCACCCACCAGCGCATCCCCAAACTCCGTGAAGACCGCGGTCCGCAGAGAATTCGCCGGTGCGACGGCCCCCTCGGGGGGATCCGCACCCTCTGCCAGCCTCACGATCCGCCGCGCCCCTGTGTGCTTCTGCTCCGGAGGGTCGGAGGGCCCGGCGCCGCAGGCGCCGGGCACAGCAGAGCAGGAAGGAGGAGGAGACGATGGTGCACCTGACAGGGGGTCTGGAAGCGGATCTGAGTTGCTTGACTGAGTTGCTTCTTCTTCGACCCTGCGGCGTTTGGTGTCGGGCTCCTGGCGGGGGTGGGGCTCGTCGGCGGCAGGGGGTGGTGGTGGTGGTGTCTGGGGCAGCACGCAGCAGTCACCGCAGGGGCGCTGTGTGACGAACAGGTGGAGGTCGCCCGGGAGGTGGAGCGGGTTGTCTGCGGGGTGGAATGGCCTGCTGGGGTCGCGCAGGGCGACGCGGCACTTCGCCCCAGAGGCGCTGCCAGAGGTGCTGAGGGCGGCCTGTGCCTCTGCCATGAGGTAGCGGGTGAAGGCGCGTCGGCAGATCACCTCGGCGTGGCCGTCGTGGAGGGCGCGCCCGTGGGGTTGGAGCTTGTCTGCGCTGAGGCAGCCGCTGCCCGTGCCGAGCGCGACGACCTGGAGGGGGAAGGGGCGGGGGGGCGGAGCGGAGGAGGCGCCGGGGGAGGCGTGGCCCCCAGGGGGGCTGCCGTGCACCAGCCCCGCGACTATCCCGCACTCCCGGCCCTGCGGCTTCCCCTTCGCCTTCAGCTTCCCGTAAGCCTCCAGCACAGCTGCCGCAATGGGGTCGCCCATTTGCGGGTGGCCCGAGGGGGCAGCCGCTCGGAACGGGGCCCTCTTTTTTTTGCAAACTGGGGAGTCGGGTTGTGGGGGAGGGGGGGGGGGGGAATCTAAAGCTAAAAGAGACAAACAGACAATACTCCCCACCCCACCCCCCCCCCCCACCCCACTCTCCCTCCCTCAGCTCCCTCAGGTCACCGAGGGTGCATCGCTGGCTCTCTGCCGTGCACCCACCCCCCCCCCTCCTCCACCCTTTGGGCAGGGAGAGGGAGGGAGGGAGGGAGCGGACACAGGCAGTGTGCGGAGAGGGCGCGGGGGGGGGGGACTCCTCTAAACTCTCTCTCTCTCTCTCTCTCTTACCCTCTCACCGACGTCACGTTGCAACGAAAGAGTGGTTTGTGGGTTGGGCGGGAGGGGGGGAGGGGGGGAGAGGTGACTCTGCAATGCCTGCCGGGCTGTTTTTTTGACGGATTTTCTCCCACATTTTAATTCTCGCAACCCTTCCACCTCTACGTTTTTGTCCTCCTCCTAGCGTCCTCCGAAGGGGGAGGGGGAAGGGGGTTGAAGAGCCTCACGCACGCACCCCACCCCACCCCACCCCTCGGCGGAAATCCCTCCTTGCGGCATGGCTCTCGTTCTGCCCGGGACCCACCGGCGCAGCGAATCGCAGACAGAAGAAGCTGAAAAAAGCTTCAGCCAGAGAGGGATGCGCACGAGGCAAAAAAAATATCGGACACAAGGAAAACAAGACTCCTTCACACCCCCACACCCACCCCCCAGGAGAGGGGGTGGGGACGGGGGGGGGGGGGGGGGCGAGGGTAACGGCAACAAAAATAAAACTCAACCAGGGGTTAGATAGCGCACGACATGTGGGAGAGGGGGAGGTGGGGAAGCAAAAAAAACAATGTAAGTTCACCAGGCTAAACTGTCAGGAGTGCCCCTAATTTGCCGCCGAACAGCGGCAGAAAAGGGATGTCTTTTAGCCAAGCAGAGCGAAATGGAACCGCTCTCTTCGTAGTAATGTAAGGTAAAGTGTATGTGGATATTCACATAGGACAGAGGGCACCTATTTTTTGTTTTTTTTTGAAGTGACTTTTTTGCAAACTCCTGTGAATCGTGCAGGCATCAATCTGCGTTAACGACGAACGCAGTTTGCAAATGCCCTTGCCTTTTTTAGTATAGAAAACCGTGGGGATGGACGGATGGGATATATTGATCGGATAGAGGTCATAACGAATAGAGTGGGGCCGACAGGCATAAGGTCTCAGGAGGGATCTGCCGTGTTAGAGACACACGGCATTGGGAGGTGGAGGGGGGGTGGGGGGGGGCGGTGATTTGGGGACGCGACGCATCCCATTTCCCAACACCACCACCACCGCTGCCACCAACCAGCCACACTTGGCCCCTCCGCCCACCTGGCTCTGCCGCCTTACAGAAAACAATGTCTGTAGATTCTCCGGGTGTTCTAGCTTTTGTTTCGTTCGACAGTCGACAAGAGGGGGGGGAGGGATGAGGGGGGGCAAACCACCCCCATCACAGCACCACCACCACCGCCCCCCCTCCATCATTCCAATCATTCTCGCATTCTTAGAAATGCCGTGTTTGAGACAAGACGGGTTTCGTTACTCCCACTCCCCCCGGGGTGGGGAGGGTGCATTTTGAGACAGCGGGGCGGGGATATGCAGATGCCTCTATAACTACGACGACAATGTGTAGGTCGAAAGCACCATGCACAGCAGAGAGGCGGCCCCGGCTGCCACACGCATCCTCAGGCTCCCGGCCTTAGCGGGGGGCTCGCACGCGCTGTACTGGGGAGGTGTCCCGCAACCCCTGCTGGCGATGCGCGCCACGTCGCTGTCGGAGCGGAGGGAGGGGCTGGCGTACTCCAGCGCTTCGCTGCAGCTGCCTGCGGCGGCCATCACAACCTCCTTGTCGTTGCAGAGGCGGGGGCTGGCGTAGCGCAGCAGCCTGCCACGTTCCCTCACCACGGACAGCACTGCCGGCTTGTCATCCCGCACGGCAGGCCCGGAGAGGGCGATGTCGTTCATCCCCCACTGCAGCGCGGCGCGCGCGATCTCCACGTCGTTGCGGAGACGCTCATCCAGCTGCGACAGCGTCGCGCCGCGGCGAGCCACCTCCAGGGCGATGCCGCGGTCAGCCCGGGCCTGGGGGGGCACGTCGCGCATGCCGTGCTTCAGGGCGAAGGCGTACACCACCTCGCGGTCCCCCCACAGCTCCTGCGGCAGGGAGAAGACACCGGCCCCAGGGCCCTGCAGGGCGGCCAGCACCACGGTCCGGTCGGTGTGGAGGGAGGGGTGGAGGCAGGCGAAGGGCGCGCTGCATGCCAGCGCGCGCAGCGCGAAGGGGCGGCTCGCCAGCAGCGCGGGGGCGGCGTAGCGCACGGCGGAGGGGGATGACCGCAGGGCGTCCAGCACCACGTCGGGGTCGCTGCGCAGCTCTGCCGATGCGAAGCGCAGCTGCATGCCGCTGCGGTGCAGGGAGATGCCGACGCAGGTCCTGTCCTGCCTGATCCACTCAGGGGCGTCCGCAAGGCTCATCTCGCCTGAGGCCAGGGCCCCCTCGTAGTATGTCGTCTGCACGTAGGCCTGCACCACGCCGCCTGTGCGGAAGGCGCCGCACTCAGCAAGGCGGAGGGGGTGCCCGTCCTCAAAGGCACACATCTCCCTCCCCTCGCATTGCAGGATAAGCGCGTCCGGCATACTGTAGCAGAAGGCGTCTGCCACAGCGGCGCGCAGGCCGGCCACGGTGGTGTCGGCGGGGCATGCGATCAGCTTCTCCAACCCGGTGCATGCGTCCTGGGCAATGACATCCATCGCAACGGAAGGGGGGGGGGGTGTGCGAAGTGAGTTCGGTGTAGGTTTTGTAGTTTGTTTTTTGTGTGTAGTCGGGGAGAAAGGTGGGGTGAGAGTGAGAGAGTGGCAGGGGGGACGAAGGGGTGGCTGGGGTAATATAAAACCCTGTGGCGGTGGTGGTGGTGGTGGCGACTGCCAAGGTGTCGGATGAACAATTCCATTGTTGGCGTGACGATGGGAGTGGGTACGGGGAGGGGAGGGGGGAAATGACTCCCCCATGCCGAACTGACAACTCGCCCTTCAGCAGGTTAGCCACACCGCACATCCCACCCACCCACACATAACACCAGGGCTTTGGGAAGCCCAACTCTATGGCACTGGTTAGGACAGACCCCCTTCCTCTTTGAGGGAGATGGGCGCGTTTGCGACACGCGCAATGCGTGGCAATATTAGTGTATGCTTGATGAGCAAGTCAAGCGTCGCCTGCCGTGCATACCCGAGGTGGGCCAGCACCGCGGCATTGAGAGAATCTGCGACACGCCTGCTCTGGCTTGGCAGGAATAAGTAAGCAAGCGGGGAGGAGGCGGGGTCTTGATAGGCAAGAAGACCCATGGCCTCCGCCACAAGTGGATGGACCATCCCGGCATCGCTGCGGCAACGCGGGTCAGATGCGATGGTAAGCGCCTCTGTCAGGTCGCCGCTGCGTATCGTCTCCACGATCAGCTGGCTGACCAGCACAGGCAGCACAGATTCACTGAGCTCGGGAAACTCCCGCTCCAACACCTCGATGGCCTTGCGCACGTCACCCCCCATGACGCTGTGCACCATCTCCCATCGCGCAGAGGCGCGCGAATCCTCAGCCTCCGTCTCCCACGTGTGGGGCTGTGCACCTGCCGCCTCGGCCTCTCCTGCATCCTGCCGGATATGACGGAGAAGCCCTCTGCCAGAGTCATCACTCGGCACTGCCTTACGGAGCGCTGTCGCAGTCGCTGTGTAGCCGTGATGCAGCAGATACGCTGCGACGAGCTCCGACATCTGCAGGTGAGGTGTGTGTGTGGAGTTGACTCTCCTGAACCAGCTCAAAACAACGTCCCGCGCCTTCGCAGCAGTGTGGGTGGGGTGTTGGGCAGGGCGATGTTGTTGCATACCACAGCAGGTTCTGGCGAGGAGGAGGTGGGCGCCTCTGCGGCCTTGAGCAGCGCTGCCTTCTCCTGCGCGACGAGGCCCGATGCGTCCCACTTGAAGGGCTTCTCAAAGTGGAATGTGATGGTGGCATGCTGGAGCGATGCGGTTGGGTAAATGTGATCCTGCACAAAATGGTGGGTCTTCGATAAGCTGTAAGCAATGCCGAGGTGCCGCCCGTTCTTTGTGAAGAAGATGTCGCGGGTTCGCCGGATGAAGCCGCACCCGATGACATCGCCTGTCGTGAACTTCGAGCCGTACTGCGCAGCATCGATCGACGGGGCATTGGTGCTCTTCTTCCCTGACTCCGACTTGTAAAAGAGATAAGATTTCCCTGGGGTGGACGAGCGTGTCGGCAAGCAGCCTCTGTGCCCCATCCCAACAGTCACAGCACCGATGTCCTTGTGGCAGTGGCGAATGGAGACCTCAAAGTAGGCCACCCCGCAATCCATCGCGCAGGGCTGTGCACCCTGCACCGCAGTGTCAGATTCGGTGCTCCCGGAAAACGCGTGCGCCACGGTGCACCTGTCCTCCATCACCTGCACCCCATGCCCTGTCCGTTCGTCCACCACCACAACCTGCTCGTCGCATGCATTGGCATGGGCGATGCCCCAGCTCAGCACATCGCCCACATTGTGTACCTGGACCCCTTCCATCACAGAGGCCTGTACGGTGCCGCGTGGTGTGCTTTAGAAATACAAGGGAGGGGCGGGGCACGAAGCTACAGCATGCTGATGCATGACACACAGCCTTCAAACAAAACGTACCCGCCAGACAAGCTGCCCAGGAGTGAGAGGAGGCGATAGGGAAGCTCAACGACAGATGGCTGCTCTTGACCAAGGGGGCTGCAGGGGTGCGAAGTCCTGATTGCCCACAGTGAACACGGCTGAGCAGGGGTGGGGTGGGGTGGGGGTGGGCGTGAGCGTTGGGGTTGGGATGACAGCAGCATCTGGTTGAAATCTCGTCGGCCCCGACTAGTGCATCGTGTACGGCGTGGGGTCGGGGCGTGGGGGAGGTGGGTAGGAAGCAGCAGGGTATCGTTTGCCGCAGGTTTGCTGAAAGAATCCCGAGCGAAGTAGGTGTGGGAGGAGGGGCAGGGCGGAGGGAGGGCGAGATGAATCGCCCCCCCTCCACAGGCAGACAAGATCCACGCGCGTTTTGGCTTTTGGTGGCAGCGTAACGCATAGTGTACAGATTCTGACTTGCTGATCATAAAGCTGCGCACACATCGCACCCGCGGGGGCATGAGCGCTTACATTTCATTTTGCTTCTTCCTTTCTTCCTGGTACCGGCAGCCTCCCCTCGCCTGACGAACAAACGACCAGGCAGGTGGCGCCCGCAACGATACCCCGCCTCCACAAGCAGGCTTGGGGGCGAAACTTTTAATATGCTCTAGTGGTTACGGAAAGCTCTCGGGGTGGCTGTGGGGGGGTAACACACTGTGCGGCCCCACAGCAGCCAGCTCCACGATTGTTTGAAATTGCTGCCGCGGGTTGTGTACAGCCACCCAGTCCCTTCAGGGTTCGGCAAGCCCCCTCACTGGCTGAGAGGCTCGTCCACCGCGCACACAACACAGGACGGCATCATGATTTTTTTTTCGTTTCAATTTTTGGCCCGCATGGCACGGCATGTCCAGGGCACGGAAGCAGGGCCTGGCGGTCCCCATCCCCTCTTGCTGAGACAGACAGCATGTTCCGAGAATCGTACTCTGGTCGCAGTGTGGCAGAAATCACCCCCTCACCACCACCATGGCACAATCACCGCGGCAAGTTTTTACCCTTGCTTATGGCTCAAGGCTGTGTTGAGGCCCTGCGACCCAGTGGTATGAAAGGCGATGCTCGCCTCAAAAGCTCCAGCCGGACGATATTCCTTCGTTACGCTGCGCCACGCTTCGCCGCGTCGCGGAGTAACTTCAAAAAAAACATGGCATCCCAACATCCCCACCTCCCGCCTCCGGCACCCCCAACCCCGTTCCCGGGACAAGAATTGTCATTTGCAGGAAGTGGCGCGTTCCTTTCAGACTTGACGCCTGTTTGATACGCGCAGGGGGTGGGGTGGGAGGGGCGGGACGGGAATAACTGAAAGATGAAAGAATACATGTGACCGTCCATAAAACACGCTGAACCAAGACGTCCACCAAGGGGGCCAGTCTGAACGATTTCACGATGGAAGCTGCAGTGCCAACCATGCACACATCGACTGCCATGCAGCGTGAGAAGAACAGATCGATCAAAAAAAACACCTGCGTGCAACGAGCGTTCTCTTTGGCACAGCCGAATGCTCAAGATGCACACTTCATAAACTAATCTTTGTCGGACCAGGAGGATTTGGGTGTAGAGCTGTCGGGGAGCGGGCCAGGGGGAGGGAAACGGGCTGTTTGGCAACTCGACATGATTGGGGAGGGGGAAGGGGACGAGGGACGAGCCTTCCTCGTCACAGCAACAATGCACCCCCCATATTGCTGGGCTTGGGAGGGGAGAGATGGGAGGGGTGGGAGATTTTGAAGATCGTCTCTGGGGTAGAGAGAAGCGCGTGGTCCCATATGAAGAAACCACCCAAGAGGTCATTTCCAACGGAACCAGGGGCGTGTTGGGCTCTTCACTCTTGTTAGGACAAACAAACCGCGCTGGCCACGGTTGGGCTGCAAAGGGCACAGTGGTGGTGGCACAAAAGGGGCCGAAAGGATTGTCCTCTCGGCCGGAACTCTATTGTGCCAGCGTAGCACCCTACGTTTTGTTCAGACGGCTCGCTGTTCATCGCTTTAGAGCGAAGGCCCTAACGGTGGTGTCGAGCTGTGTGTGTACGTGGCAATCGAGATCACTTCAAGAGCAGAGCGCTCGATGTGCTCTACGCTGCTACTCATATTCATGTGTGGCTGTGTGGTGTGTGTTTGGTTATCAAGTTTTAAGGCGGTGTCGCCCCTGCACGGACAGGTAGCGCCACCCCTTCGGTGGCTGTGTGTGTGTGGCAGTGGGTGTCGGCATCAAGAGCGGTAGGCGCCCGGCGCGTTCACCGTACTGCACTACGGTAAAAAGACCAGGCGGTGTTTGTGCGCCTAAAAGAACAGAATACAACGTACCTATGTGAGATGGTAGAGCTTTCCCCTCGGCAGGGGAGGGGTGGCTAAATGAGCGAGCACCTCCACCCCCCCTCCCCTCCCCTCTGCATCAGAACCTGAGTCATGCCGACAAGGCCTAAAATTCTGTTCGGGGTGAGGGACACCTCGCCTCTTCCCTGCAGTTCCTTCTGAGGGGGGGGTGGGGGGTGTCGAGGTAAACCCACCCACCCCCACTGACCTCACCTCACCTCTGACAAACGGTTCTACTTTTTTTTTTGGGTTCTTTTGGAACGAGTGCCATGTTGCTTTGTGAGGCGACATCCCCCAAGAAAATAAGATGGGGTGGTGAAGTGTGAGAAGATGGCCTGGTTCGGAGCGTCGATGTATTTTTCCGGGGGGGGACTGGGGCTGGCTTTTGAAACGCGCTGTCGGTTGCTCGGGGATCTGAACCGAAAAGAATGCGCGACGGAGGGAAAGACAGAACCAAGAGCAGCGGGGGTTTTGATTGTCGGGAGTGAATGCAAAGGCAAGTCTCCCAAGAGCGGGGGTGGGTGGGAACAGAGCTTTGGGCACACAAACCCCCATGCCTCAGAACCGTGCCAGCTGTAGTTTGCGAAGGGGCATATTTTTTGCACTCTCAAGCGGAGCTGCCGCCAGCTGGTATCTGTTTTATTATCGAGGGTCAACTCCAGCTTGTTGATGTTTCGGATCTCTCTATCCTCAACATCCTTTACCACACACGTAAGGTTGTTCCAACATATTGATATACATCTTTCGGTATGCACATCCATCAAGATAATACATATATGCATTGGCATGCACCTGATACCTCGTCTGCGATGGGACATATCGAGAAGCCAGGCGGTCCGTGGATTGTCATTAGTTGCCGCCTGGCTCGATCGATATTGAGGACATACAGGTGGCCCATAGAGAAGACTTGTCATCCCGGGGGAGGGTGGTGGGATAACCCGTAGATGCAGTCTTCTCGCAACGCTTTGTTGTTCATTTTGACCCCGAAAGGTCATGTACCACGGATCACTACACATGTGAATTATTTCCATCTGTGATTTTCATCATGCTATTGGAAAGGACACATCGCCCGAATTTGCGAAACGTCAAAGTGAAGCAAGCAAAGCCCCTTCCTTCCGTCATCATAGGTGGGCGGTCAAAAGCCTATTTTTTTTTTAAAGGTTTGGAGCAGGGTATAAGATAGACTTTTTTTCTGGCGCCGTTTTCCGGTTTTTCTGGTTTTGAAAATTTTTCGCGCGCGCCTTCGGCGCGCGCGACCCGCGCAAACCCTCCCAGAGTCTGAGAAGGCCCGGTGCCTGCGCGCGTCCTGTCGTACTGAGGCTGCTTGGTGGGGCAGGCGCAGCAGCTGCTTTGAAAGTTTGGACTCTCGACCAAAAAACCGGTCTGGTGCAATGCTTTTACACAGGGGGGTCTGGGGGGCGGAGCCCCCCAGCCGCCGGAGGCCACGGTAGTGAACATCTGTTCACTACAGTCTGGATTCGCTTGTAAGTAGGAAGGCTTCGCTGTATCGCAGCCCGGCCAGCAGGAGATCACTGGTCCTTGAGGGTTCAACCTTCAGGGTGGAGGAGGACGGGGGAGCGACCACTCGTGACAGGTGTGCGTTGTGGGTGGAGTGGGTGCACGACAGAATGGCCAAAGGGTCCACGAGATCTCTGCACACATTCCGTTATCGAGGAGATGGGCACCTAGCTGTGACGACAGGCAACAAACAAATCTCATCTGTTAGTTGCCCCCAATAGGCTTGGCGACCTTCAAGACTGCTTGAAAGTCGTTCGTGTTCTCGTCTCAGCCCTCCAGACTGCAGTCTTAGACTCCCTCTTAGACATGGTGGCTGGAGTCCACCATGTGTGCACCTTCAAAACAGAAGAGACCTGCATGACGAGGTCACCACCCACCGGGCCATCCGCTAGGTCCATTTTTCTTCTCCGCTTCTCTGCCTTCTTTGGACTATTTGAGCTCTGTGCGGATCACGATGGGGTCACTTTCTATTTTTTTATGGCGTTTTTTCTGACTGTTTTACTGTCCCAAAGTCACAAGAAAAACCGCCAAAAATGAGACCGACCTTTTTTTTTTTCCAGAAAACCGGGAACCGGGAAACCCTGGTTTTGAAAACCGGAAAACCAGACCTATCTTATCCCCTGAGTTTGGAGTGTGATGTCACGATGCGCAGCACTCCGAGAGCTGCCGATCTTTGTTTGTTTGGAATATGCTAGTCTCCTGTATCAGATGTAGGTGTTGCAGAAGGGAACAGATCCATCATGGGAGGAACGAAGTGTCGGTGAGTTCACAGGATCCTGCAGGGCGGGTGGGAGGTCGAAAAACTATTTGGTTCTGTACCGAGGTACGTTGATCGAACCAAATGCGGGTTCTCCAACCCGGTCGTGGAGGTTGACTAGCCGATAATAAAAGAACCTTCAATTCCGGCTTTCCCTCAAAATGTGGGTGCCTGCATTGAAAGTTACCTTTATTATCGAGGGTCAACTCCAGCTTGTTGATGTTTCGGATCTCTCTATCCTCAACATCCTTTACCACACACGTAAGGCTGTTCCAACATATTGATAGACATCTTTCGGTATGCACATCCATCAAGATAATACATATATGCATTGGCATGCACCTGATACCTCGTCTGCGATGGGACATATCGAGAAGCCAGGCGGTCCGTGGATTGTCATTAGTTGCCGCCTGGCTCGATCGATATTGAGGACATACAGGTGGCCCATAGAGAAGACTTGTCATCCCTTCGCTGCTCTCTATGGGCGACCTGATCCCATCGCAGTCTCGCTCATACAAGGGAGTAGCGCAGTAGTCATCAGGTGTTGTCAGGGTCGGGATCTGGCCTTGAGACATCCGATCTCCAGCAGACGTAGTCGGCGGTTGTAGTCCAGACCCATGTGTCTCAACGCAGGATGCAGGAGTAGTAGATACCATCCTGCGTTGTGATATCGCACCGATCGCGTGGGTCACATTGTCGGTCTGCGCAGGCTGCAGGCTTAGCGGACAGTTGGGACAGCTGATGAACTCTGTGGTGGCGAAGCGGTTGGTCCACGATCGTTCAGCGGGGCATGTGGGAGGATATATGGGTATCATCGATCTGGATCCAGTCTAGTGTATTAGCGCCGGCTGTAGTATCTCCGAGAAGTTCACTGTCGTCGGTCAGCTGGGGAGCAGTATTTTCCGCGCATCGATATGTAGGATAGAGTCGTCGTCTGGACGGGCTCGTCGACATTCGACGTAAACAGGGATTATGTTAGTCTGACGGTCATACCACGTAGGGTCGATCTGAGAGGTCCGTTCGCCCAGGTGACCGCGTGATTCATGCACCGTTGTCCAGGCCCCGCGCAGTCGTCTCAGAGAGCAGGAAGCGTCCACCGACGAACTGTCAATCGCAGACAACTTCGCCAGTTCGCACCAGGTATGGGTGCGATGTTTTCATCAGCTTCTGATCATCATGATGTAGTGGCGGTAATTCGTATTGTATCGCTACTCGGCTTCTTGCGCCTGGGCCTTCGCAGACAGCAGGGCGCGTACGGATGGCGGAGTTCACACCGGACGCAGGGTTGACGAAGGCCACCATGGAGGCATCTCCAATGATTTTCACTTCATAGCCTATGCAGGCCTGCATGAGACAGCGGATCGTGTGGGTTGACATGGTACGCTTCACGCCTCTCATATCGGCGTTGCGGAGCGCACATCGGTGAATACACTCGTCACATCACCCAGCTTTGTATCGGGGGCCACGACGCGGGCAGATTCGGCGTGAACGCAGGCATCAGCAGCTGTTTTGCGAGGTCCCTCTTAAGCTGAATGTGTTTGACACGGTGACGAAGGGGTCAACACACGTAGGTCCGTTTCGAGTCCTTCGAGACAAGGCCCCCGGGTGCTGCGATGCGGAGTATCTGCTCGTCTGCTGTCTATCCTCATCACCTCCGTGCACCTGAGGGTTCCTTGCAGAAGCTCGGTATACAGGGATCCAAATTGCTGCGCAGTGGCTTGGTGTCGAGCATGTCGCTAGGCCTGCCATGCCTCCCGGCGGGTGCTTCCTTACTCATGCGCCGGGTTGACCTTTTCGCTGTCGTCCGCAGCTTCGGGCTTGTCGTGGCCGAGAGTGCACTGCTGGTCGCCGCTGGCTCATTGTGGTGGGAGTATCTAGTGCAGCGGGTGCACTGGCTCAAACCATCAGCGCGAGGATCCGATGTTACACACACAACTGGGGGGGGGGGGGGGGGCGTCCATCTCCATGCCCGATCGGGATGAGACATTTGCCGGTATAAGGAAGAGAAACCGGTTGTGCGCGTGAAACAGGTATCCTCATGCCTGATTGCCCGGAGAGTTGCTTCGAGGTCGATGTAGGGACGAGAACATACCTGTCGGGAAATGAGGACGGCACTTCCGCGTATCGGGTACTATCAAAAGGAGGGCGTCGCCTCCGTACTAGATATTCATAATACGGATATCGCGTCCATGCCTAGGAAGCTATCGTAAGAGAGGGGCGTCACATTCACGTCCCTGGTGGTCTCAATAGGACTTCACGTCCGCACCTCGGGCGCTCATATTGCAAAGGATGGACGTCACCTTCGTGTCGTGGGCGCGGTCACAAAAAGGATGGCTTCACCTCCGCGTTCCCGGACGGAGGTCGCCTCCTTGTCTCGGCATCAGAGCAGAAGGAGTCGTCACCGATGGAGGTCACGCATGTCTGGTGCGTGGTTACGATGTATCTGTGCAACTGCGATACCTAGGCTGCTATTCCTCAGGGTCGAAGATCATGCACAAGGATGCGTCGATAGTTGCTTTAGGGAGCTGATCTGGCCGTGGACAGCTTCCGGTCCTGGGCTGCACACGAGGTAGGTGTTGAGGGTCTCCGTGATTTGAGATCCCTTTGTTTGTTGATACGCGGCCTGCTCGACGGGTGTGGTTCCTCACGGTATTCTGGTGTCGAGGGGCGTTGCGTTGTGTGCCAGCTCCACATCTGTCGCCTCTGACGCGGGGCAGCAAACCCACCTACTTCAGATCGTCAGCATCCGCAGCGCGCTATGCGCTGCGCCATACGTCGAGGAATGAGCCTCATTGGACCGATCGCTGTCTTTCTCGCCTCGTCTTGTGTGTCGAGCAGGAACGTTTGATCAGACTACCG